>CM043016.1:31528206-32217757 GCA_023690525.1 Holotrichia oblita
ATCATGGAAGAGGCTAGAATGGGAGCCACAGACTGAGAAATACTAACTGGAAAACTCATCACTATGATTTGGGGCGCACCAGAATAGAAACCCAATCTTTGATATGGACAGCGACATAGCAATCATCACGATTTCCTACGATAAACCCTTTAAAGTTTAATTGAATTGGGATGAGTGAAAAATGGTGGTTAACAGAACATGGCTGTCGAAGAGGTCATCTGCACAAGATGAGGATCTAGGATCAGACTTTGTAATGAGGAGAAAGAAACACCGGGTGGTTACGATCGTAACTCGCTCTATAAATGCCTCAATTGTTAATGTTATCAAATCTGAATACTTCAGATAGTTACGCATACACAAACAATTTCAAAAATAATATTATTTTTAGGGTTTAAGCTGAGAGATGCATGAACTCGAAAAGTGTACATCATATCAAGTGGAGTCTCTTATCAATCTACGTATTGTATACTTCTTAAGATACGTCTTGAACGATAGATACTAGGCGATATATAACGCTTACACGTTATCGATCGTTTATCGTTAAAACATATCGACTAATCCCGAAAATCCGCACGTACACGCGATTGTACCATAGCCATTCGAAAAGATTAGGATCAAGGCGAGTGCCACTTGATCATACTTATCTAGACAAGTGTAGACAAGTAATTAGGGTGTAATTGACGCATAAACAGCGACGATAAAAAATATAATTGATTATTATAATGTAATTAGTCACAAACTGATTTTACGATAGGTGAGTGAAAACAATACCATCATGTTAGGTTGTTTTTTAGGACCGTTATTGTTTGTAATATTTTCTAATACAACAACTATTTTCGATCGATTACAACCCATTACTCAGGATGTTTCCTATTGAAAAGGATATCTCGCTTCGATTATTTGTTAATCTTATATATCATTTGCCCTTTCACGATTGTATTAATTTAAATTGTGCTCTTAATAATCTGATCTAATCAGATTAATTAATTAGGATGAACCTGTAATTATCAACAAAGAACGATCTGAGCATGTAGGATTAATGTTATACAATAATTATTTTTTTTAAGTATGACGTTATGTCGAAATAATGTGTATCAGTAATGCAATTTAATATTTATGCAACGATTATATTTAATAATTTTTGTAAACGTATTATTACGCATTTTGATAAGTTATATGTTTATGGATACATATTATGGGATGTGATTTGCATTTTTTATTCCCCATATTGATCAGTAGATATATAATTTGTTATTGAATTCAAATTGAAGCACGAGGCATATAATTCTTTTTTGGTCTGTTTTGTTTTCTAAACATCAATATTTATGCTGGGATTTAGATTATAGACACTATCAGATTGAGAGAGTATGTTGCTTGGATCCTTGATTTGCGTCAGGAATACCTTCTTCAGAATTGTATTATAGGAAGAGGTAACAATCAAATGGTAACTGTTCAAAGACTCTGAAAATCATCAGTAACGTCGACTAATAATTCCCAGTTATTGTTTCACCCTTATCCAAAACACCAAACTTCTTAGGCCTTGGAGAACCAGAGTGTCTCCACTCCATCGATTGTTGCTTTGCTTCTGGGTCGTAGAAATGTGCCCAAGTTTCACTCATAATAACAATACAGTTTAAGAAGTCTAAATCATGTTCTGGTCAACATTCAGAAGTTTTGGGATTCATTTTACAGAATTTGTTTCATATCCTGAAGCTCCTATCACTATTGTCAAGCCCTTTCATGCCTGTAATGTATGAAATTTATTGATCACACAGGCCTACACTGGTTTTGGTGGCTAAGTTTTCAGAGCTGATTTTAATTAGGTATATTTGGGGTGTTGAATCCAAATACGGCATTAGTTTTCCCCTATCAGCTCTAGTTTTCAAGATGGTATGTTGGTACTTGCGCGATAAAGCAATAATATGCTGGTATGAATATATACTCATATGTACTTATCTGGGGCAGCTTTCTTCCTATGTAGGTGAAACATGGTCCATTAACATCAAGAACTTTAACAAATTCCTTCATTAGACCTAGCTTTATATGCAGGGGTGGTCAGATGATTTTCTCCCGCTCAACTAATGACTCGGATATAATGTTATTTTGCCCAACCACCAAGTTTTCTCTCTTATGCCACTCTCTTTTTATCCAATGGGTTTTTCGGTGCCTGCTATCCCAGAGGCACAAGACACAAGGATATTTTGTGTAGTCACCGTGCTACCCAAGAAGAAAGTTTACCATATTTAAGTCTACACAAATCACCCAGCGATTTTGATGGTATTTTATCTTCTGTAAGACCAAGGCTGTTGTATCGTATTCCTCTTTCATTATAGTTGAATGAGCAATCGGTATTGAGCCAAATTTGTTACCATTGTGAAGAAGAAGACATTTTAAGCTACGCTTGAAGCTATCAATAAACAAACACCAATCATTCGCATCGTATTGTGGAAATCCCATTTTTTCCAAAATCCCCTTAACGTCTAAACAAAAAGTAAGATTGTCTTCTTGATTAAAGAATAGATGCAGATTCTTTTCCCTTGTTCGATAAAAAGTAATTTTTGTGCCTTGTTCGAGAAGTTTAAATGTCGGACGAGGTTACTTAGTTCCTATTGATTACATAGTTGTGGATTTGTTGATACCCCTTCGTAATCACCGTCACTGTCATCAATAAAGTCAGAAATATGTTGAAAAAGATAACCTTCATCCTCGCATATATCAAGTAACCTATGAAATACTGGAATTGGTATTTCATCTGAGTGGGGCAATGGGCATCTAGCTGAAGGCAAATCAGGCTATAACCACTTTTGGCGATTGTTTCGATTAATTCCTGAAATATTGACCAAGCAAAAGTAAGAGTCATCAATATGGTTTCTGGGTTCTCTCCATTGGCACGCCAAACTTAATACTTTTTCTTTTTCCCATGGTCCACTGCCGTAAATGCTGTGTACATGTTTTACACACAATATGCGGTGCCCATGTTTTATCTTGATCACCACGCCAACCGCCAAAATATCCAATATATGCACGTTTCACAAAGTAATGATTTTCCTATTTTCCTTTAATGGATACTCTCCACAAACGTAACAAATCACCTCAGGATGATTAACAGAGCTTCTGGGACTTGAACCACTCATCTTTGCATGTTAAACTTAACAATATACTAAGAAAAGATTTGATTCAACACTTTCTTTGTTCATGAATCTGTATTCTATCTAGCAAGTACTTTTTGAAGTAATTTTACCTACTGGGCATTGATACCAGCAGCTAGCAGCACTAATATTGACAGTACATTAAAGAAGTATGGAGATTACGATATTTTTTTTCCGGTTTAATAGGAAAACCGGTGGCGGCTAAATGGGATTACCAGTTTGAAATACCTCATTTTAAAAGTTTTAAACTGCTTTTATGGTATGATATTTGCTTACAAAATAGTAATATACGTGACATTTATTGATAGTTTGTTGTATAAATAAGATATAATACAGAGGAAACAACAAGATTAGTTAGAAATAGTTTCTTTGTCAATTTATTTTACTTTGAGTAATCTATTCCTCAATATATCAAATATTAAAACAACTAATTGCAGGATGTGCCATATCTATAAAAGGAGAGGCAATACATAAAAACGGATTTCATATTTGGATTCAGTACCAGAAATATAGTTCTATACTCTGTTTAAAGTAGAAGGCGTCATGTCCTTGAGGTGGTCCTGAAGCATTATTTATCATGCCCAGAGTTTTATTTTGCAATATCTCCAGTTGGTTAAATACTTGTTTTTGATATCTTCGGGCAGACCAGGGAGCCATCAGATAATATGGGCCTAAATTTGGTCTTATATAACAAAAATTTGTTTCACAAGTTGAGCTTGCCTTCCTAGTTTCCAAGTCAGCTTCCATCATTATTGGTGAAGTGGACCATATTTTGATTGATTTTTTCCTATGCAGGTCAGATTTATTTGTTCCGAACAAGTCCAAATTCGAAATATATGTAGAAAACGATAAAGTATGTACAACGATTGTGACATAAATTTAATTCAAAAATTATACACACACATACAGAAAAGTTCAATGAAGCCGATTTACCTTAAATAAGTCGAAATCGTCAAGAAATACGAGAAAACGCCCAGACACGTCAATTTTTGTTTGAAGGGGGAAACTTCTTCACCGATAAAGCAAAATCATGTCTTGCTTCCCTTAGGCCCCCCGGTATCCAACATTAAAATTTCAAACAGCACTACGTCGTGTTATTATATTTTTCGATTCTACATATTATTTGCAACAACTTTCATGTAGGATAACCTATACCTATCTTTAACACTATTGAAGATATCTTCTGAAGTTTCAAAGAGTATTCGATTTCATCCAGTTAGGTTCTAAAATCAATAGTTTGCGTGATGTATACTTTTGAAAGGCAAATTTTGACAGTTCTTGTCAAATGTCATAATTTCAAGTTAATGAAGCATACTACTGTCAAACAGATCTAACGAAAAAGAGAATATTTCTACTCAAACAAAAACTTTCATCTACTACAGCCTATACTTATCCTTAACACTTTAGAAGTTAAGATAGCTTTTAAAGTTTCAAAGATTTTTTTCTATTTCATCCGAAAAGGATCTGGACAGTATAAAGAAATTATAAGAAAAGTCGTCGATTTTTGTAGAGAGTCCTGACTAATTAAATAACACAATGAAACAATGTATGAATAAAGAACAAACAACACTTAACAAACAGTATACAAAAAAGTAATAGAAGCAACTAAAACGTCAACTAAAAAAACGTCCATTTTGTAATTTGTTTTCAGGACTTGTTCCCTATGAATTGGGTAAATTCCACAGACTGCAAAACCGTATCTAATATTTATAGATGCATTTTCTAAAGAGTCTATAGTTTTTTTTATAGTAATCTAGGAAACTCAGCTTTTGGTAACACCCCCTTTTTGCATTCGGTTAAATTTTGCCTCCATTTTCGTTTAAGCAGTGAAAAAAATACTACATCTAATGGCTGGCAAACATGTGCGGCATTAGGTTATCACCTATTAGTGCACGTGAAGCTGGTTGTTTTTGAGATAGGGTAACGCCATCTATTCAAACCAGTCTTCGAAGGTATGTTCATCGAACCATCCAGTCTTTGTTCTGTTAAATAGTGTTCCTGGTGGCCTACCTTCAATCCAGGTAGGGTACATATTTTGTGCTTTTGTGATATTGCTCTAGTGCTCTAGTGACATTTGTAGTTGATTGAAATAGGCATTAATGGTTTCTGCGTTAACTTCTGCTCGAACGCGCGCTTTATGTTTTGTCCAAATCGTTCTTAGTTCTTACTTCTGGATGACATTGTAAAAATCTACGAATATATTTATCACCTGGAAGATTGTTCTTAAATCTTTTTGCCGTCCGTCCATACCTGTGTAAATAGCGCTTTATTAACAGTTACAAAACATTAAGGCTTCTGAAATTGTCTTTTCTGCTGCCTCATTTAACACAGTGTGCCCTCCATATTTTCCTGGTTTTAATCCTAACAGTTTTCTTTTCAACGTTGTCCGTGGAATCCGATATTTTTCACTAATTTTACTTATTGACTAAGTTCCTTTTCTAAGCTCTTCTAGAGCTTCTTGTAGTCTTTGACAATGAAGCTGCTCTTATAAACACGCGACATTTCTAAGGGGGTGCACTTCACCTCAGAAAAATCAGATTTTCAGTTATTGTTCTCTAAAACATTAAAAAGAGTTTGTTGCAAAATATTTATTGTAAAGACAACTTATCTTCTGCTATAGAGAGAATCAAATTACACCACTTTTTCCCAGCGCGTGAAATAGAAAAGAGGTTTGATAGTTAACACACTACTACGAAAGATTTAGCCAAACGTACGAAGTGCATAAACAAGCAATTTTAGCTATTTATTTATTGTAATACTGGCCAACATTACTAATTCTATCTATATTTGTGAGTTATGATCCTCAAGTAGATTTCGCTATTGAGTACTAGATGGCAGATCTTATTTTATCAAAAAAATACCGATTGGTCCATTTCACCCCAAGAGGTTCAGTTCACCCCAGTTGACGGTACCTAATTGTGGAACTCCATGGAAGAACCAACTCATCAACCAAGATTTTCTCAGGTCGTTTGCATCTGTAGATAGATCTCATGACAATACACTTTTCACGATTGATCTTCAACCTCCAGGAAGCGGCCTACCTCAAGATAGAGTCTATAGAGCTTTGAAGGCGCAAACGAAGAATGTTCTCATTTCTGGACGATGTGTTCTCATGTCCAAATCGATGTAAACTGTATGGTAGACGTGTTCATATGAAATATGCAGTGCCTTAGATATACGAGGGAGCGTTTTTATATTCGCGGAATGGGAGATAAGGGGTGGAAATAAAAAAACCAAATTATTTTTCTTTTTCAATATATTCACCTGCAAGACGGATATATTTTTCACATCTTTCAATTAATTTATTTATACCCTCATAAAAAAATGATTTCTCTTTAGCTGCAAAATACGCCGAAACTGCCTCCTTGACTTCATCATCGGCAGTAAATTTTTTACCCCACAGCTCTTTTTTCATTTTCGGAAACAGGTAATAATCACTCGGGGCCAGGTCTGGGCTGTAGGGTGGGTGATTCACAATTTCGAAGCCCACCTTATGCAGGGCAGCTAACGCAACGCGGCTCTTGTGGACGGGCGTGTTGTCGTGCAAAAGCAGTACACCTTTCGTCAATTTTCCCCACCTTTTCTCTTTAATGGCATCTTTTAGTCGCTCTAATATTGAAGCGGAAATATTCTCCGGTTATAGAAACACCTTTATCTTTATAATCAATCAACAATATTCCTTCCGAGTCCCAAAATACCGTTGCCATGAGTTTCCCAGCTGATTGTGACACTTTAAATTTCTTGGAAGGTGCTGTGCCCTTTTTATGCCACTGCATGGAGTCTTGTTTGGACTCAGGTTCATAATGATGAACCCAAGTTTCGTCTCCAGTAACAATTCGACTTAATACACCATCCTTGTCTTCATTACAGAGGTCCAAAATTGAACGCGAACACTCTACGCGCTGTTCTTTTTTTTGCGGCGGCGCGGCGTGAGCATTCTCGGCACCCATCTTGCGCTGACCTTAGACATGCCGAGATGATCGTGTAGGATTTTAAAAATTGTTGTATCGGATACTCCAACCATTTCTGCGAGTTGTTTCTTCTTTAGTCGAGCATCTTCGAGTACAATTTTTTCAACTTTTTGGATAAGTGCTGGCGTGGTCACCTCAATGCTCCTGCCCGGCCTCGGGTCGTCTTCAAGGGATTTCCTTCCTTGTTTAAATAAACTATGCCACTTGTACACCATGGTTTTTCCTGGACAAGAGTCGCCGTAAACCAATGACATCTCATTCATTATGGTCGCGACTGATTTTCCTTGCCTGGTAAGGAACTTTATAACGGCACGATATTCGATTTTTTCCATATTTCACTTTTCACTCCTGATTATGTTACTTGGTTGACGATAGTTCAAAGACTAACTGTCTAATAACAATGAAACTTCGTATTTATACTAATTATGAGTCGCTGCACAGGCCACGCCCCCAATGCGCCTAATCACCCCCCTACAACCCGCTCATTCTGCGAATATAAAAACGCTCCCTCGTATTGTAATACTGGCCTGCGTTACTAATTCTATCTATATTTGTGAGTTATGACGCTCAAATAGATTTCGCTATTACTATATACTAGCTGGCAGATCTTATTTTATCAAAAAAATACCGGTTGGTCCATTTCACCCCAAGAAGTTCACTTCACCTCAGTTGACGGTACCTAGTTGTGGAACTCCATGGAAGACCCAACCCATCAACCAAGATTCTCTCAGGTCGTTTGCATCTGTAAATAGATCAATAATCAATAGATGGCAACACACTTTTTACGATTGATCCTCAACCTCCAGGAAGCGGCCCACCTCAAGATATAGTCTATAGAGCTTTGGAGGCGCCAACTAAGAATCTTCTCATTTCTGGACGATGTGTTCTCATGTCCAAATCAATGTAAACTGTATGGTGGACGTGTTCATATGAAATATTCAGTGCCTTAGATATACGTTTTAGCCCATTACAACAATCTAACAAAATCATGGCATGAACTGCATCAATATTTTCGGGGACTGGCACAGAAACTATCCTCCCCGATTGGCATTAAGCATATCTTCGTAAATCTGCAGGAAGAACGTTGGAACAGTGCGACAGTGTTTTTGTTAAAACATGTTTTTTTTTTTCGAAAAAAGCTCAGCTCTAAACACTGATACTAATATTTCCTAATAATAATAACGATAACAATTTTGTTATTACCCGCGTATATTAATTCATTAAATCTAATAAAAAATCATTGCGTTAGCATATGTTGACTTAATTAATGCATATTGACGGCGCCATTTAAAAGTTCTGACGAATTGGTTGGTAACCTACAGATTTGCTTCAATTTTGTGAAATCATAATGCATCCAAAACAACGTTAAGCTTATCGCAAATAGCCTCAATGACAAGCAAGTGATTGCGACTGCATTTTTTCATGATTCTATTACAAATTGCATTCAATCGCATCATTACGAAAGGGATTATTACAGATAATTCGATAAATTAAAGCAGCGAAATATAATCATGTTTTGTAGTAATCCTTCAAAAAATTATGGTAGATAAAAATTTGTCTACTTGATACATTCGATTATTTCGTAACACAATTTCGTATATCTCAACAGTTAGTTCTTGTATCGCAGCTGTTTTCTCTTGACTTTGAAACATCATCAAGTATTTACCTGCAGTTGCATGAATGAGAATATAACTTTTGATATTCATAAAGTGGTAGCCTGCACACCACGTCTTGTACACAATCGTTTCAACATCTTCCTTGTTTTCGTTTTGTTTTCATATTTGGATCCGCACTTAATACGACAGCAAAGTCACATTAAAAAATAATAATTAACCGTACTGTTTACCAAGCTCGGTCCGTGGACGCACACCGTACACACAAATTATGTTTGTGAACGTGATCAAGTGGTTTGTATTCTCCAGCTTACCAGTTGACTTTAGACCGGTCCATTCGGTATGGAAGAAGGAGCATAAATAACGAGAACGAATTAAAGAGCTGCGAGAGAAAAAAAGAGGAATACACGAAACGCATAAAATACTGCCCAATGACCACATAAGATGATAAAGAATGGGTAGGTAGGTATTTTAGGTATATCAGCTTACGTTATTCTTTCCATGTTTAAATATTATATGAACATTGCTATTTGTACGTGCGTGTTTTTGAAGATATGTGTGGGTTGCGTGGCATAGGAGTAGAAATTTCTGTGTATTTGGAAAGTAAATTGATTCATCAGCTGTATAAATACTGAATTTACATGCGCTAACATTACTATCTGCTAATGTTTACGGAATTATACCTTTTTTCTTTCAATTTTTTCGAATATATGACATTAGGATATTCATTACTATATGAATAGTAGCATGGCGAAAAGTTTGGTACAGTAGGGCCTTGATATTCCGGCATGCTCGGGGATTTGTCAATGCCGGATTATCAAAGATTCCAGATTATCAAGATAATTTTTTAAAAACCAAGGGCATATAAAATGAATACATAATTGTTATTTATTATTATCTATAGTATAAGAAATTTAGAAGTACATATGTACTACCGTGCTGTAAAGAAAGACTTGATTTAAAAGTTATTAGCGTAGTTGTTTGATGATGCTGAGGCCGTAGAACAGGTCGGACTACTATCTATCACTGATGACCTTAATTTTTTTGCTGAGTTTTTGAAACATTATGGATTGAGCTCTTCTTTCTAGAAAAATTGTTTTGTAT
Source organism: Holotrichia oblita (assembly GCA_023690525.1). Taxonomy (NCBI): domain Eukaryota; kingdom Metazoa; phylum Arthropoda; class Insecta; order Coleoptera; family Scarabaeidae; genus Holotrichia; species Holotrichia oblita. Next base: position 31,538,044 of record CM043016.1, read on the forward strand.
AATGTGCAGATTCGTAACGTCAGCAACATCATAATACTGCTCCTTTCTGTAAATTTCACAAAGGTATTTAGGGCTTCTGCAGCCGGAGTCTAAGAGATATAACTTGTAAGCGTTTCTTCTTCATCATTCTCAGTTTCTCGTACCTCTCGTGGGCTGAGAACTGTAATATATTTAGAGAACTAAGTTATAAATTTCAAGAAATGTTCGCCAGAAATGGTATTCCTGAAGAGATAGTTTCAGATAACATGCCATTTAGTAGTGGGAGTTCGGGGATATAACACCAATTACATCAAGCCCAAGATATCCGCAATCAAATGCGATGGCGGAGCGAGGAGTACAAATCGTTAAAGGAAAGCAGTGGTAGATGACACGACTATTTACTTAGGTTTGCTAGCGTATAGAAATACTCCTATAAAAGGTATAGGGAAATCACCAGCACAAAATCAATGCAAAATCGAATGCTAAAGGAAAGACTTCCGCTAAGAGCACAACATTTGAAGCCGGAAATTGCAAAAGCATTACAGGTGCGAAAAAAAGTGGAACGTGAGAGATCGAACAGCGAAGACTTTGAAACCGTTTAAAGGAAATGCAATTGTTAGCGTTAGAAAAAGAGAGAATGGATACCAAGAAGGATTATAGAAAATCACAATGCAGCCAGATCTTATTTGGTACAATTTCATCATTTTCTTCTTTTTCAATCACGATCTTTTCGGGCAGTTTATGCCATAATTTTCTCCAGGCTCTGTGTAATGTTAAATTTTTCACATCGGACCAAGCAATTGCAACTGTAAAAATAGCGTGTTAAAATTACATTGAAAATTTTTGACGCTGCGATCTGAGCTCAGCAACTTTTGCACAAACATATATCTGTACTTACAGTTGAAATTTTGTATGACTCCCTGTAGATTTGAAATGAGGGTGATATTGCGCTGCGACCTATTGATCTATTGTGCCCCCTTGCATGAGCTGTAAGCTGCTGGGGTATGCCCGCTCCTAAAGCTCCCCATCCAGTCCAAGAGCTTTGATAAACTGCATTAGCTGTGATGGTTTCAGAGAAGGTATATCTTCTTCGTCTATAACGTCTTTACCGAGATGGTTGGCTCGGGTTTCTGTGATGGCGGTGCAGTAAGATGTCAGGTGTTCCGGATTTTCATCCTCAGTCCCGCAGAACCTGCAGTCGCTATTCTGTTTTAGACCTATCCTTGTCATGTGTTCACCAAGGTGACAGTGCCCTGTAAGGAACCCTGTAACAATGCGCAGTCTATTCCTGCAAAGTTTTTGCTCTATGCTTATTGTAGCTTCCAAGGAAGATTTTGTAATGTCTCAGACCAGGAAGATTCTCCCAGGGGATGCTCTATATCACAGAACGGTTCAGGTCCCAGAAACGGAGTTGTGGCGGCCTTCCTGGCTAGTGAATTAGCTTCTTCGTTGCCTCTGATTCCAGTATGTCCTGGTACCCAGTATAATGCAACTCTATTTTTCGTGCCCAGGTTGTTTAATCTATTAACATATTCCCAGACTAATTTCGAGCTGATAGTGTTAGAGCTCAGCGCCATTAGGGCTGCTTGACTATCGGATAAAATTGCAATGCTCTGCTTCCGATAGTTCCTGTCAAGGTTCAGTTGAGCACATCTTCCAATGGCATTGATCTCCGCTTGGAAGACGCTGGGGTATATTCCCATTGGCTCGGAATATTTGGTTCCTGACCCAAATATGCCTGCACTTGTTCCTTTATCGGTTTTAGAACCGTCCACATACCACTTGATAGTGTTTTCTTTTAGAGAGTACGCGGAGTGTTTTCCTACCCACTCTCTCTTGTTGCTTAGCTTGGTCAGGGAATTCCTTTCAAAGCTGTATTCTTTGACCATTTCATCATTCGGTAGGCTTAGCAGTGGGAAGAGCCCGGCTTGAGATGTCCATGCTCTCTGGTACGGAGTCTCGCCCCTTCCAGTCCCCGCCCTGGTCAGTCTGTGCGTAGCCGCAAGGGCCGCTCCCTCCACCACTATGTGTAAGGGGGTGAGGTCTAAAATTACCTCTAGGGCCGCAGTTGGGCATGTTCTCATAGCTCCGGTGATGCATACACATGCCAGCCGTTGCAACTTGTCAAGGGTATTCCTAATTGTAACTTTAGTGACCTTCTGGAACCAGGTTATTGCCCCGTACGTTATCATAGGTCTTACTATACTGACATACAGCCATCGTAGTATACTTGGGTTGCAGCCCCACGTTTTACCTGCCAGGTTCCGGCATATCATTAAGGCTCTTGTTGCCTTATTCATTGTCAGTTCTATGTGTCTGTTCCACAGAAGTTTTGAGTCTAGGGTTATTCCTAAGATGACTCCTTGATCCATGGGTTGTATTTGTGGCGTAACATTGGCAGGAAGAAATGTGCGAAAAATATTACCAGGCACAAGCTCAGATTCTGGAGGATAAGCTCTGCATATAAGACCTACAGCTTTTCAAATCTGTAAAAACATTGAAGCCAAAAGTCCTCTCACAAATTAACTTCTCAAATTTTAAACCTCCTTTTCCTCTTAACCATTATACAGTGAAATGTAAAGGGACTTCATAATCATGTCCCTAGATATAAAATTGGCGGTTGTGGTAGAAAAACTGACAATCCAAGAACCAAAAAATTTGATGCACAACAATCACAAACCAAAACGACTTAGTTATTATTGATCGTAAATCCTACGAGTGGGGTTTGCACTAATAAATTTTCTTCAAAACTTGATCTTTACACATATTCTATTTGGTAAAAAATCACAATAGTTAGAGGGAAAGACAAATACAAAAAACCAAGGAGAGCCAAAATTAAAAATTAATTCAGCTTCTTTAATCAGTTTCTTGTCAATTCATCGTTTACGTCAGGTTTAATTCTTTCGTGCAGTCCAACAAAATGACCATCAATTTCACAATTATGAATATAGCGAATCATTGTGTCGTTGGTTGGCATTGACCTATCTGGATCGCCAACAGAGAGCTTCACCTTCTTTTTAATGACTGTCATATTTTTTTAGTTAGAAGAAAGCCAAGACTGGAAAGGAGTGATTTTTATAAACAGGAAATATTGCACGTAAAGTAATTAACAAACGCGCAACAAATAAAGAAGAAAATTAGTTATAGGTATTACTAGTAGTTATAGATAATACAGCTATACAATTCTTTTTTATCTGGGGGCTAGATCGTGTTTACTATATGCTATGAGTCTGAATCCGAATTCAAAAACACTCCAACACGTCAGAGGTTTGGGATAACCCCAAAAAGCTCCATAATCTGAACCATCTAACACACGTTTTGACTCCCATTTGACCCTCAGACTCACTGGTTGTGTAATTACTAAGCAAATATTGCTGAAGACGGAAGATGATGTACTAACATTAATTTTTTTTTAATATTATATAGTACATAATAAGGAACTGCGCCAGCAACTCTATGATTGCGCCTGTGCTAGTAAAGAACTGTTTAATTAATCTTATATCAATTATTTTTGGATAGCTTTGGGGTGGTCCATGCTTTACTGATAATATGGTGGTTTCCGATCAGACAAATATTAAAAGTATTAGGTTATTCAACTGGAGTAACATGGATTAACAATCCAGAGAAAAACCACACTCGGTTCATCCAATTGTTAATCAAACTAAACACTCCATAAATGTCTGGGGTAAGATAGCTGGCTCGCATGTAACAGGACCTTTATGGTTTGAAGAATAGTTGACTACCGAAATCTGCTTAAGTTTTTTTTTTTGAGAAATAACTTTCCAATACTTCAAAAAACTTGATTTGGAAGGGAAGGAAGGCATTTTGATTTCAATTCAATGCAGTTCTGCTACATTACCACAGTAGCATGAGAACTTATCTATAGAACTGGACGAAATGAATTACTGGATTGTGGGAGCGAGCTGTGATGGGTCTTCGTATGCGACTGTGAAAAATTGGATTGCAACCTTCAAAATGGAATATCTGAGGCACTGAAGCGACCAGAAGCGTGCGAGGATGAAAGCATCACGTTCGATCTGTGCTCAGTTTGAAAATGATGCAGACTTCTTAAGCCATATTGTAACTTCAGTATATTTCTACAAAAAAAAAACTGGTTCTCCAAAGTCTAAAAAAGTTTCGTGTTAAAAAATCTGATGGAAAACTTTTTGCTTCATTTTTTCGCGATTGCCATCGAGTAGTGATCATTGATTTTCTGGATAAGGGTGGAACAATAACTGGGAATTATTATTCGACGTTACTGGCGACTCTACCAGAAAAAAATTATGGTGAGAAGACGCGAAAAGTTGTCCAAAGATATTTTGTTTTCGCAGGACAATACCCTGTGCACAAATCGTATGTTGCCATGCGAATAATTCGTGATTCGTTTTTCCTTAAGTGAAAAAAAAGTTTAAAAGGTCGTAAATTTTCTTCCAACGTAGAGGCGCTAGAAGCTGCGGAGGCCTGGTTTATGGCGCAAGATAAAATTTCTTTTTGAAAGGTCTAGAGGAGTTGCAGATTGGTTGTAATAAATGTATCCAATTAAGAGGAGAGTAATAACAAAATATTTTAACTTTCATATTTTTGCTTCTATTGTAGGTTATGAATTTTTCAATACCTTCTGGTACACCGAGTACGCCAAAAAGATAAGGCAGTTCTGTGAAAATATCGAAAAGCAGAAGAAGAAAGTCCCAAGAGAGCCTATTTATTTTTGCTTATTTTTGATTCTCTAGTCGAGAATAAGAGACCAATAAAACAGCTTACACAATACAAATAAAGGCTTCATATTCTCACTAGACACCAGAAATACCACAAGGTCTTGTTCAACTACTTGATCAAAATGTGAGCAATATTTTGCTAATCAAAAATTCTGCTGCCTCACGCTACATCTGCAAAGTTATTCCAAAAGAAATTAACAATTTTGACTTAGTGTAGCTTCACCGAAACAATGTCAATATTTATTTATTATTTGACTTATCATCATAGCATTGCTGGATTAGATGTTTTGAGCCTCTGCTTAGAAGCAAAGCATAGAATGGAGGCACAAGGATTCACCTCTCTCTCAAAAGTTTCGTGCAACAGCATCTGCGACACTGATGACGCCCACAGGTTTTTGGAATGACTAGGGAATTACTCTTATAGACTTTTCACCACGTGATCATAGATTTATGCTGCTCTTGATTTCATCAAGAAACGGTTGACAGTACACTTGATAAATTGAATAAATTTTTGATTCGGTAGTTTCTGTTTTAAAGAAGATCTGAAAACAGGCATCTTTTCCAATTGAGACTTCTGTGTTTGATGTCAAGCACAAACTTTTATCCCTTTGATATTTTTTCATAAAATGCAAAATAAATCTTATTTCCTCTTTTAAAGTCAATACTACAGTCTTGTCAAAATTAAAATTGTGACATTTGTTAATAGTATTCTGTTTAATCGATTTAATCGATCTTTTCGGTAAAAAATTAATCATATTAATAATACATTTGGTATTTTCTTAATTTTATATATTATTCCTAAAAACAATAGAAGAAGAGACACATGAATCAACTCTAAAAATCCAACCATTCCACAATCACCGGATTATCGAAATTTAACATCCCTATTCGACATCGTTTTAAAAAAAAACGCCAACCATCGTGAGCGTAACAATTTCAATTAACCGCTCCCCGGTTTCCCCGCCATTCCCTCGCCTAAAAAAAGCCCAAACAACTTCGAAAACCCGCAAAAATAATTAAATCTTCCAAATATATCTATCATTACGCGCGGGGACTCGCACTCCAGATCCAAAACAAGTGCCATCGGCATCGAGCGTAGTAGCATTCAGGCCGTATAACCCGGAGTCCGCGCGGAAAAAAAAGCTGTCGGAAAAAAAAGAGGACTCCAGACGCTACCCGAAACGGAACCAACGAAAAAACACTTCAATACGCGAACTGCGTTACGATCAAAGTCGCTTGGTGCCGGCGTCGTACCGGTTGCATAGCAACTCCCTTTGTGTAACAGGGTTGGGAGGCGTGGCTAGGAAACTTTTCCTCCAATCGTATCGGGAAACAATTGCGCACGCTACCGCGTAATGTATACGACTCTAATGTTGCTGTAATGCCAGATATTATTAGGATAATACTTTTGGAATCGTTTAGTCTATCAACGCCTACGTTGATGTTAGTTAGGCAAAAGTTGCAAAACGTCATCATTGTATATGTTATACCTGCTGGATATATTTAAGAAGTGATCTTCAGTGATTATTACTTTGATATCGATATTGACTTTAGTAATGGATTAAATTTTGACTTGAACTTTTTAAATTTATTTGAATATTTTTTTTTGTGAATGTTGAATTAGTTAATCATAGTGCAACGCGCTGCAGTGCTTCCTCAATTGTATTATAAAAGAATTATTAAAACAAATGGCACATTACCTCGAGGAATCCTCACATTTAACAATGTTGAACCATCACAATCACGAATACCAACCGAAACCTTTAAATATGGATACGAAAATCCAAGAAAATAAAGGTTCATTTTGCATAGACGCTCTATTATCACGGAACGAAGAACGACCGACCTCTCCCGATACCTCTCGAAGTATTTCGCCAACGTCCACCAGGAGTAGGAGCCCACCAATATCGCCTGGTAGCGAAGAAGTCCCTCCGAATCCCTTCGTACCCAGACCAGGATTGTTAAATCATATCTACCCGAACGGTGGTGCCTTTTACGGGTATCCTGGCCAAACTCAAGGTTCAGCTTTTCATAGTATCGATGGGTCGATGGTGCAGAAAGTTCAACTACCTCTTAACCACCATAATCACAGTCAATTCCATCAGATGCAATTGGAATGGTTGGCGAGGACGGGGATGTTTTATCAGAAGTTCCCAGATTTGACTGGTAAGTTTTAGTTTTTGTTTTGAAGTTAGTTATCATTGTATAAAATACCGTAAAAATATCATTTATTTCTATGGAAGTACTGTCGCGAAGAAACGTTTTGATTGACTTTTAATCGATGGTAATTGCCGTTTTATTGTTATCTGATCGTTTTTGGGTCAAGTGGGATATAGCAGATTAAAAAAATACCAATATGAAACATCTAATGTGGAAGTACTGAAATATGGCGTACCGCAGAGGTCTATACTGGGCCCAATTCTGTGTATGACATTGTCTCTCTTAAATGTTATTTCAATAAAATAAAATTAATCATGAATCGAGAAAAGACTCGAGTGCTAACGTTTCATCTGGACTCTCACGCTAATATTATCACCAATACACCTGTGATACGTGCATACAAGCTTGTGTCAATTGTCACACTTATTTGGCGACCACCCAGTGACGTGAGAGTTCGCTAAGAGCCGATGTTCAATTTTCTGAGAGGGTGGTAAAATTTTTCTGATAGAATGGTACTCCAATATCATTCATGATCATTTTGCTGTTGAGGCCAAAATGTTTAAAACTGCAGCATTATAAACGGCGAGAAAGTGTTGTAACAAGGCAATTAAACACATTTACACACACAAATTGACATAGACTTGTAAAAAAATCTATGTCAAAATTGCCAAAATTCTGCATTGCTTTTAAAACATAAATTGATGCTCTCATAATAACTATGAATATAATATTCCATTTAAAATTATAAATAAATTGATTTAAATACAGCGTATACTTACATTGAAATTATGGTAATATAAATAAACAAATTTAAACGTTAAGCTTGTCAAATTTTTCCAATAATTTACGGATGGAAACTGTTTTTAGAAGTGATCGTTTAAAGTATGTTTCTGTTTGTTGAATTTCATCATTAAATAATTGCCTTACATTAGCTTCAATTTATATTTGACGCGTCATCTACTCACAAACAGTCAAACCACAGGAGTTACAACTCATCTTTATAGCATTCATCATCATATCGAACGGAAAATAACACATCTTTGAAATGAAATATTATTCGTCGATTTGAGGATAATATACTCAAATGAATTGTTATATATTTATTTTAATAATATTTAATTTTATAAGGAATTTATTGGTATAATCGCACTAAATATATTTTCATAACTGTTAGTGTTGCCGGCGAGGAGAGAGATTCTCGTCTCTCGTCTCGACGAGACGAGAAAGATATTCTCTCTCGAATGAAAGCTCGAGATGAGACGAGAGAAAGACCCTGCTCTCTTGTCGAGAAATTCTCGTTTCTCTCGATTTCTCTCGAGCAGAAAATGTTGATTTTATAATTTTTATGATTTATTGTGAGTTTTTGCATTGACATATTAAACAATTAAACCCTTTTTCATGTTTCTTATATATTTTTTTAGTTAAAAATATGCAAACCCTGCATAAGTATTTGCGGGAAGAGTAAAATTAGTATTTTAAATTAATAGAAGTTGTATAAAATATTAAAAGTTTCATTTTTTTATTTTTAAAATCTAAAACCATAAACTTGTATAATTTTATGTAGCGTGACGTCACCAAGTGGACATTTACACAGAGGATGTAAGAAAAAAATGTTTTTTTATTTTAGTTATTTCGGAGCAAGTTATGAGATACTGCGTATTGAGCTAGCAATACAGGGCAATTATATAACGATTATTTAAATTCAAAATTCAATTATTTTTACTAAAAAATTCAATTATTATTACAAATGTCTCAGTAAAGTGGTGTATATCTATTATTACAACATATTTCTTTAAATGTAGGAATTTTTTATATTTTTAAAATAAATATAAATAAATAAATAAGCCTTTATTTATTTATTTATATTTATTTTAAAAATTTGAAAAATTAATACATTAAAAAAATTTATAGATAAACGGGAAATCAGAGTATTGTGAAAAATGCGTCTCATCTTTCTATAAAAAAAAAAATAAAACGTCAATTTTAGACAAGAATTTAAAAAAATAAAAATACAAAAAAAAGGCGAAAAAAGTAAGTTAGAAACAAGAAAAAAGTCACATTAGAAACTCAAATTAATCATTTACGAGCAAATAGATATTTATTAAAGCTACACGAATACCAAGAATAAATTAAACATAAAAATGTTAAGTTCTTCACTGGATCTCTTGGTGCAGAAGTAGAACACTAAACACTTTAACCCACTAAACACCAAACAAGTTTTAACTAAAACACCGACGCGTTTCAACAGCAATGCTGTCATTATCAAGGCGATAATAAAACTAAATTAAAATAAAATCTACAATACAGGTACCTAACCTAAATGTTATGCACGGTCAATCCGATACGCATCATTAATTTCCGATTAACGAAAACAATGACGAATGCAGGATAGGTCCGTTGTCACAGTTCATTACACATGACTTATTTTTAGATATTTCTAAACTTTCGAAAACATTTAGAAACTTACAATTGTTTATTTGTCTAATTAATTTAACATTCGTATGATCGATGTTGTGATCTGTTTCAAAAATGTGTTGGGCAACGCTCGATTTCTCAATTCTATTAAATCTAAGATGAGCCATATGCTCTTTGAATCTAGTTGAGACTGCTCTCCTGGTTTGCCCAATATATTTTTGATTACAATCTTTTCAATTGATTTCGTAAATACCTGACTTTTCTAGAGGTTGTATTTTATCTTTAGGGTTACCGATGAGACTTCGTAAACTAGTCCCAGAACTGTAAACTATTCTGAGATCTAGCTCTTTGAAGATTTTACTCAAACCTTTAGTGATAAAGGGAGCGTAAGGGAGGGTCACAACGGGTGAAGCTTTAACATCCTCTCGAAAAGTCGTAGATTCTTTCACAGTTTTCTTATAATTAAACTTCCTAATTAACTTATAGATATGCTGAGGCTGGAACCCATTACACTTGGCCGCATTTTTTATAATTTTAAGCTCTTTCTCATACCTCGCCTTGTTTAAGGGAAAAAAAGAAGTCTGTGGACCAAAAAATTCAGGCTTGCCATTTTGTGTTGAACACAATGATGCGAATCTGAAGGAATGTAGCGATGTGTACTGATTTCCTTTCTATACACGTCAAACTCTAATCTATTGTTATTTCTAATTACTAAAGTATCTAGAAAGGGTAGCTGACCGTTTTCTTCTCTTTCACAAGTGAACTTTATGGTTTCGAACCGATTATTTAATTTATTGAGAAAATCGTCAATATTACATTTTTTAATGTCAAATATAGCGAAAATATCATCCACATACCTCAACCAAACCCTAGGAAAGTATTCGCTCTCAGATTCTAAGTCCTTTTCAAAACGGCTCATGAAAAGGTTAGCCAAAAAGACCGACAAGGAGTTACTCATTGCCGTTCCTTCCAGCTGTTCATAAAAACTCCCGTTGAATTGAAAAATGTTCTGTTTCATACAGATGTCAGTTAAGCGAATATATTTCTGGACGCATTGTTGACTCAAACTATTAAGAAGCAACAAGTCCTCGAGGTATGTCAAGGTGTCTGGAATCGGTATACACTATGAAAGAGAGAACTAACATCAAATGAAATCAATATCTTCAGCAACTGAATATTTTGAATTTCTTGAATAAATTCTAACGAATTTTTTACTGCAAAACTAGGTTGCTGTATTGGCAAATTATTAAATTCATTGGTCAGCCATTTGGAAACCTTATAAGTCGATGCGTCAATTGTCGAAACAATTGGCCTTACCGACTTGCCAGGTTTGTGAATTTTAGGTAAACAATATAATTTAGGATTGGAAACATGTAGCTTATGTCTAACATCGGCAGTAACAAGATTGTTACAAGCTTTAAACACATTTTTGACGTCTCTAATCATTTTCGGTAAAGGATTTTTTTAAATGGACCACTACTCAACAGGTCATTAACCCGATCATAGTAGTCCTCTTTATCTAAAATAATAACTTTGTTCCCTTTGTCAGCTTTCAAATAAAAACTATCTTTTTCCCACAAAGTTTTAATGATTTTAATGTTTTCGGATTTCTGAGGTGATTTATAGGATTTCAAATTTTTTGAAATAGTATGTTTGCAGGCCTCCCTAACTAACTGTTTTGTGGGCTCAGGAAACCGCTGGATAGAGGATTCTATCCCGGCAATAACCCACTCAACATTCGATTCACGAGTCTGCAAACCAAATTTCAATCCTTTATTCAAAAGATTAAGTTTCCGTTCACTAAAAGTTTGCCAAGAATGATTTTCTACTATGTTAATGGTATCCATCGGAACATGATCTTTATTTTTTTTAAAAACAACATAACTTTCTTAATTTCCTATCATGAGAGAATTTCTTATTCTGAACTTTCCTATCGATTGAAATAAACATGTTCCGTTGAAAATCATACCGTAGTTGATATTCAACATTACTAAGATCTAATGTTAAAAATTTCCAAAGTTGGTAAGCTTGAATCTCAAGTTTACTGCGTTTGGCAAAAAGATATTCGATTTCTGAACGCAAACATTTTTCTTTCGTGTAACGACTGACTTGAACGGATAAAAAACAATGTGTGCAGACATATGATGAGACTGGCAAAGAAATAAGATCACAATGGTGCAGTGTGCAATATGGAGTGGCCCAGGGATCCATTCTTGACCCACTCTTGTTTCTGTTGTATATAAATGTTGTCGATGATCTAATGGTACTGTTTGCAGATCCCTCATCAATAGTAATACGAACTAATTCGCTGTCAACTACATTACAACAAATCAATACATGTTTAACGAACCTTGATGATTGGTTTGCACAAAACAACTTGAAGCTTAATATATCCAAAACACATTTAGTAATAAATATGAATGTTATTTAATTAAAAAATCAGTATCAGGATGAAGATCTTACCTTTGTAGAAGTAGCACAAAAAGCTTATATTAGAGCAGTAGGTATATGGACTAAAACCAAGAGACTGATGTAAAGACATTTTTAAAAATTGTAATATATGTACTTACTTTGCATTGTATTTATGTGGTGGAATGTGCAGTGTTTGTCCATAATAACTATTCTGACTTTTGTGATAAGTAGGAATTAACACACAGCTATCGCTTCCACCTTGTTTATTTCAATGTTTAAAAATATACAACCACTTACCTCAAAAAATGAAAAGCTTGACAGCAAATGTATTTAAACATATATACATTGAAAAAACTATTGTGTTTTACATTTTACTGACTTATAATTATTATTATTGTTATCATTGCTATTGTTCATATTTAATCTCTGAAGTCCCTTGTTTTAATTTTTTTGTCAATTGTTCATCTTACTTTTTGTTTTAGGCTTCTTTTGATTTTGCCAGTTTTTTCTTCTTCATGAATTATTTTTTTTTAGTGAACCTCCCCTGCCCAAAAATATAATTCAAGAAGGCAGGACTAATATTTCTTTTTCTTGACTGTTATTGTAATTAAACTTGTGTCACTGTATCTTTTATCTGTAGTGCATGCATGCTAGTTGCTTAAAACTCTTAAAATAATTATGCATTTTGCCTCCTCTATTGCATCTTTTTCGGCTGTTTAATTAGATCTGAAATTTCAACTTTACTTAATAATAAAAATTTATCATTCCTCGAAAACTAATGACATAATAATAATTTTTGGTAAATAAGATAACGTATTTCTCTTGTTACTGAAGACTTAAAGTTTCGCTTATTTATTAAAGTCAAATGAGGAATGCCGTACAGCCAAGACTTCAGTTTTTGTACAAATATTAAACCACAAACATTCTGAAGTTATAAACAACTACATACTAGTTCCTCTTTCAAATAAAAACGAAACGCTTCTTCATGTCTAAAGTTCCAAAACAGACAAAGGTTTTAATTTAATTGCTTTGTAGTTTTACATATTTACACATTCTATTATTTTCGTATATTTATCGATCTACTGTTTTTAATAAAATATGATTGAATGATTTAAAATAAATAACAGTAATCTACTTATATGATTATTTTGCCGTGTCACCTATTGATTATTGCAATAATAATAATAATTCATATATTTCTCATATTACACATGTACAAAAAATATGATCGTAATAAACAATAAACAACAATGGATTTAAATAATCATTTAGGCAGTAACAATTAAAAGGCCCAACAGTGCTACTTCCGATATTGCCCACTAGAAGGCATGAGGTTGGAATTAGTCCATTGTCGCAGATTAAGGTTCAATGACGAGATTGTGTTGATCGAAACCATGTTATCTGGTTCTAATTTTCATTGCACTCGTTCGCAGGGTGATTTCCAACAATATATCATGAGCGCTTATTATTTATTGAAACTTTCTGAAATTTCTCTAATGAAATTCAATAAAGTTGAGTTTGTTAATCTACCTATTAGGCAAATAATCATCTATTCACAAGTACTCGTACTCTATTTTCGCAAAAATTACGAAACTATTTAAAATATAATTCTATTGTTTATTGTTGTAAATGTAAACTAATTGAGCCGGCTAAATATTCATAATTTTTATAATTTTAATAGAAATACTATCCTTGACGACTATGACTCTTTTAGCTAATTAGCTTTTATCAGTGCTACTGAAATAGATAATGTTACTATTACACTTCGTGTTAAAAAAAATCTAAATTAAAAATAATAATTGATAATCTAAGTACCAACTTGAATTGATTTCCAAGTATTATAACAATTTCTTAAATATAAAGGAAAACCAGAATGGGTTTGTAGGTATATAAATGAACTAATTTAAAAGACTAGTTTGGTTGTAATTTTCCACTTATCGATCAGATGATGAATGACCTTTCAAATCAAGATTTTTATCAAGAAAAAACTAATTTGCTACTAATTCTAGTTCTGGGTACTAATATTGATAAATTAAATTTTTATAATATTTCTTTTTAATTACAGTTTTAATACAGTGAGTTCCAAAATTAAATGCTTAGTCGTAATAATACGTATACTGAACAAAGAGGAGGTCTCTGTATACAATACTTGTTATCGTAATATTAATTTGTAATTGTAATTTTTATTAATAGGTCCAATACATCGTAATCTATTAATCAAATCGCGAATGCAAGCTTATTTTTAATTTAATCTCCGAAACATGTCTCAATATTCTAATATTATCGACAGATTATTTATTAAAACGTGATTATCTCGAAGAGGATTTCTATAGATATGTTTTTCGGATTTTTAAGATACGAACCAGATGTGTAATTAAATTATTTTAACACTTATAAACTACGTAATGTTATGTATGTATTGTCGATTACTATTATTAATTACGATCTGATAATGTTAACAACCAAAAAAAATACAAAGAAAACTTCGATAATGCTTGATAGCAGATTATATCTTTCGAATGTTATTTTCAACTATTTAATCGTGTGAAAAGAATTTCAAAACATCCTTTTAAAATTAAAATGACAATATTAAATTAAAAAAAAATCGTTTATAACAGGTTGAGGTATTAAACAGGATAAACGACGATTTTATTATAATTTCAATCACATGGATAGTGGGTCCGTATTGATGGTCGAAGTGTGATTGACAGCGATTGCGATAATAGATAGTTTAACTGACAGAAACACAATGATGATAAAAGTTGCTTGATTTTTATTTAAATCAATAACCCTCTTCCTACTGAAAAATCAATTACATATCTAGTTCGTTTGAACTGCATTATTGCGTTTCAGATTTGAATGAAATTTGTATAAAAAAGTAGCTTCTACTTTTGTGCTTTTTTAATTTGAGTCTAGTCCTGAAAGATACACGAATCACTGCGAAAGTTTTCGCTCAGACTTGTGGCTTTTCAGTAGGTAGCCTAGAAACTATTTTACATAAAGAATTAGGTCTCAAAAAGGTCGTTCAACAAAAACGAATTTGGCCATCATTAAGTGAAATCCTGAATACTTCCTAGCAAGATTCATTACTGTGGATGAAACCTTAGGCTCACCAATATGATCCTGGGTCAAAAAGGCAGAGGATAGAATGGAAGCACGAACGCCCCTCGAAAGTTTCGTGCAACAGCATCTGCGAGGAAGATCATGGCCAGAGTTTTTTTTTTTTGGGATGCCGAAGGAAGTATCCTTATAGACTTTTTCCCAGGTGGTCAGGCTATAACTGGACAATATTATTCTTTAAAATTACTTTTAATGACTTCGATGTATTCTTCAAACTCAAAGAACTCATTTATGGGATTCACTTTTCGGATGATGAGACATTGATTGTAGAGATTAATTCATTTACTACTGCAGAAGCTTTAAATTTTATTAAGGCAATAAGTAATGAAGCTTGGGGCTTAAAATGGAGACCATGCCTTTAGAAATTTTATTGCCGCTATCAATTTTATTACGCTAAATTAATTTCAACAGGAGTCTTTTAAGAGATGTACCTTTTCCCTTTATATGGTTGATAATAATGAATCACTCTCGCTTGGACCACCTTTTCAAGGTTAAGTCCACCTACAACTTAATACGGCTTTACTTCAGATTCTAGACAATGAGGTCAAGAAAATATTCATCAGTAAATAGTACACTAGCAATGAATTATTCCAATTCTAAATTTTTGTTTAGTTCTTCAAACTGAGTTCAATTAACTCAATCATTTAATTGAATGAAGCTAAAACGAGGTAGAAAGAAGACTAAATATCAATGCAAGCTAATGACTTGTTCGAGTTCAAGGCACAATAACTTTTGCATTTCCTGAATAAAGAAACGAGAACAACAATTTTGTGTTCCCCTAACAACATCTTCATTCATAATTGATGACAACATTTTAGAAGATGTCAATGGCTGAAGACATATTTGGACAAGTTTACATACATTACCGTCCAAAAGTGTTTAGGCATTCTGATTAACAGCAAAACATAAAATATAAAAAAGGCGTTAGTGAGGTCCAAGTTGATTACAGTTTATTCCATATGTTGGAGTAATTTCTGCAGTTCCGGGTCCAGTTCTTCCACAGTAACTCGATTGGATTTAAGTCGAACCTCTAGGGAAGCCGTGCCATAATTTTTCAAAGTTCTTTCCTCCTCTAAATGGTGTAAATTGTCTGTAAACAATTTAGAGGAGGTCATTATCTTGCTGAAAGATAAAATTTGGACCCAAAAGACGAGTTCCTGAAGATACTGCGAGGTTCCCCAAAATGTCGGGGTATCCTTCTGGATTTAGTACACCCTCAAAACAGCCCCATAATATCACCGAATTTCCTCCAAGGATAGAGGGTGGTTAGATGGAGAGCGGTGGGGTGGGGGCTGGGGTTCATTGGAGTCCGAGTATAACGGGATGGGTCCGACAAGCTGTGTACAGAGGTGGTCGATTCAAATGGTGCCTAAACACTTTTGATCAGTAGTGTACATGATAAAGGATCAAAATATAAGATCCTTCAATGGAAGGTTGATTGGTCACGTCTCCCAATAGCGACCCCCCCCCAGACAAAAGTAAAATCTAACTCTTACGACAAAATAAGCAAAATGCAAAATCAATTGCATACGCAAGTTTGTTTTTTTTTTTAATACAAATAGGACAAATGGGAAATTCTCTTAAAGTAAAAGTGTATTTTGAACATTTTTTTGGATCATATTTCTTCAAGTTATGTTTAACAATAGCCAAATACCTCTAAGGGTGGGTTTATCAATGTGAGGATAAAAGTGTTAGGTAAGTAACGGATAGATGTTGCTAACTGGAAGATAAAATTTAGGAACTACAATGCTTTATCTGACAGATAACTTCTATTTGACACTCAATAAACGTTTCATTATCTTACGAATCAAATTCTATCTGCAAGTTAATTTATTTATCCTCACATTGATAAACCCACTTTTGCAACATAATCGACGTTGTTTTGTCATCACTGTGGAACGGGCATAGTATGCAGTAACTAGATCTGACCAAAATATTACTGACACTGCGTCTTTTGTAAAATGATATAAGACGAAAGGTTTGCGATCTTTTGGACATTTTTTTCTGCCATTTTTAGGTAAAGCTTTGAGGGAATGGGTAATTCCGAACTTGATCATAATATTTTTAACACCAATCACACTGACTTATTTGTACCGTTTGACCAACTGTCAATTGTTCAATCTTTCTTATAGTACGTACCAGCTTATGATTACGTGTCTGCACAGCGGAAAATATTGAATGAACTGTGTGCAGTTTCTTTGCGGTATAGTCCTTACTAAAGGATGTTTTGAGTCTTTTGTCTTCCAGCCAAATGAGAATTGTGTTGGCGTCCCTCAAGGATCCATTTTAGGTTCCTTGCTGTTTATATTTTTTATAAAAAATTCACTAAAGTACCTACATGGGGTGGTAGAGTGTTATATTAGATACTGATGATGATGTTTCCATGATGAATTCGATAATCGCTTTTAAATAATTTAAAGAAATTGCCCAATAGCAAAAAATGTCACAGTTCTGCTATAAAAACAAAGTATACAATATATGCGGGTTTTATTTCCAACCTAGGCGTCAGAAACTGAAGTCTTAACCGACGTTTCATCTTTATCATCACCAATTTAACAACAACTTCCTTTACAGAATCCTATTGGTAATACTATCAAGTCCTCTCATCTCATTCCTTCGCTCCATCTCCGACGCGAATACAGCAACGGCACTCCCCCCTCTCTACCCGCCCCTCCCATCATCCTTCACGTCATCGTCGTCCTCGCTATGATCTCCCACTCCCAACCCCTCGTTTTCGGTCTCCTAGTTTCCTAGTCACTCCGCCTTCGCAATTAGCTAACTTGATTTCGGAGATCCCTTTCTACGGATCTGTTCACAATGTGTTGTCAATGTTTTGTTCCTGATGGTTTTTATTGCTCCGGCGAACACAGCTAACCGGATTATGCGACTGTAATTTCGTAGTTCCGCTAACGTACGGACGTGAATTACATAGGAATTAACGGGCGATTCGTTAACGGTTTTCTTTTGTTTAAACAATCCAAAAGCGGAAAGGGCGAATATGTAAGATGGACGGCCAAGAATTTGTTTAGGTGTGTGAATTGTTTTTACCGCTCCTTATTTAACGTGGAAATTTTGTTAAACAAAACAAATCTAAGACTTTGATTACAATCATCAAGAATTAACTCTCTTTAACTTCTCTCAACGCAGTAATGATGACATTTAGAGAAAAAGCTAAAAATATAACAACCTGACTGACGTCACTATACATCGATACCGGAACATTTTATTCTGCACACGACTGTATCACGTGTGCATGATGTACGAAAGAAAGATGGAAAGATAAAGTTTAATTTTCGAACGGAGGAACGGTTGGGGGATCTTCCGGGGATTAAAAAGAGACGAGAGATTTCGAGGAACTTCGGTTCGATGTGAAGCGATGAAGAAGGGGATATGGCCCGGAGCTTTCCGGTTAGTTTAGCAGGGTAACAGAGACGCCAGGACCTAATGTAGTGCTGATCATGTTAGAATGTGTTTACAGGGCCAATTTACAATCGTAGTCCTCGCCTTGCTCATCACTACTCGTCAGTCAGGCTCTTGGTATTTGTCTTCTTTATCGTGTTGCTAATATGCTCTACGTTCTCTACTTTGTACATATATACATATATATGTAGATGGAAGGTGGTGTTATAAGAGAGAATGGAATTGGTTTGAATCTGGGAATGTTTATATTCAAAATTGGGTCGAAATTGTGATTTATTAATTACTATTAAAGACATGTGAGATATAAGATTGAACGAGGCCACATAAAAATTTGCTGCAATACAAAGGATTTTATTGACGAAAATTTGTCCCAACTGTCACCCAATCTACCTACCTATGTCAAAATATTCAGCAAAATGAGCCCCATTCGTGTTGAGAAGATGGGAATCATCAGTATAAACACGCGGTGACCGCACATTATTTATTATGTGAATCTAGTCAAATCCTCTAAGACTACGGTTTGACAGCTGTCAAAATTATTGTTGTATGTTTTTAAATTTTTGACAGCTGTCAAAGTTATTATGACAGAAAGAACTATGAAATTAAAGCTAACTTACTAGGTTAACTTTTAGGGGTATATTGGCAGGTACCGGAGTCAAAGATGAAAATAAGCGGATTTGTAATTTGATTGTTTGCAAAAATATTAAACGCGACCTGCGAAAAATCACACTCACCAAAAGTGTTTTATAGTTTGACAGTTTACATAAAGCGTGTGACTATTGAAACTGTTTAAAATTGCTGTTTTCTAATTTGACAGTTGTAAGAACTATTTTGCAAATTATAATCGTCAAAATAATAAGTGGCCTAGAACTGAAAACAACTGGTTTTATAATTATGCAGCTGTCAAAAGTAATTTGACGATTGCACTTGTTAAAACTGTAAAAAAAAAACAACAATTTTTGCAGTTTGAGAGCTACCAGAAGTATTTTAAATGTCATACTTAGCAAAACGGTAAACAATTAATATCTTTATAGTTTGACAGTATACAATACGAGCTAGGATTGAAACTGTTAAAAAATTTCTCTTTCTATAATTTGATATGTGTAATCATTTTGACAATTATAACTGTCAAAAAAATATAATATTGGTACCTTTGCACTGCGACAGTTTTTTTTACAATTTGACAGAAGTATTTTGACAGTTATAATTGTCAAATTTTTGCAATTTGATAGCTACCAGATATATTTTGACTTAAAGTCTGTTAAAACCGTCAAACAAACACTGTATTAACAGTCTCCGAGCTGTGCTAAACGTTTTAACTCGCTAAAGCACTAAAAAAATGTGGTGTGTTTTTATGAGTTGACATTTTAAAAGGAATATATTCGGGGAACGAGTGTAAATATTTAATCTGTCAAAAATCACAGTTTGGCTGTAAGCATAGTGGCACATCCTACAATATTCAGTATAACAATTCCCATAAAAAATTAACGATTTGTGCATTTTTACAGTTTTCAGAAGTTTTTTAATAGCTTCAATTGTCAAATTTTAAAATGTGTCACTTTTCTAATTTGACATATGTCAGAAACATTTTGACAGATACACCTATTAATACTGTAAAAACAGCTCTTTACAATCTGAAAGTTGTCTGAAATATTTTCCTCGTCAAAATTGTGAACAAATAAGTCCTATTTTTATACGTAGTTTGACAGGTTGAAAAAATATATAACGCATGCAAGTATTACAGCTGTCAAAAATTAATGTTTCAACAAAATAATAAGAAAATACACCTCTTTATAAGTTTATAAGTTTAACAGTTGTCAAAAGAAAAACAATAGTGGAAGCAAACAGTTACTAATTAATTGGTAGAACTCTGTTATAATAGATCGAAATTTAAATTGTGGCCAATCACATCAGAGTGTTACCAATCCATCGGTAACTATTTACTTCTGCTGAATGCGTCAGTTGTTAGAAATATTTTGACAGTTACAATTATTATTATTGTTTTAACAATATTGCAATTGTTAAGACCCATTTTGACGGTTACAACTATCTAATTTTACAGCATATTATATCTGTAATTTGACAGCTGTCAGAAATCTTTTAAGAGGTACAACTATTATAACTGCAAGAAGAAATTATTTCGATTATTTATTTGAGAGCCGTCGGTAATATTTTGACGGTTAAAAGAAATGCTTTAGGTAGATACCTCGTCGGAAATATTTAAATTTTAGATGACAGTTTTTGACAATTTATATATATCCATATATCAATATATACGTTTACGTGTATAATATGTGTACAATGTAAAAATATAGTGCAACAGCAAGTATTGAATCTGTTAAGAATATTGATGTTTTTCTATTTTGACAGCTGTAAGAAGTATTTTGACAGATAAAATTATGAAAATGGTAAGCAAATAAGTATCTTGTTAGTTTGACAGTTTTCAAAAACAGACAGTATTTACAATTTTGCAGCCATCAAAACCATGTTGACAGTTACCATTGTCAAATCTAAAACAAAAATGTCATTTTTATAATTTGACAGCCGTTAGATATATTTAGACTGTTTTATCCATTGGAACCGTAAAAAAATTGACTTTTATTGAAATATGACAATTGACAGAAGTATTTTAACTGATACAGTGTTTCAAAGAAGAAAAATTAAGTGTGATAGAATAAACAGTTTGACAGCGATTACTGTAATTTTTACTTCCCTCACTAGTGGAGAAAAATCGATTTCCTGCACGCAAATGCAACCGCCAAATGACATGTTTGGATGAGTAAGTACAAAATGAAAGACTTTCAGCCAGTTTGACGTTAGTAATCTTGTAAAATGTTATTTATTAATTTATTAGAAGAGCTTCTTTAAAAAAATAAAACAAATTATACGATGACCCAAGATCATCTCTGATTAAAGTTTTAATCGCAGCGGTGAGCTAATTCTAACAACCTTTATTTACGATCGATATGTTGCAATTAAAATAAAATTATTTTCGGTAATAAAATAAGTCGACGATAGCTATCTTGATTAAGAACTGTATATGAGTGATCGAATTTTATTGGGCTGTAAACGTTGCGGCTGCCGTAATAAAAACCGTTTAGCGTCAAATTAGACGCAAATTACTAACCTAAAATCGACCGTAAAAGGATTAGCTTGTAATCCTTAGTGTGTGTTTTTCACGTGCTGCAAATTCGTCCACAATGGTTCCTTTCTATCTAACTTTTATTGGTGTTTATTCATTTATTGATTTTGTAAATATCGATCTTTGAACGAAAGTGATTTAAGCGATTGGTTAGATTACAAAATCGTCATGGAAAAATAATATTTCTTAGCAACAAAAATAATAATCCCCTAATAGATTCTTGTGCTCGTTATCTCTATCATCATTTTTTATCGAAGAATTCATCAAAATACATCCTTATCGCGGACGAATCAATTAAACATCACAACCTACTATATTGTATATATTCGGCCGTACGTAAACACCATCTAATACAAGTAAAAAGACGACAGATGGCCACCTGTCGTTAATATAACTTGTATAAATACGGGGGTGAATCTAAATACTAACCCTGGCTAATCTAAACAAACCGTCATGAATTATACGATGACGAGCATAAACGATCGTATAGAGCAATCGTAAAATTTAACGCATGCTTTGGAAAAGCCGGATGGAGGAAGAGGTATAGGGCTTACGCCTAATGCTGTGCGGTTTGGCCGAATAGAGAGGGCAGCAATGCATAAGACTTTTGTCATTTCGAACCTGACTGGCCTATTTACCCTCTCGTCATATTTCTTCGGTATAGCGATCGCAATAATTGTCCTATTAGATTAGTAAATCGGGATATATTACAACGTATAATGCAGTCTAATAAATCATTATATGGAGAAAGGAAGTCGTTTGTTGGAAATTATATTCAATTGTACGATGAAGGATATACCTGATTGATTTTTGATTCGAATGAAAATAATTTTTAACTGGCGTTTAATGATAAGGTTTAACCCTTTCACACCCCATGTACACAAAATTTGAAATAATTTTTTATTAACGTTAAAAAAGTTTTGTACAGAGAATCGGACATCGCCGTGGAATACTCAAATTCTTTATGTTAGCATCCAGAAAAGTGTTCTTTCGATTTACAAACTGTTTTGCCAAGCAGACTCGTGTAGTCAGGTTAACTTTCGTCCTTAATCAAACTCGACTAACTTGTTGCATCGAACAAATTTTCCAAAATCTGTTGTCTCTTGAGTCGTTCGAGTAATTTCTACCCAATACATCGTTTCATTCAGTAGAAGCCAATGATGAAGCCAATATAATTGGTCGAAATTCAATTTTTTTCGAATCATAGCAGCAGCTCCCAACTGTTGACTTCTGTTGAATGGGCACATCTTGATTTGGAGATGTTTTAGACAAGATACAAGGACTACTATGGCAAAAAAAAAATTAATTTGTTCGAGCTGGTATTGAACACAGTCTGTAAGCATTTTCATCGGCATACTTCAAAGAAATGCTGACTTGTTTCTGGTAGATTTGTATTCAAATCGAGATCTACTATTCCCTGTTGAGAGCAAAGTAGTGTGACAAGGCTATTAAACACAGATGGACACACTAATTGCTCTCTTAGAGTCAAACAAGTAATACAGGTTAAGGAGTCGCTGAAAGTGGCACCCACCACACACCCTCTTCGTGGTGGAAGAGAGCGTGCGGTTGGTTCTAGTTGCAACCGTGTCTACTTCATCTAATTCCTCGTTTTCCTTTTTATTTCGATCATCAACGTTCAATTCAATCACTCGAATTTGTACTGTTTCTGCTCGTCTTTGGATTCTAATAAATTTAAATCGAAATCACCTAGGTCTAGACACTTCATTAACTGGTCATCATTTAGTCCTTGTCGAAAATATTCCTTCTAAAACTCTCCAAATAGGAAAATTTTAGAAGAATAAAGTGAAACCGTTTTTAAAAAGACGTAGTTTTTTTTTTAATGTGGTGGGTGCTTAGTTGCAGTGACTCCGTAAACTGTATCGCTTGTCTGGCTATCACTGCAACTCGCGGTGTAGTTTTTGTGTGTGTATGTTGTGTTCAATTGGCTTTGTGACAGCATCATATCGCCTTTTATGATGCCGCGCTGTTAATCACTTTGCTCCCAACAGCGAATGGCAAGTCGATCCGGGATTAAACTCTCTGAAAAAATGTCACCGTCCCTCCAGAGAATTGAACCCCGGCGCCTATCGTCCTCTCACAACAATAGTCAGCCGCCTAACCACTGCGGCCAAAAGTAAAAAAAGTATTATTAACAGAAAGCCCACTTCATTGACAATTCAGGATGATTATTGAAATTTTTTTCCTTCTGCCTGGATTAATAAAGAATTTATTAATTCAAGTGGTACCTCACAAGACAAGTTCTACATTTCACACGTTTTCTGTTTATAAATCTTTAATTTTTCAATAAAACGCATGAGATTATTTACAAATGCATCTCTTAAGATTTTTTGTAATGGATTGGATAAGAGACACAATATAAAAATGAAAAAGATCAGAAATTGACCACGTGGTTTCGACCTTTTCGCTTTCGTCAGCGTTCCTCCAAATGCAAGCAAGTTATAGTTATAGTTAAGTCATTAAGAGGCGAACTGCGATGAAATTATATCTTGCATTCGCAGACCTAAGACAAAACCTGGGAGGTCGAAACCACGTACTCGGCTTCTAACTCTTGATCTATTTCTATTGCACTTGTTCGCAGGGTGATTTCCAACAACTCCTTGACATTTAGACGTTACACAGAAATAGCAATTCACAGTCTTACAGTGTTTAAGAGGCTTAGGTCTACGATTCCCTAGTTCACATGATCCAATTCATAACCCAATTATTTCTTGCTTTATATCAACTAGGTACAGAATACGATGATTGATGCTGGGCCAACAATAAAATTCATATTCACTTTGTCTTCCGTAGTAGTTGATCCCCCTCCCTACCCTCCCTTTACTATTCTAAGTGCCCATTTACTGGCGATCAATTTCCTCGATATGTGGACCAAATCTGATCGCACTATGGTCTTCTTAGGAGGCAATTTCGGCCATAGCATTTGATCAATGACGTCCTTGTATTGAGCTAATCTTAGTGCCTACTGAGTTTCATTGTCGCAATTTTTATGAAAAACTATCTGATGGCGTACGATATAAAGCAACATCGAACAACATTTAAAAATTAGATTTTCAGGAGACGGTGGAAGCTAGGAAACATGGCAATAACATGGTCAATAACTTAAAAAAAATTGAGTTTTGTAAAGAGGAAATGAAGTAGGACCGAAATTTCATATTTTCATCAGTTTATTCTTCAAGTAGAAGACTACAACTTTGAGGCAATCTAGAACAAACTTAGAGAAACCTAAAGTAACTTTTGAAAAATAGATTTTGGAAAAATTATGCAGAAATAGAGCAAAAAAAATCTAGTTTTTCCCAACCTTGTACGGCAGACAACTGGAAAAAAACGTACGGAGGGTGGAAACGGTTTAATATATTTGATTTTTCTCAATTATTTCATGGTAAGAGTTTAAAGCCCGAACAACTCTTGAAAAGTCAAATTTGTGAAAGCCCAGGAAACAAAATTATTTTTTTTTCAATTATTTCTTAAGCGAGATGACCAAAGCTTTGAAGTAATGTAGAATAAATCCGGAAAACCTAAAATGCTTAAAAAAATTAGATTTAAAAGAATTAGGAAGAGGGCAGTGCATGGAAGAAGGCTAAAAATTTAGAAAAATATGGAGCATATTGAACAACCTCGAGCAACTCTCAAAAAAATTTGCGTGGTGAGAGAAAATGGCGCCTAAACTTAGTTTAGTTTTCAGTACTACAGCTCTGAAACGACTTAGAGTAACCTTAAAAAATCTGAGATACCTGTCTTTAAAAAATTCAGGTGAAAAGGGAGGGTTAATGAGGTTGAAGACTTTTTTTTCCAATTTTAAACTAAAAGATTAAAACTTTGTAACAATCTGAAACAAACCCAGAAACACCATAAGAAGAAAAGGAAGCAAGATCTAGTTTTATAGATCTAGAGCAAATGTAGAACAATCTGGAATAACTCCCAAACAATTAGATTTGAGGAAAATGTCCTTAAGCTAAGTTCAACCTTTCAAAGAATATATAACAAACCTCGAAGAACCTGAAACGATCATTAAAACATTTTACAATTTTAATACTTCATTCTTTTTTTAATCAGTGATAGTAGGCTAAAACTTTCAAGCAACATAGAACAAATACAAAACAATCTGGTTATTACATAGTTGTCAAAAAATTAGTTCTCTAAAAAACTGGTCAAGGGGGTTGGCAAAATTTAATTTGTCCCCATTTTTCGGTGAAAAATGCATGGCAGGAAATTAAAACTGATAAAATATACATAACCAATCGAGCAGAACCTGAAATGATTGGTATAAAGTATTCTTTTGTATAACTGAAGAAGGGGTGGCAAAAATTAATTTTTCTTGATCTGCAGATGACTCATCATTAGTGTGTTTTCTTAAAGGTACGATTAGGACTATAATCTATTCAAAAATTCTCCATGCGTTTGCTTCCGCAGCAGTTTCAGTATGAAAGACAATAAGCTAGTCATGACGATTTGAGGATTTTGTTGTTTGAGGTCTTCTGTTCATATTTTTCAATTCTGTACGGTCTTCAAAATTTTCTTAATTCTTTTCCTGGATTTGTGCGACAGTTTTTGAATGTATGGATAATAATTGATGGAACATTTTCTGCTTTTAGAATTTTCAACAATAAAATTGTCTAACAGAAGAGCAAATAAAGAAATCGTTTACAAAACTTTCAAATAAAAAACAATCCAATTTGAAATTCACTTCTGTTGTTACACACAAGTTTAATCTTCCGCGAACGAGCGATCGCAATCTCCCCATTCTCGACGCTATAAATCAGGTTGCACATCGCTAATTTAATAGAGGCGCACTTCGAGGCCAAAACTATAAATCGTATTCCGATAGATTGAAAAATTAAGTCCGCATTCAGATCGGCTCCTGTCCGATAAACCTGTCAAAACATGCCGCTTTAAAGTCCAATAATTGTCAATGGCTCGTCATCAACATAATTACCACACCCCAACGGCAGGGGTTAAAACCGGCATCGGGAGTGTGAATGCGGTGCATCCGGGCACCCCATCGTGTTTGTGTGTGCGCACGGCAATGTAGACGTCTGTTGTGATACGAAATTGCAACTGGTATCGTAACAAGTTATAAAATAAATATGAACAGCAACGAGGTGTAAATAGAGTCGATGCGATGTATAAATGGATGGTTTAAAGATATTTCATCCACAGGGATTTGTATAGTTTTTAAATTATGCATTCTTGAACATCTAACGGCTCAGTAAACACATACTGTGTGACCTGTTGTTATG
The DNA here is from genome assembly GCA_023690525.1 of Holotrichia oblita. Lineage (NCBI taxonomy): Eukaryota > Metazoa > Arthropoda > Insecta > Coleoptera > Scarabaeidae > Holotrichia > Holotrichia oblita. Next base: position 31,564,665 of record CM043016.1, read on the forward strand.
AGATTTGGAAAGGCTAACTTTTCTACAATTTGTGATATATTGTCATTCAATTTAAATGTTGTTTTTCTTTATTCCAGCATATAATTCCAACAACTTCGACTTCAGAATTACTTAACAGTTCTTGTTCGCCACAAGTACGCCTTGTTTAATCGATATGCCCTGTTCTAGTTGGACCTGCAATTCGTTTCCAGTTTGGCATTCTATTCCTTCGTTGTTACCGATGTTATCAATGGCTTTATTTTCAATTTTGTTTGTTACTTTTTTATTTCCAACACTATCATCAACGTTATCATCACTGCTACTATTTGGAACCCAATCATCTTCAGACTCGCTTAGTATCCATACTTCTTCAGACTCAGAATTACTTGTATCCTAATTCACCTGTTTCGATTTCTTTTGTTTGCGCTTTTTGTTTGTGTTACTAGATGTTTTTTTTTCATTAAAAATGTTTTTCTTCACCATTAATTTTTTAAGTTTCTTCTGTCCTCTCAAAGTAATTCGTTCTTCCTTCTCCTCAGTCTTTTTGCGTTTTTCATGTTCTTTCTTGCGATGGCATTCCTGCCAAGCTACTGAGGTAACTACAGTTGGAATTTTTTCTTTGAATCGCTTCCTTTTAGCAGCAGGTGTTTGCACAGATCAAAATAAAGAGCCTTTAAATGGAGATGGTACGGAAGAATTACTCTTGGGATTTAGATGGAACGCAAGATGACGGTTCAGGACCTGCACATATCTCTGTTGCATTATCTGGTGTTTGCGTTAGGGTGGTATGGTTGTCTGCTTCCTCCAAAACTGTTTCTTCTCGTTCAATGTCTAAACTTTCTTGATAGAGAGATTTCCAAAGTAAATAAAGAGAATAGTACATGTACGTCTAGTTGCAAATAAATCCCTGAATTCCACTACCTTTTGATCTCCGATTTTGGCTTCAAGCTTCTTTAGTAATGTCTCTGTTTGAATGTTGTCTTGGACTGGAATTGATACAAAAGGTCGCAGATTTATGTGTAGCTATTTTCTCGAAATTGACATTTTCGACGTTGAGAGGACAAAGACCCAGATACCCAGATGAACCCGTTCTTTATCGTATCGGCATAAATTGCTCTAAAGCTTTCTTAAACACGGAAGCAAAATATTGCTTCTGCAGTTTGCTTCCGTAATTTGCCATCCTCCACTTCTATACTTCCTTTTTCCACACGCTTTTTAAGGATCTAAATACCGAGACATCCATCGGTTGCAATAAATGGGTAGAATTCGGGTACAGGGCGATCAATATTATACCTTTAACCGAACCCCATAAAGAGTAATACTGGACGTCGAATGTTCTTTTGCCATGGGACAAAAACATTGGTTATATGTATATCCAAAAAAGGTAGAACCACACATCCAACCATTCCCTATTCTGAAGAAATATTGCTGTACTTAAATACATTCATAAGCGGTACTATTTCCCCAGAAGCGCTTGCTGTAACTAAAACTTGGAATTTTCTTTCTCGTCGCCTAATATAGTGTACAGGATGATCAGATAAGAATGCAAAGTGCTGTATCTCTGAAATTATTCGTCGTAGAGACTTGCGGTAACAATTTTTAATACTAATGTGGTCAAAATAAGACCGAGGAAAATATTTTCAGATTTCCAAGATGGTCGCCAGGGGGCGTAACCGGAATCTTAAAACTTTAAAGTGATTTTTCACTGAAATCCACCCAGTAAATGTTACCAAAAAATATATGCTTTTTAAAGCTTAGCTTTACTCGAGTAATTTTTGTTTAACACTTTTTGATGTATCTATTAAAATAAAGTGGTGGGGGGTAATTAAATCTTTTTTTTTAATAAACAGCTGTAACTCCTAAACGACTGAACTGATTTCAACAAACTTGGTCTCATTGAAAAAAGCACTTATTGTTCCATCAAACCTACCTGACCTGTGATATGTTTATTTCCTAGTGATGCCGCTAGAGCGCGCTTTTTCATATAATAACAGAAAATTGCAAAATTCTCTAAAAAATAAATGTAATAATATGACTTTTGTGTAGCCTGAAATATCGCAGAAAGAAGATTTAGTTATCATATAATTTTAAAGAGACGCTATTACACCGGTATTTATTGTTATTTATTTGTGTTTTTTTCAAGATTCAATTGGAATTATTACATCACTGTTGTCATTCCATCGACATACTACCATTCGTTATCAACCAATGTATATTCAAAGGCGTCTCTATCCTTTTTCTTGAAAGATTTTACATTAACCAAAGGGCACTTTGAGATCCTATTCTCTCTGGTTGTACCGGTGGCCCTTATTTTTCTGAAAGTTAGTTCCTTTATCAGTGACAAAGACGTAAAGAAATATAGATGAAAATTTTCGAATCCGGTTGATGCTAAAATGTCTGCATATTGCAAAACGACGGAAGCACCAAGACCCAAATCCTTGTATTTTTCTGGCAACTTGGTAGAAGAACCTTGGTATGGTTCAAAATAGACTACATACCCTAGATAAGTTGCACCAACCCAAAACTTATAGCTCCATCTTATGGGCTTCCCTCTAATAAATTGCTTGCAGCCATGGCGACCAAAATAGCGCACCATGACTTCATCAACTGAGTGATTTTCTTCAACAGGCGCATGATCCAAAAACACTTTATTCAGCGACAAAACCAGTGGTCTTACTTTGGAAAATCGATCGTTTTTGTGCAAATTATTGTTGTCGACACAATGAAAATTACTCATGACATGTTGAAATCGATCCTTAGAAATTGACGAAGAAACAAGTTTATTGTTAGTTTCATCTGAATTTTACCAGTACATTTTTTTACGCGAAACAGAGCAGTGGCCACTCAACATTAGAATACCAAAAAACAAAACATGTCATATAGGTAGGTTACTAAATCGAACAAGATCACCCATAAGGTTGGCATCAAAAACCAACTTGAAGGTATCAGTGGGAGAAAGGGTATTTTTTATTATATAGACTGGATTTTATTTGGGATAATGTTTGCAGATCAACACCAAGTGAAAAGCGAAAATTTTTAGTGCAATTTTTTTGTGCAAATGAAGATACGGGTACCTCACCTTCACTTTCCCAATCTTCCTCCACATTTGTACACGTTTTTCTTCATCCTCATTTATGAAAACTTCAACGTTTCCTCGTAGCTGAGATCCTGGTAAATTGTTTAGCACAACATTGTCCTCTTCGCTGGAATCTTCGTCATTGTCATTTTCCGGAGGAAAAAGAATAATTGCATCGGGGATATTTGATACCTCAACTATATTTTCCACTTCTGCTAGAAGCTCATTTAGCGCGAGGGGCCTTTTCCATCGGCTGAAAGTGAATAAAAATGTCGAGCGATTGTAAAACATATGTAGTATAGCACCCCATAAACCTACCGATGTTTTAAAAGAACTATAAGTTTCAGAGGCGCATTACAGAAAATATAATAATGATTTCAGTTATATTTCGCCTGGGTAGTCATTCTTGGCTCTTTTTACAAGTGCAGTGTTATGATAAATTGCAATAAAATAATAAATTGTTACACAAAACTTACCTCCAGTATTGGTAGTCACTCATTTCCTTACCAAACAAATGTCACTCACAATTAAAAAGCGTTGGTGTCTACAAAATTTGCGAGAGGTTAGGTTGACATATAACAGAACTCAACATTGACATTTCCAATACTAAATAAGGCATCGCTATCTATGTGTGAATAGTCACAACCTAACCAATGGGTTAATGTAAATATTTGATTTATTTATGTGCGCTCCCATAACAGTGTCGATATTATATTAAAAGTAAAACTACTGAGAATATTCAAGCTTTTGCCTAACCTTAATAATTGCATTTAGTAGCCTGATATAATGGTGTAGTTATAAAAATTCGTAACATGTACTTACTAATGGCACCACCAAAAACTAAGATGGCTGGATTGTTGTTGCCAACCTAAGTAAACATTTCCCTATGATGATTGGAACTAGAACGTTACGATCGAAAAAAAACATAATTGGTGTAGGCTATGTAAATGTTTTTGATCGTTGCTTTAGCCAGTACCACATAATGACATTTATAATTTGACATTTTATTGTAAGCAAAGATTATAACATCAAATTAAATGTCAAAGAATAAATGTCATTATGTGAAAGTGGCTAAAGTAACAATCCATTCACATAGCCTACTCTAATTATGATTTTTTTCGATGTGTCTATATAATACTAAAAAGCTTACTGTCAATCACTAGGAAGATGTCAATAACTAACAGTTTACCTTAACTCACCAGTCTGACGGTCGCATTCAGGTCGAAACCTTTATACGAATGAAATTGTGATTTCAACATTTTTGTTTCAATTTTAATTGGAATACTCTCTGAACTCAAACAAAGAATACCAAAGCTTAGCAGATATTCGAGCTTCAAATATATTACCTGAAATTCAGCGGTAACAATGTCTGTGGATATTCTACCAGGGGGGGTCAATTGCAGACCTTTCCTCCGATTACCGTTCGATACGATTCATCAGACGCTTCTTAAAAATGAATTTCCATTCGCTATACCGTCCAGTTTTTTTCCATTGTGAAGAGCACCATATTCCGGAAAAACTCAGGGTATTACAGTATTCCGGCGAGAAACCTCCAACAAAACGGTCCGGAAACTATATACGACTATGTGAAGACTCACTAATGTGGTCCATTTGTAAGCGTGGAACGTGCACGTAACCTCCATATATCAGAAAGCAATCGGGAAAATCGCCCTGAGGGCTTTAAAACATTCCGATGATCGTTCCCCGGCGTGATTTACAGCGGGAATTTTCCGACGTAGAAGGTTGAGGAGGTGAAACGGGCGCCGACTTCGGGGATGGGGTAAATGAACCGAGGCTGAGATCGTTATCTGTATTACGTAAAGTTGATACTATTGTGTGGCGCTTTCTTGCACTTAATGAGTTCTAATATTGGTTTCGGTTACTTTTTTATACTGTCTGGTCTGATCAGTTTGAAAACATGATATTAAATCAAGATGATTTCAGTATTTATTTCAGTACAATCATCATAATATTAGGATGATATAATATTAAGGAAAAAATCATTATAACAAGATTTTGGCTCTCAATGTGGGTCTTGGCAAAAGAATGCCGGTTCTAAATAGATGATGTAGCACATCATTCAGCTTAGAGGCCAGCCTCGGTTTCGCTGGCAGGTCTTACACTTTCACTTGGGTTTGATTCTCTTAATGTGGATTTTTGGAAATTGCTTAATTGCTATTGCTAAAGGCGTGTGTTAGAGTAATGATTGGGCGGTTGACTAATTAGTTGATTCGAAATCATGTTTAGGATTTGGTATTTTCAAAATGTTCTAAAGGTTGAATCTAGTTAATTGGTTGGTTTGGAAATTCTTTAGCAACCTCACATTGAAATTGGAAACTCTATATCTGCGGAGGGGTATGGGTGCCCGTTTTTCGAGCGCATGCATTGGGAACTCGGTTATTATAAGAGATAGGAGATCGGTTAAATTAGGGCAAAGTTGCGCATTTGGGAGAGAAAAGATATGCTGCCGAGAAACTTAAAAATTTTTCATGGGTTGCTGATATTTTTGGAAAAAAGTGAAATTTTAAACTTTCGTTTTAACGTTGTATACCGAAAACCGATCAACGTAGACGTTTCTAACTCAGACATTATTAAGGCACTTTTTTACAAGGAATCCAAATGTGCCATCCATTTTTTCAAGACATTCTAGATTCAAAAGTTACGGTAGTCAACTTTGTTTTTTCTTATGGGCACCATATTGGATTTTTCAATTTTTCAGTAAAGCTCTTGATTCTGATTACGATGATGTATCACACGATATGGTCCAGTTTCACAATTTTATCAAAATAATAAAAAAACCGATTTTAAGAAGCATGCCTTGGAAATAATATCCATACTTATATTTAACAAATGCATTTGTGACAGTTCGATTAAGTTTTGCTTGTTGTCACTTACATTTATTAAATTTGCCCAACTTTTTCGACAAAATGCCGTTTTCAAGTGAAGAGAAACGAGATATGCTAGAGATTTATTACGCTTCACATCGAAATGTACAAGTTACTTCAGAAACATATCTTCAGCGGTATCCAGAAAGGCAACAACCAGCTCAGACCTATTTTCTGCTACTTCACCGAAATTTAGGGGATTTTGGTTCGTTTTGTAAGCCTAGAAAATATGATGCTAGACCGCCGCATGAAAATGAAGTGGATATTTTACAAAGAGTAAGAGAATTCCGAAGAATCTCGCACAAAATAAATAATAACGATGAAATAAATTTTTCTTTAGGTACAAGAAAATCCTTCTACCTCCACACGAGCCATTGCAACAGATCTAAACGTAACGCGTCAGAAGGTATGGAGAGTACTAAATAAACATAAATATCATCCTTTTTAAAAACACGTCACCCAAGTTTTGCATCGTGGAGATAGCGATAGACGGGTAGCGTTTTGTAGGAGTTTTATGGACCAGTTGGAACAAAATCCTAATTTCCTTGCTAACGTAATATTTACGGATGAGTGTAAGTTTTCAAACTCAGGCATGTTTAATCGACACAATGAACATGTCTGGTCCATTGAAAATCCTCATGTACATGAAGGACGTTGACCACAAGTACGGTTCGGGATAAATGTATGGGCCGGTCTGTTAGGCGACACAATCATTGGCCCATACATTTATGAAGAGACTTTGAATACAGATGGCTATTTACACTTTTTAAGGACATATCTTACGGATTATATCGACAACAACATTTGCCTCAACCGATTGAATAACCTTTGGTTTCAACAGGACGGTGCTCCGCCGCATAACTCTAGGAGAGTAAGTGATTATTTGTCTGAACTATTTCCTCGAAAAGTAATTTCAAATAATGGGGACATTCGTTAGCCAGCGCGTTCACCTGATCTTTCTCCGTTGGATTATTATTTATGGGGAACTATGAAAAATATTATTTATGAAACAGTGTCTGCTGATATTCATGAGCTGCGAAGAAAGATAATTACCACTTTAAGGACTAAAATAAGAAGAAGGAATATTTCAAGAGCTGTACAACATTTAAGGAGACGCGTAGAATTGTGTTTAGAAGTAGATGGTGAAACCTTCGAGTATCTCTTATAATGTTATTTTGTTTTATTTGTTTATTAAAATCATCATTTTCTGGATAAATTTTGTGAACGTTAAAATTTTAAATTTAATCGAACTGTCACAAATGCATTTGTTAAACACAAGTATGGAAATTGTTTCCAAGGCTTTCTTCTCAAAATCGGGTTTCTGGTTATTTTGATAAAATTGTGAAATTCAACCATATCGTCACATCATCGTAATCAGAATCACGAGCTTTACCAAAAATGTAAAAATCCAATATGGTGCCCATAAGAAAAAACAAAGTTGACTACCGTAACTTTTGAATCTAGAACGTCTCGAAAAAATGGATGGCACATTTGGATTCCTTGTAAAAAAGTGCCTTAATAATGTCTGAGTTAGAAACGTCTACGTTGATCGGTTTTCGATATACAACGTTAAAACGAAAGTTTAAAATTTCACTTTTTTCCAAAAATCTCAGCAACCCATAAAAATTTTTTAAGTTTCTCAGCAGCATATCTTTTCTCTCCCACATGCGCAACTTTGCCCTAATTTAACCGATCTCCTATCTCTTATACTAACCGAGTTACCCATGCTTGAGCTCGAAAAACGGGCACCCTAACTAATGGCGTGCCACAAAGTTGAGACCTGTGAAGAGGTATTGGGCACAAATTAAAAGAAAATTGAAAAACACGTTATTTAACGTGTCAGACATTCAACAATTTAGGAAGAAAGTGGAAACAAGGAATCGAAACAAATTTGACATATCTAAAGTATAGCTGGAAGACATTTTTTTGTCATTGTCAACTTTTTGCGGCAACAATGTGCGACTCACATCTGGTTTGAAAGCGGCTTGATATTGTTATTCTAGATAAGCTATTATTCTAGGAACAGAATTTTTTGGCCAGTATGGTCTTCATTTCAATTGATCAAACTGTAAATATTTATCACCATTTTCCGAATAAATGCGTGGGGGAAAATAAATGTGAGACACCCTGTATGCTAAATCGTTCCAGGATATTTAGCCTTTTAAATATAAAATCTTCAAGGTTATGGAGTATTAGTATATACTAAAGGTTCATCCATAACTTTCAGGCATACCTCTTTGGTGGACTATCCACCAGCATTTTCTGTACCAACTGCACCTGTAGTACAAGCACTTTGGGTAGGTCATGAACGGTACTTGAACTAGTATCATTCGCTGCTAATTGTATAAAAAATAGGTCTTTCTTAAAACTTTTCCATAGTTGTCTAAATACTCTTTAACAATTGACCGCCGTTTATCTAACAGGATAGATGGCTTTGGTTTAGGAGGAACTAGATCAAGATGCTTGTACCTTTACCACCCCACGCATACTATCTAATTTTTATCCTACAATGAAATTTCCTTGGTATTCGCCTTCGCTAACTGATGTACTGGTCATCTTATGTCGTACTTGGTCAGTCCAAAATGTAATATAGCACACTAGATTAAGTATGCAGCTGAATCTATTCCTCACAGATCTTTGATCAGAATAGAGAGATGGTTTGGCTATCAGCTAGGGCTTCTTTCCAAACATCCTTTTCGTTTTCTGTTGTTCCTTCCTTATGCTCATCTTCTTATGCTTTCTGATTTCTAGAGTATTTTTTTATGCGTAGTGTGTGCTTAGTTGCAGCGACTGCGTGAACTATATCGCTTGTCTGACAGCTAGACAAGCGACTCTCGCGCTGTAATTTTTAGTGTGTGTCTAATTGTGTTCTACTGGCTTTGTTACAGGATCATACCGCCTTTTATAATGCCGCGCTGTTAATCACTTTGCCACCCAACATGACCTTATTTAGATGTTCAGGCCTCACAAATCTTAAATGTACACAGTTGCTTCTGATCTGCTTTGCCCAATCATCCAAGAAAAGTGTTCATCTACGAAATTGACAAAAATTATGACAAGTAGAGGTGCTACCAATTGAAGGCACTACATACCAACACCACCTACATGTGTAACAGAAAGAAAATGGTACACTTACGATCAATCACCGCCATCAACTAGCACTAGACTTACGATCCCCACTATCTCCATCCGTCGCCGCATTCATAGGGCGCCAAACGCGGCGAGGGAAGTAGCGAAACGGCGAACGTTCATTGTTAGCCGGGTAATTTAATTACGCTTCATCAAGAGTGCGCTGTTTTCGGGCGCACGGCCGCTTAGATGAGCTGCAATTTGCATTTAATTATCACATATAATGCGCATTAAACGGTTCCGCACGCCGAAGTGCCAACTTCACCGTGAAATCGGACCTCCGAAGTAGCGTAGGAGAGAGCCCTGTATGCGAAATTTGAATTTGTGATTTGATGATGACGGGCCGTTATGCCGTCTATATGACGCGCCATGATTCGTTTGCGCTCCGCAAACAGCGCGCCCGAAAGGGGGCGCTCTGATCGCGCTATGGTGCGTCGTGATAGGGGGAATCAAGATTTTAACATCGAAGTGGAATACTAGAGGGAGGTAAATTGTAAACGAAATGAAAGATTGGAAGATGTAAGTTTGAAAAAGGCCAAAATCTTATAATACATGCGATGAACAAACAAGAAAAATTCTATCTTCAGTTGAATCTATAATCTTCAGTGGTTGTTATAAAATGGAAGTCAAATTTTTAGTACTGACAATTTCTGCCCACCATTTAATTTTCTCAAAATGCTAAATATGTACATGAAAGATAGCAAGAACAAAGTGATAGAGCCATTTGGAGGTGTGGACAAAAAATTAAAACCATTATAAGATGATCTATACGGCTGAAAGAAGCAGATTAAATTTCAAAAGGAATATATGTAATTGTTTTAAACCTACTACAAGAGCAAAATTGAAATCCGTTAACTACTAAACTAGGTTAGATTAGACAAGCAGTCATCTTCCTCGCTACCAATGCTAACATTGGAAATCTTTGACTTCTTGTTTTCAACAATTTTACCATCTACCATCAAATCTACCATTTTGACCATGGATGCATCCGGTGAATTTGCATTTCGGCTATATTTGGTGATTGAAACAAGTTTTTGGAAAGACTGATCATTAGATTAGATAAAATGTTAGATGATCTGCATCAGTGAAAATGTTTTCAATTAGTGGGTAAATATTTCTTCACCGAAAACCAACTGGCTTGGATGTTGATAGAAAAAGTTGATATACTGTCGCAATTACTTTTGCGATGTCATAAGTTCTCCTTGTTTTGCCAGGATTCAGACAAATCAGATTCAGAATTGACGTCTTTCTTTAACTGTAAGCAATGAGAAGTTTTTTCCCAAAATTTGACTCATCAATACTACTTAGTGGGAGCTATGGTTGTCTAACAGTGTCAAAATATGTTTTTCAGGACAAAGAATGGCCTTATATCCTAACACTTTGATCTTTTCCTTCCAGTTTTTCTAATTTAGAGAAAGAACTAGAAGAAAATCTCAATGTTGACAGTTAATGGAAACTCAACTCAACAGAGTTTGTTTTGTATTAGTATTAGTATTCCTTCTTCAACATTCCCAACAATTTTACCATAAATTTGACAAAATTTACCATTTTGATCATAGCTGCATTCGGTGAATTTGGATATCAGCTATATTTGGAGATTAAAACAAGTTTCTAAAAAGACTGATCATTAGATTAGATAAAATGTTAGATAATCTGCATCAGTGAAAATGTTTTCAATTAGTGGGTAAAGTTTGCACCGAAAACCAGCTGGTTTGGATGTTAGTAGGAGAGGTGGATATACCGACGCAATTATTTTTGCGATGTGATAAGTCCTGCTTGTTTTGCCAGGATTCAAACAAATCAGGTTCAGAATTGACGTCTTTTTTCCCAAAATTTGATTCATCAGTACTACTTAGGGTGGGTTTATCAATGTGAGGATAAAAGTGTTAGTTAAGTAACTGACAGATATTGCTAACTGGCAGATAAAATTTAGCAACCATGTACAATCCTCAATAAACGTTTCATTGTAATTATCTTACGAATAAAATTTTATCTGCCAGTTAATTTATTTATCCTTACATTGATAAACCCACTCTTAGTGGAAGCTATAGTTGTCTAACAGTGACAAAATATGTTTTCCATGACAGAGAATGGCCTTCTGTCCTGAAGTTGAAACCTGTATCTTGCTTAGCGTTGTATGGTAACACAAAAAATAAGATGAGATGTGAATAGACATTGGAAAAGTGGAAAGGGAAGACATCAAAATAAAAACAACTTAACAAAATTTATTAAAAAAGAGGCAGTAAAAATTATAGATATAAGCTCTAAATTGTCGAAAAATAGAATGTAGCTCTAAAATTAGATTAAGATTAGGCGCAAATTTGATCATTTTCCCAATTGTACATATAGTGTGTCCCAAAAAGTTTTATACAAATGGAGAAAAAGTTTAGTTAAGTATTACATTGAAAAAAAATTCTTGATAAAAAGCTCTTCATAACTTGTAGATCCATAATCAAGAACAACATTTTTAACAATAAGAATAATTTTAATGTTATCTTGAATAGTCAATTTTAACGTATTTTCTAATTATTGTAAATACATACTGATGTAACACTTGACATTTGTTGACAGTTATTACATATTGCAAAGCGTATTAATCTAACAAGTGAATTTTATCTGAAAAAATCACTACAGTCTGTACATATAATTTTGATGTTCCCTGTATTCCAGCCAATGTTTTAAAAATGTTGTTCTTGATTATGAATCTACAAGTCATGCAGAGCTTTTTATCAAGAATTTTGTTTTGTGAAATGTAATATACCTACCTAAACTTTTTCTCCATTTGTATAAAACTTTTTGGGAGACCCTGTACATTCTTAAAATCATATTAGATTAGATTAGGAATGGGGTGGCCATACAAACTTGTTTCACCGCGACCTTTGCATGTCTATTGTGATCAAAATCATATTATCAAAATGAACAAGAAATATCTGTCCAAAGTTCAAAACTGCGTCCAGAGCACTGCTAGGACAATTATCTTAAACAGCCTTGTTTCTTAGACTAAAAAAATTCATTAGCCTACACATCATGAGCAAATTTTAGAAATAATTAGCTAGGGCCTACATTTTTAAATCTAAATTATTCTGGAACTTTCTGCTTTTCCTCAACACTCTGGCCTAAAGAAACACAGTCACACTAATGTGGGTACCAAATCGCTGGAGGTTGAAGCATCTAAATGCCGATGGTCTTGCAAAAAAAGGCACGGCGTTTTGATTTATTAGAACAGAGTCATTTTGTGATCTTGAAAGTGAACAAAAAATCTCGCAATGTGGCTAACACCCCACAACTAAGACAATCAAATAGGTTTATTACCTTTTCATTCATCGGGGCTAAATCTCTGTTGGAGCTCAACAGAAGAGACCTCAATGCCGATTCTATTAGAAACAGAGCGAGACGAGGGAACATATTTTGTGCAATTGTGAGGCGGTGGTCCGGTAGTGGTTCCACTACCTCGAACAGGCACATCTAGAATCGGCTAGTTTTAAAACTATAGTCCCCAAAAAAGTCCTGCACTTCTTCAGAAGTCCAGAAATCAATTGGGACTAAAAGATTAAAGGTACTCATATCTAGATAAATGTTACAGGTCGCAGTGAAGTGAGGCAGCATTGCCTACACAACCCACATTCAAATTTAATGTTCCAAAATTCATGAGATTATCTTTCAGTCTTCCAAAAATAGATTTATTAGGTGCCTTCTTTCCGGGTAACGAAAATATGTTTCACATGCAGCTTCAGCATTATTATTATTGAGATTCCAAAGTATACTGTCCGTAATTTTTATAAGCCATCGCAAATTTGTAATTTCAAGGTAAAGCAACAATCAAATAATCAACTATTGATATTATTTATACATCATTGAAATGGCAAAAAAATCCCCTTTTTAATGATATTATAGCCAACTATACAGGGTATCCAGTTTAAAATGCAGTACATGGGGTAAATGGAAGAGAAGTTGCGTATTCATTTGTCCATGAATAATCCGATATCAGATTTTGAAATTTTTGTTTCATTAGGCAGATACAGGGTGAAAAAGAAAAAAATGCATTTTTGAAAATCTTCTATATTTTGTTTCCTAAAACAGATAAATTTACAAAAGTCGCAGGCTAGGGATAATAAGTCATGAGGATTTTAAAAAATGAATTCAAAAAAATCTAGATCTACTAGATTTTGTGTGACAATAATCAACTTTTGTTTTTCTTATGGCAGCCATATTGAACACTAACAAACTTAATGTTAAAGATATTTTGACAGTACTTGGAGTCTTGTTATTTTTTGTTAATTTTTATCAGTATACACTTCAGTTATCCACAGTTCCATGGCCTACATTCTTAAAATCTTACTTTCTCTATTTTTTATGTTCTTAAACATAAACATGTTATACATCATATATATGTAAATAACTGTATGTAAATCATCCTAAAGGATGAATAAAGTTTATTATATTATATCATTGAATAGCATTTATATATGGCTGTCATAAGAAAAACAAAAGTTGATTATTGTCACGCAAAATCTAGTAGACCTAGTTTTTTTTCGAAATCATTTTTAAACGGGTCGATGGCCGCAGTGGTTAGGCGGCTGACTGTCGTTGTGGGAGGACGATAGGTGCCGGGGTTCAATTTTCTGGAGGGACGGTGACATTTTTCAGAGAGTTTAATCCCGGATCGACTTGCCATTCGCTGTTGGGAGCAAAGTGATTAACAGCGCGGCATGATAAAAGGCGATATGGTGCTGTCACAAAGCCATTGAACACAATTTACACACACAAACTAGCGATACAGCTTACGGAGTCACTGCAACTAAGCACCCACCACATCAAAAAAAAATCGTCATGACATGTTATCCCTAGCCTGCAACTTTTGTAAATTTAGCTCTTTTAGGAAACAAAATATGGAAGATTTTCAAAAATGCATTTTTTTCTTTTTTATCCTGTATCTGCCTAATGAAACAAAAATTTCAAAATATGATGTCGGATTATCCATGGACAAATGAATACGCAACTTTTCTCCCATTTAACCGACGTAGTATCTCCAAGGGTTTCCAATATCCCCATGTATTGCATTTTAAACTGGACAGGGTGTATTTTCCATATAAAAAAATACAACTTTATGTCCTACCTCGAATTTCGAAAATTTTTTCTAATTCTAATCAAAAGAGTGCCTGAAGAACGTAAAAGTTATTTTTGTCAATTTTCATAAATAGCTGTGATATCGTGATAAAACGGAAATGGGAAAAATCGGATTTTCACGGATAACTCGAAACCGAAAGCCGATAGCCAAATTTGGTTTTCACCATCATCCTTTTCTCGAAAAAAAAAAAACAGATCCAGGATGCGTGATCCTTTTTCCTATTAAAACATCGAAATTTGACCAAAAAGCTCCTTACTCTATAAAAATTGTTTATTCCTCGGTCAACAGGAATTAGTTAGTCTTTAGTATGAAAACTTATTTCCAAAAAAGAAGAAAGAAGTTCAAGGACGCCTGAATACCTCATTCGATATTGGTTATGCGACTAGAGAGTAATAAACCAAAAGCTAGAAAAGACTTGACTTCATAAATTAGTCCAAAAATACAACACATCAAAAATAATTTTCCAGCATTCTTTACAATTCTTCCTCTTTATTCTCAGCTTTTAAAAAAAGATTCCAAATACATTTAAACATTACCTTCCCATTCCTAATCATTAATTTCTCTCTAAAAAATGCAACGTAATACCATACGTAGGAACCTCGCGGTCAAATTAAAGGAAAACTCCAGCTCGGAGACCGGAAACAAAACTAAACCGACCCAACGGATCCGCTTCACCCAATTTGCCTTAGTATACGCGAGTATGTGTATACGTGTAGGGTTGAACATAGCAATCAAGCCATTTAATTGGTGAATTAATTGCAAATAGGTGGCAGCACATTAGCAAAGTTGATGACAGCAATTAAAGTAATTTATTGCAGTTAGCTCGGTTCGTGTACGCCACTTGCTGGCGCGCAACGGGGTGTACGTTCCCCCGGGGGTCGGCCGCGATGTGACGGGGGATGCGGTCGCCTGAATTCCATACGCCTAATTTATACTCTAATGCACCGCATCTGTTTACCGATGTGGATGTGAGTGCGGGTTACGTTGGTCGTCATGATCTGTCACTAGAGTGACGTTTAAGGTTTTTGGTCGGAATTTCTGCAAACAATACCTCACCAATTAATTGACAAACGCCATCTACAAAACTTATCTGAATCTATACGTAACAAACATATCTGCGTAACTTTTAATTAATCGACAGAATTCTGGAAAACCTAATATTCAATTATATCGATAAGTAAAGCCTGGTAATATTTGTCAGCAATGATATGTTACGTGTGACGCGCTCTATTTCTGAAATTATTATCTCAATCCAAGGCATATGGTTGGACATGATGAGAAATTTAATAATAAAATTGCTCGTTATGTGTTTACCGTGGATTATTTCGGATAAAAATGTCGTTTTCGTTCAATAATACGTGTGTATGATATCTGTCGGCGTCGAATGCGTAATGCAGAGGCAGCTCTATACGCGTTGACGCTTAGGGCATCAACGCCCGCTGATTGGTGATAAAGGATATATTAGGAATCGTTACGATATCAAAATACGTTATTGGTTTTAATTAATATTGCACGATATTAATTTCATTAGTATTTGTTTCGTAAGTTAAATACGATGTCGAGATATTGGTAATTTTCAGATGGTTGCGTTATTGATTAGGTTAAACAGATCTGAAATCAGTTATTTTGAAAGCGTTGCTTTGATAATTTAGATATTTCAGCAGCAGTAATATATATTGTTAGAAAAATGTATGCAACTTATAGGAGGACTAATAATGTTGCAAAGGTATCGACAGCCAAAATTATCTTTAGCTCAGAAAGAACAAATTTTCTACTGGACTGATGAGGCGTGTCCCATTACTCAAATATCATTGTCGACGATTGATAGAGCCCTTAAAAGCTATCATTACTCTTTTAAAAGAACGTCATTTGTTCCTGAAAGAAGAAATATACCAGAAATAATTCAAGCTCGCTTTGATTATGCCGTGCATTACAATAGAATTATGCTGGAAGGAGAGAAAATTTCTTTTATTGATGAGTATACTTGAAGCAAAGTTTCCTAAAAATACTCGAGCATCAAAAATAAAAGCCCAATTCATGAACATTAATGTGTTTCAAATACAAAATATGCCCTACAATGCAATTCATTTTTCGGAATTTCTTACAACATTAATTAACCATTTATATCAGGACGGCGTAGAAGGAGCATATCTTATTATGAACAACGTTAGGTTCCATCGAAATGATGAACTATTGGCCCTCATTAGCCATTTGCCAGTGTTTCTACCGCTTACAGCCCGGTTTTCAATCCCATTGAGGACCTCTTCAGCCAATGGAAACAAATTATACCCAGAGCTTAACCGGCGAACGAAAATGAACTGTACGACGCAGTTCATAATGCATCTGAATCTTGTTTATTTGTTCTTAAAAATATGCAAAATTGTATACATAATTGCACTTCACTTGATTTCTCGAACATGAACTTGAATAATGGCATTTTGGTAGTACACTTCTCAATACACATGCAAGAAATAAACCCCTGCGCAGATCCAGAATTCTCAACAACTACGAAGGAGCGTTTTTATATTCGCGGAATGGGGGATAAGGGGTGGAAATAAAAAAACCAAATTATTTTTCTTGTTCAATATATTCACCTGCAAGACGGATACATTTTTCACATCTTTCAATTAATTTATTTATATCCTCATAAAAAAATGATTTCTCTTTATCTGCAAAATACGCCGAAACTGCCTCCTTGACTTCATCATCGGCAGTAATTTTTTTACCCCGCAGCTCTTTTTTCATTTTCGGAAAGAGGTAATAATCACTCGGGGCCAGGTCTGGGCTGTAGGGTGGGTGATTCACAATTTCGAAGCCCACCTTATGCAGGGCAGCTAACGCAACGCGGCTCTTGTGGACGGGCGCGTTGTCGTGCAAAAGCAGCACACCTTTCGTCAATTTTCCCCGTCTTTTCTCTTTAATGGCTTCTTTTAGTCGCTCTAATATTGAAGCGTAATATTCTCCGGTTATAGAAACACCTTTATCTTTATAATCAATCAACAATATTCCTTCCGAGTCCCAAAATACCGTTGCCATGAGTTTCCCAGCTGATTGTGACATTTTAAATTTCTTGGGAGGTGCTGTGCCCTTTTTATGCCACTACATGGAGTCTTGTTTGGACTCAGGTTCATAATGATGAACCCAAGTTTCGTCTCCAGTAACAATTCGACTCAATACACCATCCTTGTCTTCATTACAGAGGTCCAAAAATGCACGCGAACACTCTACGCGTTGTTGTTTTTGCGGCGGCGTGAGCATTCTCGGCACCCATCTTGCGCTGACCTTAGACATACCGAGATGATCGTGTAGGATTTTAAAACTTGTTGTATTGGATACTCCAACCATTTCTGCGAGTTGTTTCTTCTTTAGTCGAGCATCTTCGAGTACAATTTTTTCAACTTTTTGGATAAATGCTGGCGTGGTCACCTCAATGCTCCTGCCCGGCCTCGGGTCGTCTTCAAGGGATTCCCTTCCTTGTTTAAATAGACTATGCCACTTGTACACCATCGTTTTTCCTGGACAAGAGTCGCCGTAAACCAATGACATCTCATTAATTATGGTCGCGACTGATTTTCCTTGCCTGGTAAGGAACTTTATAACGGCACGATATTCGATTTTTTCCATATTTCACTTTTCACTCCTGATTATGTTACTTGGTTGACGATAGCTCAAAGGCTAACTGTCTAATAACAATGAAACTTCGTATTTATACTAATTATGAGTCGCTGCACAAGCCACGCCCCCAATGTGCCTAATCACCCCCCTACAACCCGCTCATTCCGCGAATATAAAAACGCTCCCTCGTAGGACGAACGCTCCAATTCCGAATAGGAGCATCCTCTATTTCTTTATGCGATAGCAAATTTTCTCGGCTTTCAGAATGTATATAGGTTGTATTTACAAAAGTGCCTACTTAATCTCGAAAAATGAGAAAAACTGAAAGGCTGCATTTTTGACGCTCCAATTTCGTATGCAAGCATTTCACCGCCCCTTTCTAGGGGGGTTAGCGTCATTTCAATGGTAGATTCCGATTGTCCAGGGTCAGTATACACCCTGTATAAAGTTTGGCCAAGATTCGCAGAACATTTGGGATAAAAAATTTGGGGTCAAACAAATCCAGTCGACTTATACTCAACGTTTTAGTTAGTACCTATAATTCACTTTAACGAATTATAAAATGATAGGTTTCTATATGGAATTGGAGCCTTAAACAGTTTTATATTACAGAGCTCGAATCCTGTATAGAAGCCTATCATTTTATAAATCGTTAAAGTGAATTATAAGTGCTACCTAAAACATACACACCAACATACTACACCATTTATACTTATTATATCAAACCGTTTATTTCTTATATAATGTTTAACAGTTAAAGGTCTTGATTCGGCTTTCAATACAGTCGCCTCCTTAACCTCATTTCAGCTCACTCACTCACTTTAGCAAATTTGGGGATTGCATAGAAAGCTATTAACTTCGAAACAATATTTTCTGTTTCGATAGTAGAATGAACTGCTTGTTGTCTTAAAATTTAAAATAATTTATTGTTAAAAAATGCCTTCGCTTGCTTTTGTCTTGGCGTATTCTGCCAGTGGGAGGCATTTCTGTTGATATCTCCCATTTGTTAACTGCTTACTAGGTGGCCCCCAACAGGGATAAGGTCCAATGAAAGGCATTTTCGATGGTTCTTTGGCAAGCTTATCTGCCTTTTCGTTCCCTCCGATCCCTTGATGGCTTGGGACCCACTGAAATATGTTGGAGTGAAGTCCCTTAGGCACCTTGAGATAGTGGTTAGGCCCTCTGACCCTAATGCCCGTCCCCACTCCTTCTATTCTACAGCTGACCGTGTACCATGTCAGGGTTCCTCTTTTGAGTTGAGGCTCACTGGATGCCCATTTAGTACGACTATCTCGTAGTAGATTGCAGAATCCTCCATGTAATAATTTGAATTTATTTACTTAAGACTTGCACGCATTTTATAAATGAATTTGAAGAGGATCTTCTGCTTCCAGATCAGTAAATAGAAAACAAGAAGAAATATTTCATAAAAAGAAAAGTTATGTTTCGAGAAGCACATAAAAAATGTTTTTGGACTCTACGTTATCAATTTCATTACTTTGTACAGGAGTTTATGTTCTTTAAACCAACCAACTTTCTAATGATTTGTGAGTTTGTTCTCTTTTTTGTGTGTACGTTTTCGTTTTGTGGTACCGGTTTAAAGCTAATTTCTTTCAAACGTCTAAACATCTACTGATTCTGTTATATGTATGTTGTCATATTTTCGAATTTAAAAAATTACCTTGTGGGTGCCAATTTGCAATTTCTGAACTCCCTTTTTCAAAGCCACCCGTAGCTGCGGCTACTTTGTGCTCATGGTTGGTATTTTTATTTTTTTCGTATTATTGAATATGTCCGGTTCCCCTGTTAATTAATTTGGTACCTACAAAAAATTATTGTTTTCCGATGGTGTCTACGAATTTTCATTCAATCCCCGCCTCCCAGCACGCCCCCAACCCTCCGCATACACTTCATGATGATTCACCACACTTCATAACATTAAGACTGTCAAGGAATGTTGAGCTTTTTATCAATACCCACATATTGATGTATAACATCGATCGTTAGTTTGTGACTTCCATAAACTGATATGAATCGAGAGTAGCTTCAGTTATCTATTCACGGTGTTCTATCCTACTGATACTAAACATTGAAACCGATTTTCCGGTGTTTAGGAATGTTTGATCAAAAGCAGGTTTGAAATCAAAAAAATTTAGAACAAACGATAGGCCTTTAACTCAGTTTGTGGACCAATTCGTAAAGCAAGATGGTGAAACTGACTCGTTATTGGACAAAACAACCTCTTCACGTTCTCGTCCAGTCTCGTCAGTCGAAAACATATGCTTGGAAATCCTTCAAAATCAACTTGTCATCGTTCTCGGAAACTGGGCACTTCTCTGAGCCAAATTTTGCATAAACGCCTCGGTATGAAGGTTTAGAAAGTCCATTTAGCTCAGAAACTGAAGCCTCATGATCATTCGATGCGTGGAGATCGCTTGGTTGAAGACAAGCATTTTTTAAAGAAAAATAATTTTTCCAGATCAAGCCCATTTCCATATAGGAGGCAATTTCAATAAGCAAAATTGTTACGTTAAAGGCTCAGAAAATCCATATGCCATTATTGAGAAGCCGATGCACCCAAAACAAGTGACTGTTTGGTACGGATTTTGGCACGGTGGCATCATTGGACCACTTTTCTTCGAAACGTTATGGTCAATAGCGATGGTTACCGTGCCACGCTCAACGAATATTTGTTTCCACAAATTGAAGAGGGTGACACGGACAACGTTTAGTTTCAACAAGCCGGCCCTACTTGCCACATAGCCAACGTAACAATTGAACTTTTGGGCACCTTTTTCGAAAATCGAATGATCATCCGAAATTCTGATATAATTAGCTGCCTCGTAGCTGTTATTTTAACCTGTTGGACTACTTTTTGTGGAAGAACCGTTAAGGATAAATGTTACGCTAACTATCCAGACACGATTCAAGCCTTGAAAAACAAAATCGAAATTTCCATTCATGAAATTCAAGCCCACACAGTCGAAAAAGTACTTGAGTTTAGTTTTCATGAAGAAAATTATAATTTAAATATCTTCACAGCAATTAAATTCGCTTTAATGCAAGACATTATTTACTAAATTTTCAACAGGCACTTTTTTGTACAATTATGTGCACCTATAGAAATATTAATTTAATTGCTGTGCATTTAATTTTCCGATTCATTGATACCATTCCAGATAATTTCACCAGCATATCCATAACAGCAAACCCCATCACATGCATTAGACGTAAACAACCAGGGTGTCTATAGATCGTAAGCTTAAATCCATCACCCTTTTGTCCACAATGTAGCAACATCTGTTAATGTTAGGATCGCTTCCGAACGATTTTTCGTAAAACCTTCCAAATTGAACATTCTTACATGTCATTTGTCCGAAACTATAGATCCATACTAGCGCAATAAACATCGAAATCGCAATCTCTGGGACGCCCTACGAACGCCATACACACATGCTACGGCTTATCTCCCGGCCGGGACCGGGGATTATGCTAATTTAAATAATTGGAACGATTTCGACTGATAGGCGGTCGGTTATTAGAATGAGATAATCGCGTTCGCATTTCGATGCAATTTCGATTAATTACTGTTATTGTTATTAATATTTATTTTTTTATCTGGCGGTCAGGACAAACGCATTAGCTCAGCGAAATTAATTCGATTATCAATCAAAATGGCGATGCAGATAGCTTTGATGAAACGGCTAAATCAATCTTTGTTAAGCGTTTGAAATTTGACGTTTTGTGTCTGTTGGCGGTTATGTGATGTACCTACATATATAGGAATTTTTATAATAATAAAAATGTTGAACTGTAAAAATAAAGTATAAGGGATTAAACGTGAATTAAATACGATTTTAATGTCAGACAAAGTATTAAGTTGTTTTCAGCTATTGAGATACTGAGATTTTTACTCGAAAATTGAAATAAAAGAGTATCGTGAAAGTTGTGCAATTTTATAGCTGACATCAACTTGAAATAAATTTGCGAGTAATCTAGAAAGCCATTCAATACGTTGTTGTCTACTTTTGAGAGCTTCTAATTGTCTAAGACTGGGATTGAAGTCCTTTTAGCCTTTACTTCCTCTTCAAACGATGACGATTCAGAACTCGTCGTGGAGTCTGTTTGTGGAGGATCTCTGCAAGGGTGTGGCTCGGTCTTGGCCTGGAGTTACTGAACCATCTCTAGAATTCATCTAGTCCTTACGCGAGGCGGGAGTCTGTTCGGGTTCAGCTCCCCGAGAGAAGCGATCAAAGTGTTACGACCGCAATGTCCTCTCGAGTGTTTTCCGGTCCAGCACCGCAGGGTACTCACTCAACTTTGGAACACCCAACGACCCAGAAAGCCGCGTGAAATGTGTCTATGGAGATTTCTTTCAGGAGTGTGGTCTGGTCTTGCCCTGGAATTACTGAACCATCTCTAAGATTCAGCTCCCCAAGATGAGCGATCAAACAATTCTCCGGTCTCTACAAATTTGGTCGTTTTTGACATACCAGGGTTCCACGACAATCGTTCGTAGCACCCGGTTTCGTAAGAGCTTGATTTGAGACACACTGGCACTGGACAAGGTTAGTACTGCATACTTATGTGACGATTGGTCGGAAAAACGTCGTTTAGATTACAAGTTTGATCTTTAAACTTGGGGAGCTTTTCCAACAAAGATATTTTATGTTTTGCCTTCAGGATAATCCTTCGCCCTCCACGTAGGGTGATGGTGGTGCGGAGATGATTTCTTTTCCTAGAGAAGCAGATGGCGGATGAGTTTATGGACAACCTCCATTTGTAAGCTCCACTCCACGACTTCGCTCAGAGTGCTGAAGGTGCCTACAGATAAACCCGTCATTGCCTAAGGATGTGTAAAGGGCGATATCGTCGGCATAGTTAGCGAATCTCGCGTGTGACGATCGCGTTATATCCGAAGTGTGCAGGATCAAAAGTTCTGTCACTAAAAAGGAGCCCTGAGGTACTCCAGGTCTGAGGGGCTCGTTCAGACGCTTTACACAAAAACTTTTACCCGAAAGGTAATATTGAATTAAGGCAATCAGGTCCGGACTTATGCCAAGGCGCCTCAACTTAAAAAGAAGGATATCGTGCCATATTGAGTTGAAAGCTGCGGTGAAGTCCAGAAACCTTGTGAACCTCTTCCGTGAGCTGGCGGAGTCGAGAATCAGCCGATAAGCCCTGACGAAAACCAAACACTGCTCGTTTGAAAGGATGTTAGCTGCGCTGATGACGTCACGAAGCCTGTTGAGGATGATGACCTCAGATGTTTCCGACAAGTTGGATAAGATGCTTATCGTTCTGAAGATTTTTGTCGCGATATCGGCCCATTTTCAGACGTTCAGAAATGTGCACAGACTTAATATAGCATCGAAGATAACGACTAGAGACTAGACAACGTGAAAAACGCAATGGAAATTGTTTACTCTTTAGTTTTAACAAATTTTACATTAAAAATTGAGTTTATGTTTTTGGATATGCTGAATCTGAAATTGTGCGTAAAAAACCTGCATTTGTAAAACCTACCCTAAAATACAACCTTTAAACGCGAAAAATATGTAGATATCACTTGATCAGATGATATACGAGGGAGCGTTTTTATATTCGCGGAATGGGGGATAAGGGGTGGAAATAAAAAACCAAATTATTTTTCTGTTTCAATATATTCACCTGCAAGACGGATACATTTTTCACATCTTTCAATTAATTTATTTATACCCTCATAAAAAATGATTTCTCTTTATCTGCAAAATACGCCGAAACTGCCTCCTTGACTTCATCATCGGCAGTAAATTTTTTACCCCGCAGCTCTTTTTTCATTTTCGGAAACAGGTAATAATCACTCGGGTCCAGGTCTGGGCTGTAGGGTGGGTGATTCACAATTTTGAAGCCCACCTTATGCAGGGCAGCTAACGCAACGCGGCTCTTGTGGACGGGCGCGTTGTCGTGCAAAAGCAGCACACCTTTCGTTAATTTTCCCCGTCTTTTCTCTTTAATGGCTTCTTTTAGTCGCTCTAATATTGAAGCGTAATATTCTCCGGTTATAGAAACACCTTTATCTTTATAATCAATCAACAATATTCCTTCCGAGTCCCAAAATACCGTTGCCATGAGTTTCCCAGCTCATTGTGACACTTTAAATTTCTTGGGAGGTGCTGTGCCCTTTTTATGCCACTGCATGGAGTCTTGTTTGGACTCAGGTGCATAATGATGAACCCAAGTTTCGTCTCCAGTAACAATTCGACTCAATACACCATCCTTGTCTTCATTACAGCTGAAGTCCAAAAATGCACGCGAACACTCTACGCGCTGTTGTTTTTGCGGCGGCGTGAGCATTCTCGGCACCCATCTTGCGTTGACCTTAGACATGCCGAGATGATCGTGTAGGATTTTAAAAATTGTTGTATCGGATACTCCAACCATTTCTGCGAGTTGTTTCTTCTTTAGTCGAGCATCTTCGAGTACAATTTTTCAACTTTTTGGATAAGTGCTGGCGTGGTCACCTCAATGCTCCTGCCCGGCCTCGGGTCGTCTTCAAGGGATTCCCTTCCTTGTTTAAATAAACTATGCCACTTGTACACCATGGTTTTTCCTGGACAAGAGTCGCCGTAAACCAATGACATCTCATTCATTATGGTCGCGACTGATTTTCCTTGCCTGGTAAGGAACTTTATAACGGCACGATATTCGATTTTTTCCATATTTCACTTTTCACTCCTGATTATGTTACTTGGTTGACGATAGCTCAAAGACTAACTGTCTAATAACTGCCTAGTCACCCCCCTACAACCCGTTCATTCCGCGAATATAAAAACGGTCCCTCGTATCCAGTGCAGTATCATCTTTCCCAATAACATTTACTATCTCAAAAATATCCTTCTAGAATCAGTTAAATGTTATAAATTTAAATGTGGATCAGAACTTAATATTAATCGACAAAATAAGTCCTCATTTGTATGCTTCCTTGATGATTTTCTCGTAAAAGATGTACGAAATTTTTTAACAACTTTTTTACTTCCTGTGCTTGTTTTGACAATTCACCAATGGTTTAAATTGTGTTATTAATGACCGAAGCCCTACGAAACAAAATTTTATGTACTGAAGTAGGCATATAATACCAATTGTACAAGTTTTGTGCTTTATCTAAACTATATTTTCGAAAATTATTTACATTAATGTCAAAACAACTAGGTATTTGTTGTATTCAAAAATAGGCAAATATTGGCAGCTAATTTTCTTAAATTTACAAAGCCAAATAGCTAATTTACTAATTAAAAGAGGTAATTACCGTGTAGGATTGTGTAGAATTAAACTTAATTCTCAATTTAAGGCGATTTTTCTGTTAAACAGTATTGCTTCATTTAGATTTTTTAGAAAACCGTTGCAAGAAAATTTCAAAAGCTTTCTTTTGGTTGTCGTCTATTAAAGAATTGCTGATGATAAAGTCTTCTTGGGAGCAAAATATTCTTATTACTTCTTCCCAACACAAAAACCATATCAATCCATACTTCTAAACAGCAATAAAATTATTCTGCTATATCAAACCTTCAAGCTCGTGAATATCATCAATATCAATATTTTCATTCAATTCTGTCTCAGATAATACTTAAGAATCTTAACTACTAATTGTTTTGCTACTATTTCCACTGTAAACAAACTGCAACCGTAGTACTATAAGTACTTTATTATTTCTTAGTTTAGCATCGTGGTGAACCAATTAAAATCAAACCCGTTTTTGTTTCAAATCATGTTTTCGATATAGGAACGCAAATAACTCAAAAACTACCACATTTAGCTATAGGGAATGTCTAATAAATAATAAAGTTTGTGAAGAGAGGAGTTTACTCCAATAATAAAATACAGGGTGTTCCATTTGAAATAGGTGAGAAAATAAATAAATAATTTCTGATGAAAGGAGATCATATTAGAAGTGTTTCTAGCGCAAATGAATTATTTTATGTAGAATCCGTAGTACGGTTGGGGGCGCCAACTGGTAGACTATCTTTCAATAGAGATTCTGAAGAAAGAAAGGCGGTTTTTGCCTAAGTTTTGAACGTAAAAATACAAAAAAACTAAACAAGCGGAAGTGATAAACCATTTGCTACCCTAAAGAAATAATATTAATTTCCATAAATTTACAGATCAAACTGGTTTTGTTTTGCCAAGCTGGCAAATCTTTGTGCATGCAATCTTACTGGACAGACAATTTGGATCCTGTAAAGGCTGATTAATGCATTTGAAGTTATAGAGTTATTAGGCGCAATCTTCCTTGCAATTTGTAGAATATTTCTTGTCGTTTGTCCTAAATTTTTCGTAGTGGGAGTTTAGATCTTTCTCTGTTCGACCAGGAAAGTTACCCCTACATTTTTTTTTCGATTTTATTTGTCAAAAATTAAATCGACTGTTTATAAACACCTTATGTAACAATTCGAAAATTTTTTTGCTAAATTTTGACCTACAAACCTGCAAAAAATAAAGTTTCTACTTTAACTTTGTCGAAAAAAATATGTTTCTCTTTATATAGAAGATACAGGGTGCCGCGTAACTTATGACTCATATAGAAATTTGAGCTAATAGACATGAAAGTACTTATTTTGAACCGAACTTGCGTCAGTACAATCAATATGATATAGAGTGTAGAAACAGAAAGTTAATTTTCACATCGTCCCTATATTTTTGCATTTGACTATTTCTTCGGCCATTCGGTTAATGGCTGAAAAATATTTAATTCAAAAAGGGTGCGTTTAATGCTGACAAGCCTGTTTTTTACATCTTCCTGTCATAGATATTTCGTATTAATATCGCACATCAAACACGTTGAATCGTAATAAATTCAACGTCAGAAACATTGCATCACAATAGCGAACATTGTGTTTGATTACCACTTAAACACTGAAATGCGAATTTACATTAATTAACAGAATCAATCTTTACAACGTGATTGTCCCAATATTCTGCATAGTTTCCTAAATCCGCCGGTTTAGCATAGATTATTCAGTCATATGTTAGCATTTGCGCGTTATTGCGTTTTAGATAAAATGCTTTCGCTGTGATAGTGGTATCGGCACCAATAACGTAATG
Organism: Holotrichia oblita; assembly: GCA_023690525.1. NCBI lineage: Eukaryota > Metazoa > Arthropoda > Insecta > Coleoptera > Scarabaeidae > Holotrichia > Holotrichia oblita. Next base: position 31,591,558 of record CM043016.1, read on the forward strand.
TTCTAATAATCTATCGCACTACTTTAAAGAGATAAAAAGTATAGGAAGTCTTAAGAAGGTTAAATATAAAACGCAAGATGACAAGCTTAATTTTTTTTATCTATGTTTACCCAAAGGTTATACTGTGTTCCTATGAGTTCCTGTTTGTTTGTTTTCAACGATACAAAAATGCTTTCCTTCGATCACCTGTCACCAATAGAAACATCTGACAAGCGCTTATTCAAATGTGTTTGCTGTCAGAGTGTTAAATGTGTATGTTTACAATTACATAATCCACGAGCTCAATGCGAAGACACGTTCGTCATAAACATCAACGTAGTATCCGCGGCGTCCAATAACAATAATTGCATCAGATGCATGCATAGAATGCCGTCCCCTCTCATTAATATACTGGGGGAATATAAGTGTTAATCGCTTGTAAAAATATCATAATTGGCTTTTACTTTAATTGATGTTTCACGAAATGCCAATAATTAGATCTATCGACACAATATCCAAAAAGAAAATGTAACAAAGGATCTCATCTCTAAACAATGACACATTCATTTGCCACCAACTTAATCATCCTCGTCAAATATTCATCATTCATAACAACAAAACAAAACAACGAGTTAAAAAGGTACACACACACACAGATACAGAAAGAAGAACTCACAAAACAACCACCACTTATTTTAGTCTCCTTACCATCGTCGCTAATGCAACTCGACTACTACAATCGACCAAATTAAAAGCTCCAAACCAGAGGCGAACATCCGTGTCGCATTGATTCGCAATAGTTGTTTAGGAGATTAGTCGTTTAGAGGTCCAAACGCGCTCATATAAGGGTAGTAGAGACGGCGACGCGAAGAGGCACAAAAGAGGGTGAAATTAGGGGTGTCGTTAAATGTATTAGGATATTAAATTATCATGACAATGGCACAATCAGAGGGTTCCGGTGATAAATATACTACAAACATACGGCCCTTCTGGCCACAGGTTTTATGCGCAATATGGTGACAAATTAGCGGCGTTCAGTTCCAGCTCCGGTGGACCTCTTTTGCTTCATCACTACCATGAATAACTAAATAAATATCGCGAGCGACGTGAGTGAAAGAACAGAAACAATAACAATGGTGCAGATGAGGTTAATGTTTGATCAAGTGCTTTAGAAGCTGTTGTTGTTATCGTTTAGCTTTCTCTTCCTCTCTCTCTTTGAAACCTCTTTGTATCTGTTTCATATTTGCCATCTTTACTTTTCCTTTCTAATATTTATCCACATTTTATTTTGACTGATGTTACTATTAATTACTGTCCAAAAACAATCTTTCACTAGAAATAGTATTGATGAAAAAACATCCAACTGGCTAGGGCATACTGTGCCTCATAGTCCAGTTCTAGGAATGATTAATTTATCAAGCTTTTATAGAGCTTTCAAAATAACATCAATTCACGGTTAAGCTTTGATATCTATATTAAGTGAAATTGTTTAATGAAATTTTGATTTAGACTGTATTAGTACTACATATTTAGAAATCATGTTTATGCAATATAATTGTTACAGGGTGTGGACCCGGTCATGCGCTACTGGGCAAAACGAGACGACCAAGAACAGCATTTACCTCACAGCAACTACTCGAACTTGAAAAGCAATTTAGACAAAACAAATACCTCTCTAGACCGAAAAGGTTCGAAGTCGCCACCAGCTTAATGTTAACAGAAACACAGGTAAGTTTCATTTGTTCCTTTTTATTTTTTATACAATAATAATATCAATAAATAGGTACTGAATACATAAATACTATGTTATTGTTTCGGATTTTGCAATCAAGGTCTTATACCAATTGGCATTGACTTTAGAGTGTCTTCTTGAACAAATTCTCCACAGTACGGTCTACCCAAGAACAACAAACACCCTTCAATTTTGTTCCTATTGTACTTTATAGTATTGTAGAAGTGTCGTTCAGGTTTCTCATCATCTTTTGTCACTGCGATAGAGTGATCGGACTAAGGTGCACTGGTTTTGATCACTATTGCTTCACAGTCGCAAACTGTATACTCAACAATCTCAGTTCTAAGTTCCCAAACCCGTTTTGCCAATCTTTTGAATTGTTTTTCTTAGAGGTTTTTCGGAAAGTACAATCGCGTTGTCAATCGCGTTTCAAAAATCACGTGATTAGTTTAACCCGTTTTAAAGCAAAATATCGGGTAATATAATAGTTTACGAACATTTTTTTATTAGAATGACAACCAATGACAACTATGGAATAGAGTAGTATGCATTTACAGATGTAATTTGTTGTCAAGTAAGATGTTTACCATCCATTTTCCCAAGTTAGCACGAACTAATTGAATTTTTTTCCATCTGAAGTCGTTTCAAATTATGACAGATTAATGACAGATGTTTACTACTTCATTGCTTACCCTACTCTCTAACAGGGTTGCAACTGACGGTAACCAGGTTGTCAACCCACAAAAACCTGTAGAAGAAAAAGTTTATTTACAAACAAGAGTAACTTGATTAGGTTAAGTTTCCAAGCACTTAGATGTAAAAGGTAACTAACCCTGGTCGCTCAGGTTGAGTTTTCAAAAACGCCCTTAAGACAGCAATAATAATTTAGAATCCACATAAGTATCTTTAGTTAGGATCAAATATTTTCTTGTTCTTTTTTGGCGAGAAGTTGACAAATTCTATTGTTCAACTACTTTCCTGATTTGGCTTTCGCAACCTAGTTGCATTATGCTAGGTACCAGGACTTATTGAAATCAGAGGCAACAAAGAAGCTAAATTATTAGCAAGGAAGGGCATCACAACGCCATTTGTGAGACCGGAACCGTTCTGTGGTATAGGGATGAGCACCTACAAAAAAGAACGTAAAGAGATTCTCAGAGCATTCCTCTGGGAGAATCTCCCTGGTCTGAGACACTCCAAGATCTTCCTTGGAAGCTACAATAAGCACAGAGTAAACACTATGCTAGAACTAAGCAGAAATAGACTACGCATCCTCGCAGGTTATCTTGCAGAGCATTGTTACCTTGGTGAACACATAACAAGAATAGGTTTAAAGCAAAAAAGCAACTGCAGGTTCTGTGGGGTTGAGGATGAAAATCCGGAACACCTGACATCTTACTGTACTGCCATCATGGAAACCCGAGTCAACTATCTCGGCAAAGACGTCATAGACAAAGAAGAAATACTTTCTCAGAAACCATCACAACTAATGCGCAGTTTATTAAAACTCTTAGACTGGATGACTATTTGAAAAACAATAAAAGAAATTTTAGGGCCAACTAGAGCGGTCTCACGACTAAACCTAGTTAATAAGACAATCAAGTAACAAAGAAGTCCTTGATTCCAGTCTGACAGAATTAGAAGTAGATTATTTCTAGACTGCTAAATCAGAACAAACAAGAAATGCAGTTGCTTTGACCTTTGTTTCCCATTTTTAAGACTCTCAGCCGTATTCCTGGAGTATTCTGTTTTGAAAGTACGAAACAGTACATATGTTGTAAACACTTTACAATTTTTTTACCTAAACCCACCCTAAAACTTTTTCAGGAAAAACCTTTTTACTTTTCCTTCTCTTTCCTTTTCGTCTCCTTTTGTCCTTCTATCTTTTTAATATCTTTTCTTCTTTCAAAACTTTTGACTTTCCATCTTTTTAATGTCTTTCTTCTTGTCCAAAAACTTTTCTGTTCACCTGACCTTTCTCTTTTTCAATCTTCTTCAAACTGTTTTCCTTTCTATTTTATTAATGTATATTATTGTATTAGTTCGCCTGACTTTTCAATTTTTGTTTCAATCGACTTTTAAAACGTTCTCCTTTTTTTGTTTTTCTTGACCTCCTTTTTTCTTAAAAAGTTTTTCTAAATAGCAGTAGCATGTGTGTACGTGTAATTTTGACAATTCAATCTATTCTAAATTTCCAGTGCTAAATATATTTCTCTAACTAAATAATTTTGATTAACATCACCGAAATAATATAATACTAGGATATCGAAAAGCACAGCCAATTGAATTTTCACCTAAAATTTGGGTAAACAGAAGGTCTGTGCGCGCTGCCTGCCACACACTCTGACATACGAGCAAAGCGATTGGAGAGTTCAGCATTACAAAGACGTGTTAAAAATGTAATCAGCCATTGTAACTGGCGTTTTCAAAACCAGCCGAAAATAAAACGTCAGAGAGCGGAATGGAAATCACCAGAAGAGCCAAATGACAAAACAATTGTGCTTTCAGAAGAGCAAAATCAAGACAATAGTGACTGTTTTCTTCAATGAATTCGACGAGTTTGACTGAAACATCAAGATGACGATGGTTCGTTTTTGTTGCACGACAATGCACCATCGCACAAATCCATCATAGTAGGTGAAGTCTCGACCAAACAAGGGCAACATTCTGTGGGCAACATTCTTATCGATCATCCACCGTATTAACCTGATTTGGCTTCGTGCGATTTGCGACTATTACTCAAACTGAAATTGGCGATGAAAGGAAATCGTTTCGATACCATCCCGATCATCCAAAAACATCAAAACTGACGATCATTCCAGCCGATGAGTATAAAAAATGTTTCGAAAACTTTCCTACGCTGTATTGAATTAGAACGAGACTGTTTTGAATAAACAATAGAGCCAGACTAGCCTCATTGGATCTAGACAGATTGTGCATGCTATATTTCAATCGATTATTATTTTCAGCTGTCAGAATTTGCTTCTGTTAGGTCATAAATTTGACAATCATTTGATACATGATATCATCGTCATCATCTTCCGTTTCTTGTAGCAAGTTGGGCCTTTGTGTTTTCATTTCATTCTATTGCCTTGTCATTATTTACGAAACAGAAAGTGCTTTCTAAATCTGGCTTTATTTAGAAATTTCATTAGTCTCAATGTAATTACTGTATGAAATATCAAATTAGAAAGAGGTGTTTATTTGCTTAATAAGAACAAGAATGCAGCTAACTTGACCGGTAATGTTGAAGCCGCACTTACACAAAATCATTTTGAAAAAGGCTACGACAAAAAAAACTACTTTTTGTTTAATTTTTTGCTTACGACTGTATATCATGTTAACAATTTTACAATTGTGTCACATTGCTACATCAATATAATACGTCATTTTTAATCTCAAGCGCCAATTCTGACATTTTTTATAATTGTGTCAATGTGACGGTTACCTTCACAATTACAATATTGAATCTTAACCATTAAAGGGCGTGAAACATGTGCATGAATAACACTTGATACATGAATGACTCAACGGAAGCTGCCTCACCTCATGCTGAGGTAGAGAAAATTATATCTGCCATTCTCGCCAGACACACCACAGGAGTAAACGAAGACATCGAAGCCCTATCGACGTCCGTGGAGGAGTTAAAACCTAAATTGGAATATCTAATTAAGATGTTGACGAGCGATCGGCGAACTTGGAAATCGCAAGATATCGAAACCACGGAAGTAACAATACGCGGCGTAAATGATCCCTGTGACGAAGCGGCAAAAATTCCTGTTGAAAGAAAAGGTAGCACGATTAAACAAAGAATTTCGGTGCAGATGAAGAAATTTCGTAACGCGGCTACTTTAACAACCCCAAGACAAAGTCGTGTGCGCGATGAGTGCAGACCTGGAGATACTTGCGAACATATTAAGCAAGGTATACCACCGACGGCTCCACCTTTACCAGAACAACGGCGATTTTGTCAATGTGAAGGTGCTCTTGGACAGGTAGAATTTTCTATTATATATTAGATTTATTCAGTTCTATTTATATATTATTATTGCGGGAAATTGTGTTTATTGCAAAACGGTTTTGCAATAAAATTTCCTCTCTCCTAAAAAAAAAAAAAAAAAAAAAAAAAAAAAAGACACACAAGAGAGAGAATCGCGTTCACGTCGAGTGTATTTGTATAGATGGATACCGGAACGTGTTGTTGACTTTTTGCGCTCAAACCCGGAGCCGGAGCTCCGGTCGTAGAGCCCGTGAGAACGGCAAATCTACAGCGCGCAATATTCCGGAGATGGTGTTTGAAGAGAAAAGCGGGCAGGGAACGACGAGCTGAAACCAAGAATCAACTGTAATAAAATCAGGAAAGCTCGCTCAGACATGATAAATTTATGTCACATTTCGAGCAGTTAGTCATGGCAATCCTAAAATATGACTTCTGTCTGTTTGTTTGGAATTGTACTTAACTTGGCCATAACTTCTGCGACTCAACGTTCCACAATCGTAGTTGTACGGTTGCATATAGGGTGTAAACCTATCTACCCCGGTGTTAGAATCAGACGATGAAGAAAGTAACGGATTGCTATCGGTTTTTTCGTTTTTTTTTTAACGTTGTGACGCTGATTTCATGTAAATATTTCTAATTAATATAATGATAATTCCACTTTAATAGAATGTTACAATGGAAGCCAAAACGCAATAATATATTATTATTAAGAACTACATAATCTGTACAGTGTGGCAATTTGAAAATGTGCCACCTTTTATAACGTAGAAAAACTAAATTCTGAAACTTCAGAAATAGCTTTACAGCTTTCAATGTTGTAATCGCGAAGGTCCCACACAATAAAACAAAAAATTGCATCTGACGCATCTTCAAGACGTCATAATTTATCCATTTTTGAACAAAGATATCAGACAATGAGTTCAGACTAAATTTATTGCAGCAAAACCATTGACTTATCAATTTAGTGTCATTCATGTACAAGATTGGCACCGTATCCGTAAAATTAATAGAAAAATAACAATGGTCGAAATATAGAACCCCGTGGAACACCCAGGGTAATATGCAGGGTGCTTCATATTGCCAGAGTGAACCACACATATATTTTCTTAAATGAGCCGTACTATATATTATTTCAAATTTAGATTCCAAACAAAAACACAACAGCTTAAACTTATTTTTTTACTGGCATAACTCCAGATCAGAAAAATTGTATGGTTATACCTTCAGTACTAAACTTTTTCCATTAGAATGGAGGATTATTTATCTTCTCCAAGAGTGGCATCCGCTGGCGTCCCACAGGGCTCACTTTTTGGACCAATACTCTTCCTGATATTTATGCATGACCTACCCAGGATACAGGGTGTATATTTAGCAATCTATGCCGATCATACAGTTGCTAGAGATACTACAGGATTTTACATCTTCTAGAAGCGAGGCACTTGTGTGTCGTCGCCTAGATGAAAGTTCTTCGCTGGTCTATCACATGACAATTTATATCTTAAACGAAATGAAATGTCAAGCAATCCGGCCTACTGAAGTGTTGTTGTCGGGTATGACTGACAGCAGCACATCGCTGCGTCGATCGTATCTGGGGTTCCACAAGGCTCTACTCTCGGTCCCCTCCTTTTTTATTATACACAGCTGATTTTGAGGCGAGTCTAAACTTTTGTACTGCCCATTTTTATGCTAATGATACGCAACTTCTTACGAGTTTTAAAAATGATCTTCGGTCTGCCCAATCCAACATAACTAAATGATAATGTATCTAATCTTCTTAAATTTGCAATTTCCCACTGTTTGAAAATTAACCCTCAAAAAAGTTCTGCCATTGTTTTTGGTCCGGATAAAGTGATAGACGACATTGTGCTGTTTGTTGGCACCCATAGATCAGACTTTGTTAACGAGGCAAAAATCTAGGTATTATAATAGATTCAAGTCTTAGATTCAGATCTTACGTATCGAAAAAGGTGTAACAAACATATGGCATTTTACGTTGTCTCTACCAAAGTAAACATGTACTAAATGTAAGAATTAAATCTTTGTTATGTAACACTTTAATTTTGTCACTATTTTATTATTGTGATGTTGTCCGTGGCCCATGCATCGATCGGTTGACGCAATGTCCAATCCAGAAGGTACAGAACTCTTGGATTAGATTCATTTTGAATTTAAAACGACAGGACCGCCTTTCGGCAAACTTCGCCTCATTTTTGAACAAAGAGTTATTTTGTTTTGTTTTTTACTTTGATGTATTACATTGTTTGGTACTACTCTTTTGTAAATTCATTCTAAGTATGTACCTACTGCTCAATAAAGACATATATTATTATTATTATTAATTATTATTATTATTATTTACACAAAATGTGTTCTGCCATCTCTAGATCTTCTTGACATAGACCTCAGATTTGATTTTGAGCTTTTCCAAGTTTATGTAGGTGGTACTTCAGGGCCACATGACCTGTCAGAAAGATAGCAACGACTGTGCCGTCCTAGACGATCCTGATAACAGTGCCTTCGCATGGCTTTGTCTTGGCGTATTCTGCCAGTCGGAAGCCTTTTTGTTGACCTTCTATTTGTTAACTGCTAGTTTTAGGTGGCTCTTTTGCAGCCCACAGCAGGGATAAGGTCCAATGAAAGGAATTTTTGCTGCTTCTTTGGCAAGCTTATCTGTCTTTTCATTCCCTTCGATCGCTTGATGGCTTGGGATCCACTGAAGAATTACGTGGTTATTGCGCCCCAACCCTAGAGTTGAGTTGAGTTAGAGTGCCGCAGAGTACAACAGTTACTTATCTTGGCATGATACTCAACAGCAGCCAGATTAATCGTTTATCTGTTCCTGTTTGGTAGAAGTCTATTGCCCTTAAGACTCAAATTAATAATTTACTGTGTCTTCCTTCGCCCAGTTCTTACCTACATCTTGTTGCCAGAACGCACTACACACGAATAAAAGCCTAACAACACAAGGTCCTGAGGATGATTTTGGGGGCCCTTTAGTTTATCCGTAACGCGGACCTACGACGGGACCTGAAGATCCTATCTCTACGCTTCATATCTGGCGCTCAAGAGCAAGAGCAAGTAGGAAGATCGTCCAATGCAGTTGTGGCAGAGATAGCGGGCTTTGACCCAGATAGACCTCTATTACTCGTCGTCGTAGAGAGAGCCTAACATGCCACCAAGTCACAGACTAGCTGTTCCACAGCAATAACACCCATTACCTCGCTTACTGTAGCAATTTGACGGCAGTTAGGAATATTTTTCAGGTTCTAATTGACCTCAAATTGATAATATTCATTCAAAAATACTAAACTTGAGAGATTTTTGTGAATTTTCTGCAACTGTGGCGTTTCAAATCTTTCGTAACACTTTTCAAATTATTTTTGGGATTGGTTGGAGTTAAAATTTGTTAAACTTTAAAAAATAAAACACAAAGAGAAAACACCCAAGTTTTCCTGCTAATCCTCTCATCTCCACCACCTCATCCATGTTAGATTCAAAGCATTTTATATGCTGGCTGAAATTAATCCATGGTTATCTTTTATGATAATTTCTATATTATCGACATAGTCGCATATCTCGAACTTAAATTAACTTTAGAAGACTGTGTGTATAACCAGTGACGAACTAGCGAGTCTAATTGGATCTGGAGTGCCTCAGGGCTCCTATGTTAGGGCCGGTGCTTTTCCTAATTTCCGTCTCTGATATGCCATCTGAACCAAGCGGTAATGTAACAGTATATGCGGACGGCACAACTATCTACACATCGTCCAGAAATGAGAACATTCTTCGTTTGGCCTCCAAAGAGCTATAGACTCTATCGTGAGGTGGGCCGCTTCCCGGCGGTTCAGGATCAATGATGAAAAGTGTGTTGCCATGAGATTTACCCACAGATGCAGACGACCACCTGAGGGAATCTGGGTGGATGCATTGGTTCTTCCATGGAGTTTCACACCAGGTACTTGGAACTCATTTTGGAACAGAAGCTGACTTGGAAACCACATACCCAGCACTTGAAGGAGAGATTCTTCACCGCCAAGAACATGCTGATTCTACTTCTTGGCAGGGAAAGCGAGCTCAACCTGCTCTACAAACTTTTATTATATAAGACCACTCTTATGGCTGCCTGGTCTGGCCGACGATATCAAAAACAAATACATACTAACTATCTGGAGATATTGCAAAATAAAACCCTGCGCATGATAGTCCCTCTCACAAATCCCTCTCTACACCTGACTTCAGTAAAATCCCCTTTGCTGGATCTGTGTATTAACCATTGATAAGTAAATGGGGCAACTCTTCGCTCCTTCATCCAATGGTCGCTAGTTCAATATCTTTATCCTTTTCATCATATTATCTAATGTATAAAGAACAATGATCATGTCTATACAGTGTGGAACAGCCAAATGGAATAAATTCGATAACAAATAAATGAGGGTGTATTGGGAAAAACGCGTGGACACGTCGATTTGTATTTTTAAATGCGCATTTTTTTCAAAAAAAAAATTATACAGGCTGTGTCATGTGACAGTGGCCAATACCAACTTTCTTATTTTAAATGGAAACCCCTGCATATTATTTATTTTTTGGGTTCTTCGGAAAATTCTAGACATAATTCATGTACAATGTCCCATACCTATGTATATTCAACTGTTTCGGAAATATTTAGTGTTTTCAGATTTATTACAAAAATTTACATTAAAAAAAGAAAATTATTTTATTTCACAAATTCGCTAGATTACACTAAAAATCTATTTCCCATTTAGCTCTCGATATTGATAAAGTAAGCAAAAACCATTGCTGCGTTCCTTTTTACTGATATGAAATTAAAAAAATACAAAGACCGTTTTGTTTATTTTCGTAAAAACTCATAGCCTTAGCAACATGTTGTCTGCCTGCATGACAGTAATGATCAGTGTCAGTGCTATTGTCGTTTGAATTTCGTTAACTGTACGTAATAATATCAGAAAAATGGTTCATTTAACAGAAATGCACAAAATAACCATTCTACATATGATTGGTTAGTAGTTAGTAGTAGTTAAAGTAGCTACCACTGCAGTAAGTGATGATACGAAATTGGATATTATGCTTGAGTTTCAAGAAAACCCACATAATTCTTGTCGAAAAGCAGCCCCACTGTTCAAAATTAGTCACACATCAATTTTTCGAATAGTAAAGGAAAGTAAAATGCATCCCTATAAAGTGATGCCAACTCAGGAGCTCATGGAAGACAATTTCGATAGGAGAACGTATTTTTGTGAACAGATGATGGCAATGTTAGATAACAATGTGATCCAATTAGAAGATATTTTATTTTCTGATGAGAGCCCATTTACACTTCACGGCCATGTTAATCGTCAAAATTGCCGCTATTGGTCTAATGAGAATCCTCACTGGATGAGAGAGGAACATACGCAATATCCTGAAAAAGTTAATGTTTGGGCAGGAATTGTTGGAAATCACATCGTAGATCCCTTTTTCATTGATGGTAACTTGAATGGAGATAAATATTTAGAACTGCTCCAAAATAAAGTCGTGCCAACTTTCGCAAACTTATATCCTAATCCAACAAACCCACAAGTTCCTGCCAATACAGTATGGTTTCAGCAAGATGGAGCACCGCCCCATTTTCAAATCAATGTCCGGCAGTACCTGAACCAAATTCTTCCAAATCGGTGGATAGGGAGGCGCGGATCGATAGAATGGCCAGCACGATCTCCTGATCTGACGCCATTAGACTACTTTTTGTGAGGATATGTCAAAAGTCTTGTATACAAAACTAAACCCCTCAACTTAGATGACTTAAAAAGACGAATCACGCTTGCGATTAGATCAGTCACGCTTGAGATGTCGCGTAATGTTAGAAGACATTTCTATACCAGATTAGCATGTTGCCAAGACGTTTGCGGCGGGCATTTTGACCATTTACTACATTGACATTAATGTTTTTTGTTTTTTTTTTACATTATTAAGAAATAATCAGTATTACTTATTAGGTTTTTAGTGTAATGTAGCGAATTTGTGAAATAAAATAATTTTCTTTTTTTAATGTTAATTTTCGTAATAAATCTGAAAACACTTAATATTTCCGAAACAGTTGAAGATAGGTATGGGACATTGTACATGAATTATGTCTAGAATTTTCCGAAGAACCAAAAAAATAAATAATATGCAGGGGTTTCTATTTAAAATAAGAAAGTTGATATTGGCTACTGTCACATGACACACCCTGTATAATTTTTTTTTTGAAAAAAATGCGCATTTAAAAATACAAATCGACGTGTCCAAGCGTTTTTCCCAATACACCCTCATTTATTTGTTATAGATGTTTAGGCTTACTTTCTTTATTGATTTAAGAGCAGACAAATTGAAGAATGTTAAATTTATGATCACTTATAATCATTACATTATTTGCGATTAAATCCCTGCAAAAAAAACATGTCATGCCCTTACTAAATTTAAATAAACACTTTAGGAAAGAAACGCAAAAACAATTTTTAATAAAATCGCAGATAAAACTTACGTAACTAAATTAGAAGTGGTTCTAGTTTGTATCAACGATAACATTCCTGTCCTATTTATCACTTATCTGTTAGGGTTGGTCAAAATTGCATAAATTTTGAAGGTTGTGTAATTTAATATGTCATAAATAATCAAAAAAATCCAGCGAAATATTTTTCGAAAACTTATTCGAGAAATTTACATTCAAGATAAATTCTAGATTATTATTTTTATGCGTTATCTAATATATACCATTTACATATTTCGAAATAATCGTGTTATTAGCAGTAATATCGCAAGAATTTTTATGTATAAATAACATTTTGATTAGAGATAGAAAATTGAATTAAATTATTGTAACGTAAACTCCTTTTCCTCCAAATTGTTGCATCAAAACGCATCTGTAAACAAACTTATTTGCAAACATTGCATACATATTAAAAAGGTAAACTATATTAAACGCCGATAACGTTTTGTTGGGAATAAATACAGCTTTTGAGGTCTATAGTGCATTGTAAAGTAGGAGCTGCATTTAGATAGGATTATGTAAATATTTTTCAATGTTTGATCGATAAATAAGTTAAGGAGAAAAAGATAGTTATTTGCGTAACTAAATAATAAATTCATTTTAGTGTTTATTGTCGATAATATTCGGTGACTTATTTTTAATATAATGCTAAATTGTAAATATGGGTACAAACATTGCAAAACAAATCAGATACATTTAAATGTTGTATCCACCAAGTAAACACGGAGAATTAGGTTTAAGAAAATATATAATACTTTTAATTTAAATGTTACATTAAATAAATAGTTGATACTAAATGGAAAGGCTGTCATCTTTTGATTTTTAGATTGCAAACCAACATATACATATATATTACTAAATGTTTACATTTCTAAATGGAATTATACATAATAATATTTTTATGTATATGTGTGTGTATCTTAATATTCCGTAAATCGTAGATTAGTAACAAATATCCGTATTTTGAAATTATGATTTGATGTATGGAATCTTTTATGAGACATTTATTACGTGGAAGGATAAACAAGCAAATGCCCTGTTCCAAAATAAACGTCTGTGATTGGTTAAAATCTAGTGCACATTTACACAAGAACAATTTATTAAAATTGCATATATGTCAGTAACATCAAAAAAGTTATATTAGTGAGCGTCGTTTTTGTTCTATTGCGATTAGTTCGCTTTCTTGTTTTCTTTATCCATTTCATCTTCATTCTTCATAGACAATGGTTTTTTTTAGAGCGTCTGAATCATAATACTCACTTATTGGATGTACTATTTGAACTGTTTTGCTTAAATTTTGTTATTTATACATCTAATGGTTTTGATAAACGTCAATACGTGAATATGTAATTATGGCTGATGCTGCTCTCACAGGTTCTTAAAAAAATGCAAGGTGCAGACATGTAACAAGTGGGTAGGGGAAAGTGGGGGAATGGCGGTAGGTTAAGCAATATTTCCTATAAAATGGATGTGGGTTAATATATATTGACTTTAATGCTCCTAACTTATTTGTCATGTTGTCTAGTTTAAGCCGTTTAATCAATAAAAGCCTACTGTGGGTATAAAATAGAAAGAATTAAAAAAATACGCGCAGTACATCTACCCTCATTTCCCGACACCATGGGGTAATGGCGGTAGTGAAGTTTCTTATGTATTTTAAATGGTAAAATAGGAGTAGGGTATAGTATAGGGTAATTAAAAAAAAAAAACTATTTCTCTGGTGAACAACGTTAGGACTTGTGAATTTAAGTACCTATAGAAAATACAGATCAATGATAAAAGTACAAAAGTATGAGAAAAATGTATTGTATTCCCTTAACTATTTTGGATACATATGTCGCATTCGAACTCATCAGCAGTGTCGACTGCAGTGCAAAGAGCATGTGCCCAAAGGCCACAGCCACTGCATCTGTACCACTCTTCACCATCTTGGCCGAATTCATCACAGATGAGACAGAAATGTTCGCTTTCAACACAATCGTCGAATTCATTGTCATCACATAATTGTCTTCCATCTACCACCTCATCTTCTGAGCTCGACGATAAGTCTTTTGTATATTTAGGTCATCTTTTTTGATTTATTTTTGTTTTTCTTGTTGTTTTGTTGGGTTTTATCAGAGTTGGGAGTCTCTTTAAAGAGACATCTGGCCCTTTTTCTTAAGGCGCCATTTTCTTTTTGTAGCCCTTTAATTTTTTTCTTTTCTGCAGCTAACTGAAGTTCTAACTTCTTAGGCGTGGAGGTCAGTATTTCTGAATGCTGCTTTTTCCTAGTGTTAGCCTTAGCCCTACTCTGCGTGCCACTAGTAGATGGAAGTGGAATAAGATCTTCGAAAGTCACAGAAATGTGATCTTCTTCCTGAGGTAGTGCTTGAGTTTCATTTTGACTCTCTTGATTTTTTGCTGGCATTTTTGACAGACCTACTTCAGTTCTGTCTTTTTGGTTAGTTTCTTCTTCATTAAGATTAAGATTGATTGAAGTATTAGGAGATGCAACTTCTTCGTCATTTTGGACAATATATCAGTGAAAATATTGGATTCAAATGGATATATTCCAGTTGCTCGGAAACCTGATGCGGCAACTGCAATTGTCGCTACTCTTGAATAGGCCTTATCGAATAGACCTGCCAATTCATATGGCGTTATTCTTACTAATCTATTAATTTTCATGTACAGGGTGGCCAACTAAGAATGTCGCTCGGCCATATCTCAGGAGCCGTTTACAGTACAGCTTTGGGAAAAATATTACTGACTAAAGTTACCCCGAGAAATATCTGGAAATTATTTGGAAAAGCGTAGGATGACCGCTAGAGGGCGTAACTGACCGAAAATTTCAATTCTTATTTTACGCGAAATTTATCAACTTAAGTTCTATTATAAATATGAAAATCGGAATCTACTGAAAATTTTGCATATTTTACATCGGACAACTTTTTTGTATTTTGTCAAATAAGGAGAGGGGGGAGGGGAAACTTTGTATTGAAAGAACGCTTATAACTTCGGTTCTGTCGAACCGAATTTTGAAAACTTAGTCTCGTTGAAAACAGCATTACTCCTTCAATCTAATCCGTACAAATTAGAACCAATCTAATAAGTGACATGCATGCTAGAGAGCGCTGCTTAAATTTTTTCGGAAATTTTGTTTTTTTTCTCGAAAAAATTAAATGGAAACATACATTTTTGACAACAAATTAAAAAAGTAAAAAAACCGGGTATCGCTATCTTTTACCAATCCGAAGATATCCGCAGAAACGTATCTGATGGTAAAAATTTCTTCTATAAATTTAAATTATTCTGCTTCCCGTAAACGGAATTTAGCAAATTTGGTCTTATTAGAAAGGATTTTTATTGTCCTATGTGTAGTGATTGAAGCTGTTTAATTTTATTTTGCCCGTCGCCGCTAGAGGGCGATAAAGGAATTTAAATACGTAAATTTTATGAGTCGTTAAGCCAATCTTTTCCTGCCATACGCCCATGTACAGAAAATCTATGACGAATGTTATTTTTTTGTGCAAACTCAAACGCCGCCCTCCTTACTTCATTTGCAGATAATCCATAAAATACATCGGATAAGAATTTTATCCTGCTACTTAATGCTTCTTCCTGATCAGGTGTGAAAGTAGCCTTGCGTCCTAAGAGAGGCTTAGTATCTTTGTTCAGTTTTCTTCGTTCTTGAAGGGTACTGAACGGTATTTTGAAAGTCCTACTGGCAGCACTTACTGAATTCCCATCACCAATAAATTTCAAGGCATCTTTCATATTTTGCTCAGTCCAACTCCCCCTGCGTGTCTGTCTAACCCATTTACGTGGCATCTGTAACACAGGCACCGTTGTGCATTAGTATTTTTAAACAAAATACTTGATTAAAATCATTTAAAAGTTAACATAAAGAATAATGTCGGGAAGCGCCGGTACCCTACCGCCGTTACCCCATCTCAATCTACCGCGGCTACCCGTTTAGCATAGTTAAGCTATCGTCACGAAAACACGCTTACAACTACTTTAAATACAAAGAAAACAAATGAATCTGGAGCTCTATAAGTGCATTATCCATTTATGGTGATTACGTTTTAAAAATGTAATATGATATGGTACTTACGATCAAGTAAAAGCTGGTGAACATAAGATCACGCCTCCACACAATAAACTACACAACATTACTCGACAATAGGCAATGCACTAACAGCGGCGCTTGCTAAGTTAGTTCAAGAGGTGATCGTGCAGACCGCAGCACCGAAAAGAGAACAATCTACGCCCTCTTCGAGTCTCAGAATTATCTACCGGGGTTACCCACCTACCGGGGCAACCCCGATCTCCCCTAAGGGCTACATCAGATAGCAAATGAAATTGGGATTAGCAAAAAGACACTGTTGGACACCATCGGAGATACAGAGTTAATTGGAAACGCCACCAAAGAAACGGATATGTCAAAAGAAATATGACAAATTGGACGAAGTTCAAAAAAGTGCAATTAGAAGCATTAAATGTGTTTTATTAGTGTACTTAAAGATGTTATTCTACTTGGTGGACAGTCAATTATCAGTCAATCGAATTATACACCCTTTGTCACATTGTTTTTACTTTAAGATTGTATTAATTACATTGCTAACCTCCCAGGTTATACCACAGGCTCTATAAAAATATATCCATTCCAGTAACAACAGTAAACTATCTCTAATATCTTGCCATCTAAGCGTTTCACACAAAAGACGCCCTCAACAAGAATCTTATTTATTCTGACTTCTCATTGCTTTTATTGTGCCTCTCTCTGTGAGATTGTTCAGAATATTGGTATTAGAGCTTATCTTAATTTTTGTCATAGTTTAATGGTGTTAATCAGCACGTTATTATCATTCTTGTATTTTGTTATTCTTAGTCATCGTCATGACTCATGACTGTTATTATCATCCTCTGAAGAATTTTTGAGTAAGTGAGAGAGACTCTTTGAGCAGTTTCAGAAATTTTTAGTTTTAAAATAAACATTAATATAAAGATCAGACAACAACCAAAGCCCACAAGAAACACATCTCTTATCGTTTTTCCTCTTCAAAAGTTCTTGTTATCTGGATATCATTATATCTTCTAAAATTTTTCTTATGGGATTCAACAGCTTTCTCTGAAGAAATTGCAGTGGGAATAGAAACTAGCTACAGAAACATTTCCACGGTTTCTGTGCAGCACTCAGAGAATACCTCACTCTGTACTTGATACCTAGACCTTATTATTGTAAACATTTCATAAAGACACCTGAGGAAGTCTACCAACCCTGTCTTGAAATGGCGGCCAAAACCCAATTTTTCTTCTAGCTTTTTTTCTGACCCGTGTCTACCATTTTTTAAAGACTATTTTATAAAAAAAAATGCGCGAACAACACTCCAGTCTAGATTATTTATAACTCTTCATATAGTGACACAGGCTCCACAAGTCTGCGTTGAAGAACTGGTAATCACATTAAACAACTCCTTTGGCTCCTTAGCTTATAATATTTTGTCATTCTTTTCGTGATAATTCTGATGTTTTCTTTTCAAAAATCAATTTTTATTACTCGCAGAAGAAGCCATTGAAGGATAATCATCTCCAGTGGAACTAGACATACCACTACGTCAAAATAAATTTGCAAATCATACCATCCCCATTTATGCAAAAGATTAATTTTCTTCGGCAACTTTGAGGATAAAAAATAATATTTCGGTTAATGCAACATCAAAACAGGAAACAAACGAGACAACAGAAGAAAAAGACTTGCCAATACAAAAAAGAACAAAGAAAATTATTTAATTGAATACTAGACATATTCAACTTATTGCTTATTAACTAGCACACATAGAATGGAAATACAAAATATCGATTCATCTAACTATTAGTTATGATCCTTCTTGGAAGTCGAGTCTATACAGAACAAAGAATAATAAACTTAGAGAGAGAGAGTTAATACTGGGAAATATTACAACAATATTTTGTGCTGTTTGCACAGCCTGTGCTCTATTTAGAGAGGGAGTTTTACGAACTGTTTCTTTCAAGAAGAAATCGTCATTTTCATAATAAATTTTGTGATTTTCATGGTCCTAAAATTAAAAAAAAAAATAGACGCCTAACATTACTAGATTAAGATATTGAATCTACGTAGACCGTTAATAACTAAATTGGTAACCCTCAAGGATCAATACTAGGACCTATGCTCTTTCGAATGTATTGATGTATGTATTGATTTGCCACATAACAACAGTAGGCTCTTTTTATTGATTTCACAAAATCTTCTAATAAATTCTAGTTAAACAGAAGCATTATAGAATGACCAAAGAATCGAGTATGCCGTAAGCAAAATAAAATAAAAAATGTGCCTATTAACGCCGTAAAAATGAATGTCGAATGTAATAGGATCTCATTTTTGGAATCACCCTGCAAGTGAGTGCAATTAAAATAGATTAAGCATTAGAAGCAGACGACTTGGTTTCGACCTCCCTGGTCTCGTCAGTGACCCTCCGAATGCATGATCTAATTTCATTGTAGTGTGGGTGTTAAACAACCCACGTCTGTAGAGTAGATACCGATCTAGCTTGGATAGATAATGGATTTCATTTACGGCTTACCATGTATTGTATTAGAAGTTTCATCGAAAGCTAGGTCCAATTTGTATATAAGATACTGTGGCTCACAAATAGCTATTTTTTATATCGCGATACCTTTTCTAATATTTTTTACATAATTTATAATAATTGGTATATAGATTTAGACTGGTTCTCGCTCTCATTTTATTTTCCATTGTTACAGGTTAAGATATGGTTCCAAAACAGGCGGATGAAATGGAAACGAAGCAAGAAAGCCCAACAGGAAGCAAAAAACGCTAAAGATACCGACAAATCTCACTCACCGTCGTCACAAAACGGTCACTCCAAAGGATGTTCGACCCAACAAGAACCCTGCACCTCGACACAAGCCCACACAGCCGATAGCCCACCCCGAAAAGTAACCAACGAGAATGAACAACTGTACAGGCCATACGTAGTATAAAACAAGCAAAAAACAAAGAACTCATTGAAGAAGATACACAATCATCCGTCAACATAATTGGTTACGTACTGTGTTTATATATGTATTAAGAGAAAATGAAAACAGTTGGAAAGTTATTGTACATAATATGATGCGGTTAGTGCTCAAATATTCGGTTTCGTTTTAGAAATTTTAATTTTTTTTATATATATTTCTATTCGTACTATAGTTATTTAATTTTTGTATATTACGAAAAGTGGTTTAAATATTGTGTATTATTGTGTACATACATATATTAGTTTAAAAGTTAGTATTTGTACATCTTGGATCTCTTAGACCTACAATGTATTTTTAATTTTATTTATTTTCCATGTGTATAGTGTTTTACCGTCTCTGTATGCGTGCGATATACAGAGTGTATAATGTAAATAATTTAAAGTTCCTAAAAATATTATAAAGATATAAGTTTTAAATTAAAAATAAAATCCAGGTTTTGTTGTTTTATTTCTCCATCTCTACATACCCACCTAGAGAATTTTTTTGAGCATTTTTCAAATTTCGTAGAAAGTAGACAAGTGTCTAATCTTGGACTTCTATCATTTCATTTCAATCGTATCTGAATGATTAGCTTATCACAAAAAAATAGTAAAACGAGCTCAAATCATAGCTCCGAGGTTTTTGAAAACGGTGCCCAAAAGTTCAATTATTACGTTGGCTGTGTGGTAAGTAGCGCTGTCATGTTGAAACCAAACGTCGTCCATGTCATCCTCATCAATTTGTGGAAACAAAAATTCGTTGAGCATGCCACGGTACTGGTCGTCATTGAGCGTAATGGCAACTCCACCGAATGCCACCGTGCCAAAATCCCCACCAAACAGTTACTCGCTTTGGGTGTATCTACTTCTCAATTATGACGTTTGGATTTTCTGAGCCCCAAATGGGACAATTTTGCTTTTTGACATAGCCTCCGATACGATCTCCAACAGTGGGAGACTAAGTTAAAAATCTCCCATTGGACTGACATCCCAAAACTAAGACAATCAAAAAAGTTCATTACTTTTTCAGCCACTAAGGCTAAATTTCTGCTGGACCTCAATAAACGAGACCCTAGCACCATCACGACTTTATTCACTAGCAATTGGGACTAAAAGATTAAGGGTATTCACAATAGATCCTCTTTTTCGCAGTGAAGAGAGACAGAAATGCCTTAACGACGCACCAGTAATCTAATCTAATCTAGCCTCCGATACGGAAATGGTCTTCATCTCAAAAGATTACTTTTCGATAAAAGAAATCAATTTCGGCCAAGTGATCTCCAGTCCATTTGGCGAACCTAAAACGCATCAATTGATCATGAGACTTCAGTTCTTGGACTAATTGAACTTTGTAAGCCTTCATATCAAGGTCTTTATACAAAATTTCCTCAGAGGTGCGAGTATTGTTCCTGAACACGATGACGAGTTGATGTTGATGGATTTTTACTCACATCCTGGGCAATGACAGGAATGGTTTTGCCTGAGCGTACTAGAAGAGAACGTGAACGAGTTGTTTTATCATGAACTCGCTTCACCAATTGATCCACAAACTGATTTGAAGACCTACGATTTTTTTCAAAGACATAAGACGATTGAAATAAACCTTGAGCATAATAGAGCAAAGAGTACAAGAAAAATCGCTAGAAATATGGAAGCAGATTATGTTTCTGTATAGAAAGTTATTCATGAGCAACAACTACGTCAGATCCCATACCGCAAGTAATTTGAGTGTTTAAAATTATAAGTCATTTGCTAAAAAGTGTTTTGCACATCTGTCAAAATTCAAGTTCATAAAATTACATCTCTAGTTCATAACTTAGCAACGCTCCAGAAGCTACAGCTTATTTTTCAACTTTGTAGTTAATGTGCAAACAGATTCAAACAAGAAAGAGCTGTGTTCCTGCTTCCAAAATCAACCCAGAATCTCTAACATCGACAAGGTAATCTTAAAATCAAAGGCATATGGTTCTACGCATCGTTTTATAATTTGACAGAGATCAGAAGTTACAAACATCGAAATAGTGAAAAATGATTTATCAAATCCAGAAACAAAATATTTGAACTGAACTGTTGAAACTGCGAAATGACTATTTTCATAATTTGACAGCTAGTCAGAAATATTTTGACAGTTACACAGTTATGTTAAAAATATAGTAAATATATATGCAGTCTAATCACTGACACTACAACAAGATTGAACTAGCAGCTTTCATAGTTTCACAACTTTTTATATTTTTTCTGTAATTTGACAGCTCCCAACATTTTTGGTAACGATGGTTACGATAGTGAAGAATGCAACAAATATCTAAATTTACAATTTCGCAGTTGTCAAATAAACAAAAATTACAGGCCCACAGTCCACAGAAAATTCTAACGGCTACGAGTGTTGAAATTGTGACAAATAATTAGACTTTTTATAGTTACAATTCAAAAGAGAAAGAAATCTAAAATGCTGAGTTTGAAGAAATTTTAAAGAAAATTGTAAGAAATTTAATTTTGTAAGATTTTAACACCGTTAAATGTGTTTCTATAACTACAATTTGCTAGCTATCACAAAAAAAATGCAGTTTGACAGTTATGTTAATACCTTTCAGATAAATAACTATTTTTACAGTTTGACAGCTATAAGAATTATTGCAACTACTGCACCGCTAAACAAGGTCAAACCAGCTGGTTTTATAATTTCAAAAAGATAAACGATAGGAACCGAGTTTACAACTGTCACATGTATTTTGACAGCCACAAATGTCAAATCTGAAAATACTCTTTCCACTCATAATGGCTGCTAATTTTGAAGCAGTAATATACATACAACTGTTTTTACAGTTTGACAATCCTCAGAAAGTTCTTCATCAACACGACGATTACTTTCCTCTATTGTCAAATCTGAAGGATGGCACTTTTACAATTTGACGATTATCAGAAATATTTTGGCAGCCGCCAAAACAGTAAGAAAATAAATGCCTTTCAAAATTTCGAAATGTGGCAGATGACCATTACTGTGATGTGCAGGGATCCCTGTGGAAAAAAATTAAACTAAGTGACAGTTTTCCTGAACAGCGGCGTTTACTGCATTTGTGTTTGTGTGGGAGCTTCAGAGATAGTGCCTGTTAATAGGTAAACTGTGTGCCTATCACCGCAGTCAATCGTATTTGACACGCTGTATAAGCTGTATTTTGACAGCTAAAACCTGTGTAAAACCAGTAAACTGTCATAATTATGACAGTTTGACAGGTTTTAGCTGTCAATATACAGCTTATACAGCGTGTCCAATACGATTGACTGCGGTGATAGGCACACAGTTTACCTACTTCTGTTTCAAATTTTAAAACGGACAGTTGCAAAAAAAATCGTATTAATATTCAGTTCTGCGTTAAACTAGGTGATAACCTAGTGGAAAGGACACGCAAGCTGAATACTGCATATGGCAGTGAATGCCAACATCGAAACACAATCTCCAAATGGTTTAATTATTTCAAACAAGGTAATACAGAAGCCGCCACGTAGACAAAAAGAGGACAACCTACAAATCCGGTTAATCCGCGATTGTTAAAAGCCATCACTGACTGGCTGGTAAAGAATGCCTACAAAACGTATCTTCAGTGCAGAAAAATCTTGTTAAAGTGAGTGCTCAAGTTGCTGTCTCATGAGCGAAAGAAGAAAAGAGTTGATGATGCTCAATTAATTTTAGACGAGTATGGTGCCGAATGGGATGATTTATTATACAATCTACTACATGTCGATGAGACTTGTGTCGACCAAAATGACATTCAAAAAGATCATAACTCTATCAACAAAACATACTACATAAACCCTCTTGATGTGGTCAATGCCAAGAGCTATTTTTCTTTTTTTTCTCTCCTGCTCAGCAATACTGTCACTTCCTAAACGTATCCTATTCGCTTGCAAATGTTGAATACCTTTTAAGCGAATCACGTTTACAACGTTAAAGCAAATTAGCAATTAACAAACATTTACAGATCCTTAAAACGATAATTATCACGAAACAATATAGGAAATTAATTCACTAGCCAGAAAGTATTTAAAGCTAAAAATCACCTCCGAAACCATCCCCATTACGTAATGTAAAAGAAACCGGAGAATACTGAAGCGATTTACCGCCACATCAACTTCTTCCCATTTGCACGGTTAGAAAGAACAGGATAGCATTATTACTCGGGATAATAGAAGATAATCTCGTCCTTTTCTAACATCCTACATCCACAGTCATCCACCAGAAACGATTCGGAATTTAACGGTCCACATAACAGATTAGGTAATAGTATTTTTCTCCTCTCTTAACATAGCACACACTACTAGCCGGATAAATTGTATGTATTACAAGTCCATATCGCTTCGCTCTTGATGCAATTTTGCTAAAAGGTTTGCCGTCTAAAGTGGAGTTCTCGCTTAACTTAACAACTGATTCGCTATCATGTTTATATGTATGAAGTATAGTCTAGGGCAGAACCTCGATCGGATAGAATGGTGGAATATAGGATACCACGCCAACTCGATCTTTAACATCTTCTTGCATCATTTCTCTCCACGTTTCGTATATAGTACGCATATATCGGTTATACAACGTCGAGGAGTTAGATAGTTTATTTGACCCTGCTCCTTTATACATGTATATTAGGGATATAATAATAGTACTTTCTTTATGGTTGCACACTTTTCGTTATATAGCGGGGCATTAATATGATTAGAGTCGTAATATGTAAGGGGACAGTCGCATTTTATTTGTTTATGGAAGCTCTTCACAACTTTTTTTTGTTCTTTTGTTCAAAAAAATTAAATATCTTTGGTATACATAGTTATAAACATTGCTTCATCAGAGAAACTTCACCTAAAACAATCGATATAATCCTGATAGTTAAATGATTGATAAGAAACGGTAAACATGTTTGTTCAACAACAATAACCATAGCAGATTCAGATGGATGAAAATCACATCAAAATGTAATTCAGGCCGTGCTTTGGGAAACAGGCAAGGGACGGTGAGATAAGGACCACCTTGAAACTTGGCTTTGAAATTTTTATTCGGATGTAATTTCCTTCATCTGCTGTATGCAATGTATCTTTGCCTACTCTAGCGAAAAATAAATCTGTCAAATGCTCTAAAATGTGTCAGTGTTATCAGAAATATTTTGACAGCCGTCAAAACAATAAGAAAATAAATGCCTTTCAAAATTTCGAAATGTGACAAATGACCATTACTGTAATGTGCAGGGGTGCCTGTGGAGAAAAATTGAACTAAGTGACAGTTTTCCTGAACAGCTGCGTTTACTACATTTGTGTTTGTGCAGGAGCTTCAAAGATAGTGCCTGTTAAACTAGGTGATAACCTAGTGGAAAGAACACGCAAGCTGAATGCTACTTATGACAGTGAATGCCAACATTGAAACATAGTCTCCAAATAGTATCATTATTTCAAACAAGGTCATATAGAAACCGCCACGCAGACAAAAAGAGGACAATCTACAAATCCGGTTAATCCGAGATTGTTAAAAACCATCACTGACTGGTTGGTAAAGAATGCCTACAAAACGTATCTTGAGTTCAGAAATATTTTGTTAAAGTCATGAGCAAAAGAGGAACAGAGTTGATGATACTCAATTAATTTTAGATGAGTATGGTGCAATGGTACAATCTACTATACCTGTCGATGAGACTTGTGTCGATTAGAAACAATCACAAACCCGCAATTCAAGTCCCAAAAGACAGCTTCCTGATCAGCCACCGCCAGAAGTCGAGGGCACCAAAATGACATTCAAAAAGATCATAAATCTGTCAAATGCTCTAAAATGTGTCATAGACAATCAAATAAATTCAATTCCAGTTCATCTGTCTTGGGAAATGAAATCCTAAAAAAAGCAAGTATTGATTGGGTGCAAGACCTTATTGACCTATTTCTTCTAATATCTTGTAATATCAACATGCTCTTTAATAGTGTCTAAGGCGCTTACTCTTGTTCAGTAACGTTTGTAGATGACAGCCGAGTATACTGGAAAAACAAGAATACAGGAAGCAAAAAATTGCCGGCCCAAACGTAGATAGAACAAGAACAAGCAAAATTACAAACGGGAGGAGAAGTAACATTAATGACAACTTGTTTTTCCTCACAAAAATTTGAAGTCGCAGATAATCAATGGCACACCTCCACGAACACTTGAATTAGTCAACTCTTCGAAATAAAATCTGATGCTCTTTTGAATCACAAAGAAAGCCACTTAACGCTACCAACTTTAAAATTACTCGGAAATGATGTTACAATTCTGACATTACCACCTTTTTCATGACTGGGATTGATGACTAAATGAACATACCACCATCTCCTAATTCTGTGTTATCTGATCATTCTACACCACCTCCAAGAACATATTTTGCAGCGCCACCATTTATTCCAACGAAATCTACCCCGATTCGTCACCACGATTCACTCCAGCAAGTTAATTATTTTTCATTTTCCTAATTTCAAATACGAGTTCAATTAGTCATTTTACAATTTGACAGCTGCCAGACCTTCTTTTAAGGGTGAGAAACTCAAAATTATAAAACCCAAATCGGTTTACAATTTCTTAACTGACAAAGATACTGATCGTTACTACTGCTTTTACAATTCCACAGCTATAACAAGTTTTTTGCTTATGACATTTAAAATTCTAAAAAGATATCTAATTCGCCAATTTTTTTCACTGTACTAGAATTGTCAAACCTGAATTAAGTAAGTCACCTTAGAATTTGGCAGCTGTTCTATGTTCCTTTAGGAGTGCAAAACCCGAAATTATAAAACTTAACTCAATTTTGACAACCTTCTTTTTGGCCAGGGGAAATGCCTGATGCACTCCAAACGCTTAGGTTCTATTGTTATATGACTTCCTCTTCTATCTTTTTTGTCTGGCCATTTGCGTGGGGATTCGATCATCGACGACCATAATTACCAAATCTGAAAAAAATTAGTAACTAGTATAATTTGGCACCCAAAATTGGAAGGTATGACTGGATTTACAATTTTACAACTGTCAAAGATATATTTTAACAGCTATAAATGTCGAATTTGAGTCAAATTACTTACCTTTACAGTTTGACAGCTGTTAGAATTTTTTTGACGACTATGAAAATAAATTAATTATCCAGAGCTATCAAAAAATGTTTCAGTGCATAGGTAATTTTTTTACCCAGGAGGAAATCCTTTATGGACGGTATGTGGCACTCCAGTACTATTTACCCACTACAACCTCTGGGGACATAACTTCAGGTGCGACCGGCCGGCTACCTCTGTTCATCTAGCCTAGCTCTTTCCTGTCTCATTCTCTCGTCCATTTCCTTTTGTTTCATGATTACAGAGATCAATTCATGGATGGATTTCCAATTACCTGGCATCGCTATCATCATCCCTATCAGGTTCTCCCACCTCACTCACTCACTCACTTGATCCCACCTCACACAGACAAAAATGGTGTTCGCCACCGTATCTACCATCCCACTATAAATACAAGAATCGGTACTGTCCTTTCTAAACCTTTTGGCATAGGATCTGTACACACCGTGCCCCGTTAATGCCTGTGTTAAGTAGTAATTCAGGTGCCTATGTCTGCAGTTTATCCAAGACCTAATATCATTTCTCGCTTGTGCCTTTATCATATGTTCTGCCCTATGTTTGTGTAGAAGAGTTCTCTCATGAATCAGGAGATCAATGGGAATCACTCCAG
The DNA here is from genome assembly GCA_023690525.1 of Holotrichia oblita. Taxonomy (NCBI): domain Eukaryota; kingdom Metazoa; phylum Arthropoda; class Insecta; order Coleoptera; family Scarabaeidae; genus Holotrichia; species Holotrichia oblita. The sequence goes on from CM043016.1 coordinate 31,618,531, forward strand.
TAAGTGCCTGCACCGCCTTCCCAGAGGCTGTCCTGTAAGCCGATCCCACACGAAGAAGCGCATTTTTTTGAAGCCGTTGTAGCTGTCTGTTGTTCTTCTGAATTTCAACAGCCTTTTCCCACACTGCAGAGCTTCTCTACCTTCGTAACAACCGCCCCCATATGTCGTCCAAACTTCATTTTGTCATCCATAGTGATTTCCATATATACAAGAGCTTTACTTGGCACTATTTTCACGCCTTCTAACTGGAAGGCAATGTGCTCTCTCCTACGACCACCCTTTAGTATCACTGCCTCGGTTTTTTCTAGCGCTAGAAGCATCTTGTGCTGCAAAATCCAGTTGCAAATTACCGGAAGGCGCTCGTTTACTTTGTTCATTAAAAGGTGTTTATCACTCGCACCCATAACCAGAGCTAGATCGTCTACCAATGCTACACTAGCTGCATTTGTGGGTAGATCTCGAGATGATAATATATCATCATACAGGATGTTCCATAGTGTGGGTCCAAACACCGATTATTTCGGGACTCCCCAAAGTCTCTTCCTAGTTAAAGGCATTTCTTACGTCAATTGTAATCAGACGCACCATCTATTATTGTATTCCTTCACATACTCAATCACTTTAATCACCGCATTTATGGTGGATTTGCGTTTGCAGAAACCATATTAATTCTCATGTAATCTCCCCCTCTCTTCTAGTTCTGCCAGCAGCCTATTCCTTATGAGGGCTTCTAATAATTCGCCTATGGTACTTAACAAGCAGATCGAGCAGCTTGAAGGAGCTAGACAGCACCTTTGCAACTTTCCAACTATCAGGGAATTCTTGTTTTTCCAACAGCCCATTCATTGTTTGCACGAGAAGCGCAGGTACATGGCAGGCAACTTCTTTAACTGCCTCTGGGACTAATTTGTCCGGGCAAGGAGCTTTGCCGGTTATAGGTAATTACATTCGAAATTGTAAAAAAAATAACGAATCTAGCAACTTGCCAGCTGTAAATATGTATTTTGACAGATAAACTTGTCAAATTCTAATTAAATTAACACTTCCGCGGCAATAAAAAATGTTACCGTTATGACACTTGGAATTGCAAAACTACCTAATTTAGCAATTTTTCAGCTGTCAGAATGTTTTTTGACAGCTACAATTGTCAAATATGAACTAAATCAGTTATTTTAGAATTTGGAAACTGCCAGAGGTTTGTTTAGGAATGCCAAACTCGGTTTGCATCATTTGTTACAGATTACTGTTTTTGAGCTATCTGGATCAAAACCTGTCACCCCCTCCCACAACAGTTTTTCTTTTATTGAGATCATGGAACAAAAATTTGTCTTCAAGCTGCCATATCAGTTCTGTTTTATCAATTAGGTTAAACTCAGTTAGTCAGATAAGCTTTTCTCTAATAAAATATAATAATCAATTTATTGAAGCTTCTGAATGCTCTGGTGGCATCGTTTCTTGATATTCCAGCACAAATAGCTTTTGGGTTTTGCATTTGCGGATTCTAAAGTAAAAACGCAATAGAGGTTTGACCAAGAAGCTCAAAATAAGAGCTTTAACACTAGTCGTTGCGAATAAAATGCACAAATACTCCTGCAGATTGAACAACCTTTTAGTAAATTCAAGTTTAGACAATTTAAATGATTACGAGACATCTACTATTCCTAAAATGGTCACACATACATATACAATCACACAACATTAAGAATCGAAAGAACGATAGTGCGCCATCATCTAGTTATATCGTTATATCTCTCTCTCTATCTCCGCGAAATAGAGCGAGCAAATAAAACATACGTAAAACAATTGAGCGAGAGGATGATCGCCGATCGAGTTTCGACTGTTTCACGCGCTAGGAGAGCAATGACGATATGGCGGGTGGACGGAAGGTCGAAGGGGGTGACCGCCGTTAATGCCGTTATGCGATTGGCTGCAAACTTTTAGATTGGACCCGATCTTCGTAATTTTGGTCGAGGAACTCATAATTTATTACGGTGATCCGGCAGCGAAAAAGGGCATCCGATAGTGGCGCGGTTCCCTTAGAGGATGGAGACGAGCGAAGAAAATTGTATAAGATGCGGTGGAATTAAGGAAGTGCGACAAGGATAAGAATGTGATGTTGGAGGAGGCAATGAGAGAATAGGAATCGTCGAAATTGTCGGGATATAATGAAAGCTCGATTCGATCTGGCCGATCTAGGTTAAATTACCTAATTGGATTTGTGTATTTTAAATAATTATGTTTGGGGTTGGGGGAACGGGAGAGTTTGGATATGTTATTTTTACTCCATTTAATCTGCAGACTAACTGTTATTTATTGGATTGCTTCTCTAAAATAGAATTGCCGAGATATTGAAGGAACATGAAAGTTAAATCCTATAGTTCAAGTTGTATTTTTATACTATTGAAGTTTAGTTTGCTAGAACTTTAGCATTGAGAAATAAATACGTTTTCTTGGAGTTGAACATGAATCAATTGAGAAAACATACACATTAATTAGAAAATGAAAATTTGTTCAATAAACTTCAGGAAATGCAAGATCAACTAAAAACAAAAAAATTACGAGAAAGAACAACTTCATACATCTCCTTTGATTTCCCTTACTTACATTTTCGTGTGGTAAAAACATGAGAACACCATTCTTAATTGGCTGGATTTGAGAAGCAATGGGATGAAGTAGGAGAGTTCAAATGAAAAAAGCCCGCAAAATCTTATTCTCCAGAAATTCGATACCTGATCTGAATCTCCACTTGCAAGGAACTAATGTACAGTAAACAAGCTGCAGGGAAAGATAATCCATACATAAATGAGAACAGAAACAGTTTTTCTGGCGCATATTACCCTGCAGTCCTAGTAGGTTCCAAACCACCAAGGGATCAACGGGAGCGAAACGGCAGATAAGTTTGCCAAACAAGCAGCGGAAATGCCTTTCATTGGACCTTATCCCTGTTGTGGACTGCAAAAGAGCCACCTAAAAGAAGAAATTAACAAATGGGAGGACAACAGAAAGGTCTCTCACTGACAGAACACGCCAGGACAAAAGCAGGCAAAGGCAGTGTTATCAGGATCGCTTAAGACGGCAAAGACGATGCTATCGTTCAGCAAAGGGGACCTTGGTCTGCTGGCAGGACTTTTTACAGATCATGTAAAGGCCAAGAAGAGCTAGAGAAGAGAGAACACATTTTGTGTAAATGTGTTGCTGCAAGTCATACTCGACATCAACACTTCAGTAGACCCGTTTCTAACGCCTATTGACATCCAGGACGAAAATCCCAGACTAATTCTAAGGTTCATTAACCCTTAGACGCGTCATAAAAAATTACGTATTTGGTCGTGTGGGGTCAATATAACCCAATGTCCAAAATGATGTTTCCTTTTTTAAATTCACTAATGAATGAAATTTATTTCATGAAAATCACACATTGCAGGTCGAAACATAAACAACATAGAAATATTCTTAAAAATACTCTAATCGCTATCAACACAATCGTTACAAACAATCTTTTTTATGTATGCTTTGCAAATAAAATTGCTGCATTCACTGCATCTAAGAGACAATTTTTTATCGTTTTTCTTTGGGCATTTTTCACGGAAGGGAAGGTCCAGGTACATTGGGTTGAAATAATATATTGTCAGATATATTTTGCTGCAGGCGGATACGATTTCGCAAAATTTTTGGAATAAAATTGGAAGAATTAAAAGCCTTATTATATAACGTAAGAACTACTTGCAACAACGTTTAAAAAGTGAAAAATGAAAGGTAGTGCCCATCGTTTGGTTCGTCTTCCAACATTATAAGTAGCAGAGAGCTAATCGCAAATATCAGCACCAGCTTTTGTGCAATTAAAAAATGGTATCAATTCTGGCTTTTGAAGATCTCCTGTGGATGCATCTATTTTCTCATCATGATGTTAAAACAAACAAAATCTATTATTTTCGTTTCAAGCATGAAACATTACAGTTATTATTTTATTATAGCTTTTATGCAAACAAACTTTATTTACGACAGAAAGTTTCACAACAAATGTTACACAGTTAGTCGCGTGGGGTCAAAAAAAGTATATATTATGCGACAAACAACATTCTTCAACACTCAGAACACTGATCATTAGAGTAAGTAGTATTAAGTAGTCTGTTTAGGAAGGTACATCAAGGGATACAGTGCTTCAAAGGTACAGTGCCAATCATGCGCTGTAGGGACACAATGATCTAGGCGCGACTAATTAAAGGTTAAGAGCCTCCAACTAGTCTAACAACCAGAAAGGCAATGTTACAATAGACCCATGCAGGTCGCGGTGACTAAAGCCAGCAGTGCCACTGCCCTCAGATCTAATCTAATCTACCCCCCAGTCCTGCATTCTAAAATTTCAAAGGAGGGAGCATTCGACGGATGTCACTTTGGAAAACACGATAATCGAGGTGTTTATGAAAACTGGATTAAATTGTAAATCTTCGCGGACTTCAAAGTCAACAAAAATGTACCACAGTGGCACTTTGTTACTGATAAATCACCGAAACTAAGAGCATTTCAGAACTTAAATCTGTCAGCTCTCCCAGTGCACTAAAAATGGACACATATTTGTTCAAACTGTGGTTCACTTTGGAATTTGTCCAGAAACATCTGTCAAATTTGAAGCTACATACAATAGCACTTCTTGAACTTGACAATATACCAACTCATCCGGACGAGCTTGAACGTGAGGGTGTAATGGTTTATTTTTCTGTCACCTAACATGACAAGGCTTCAATAATCAATGAACCAAGGCACAATAGAATTATCTAAGAGGAAGTATCGCTTAAAGAGTGCACTAGCTTAGCTTAACCATCTTCATTCTGGAGCAGATAACAATGCACGATTTTTAGATACTGCGTCATTGTTGAACAAGATGTTTTCGACACGATAAATATTGAAAAGAAGAGAGAAGAAATACGCATCGAGAGAGGCAGCACTGCAACTAGCTGCTACATTCATCGTACAACAAACGGAGGCAACAGCAACTGATGCTTGTTAAGAAATGACGAAACGTTAGACAAAAAAATATATAAAAAACAACTGATTTCTTTCAATACTACATTCATATGTATGCTATGTGTCCCCGAATAGGTGTTCGATATAAATGTACATTTTTTGGGGTTCAGAGCTACTTAATTAAAAAGAACCAGTAAACTGCAGCATCTCGAACAATGAGAGCATTCATCAGAAGCAAACAGTTACCGATGTGACTGGTCGTAGTTTAAATTTCCACCAATCATACCAGAGTGGTACTAATCCATCAGCAACTGTTTGCTTCTACTGAATATAGCCTATTTTTTCGAATACTACTCGAGCTAATAAATACGTGGGAGTATTTTCATGTTATCTACCTAGCTATGAAATAAAAAGAGTGACGATGTCAAACCAATTATTGAAAAATTGCTGTTACTGGTAGAAGTACATGTGCAAAGTTGTGGTTAGGTTGTGCTGTTTACAGAGATTTGAGACGGTCTACTACTCGATAAAATGAGTGAAACTAAGGTTGAACATCGCAGCGTAATAAAGTTCCTGATAAAGAAGGCAATGGTTCAAAATCAATTCATTACAGAACGGTTGCTGTGCATGGGGAAGATGTACCATCTTATTTTCAAGTAAAATATTGGTCTAAACTCTTTCTATGGGGCCGAGAGTCAATCAATGATGACTCAAAGTCCGGACGACCTGTTGAAGCTCGAACTGAAGACATTGTGCGAAAAGTCGAAAATTTGGTACTGAAAGATCGGCGTCTAAAGATCTCTGTCATTGTCAATGAAGTCTGTATATCAAAAGCAAGTGTTCTCAAAATTTTGTATAACGATTTTGGTATGAAGGAGGTGTCTGCACGGTGGATACCCAGATTGCTTACACCTGAAGAAAAACTATACAGAAAAGAAGTTTCTCGAGAAAATTTGGCCGAGTTGGAGAGGGACAAAACATTTTTATCTCGAATTATCACCGGGAATGAGACTCGGGTACATCATTGGGAGCCTCCTACTAAACAAGAATCCATGCAGTGGGTTCGTAAGGGCTTTCCACCACCAAATAAGGCCAAGACACAATTTTCTGGAAAAACAAACTGATGGCAATTATTTTCTGGGATGTTGAAGGAGTCTTGCTTATTGAATATATGTCAAGAGGGTCTATCATCAATGGAGAGGCCTACGGATACACAATTAAAAATTTAAAAACTGCTCTAGAGGAAAAACGCTCACATTCTTATCCAAAAAAAACTTGTTGGTGCACGACAATTGCCAGGTTCATAAGGCAAACAAAGTTCAGCAGATAATCCATAACTGTGGGTATAGAGTTAAGGCATCAACCTTATAGCCCAGACCTAGCTCCTAGCTCAGTCTTCTTATTATTCAAAAATTTAAAAAAGCATCTCAGAGGAAAGCGTCTTATAAGAAACTCAAAGAAGCTGTTGAAGCATATTTTGCGGGGTTACCGAAGCAATTTTTTTCTGAAGGTATGGGGCAATTGGAAAAAAGATGGAATAAATGTATTAGTGTTGAAAGGAGTTATGTAGAAAAATAATTTTGTTTTGTTCTTAAAAATCTTGCTGTCAAAAAATCTAGAGCAAACATTAATTTATAATACATAATTTTTTAAACATATCTGATATAGTTCTTGACATATAAGCACTTGAAGATGTATTACAGATCGCTGCATCCGACCTCAGAAGCAATCATAGAGAACACCCCGTTCGGAATATCACATCAGTCGCCGGTAACGTCCAAACTAGTAGAGAGGAGACGAGCGAAGAAAGCATTTCCCTAATTCGATGAGGATAAATTGTGGAGCCGCGACGGCGGTGGCGGCGATGATGTTTCGGAAACAAGAAGTGCCCGTGGCGACCGTTGATTGGTAATTGGTATCCCTACGGCTCCGTGCGGCCAATCAACGAGCGCGAGTAGTGGCGCGGAAAACGGCACTCCGCTCGTGTACCCTTATGGAATAACAATGACGGGAAACAAACGAGAATCGACTACGGTCTAAAGCTACTAGATACCTCTACTACACCATTCTCTTTATATACATACATACCTGAGGTTGTTGCTGTGATGGATTTATATTATGTAAAGTAATGAAGCTGGCCTATATGTAGGTGGTTGTCTAAGAAATGTTTAGCTGAATTAAAATTAGTTAATTGAGGTTAATTATATACAGGGTGATGTAACATCTTAGGTACTTATAGATCTCTTTTGAATTGGTTTGGTTAGGGTACATACTATACAGTAATCGGACACTACGCAGTTAGTGAGCATTCTTTCAAGAGATGCCACTGCACTAGTTTCTGGAAGCACTAAAAATCGAAAGCAACTATTTTAAAGACTTAGGAGATAAGTTTCCAAAGCTGTCTGTCAAAGTTCGCGAAGGGATATTTGTTGGTCCACAAATTAGGAAACTTTTCATAGATGAAAATTTTGAACGTATCATAAATGATTTGCTGGCAGCATGGACTGGCGTAAAAAATGTTTGCACATCTTTTCTGGGATATCAAAAAATTGAAAACTGCCAAGATATCCTTAGGTTGTTGATTAGAAAACTATAAAAATTTAAGCTAAACGTGGTTGAAAAATGTGGTTTTTGGTTATGCTTCTGCTAAAAGATTTTGAAAACTATAACCCTATTTCTTTTTTTTAACTTCAAAGTGTGCAAACATGCAAATCATCGTCTGACTGAAGCCGGTACAATCCAGTAGAAAAGGGAAGTCTCCGAAATATTCCTGGATGTTAAAAACCGAATAATCAACTAAATTCTTTTTGGAGTTCATGGTCAACGTTATTTTTCCCAATGAATACAGCCTGCATTAATTCTTATATTAGCCTTCGTAAAAATAATAATGGAAATGGCCGCACCACAATCACAAGACCAAATACATACGAAGGTTGAAAAAAATATTTTGTAGGTATTGCTTTGAAGTGCTTGACCAACATTCCAATAGACGTCCTGATCGTTTTGCTCAATGCCATGCTGATTCCGCGAACGTTTACGAATGCCTTACAACAGACCAACCCGGCAAAGACCCGCTTTTTTCATCTAACTACAGATAAATAAGCCTTTTGTCCAACTTATCGAAGATGATAGCCGAAGCCATTATTTCCGATAGACTTAGTGACTGTATCAGCGAGATTAATGCTGCCGGCGTAATTTTCCTGGTCTTGACTGATGCCACGACGGCCAATGATGAGCCGTCTTAGTATGAACCATGACCTGCTGGTCTTGCGGCAATCCCTATTTTCGGGAGGAATTATCACGTGAAGCGCTCGAACTTCCAGCCCCAACACAGACCAGAACTGGTACCCCCAAGAATTTTTATCCTATTTATTATTGACGTTCCATCCTTTCCACACACGAGTCGGCATTTATACGGACGACACCAATGCATTTCTTGCAGTAACGACGCTGCTGCCTTATCTGCTGGAGTCTTCAGCTAGATGATTGAATAATAAACTTGCATCTTCTTTCTCAAATGAAATTAGTTAATTATTATTGGTTATCGAATGGATCAAATGACTGCAAAACTATTCCTTTAGAATCATTAGGGAATGAAATTCTATAACTATTGAATTAACGAGTTTCCAAATACTGGAGAGTGGGTAACCATCATCATGGCTACGATTCTAAGGATTCGCAGAAAATAGTATTGAGACTTGCTTACATCAGATACCTGATCAAAACTAATTTTGTGGCTGCTATCGATAAAATGTTCGCCAAAAGGCCGATTGTGCTGAAGAACGTGACTTAACGTACAGTTGGTGTTCTTTGATCCTAGTTTGAATTGACCGTCCAGTTTCGCCTTTGTATACTGAACCACAGTCACAGGAAATTTTTCTAAGCAAAATAATAAACCCATCGTCGAAGGACACTTGCTATGCTCTGTCCCATAAAGCCATTTACAAAATTCTTTATTATGACTATGACAATGTAAATGCCTTTCTGCATTTAAACGATTTGGTAAAACAAATGGGCCTATAAGTTGGACGCCAATTATTTCAGCTCACACATATTGATACAAAATCGACGTTTTGGTCAATTATTGCATGAGAACTGATATCGGCCCAGACATATCTGTTGCGCAAATTAAGAATTCAACCTCTCGTCAGTCATTAAAATTTGTTCCAGAAACAGGACCTCCTGTAATTTTTGTGAACAGCCAATTGCAAAATCGACGTCTAACTACAAAAGTGTTCCTGTTCAATTTTTGAACTCTTTCGAAATGATAAAGGTACAAAAGAGATTCTTTTAAACTTCTGCACACTCTCCATTAACTAACTAGTGCTGATTGAATGATCGAAGGAGGACTTCAAACAATTTGAAGAGTATCTTCCTCAATAGCCACCATTTTTCCATCACGTCTTAGGTGCACCGTTATGAAACTAGTTTTGTTAGATATTCTACGATGAGGATGTTAATAAACACCTCACTTGATAGGAAAAAGGAAAATTATATCAGTAGTTGCCTAAATTTTTGGGGTCAAACTTTAGGAACGGTTTACAGTACAGCTTTGAACAAAAAATATTATTGTCTAAAGTGACACCGAGAAACATCTGGAAATTATATAGAAAAGCGAAGGATGACAGCTAGAGTGCGTAAATTTACGCAATATTTACCATTTTTTACCAATTTTTTTGATATAGAACTACAATCTCTATTTCCGTCTTAGAAATACTTTGAACGACATTTGCTATTTCCACAATCAAATTGTTACGGGCAGTAGATCACGTTGCAAGAATAAGGAATTTTTTTCGCCCCCACAAATAAAAATCTAAACAAGTCAAATTTGGGGTCCTGGGTGGCCATGGAAATAGACAGGCGTATTACATCCGCCGATCAGGTGCCAGAAAATTGCGAACATTTACGGAGAAATCCACAACACATTCATCATATTTAAAAGCATACTGTTACGAATTGCTAGCTATACATGTCTTCTATTCTGTTCTCTTTAGCGATGATAGAAATCAAGACAATATTAAAAAATTTGAATCACTAGTACTAGGTTTAGGAAAATCCATGATAGTCTATTTTTTTGGCCGACAAACATTCCACGCACTGTTCTTTTCAAAAATCATCAAATTTACGTATTTCGCCCTCTAGCGGTGATGGACAAAATAAAATTAAACAGCTTCAATCACTAAATATACGACAATAAAAATCCTTTCTAATAAGACCAAATTTGCTAAATTTCGTTCACAGGAAGCAGAATAATAAGAAATTTATAGAAGAAATTTTTACCATTCACACATTTCTGAAGATATCTTCGGATTGGTAAAAGATAGCAATAGCAGGTTTGCGCTGATTTGTTGGTAATTTAGTCTACTGTTTTAATTTGTTGTCAAAAATGTATGTTTCCATTTAATATTTTCGAGAAAAAACAAAATTCTTGAAAAAAATTAAACAGCGCCCTCTAGCATGCATGTTTTTAAAGAGACTAAGTTTGCAAAATTCGGTTCAATAGAACCAGAGTTATAAGCGTTCCTTCAACTCGAGGTTTTCCCTCCTTCCCTCCCCTTATTTGGCAAAATACAAAAAAATTGTTCGATGTAAAATATGCAAAATTCAGACCTTAAGTTGGTAAATTTCGCGTAAAATAAGAATTAAAATTTCTGGTGATCATTTACGCCCTCTAGCGGTCATCCCACGCTTTTCCAAATAATACCCAGATGTTTCTCGGGATCATTAATAGTCAGTAATATTTTTTTTCCAAAAGCTATACTGTAAACCGTTCCTGGGATATGGCCGAGCAAAATTCTTAGTTGGCCACACGGTACATCATTTTCCCGAAATCCATACGACTGGGAGAAGAAGGGCTTTTTGCAGAACCTTTTATGTAGAATCTGTCGTTTAATTTTGACTTTAACACGGTATATAGAGACTGGGGATATATCGATAAAACGGAAAAAGCAGTCAATCGGATTTCACTGGACTGGTTTTGTCAAAAATCCCCTGCAGTTTAAAATTCACTACTCAAACCACTTCGTTAGCATGACATCTCTCTTAAACGGACAGTTTGAAGTAGTCTGGTTAGTGGGAGATTCCACTGTAGTGTGATATTTGCATTCACGTCATAAAAAATTCTAATCCGAAATTGTTAACTAAAATTTTTATTAGATGCTAAGTTAACAATTTCCAGTTTTATTCAGTTTTGATTTGGTAGCGCCCTCTCTTAATGCAAGTACAAATCTAAATAAATATCTCAATAATATTAAAGCTATGTATAATACTGATTGTAATTAGAATCAATTTGCATTTCTAACAATAATAAAAAATTGAAAATGTGTCCTTCAATTAAATTGTTTTAAATAATCTAATAAAATTTCAATTTTCAAGGATTTCACCCCTAGTAATATTGTTTCCAGCTCTACACTACTGTATAGTTGGTTGCCTAGTCCAGAATAACCTCCAACCTCCTATCAGATATCAGACTTTCTCCCATCTGTGAGTTACCATTAGAATCACAAAAGTAAACAACGTACAATGCTCCTCATATTCCAGTCGATTTAAAACGATTTTTATAAATGTAACGGACTAAATGCGCTGATAGCAATAACTATACTTAATACAAAAGTGTCAGTGATAGTGTTTTACAAATAAGAGAAAACGAAAATGAAAGTTATCGTTGGAAAATTGGTCGTTGTAGGTCACCCAGGTGAGATAGAAATCTGCTTTGTCACATAAGTAATACTTCTTTTCTATTGTGTGTGGTTTCTAGCACAATATAAATTTAAAACGTTTAAAAGAAAACGATCTATGTATGGAATTATTATAGATTTTATATAACACATCGTATCAAAACGCGAATAAGTATCTATTCAACGCAAGTGCCACAGACTAGATAAGATATGCTAATAAACAAGAAAAAAGAAGGGTTATTCTGTTCATAAATAATTGTATGTATATTTTAATAGAAGAACTTTGAATTCTGCACTTTCTGATTATCAATTTACAGTTAAAACATTTATCTTAGAATTAGGGATCAATCTTAATGTAAATGCTTTGTAAAAACTTAATCTTTGACGTATAAGCATCACGATTAGATTAAAAAAAATATCTATAAATAAAATATACGTATCTACTACACGGAAATCCTTCTTTCGTCGTAGGATTTAAGTAATTCTTTGAAAAAAATCACATGAATAATACACGTTCATATTTCATGTATTCTTGAATGGAATCCCCTCCTAATTACATAATATAAACATAACTGTTTCCGTTGTGATACTCTTAATGTAAGTATATAATAATCATTGTTAAATTATCAGACAACAAAAAACCCCACGGTTACTGCGTAAGGGAAAACCATACCAAGATTAGTTTGTATATATTAAATATTTTATGACATTTATTTGTTATTTTCTCTAGAATGAATTAATTGTTCCATCGCATTGTTTAAATATTTCAGTGTTATCGTATGATTTGTGCTGTTGCGTTGTATAATTATGCAGAAATATAGGATAGATATTTCGTCAGGCTATATATGACACAGTTTGTTATTTTAGCACAATTATAAACTAAATGTTGTATCGTAATGAACGAAATATTTCTTTATCATTGGCGCTCGTTGCCACGAGCAAAACATAGTAATCTCTTAGAAATTAAAAATCAGTTTCCTTCAGTAGGTACGTTTTAAGTTAGATTTTTAGTAATGCATCAGATTAACACTACACGATAACGTAAACGATCGGAAAGGCCAGTTTTAATGTCCGTCCTCGAAACAGTTGTTGTGATGCTCAGTTTGAAAACGATGCAAACTTTATGAGTCGTATCGTTACTATAGGTACATTTCTACGACCCAGAAACAAAGCAACAATCGATGAAATGGGGACACTCTGGTTTTCTAAGACCTAAGAAGTTTCGTGTTCAAAAATCTGCTGGAAAAGTTCTTACTTCAGTTTTTTGCGATTGCCAGGGAGTAATCATGATTGATTTTCTAGATATGGGTGGAACAATAACCGGGAATTATTATTCGACGTTACTGATCACTCTACGAGAAAAAATGATCGAGCGACAACGCGAAAAGTTGTCCAAAGGTGTTTGGTTTTTGCAGGACAATGTCTCTGCATACAAATCGCGTGTTGCCATGCAAATAATTCGTAATTTAGGGTTCGAATTACTCGAAGAATTTTTCAATACTTCATCCTTGTATGGTTAATGGATTAACCTATTTTTTTGTAAAAATTTGTTTATAATATAATACCCAAACAAAAAAGTCTCCCACGCAAACTTTAATGTTTTTTTTTCTGCTTTCAATTTAATAATTTCAATATGCCAAACGTTTACAAGAAAAAAATAAATAAGAATTTACTTAAGAGCTGGGAAGCGGGTTTGAAATTACGCTTTTTCGCGCCATGGTTTCGAAAGTTTCTCTCAGTCCCCAGAGATGTCGATCGCATGCATTTTCGTCCCTAATATTGCAAGTTTTTTTTATGCCAGAAACTTGTTGACCTTGGGCGGGTAGCTTGTTGCAGCATGGGATAAATTTATGCATCCATTTCTTTAAACTGTTGATACTGTTTTGGCGTCGATATTGATGCGTTCATTCCTCGGTGGACCCAAAACAAAAATAGCAGATAGTAGTGTGGAACAGCCAAATGGAATAAATTCGATAACAAATAAATGAGGGTGTATTGGGAAAAACGCTTGGACACGTCGATTTGTATTTTTAAATGCGCATTTTTTTCAAAAAAAAAAATTATACAGGGTGTGTCATGTGACAGTGGCCAATACCAACTTTCTTATTTTAAATGGAAACCACTGCATATTATTTATTTTTTGGGTTCTTCGGAAAATTCTAGACATAATTCATGTACAATGTCCCATACCTATGTATATTCAACTGTTTCGGAAATATTAAGTGTTTTCAGATTTATTACAAAAATGAACATTAAAAAAAGAAAATTATTTTATTTCACAAATTCGCTACATTACACTAAAAATCTATTTTTCATTTAGCGCTTGATATTGATAAAGTAAGCAAAAACCATTGCTGCGTTCCTTTTTACTGATATGAAATTAAAAAAATACAAAGACCGTTTTGTTTATTTTCATAAAAACTCATAGCCTTAGCAACATGTTGTCTTCCTGCATGACAGTAGTGATCAGTGTCAGTGCTATTGTCGTTTGAATTTCGTTAACTGTACGTAATAATATCAGAAAAATGGTTCATTTAACAGAAATACACAAAATAACCATTCTACAAATGATTGGTTATGGAGATAACACACGGACACAAATGGAAGTTTCTCGCTTATTTCACGAAAAATTTCCAAATTTGCCGCCTGTATCCCAAGGAACAATTAGCAAAATAGAAAAACAGTTTTGCGAGCTTGGTCATGTAAGATATATTAAAAAAGTAGCTGCCAATGCAGTAAGTGATGATACGAAATTGGATATTATGCTTGAGTTTCAAGAAAACCCACATAATTCTGGTCGAAAAGCAGCCCCACTGTTCAACATTAGCCACACATCAATTTTTCGAGTATTAAAGGAAAGTAAAATGCATCCCTATAAAATGATGCCAACTCAGGAGCTCATGGAAGACGATTTCGATAGGAGAACGTATTTTTGTGAACAGATGATGGCAATGTTAGATAACAATGTGATCCAATTAGAAGATATTTTATTTTCTGATGAGAGCACATTTACACTTCACGGCCATGTTAATCGTCAAAATTGGCGCTATTGGTCTAATGAGAATCCTCACTGGATGAGAGAGGAACATACGCAATATCCTGAAAAAGTTAATGTTTGGGCAGGAATTGTTGGAAATCACATCGTCCCTTTTTCATTGATGGTAACTTGAATGGAGATAAATATTTAGAACTGCTCCAAAATAATGTCGTGCCAACTTTCGCAAACTTATATCCTAATCCAGCAAACTCACAAGTTCCTGCCAATACAGTATGGTTTCAGCAAGATGGAGCACCGCCCCATTTCCAAATCAATGTCCGGCAGTACCTGAACCAAATTCTTCCAAATCGGTGGATAGGGAGGCGCGGATCGATAGAATGGCCAGCACGATCTCCTGATCTGACGCCATTAGACTACTTTTTGTGGGGAGATGTCAAAAGTCTTGTATACAAAACTAAACCCCTCAACTTAGATGACTTAAAAAGACGAATCACGCTTGCGATTAGATCAGTCACGCCTGAGATGTTGAGTAATGTTAGAAGACATTTCTATACCAGATTTGCATGTTGCCAAGACGTTCGCGGTGAGCATTTTGAACATTTACTACATTGACATTAATGTTTTTTGTTTTTTTTTTTTTACATTATTAAGAAATAATCAGTATTACTTATTAGGTTTTTAGTGTAATATAGCGAATTTGTGAAATAAAATAATTTTCTTTTTTTAATGTTAATTTTCGTAATAAATCTGAAAACACTTAATATTTCCGAAACAGTTGAAGATAGGTATAGAACATTGTACATGAATTATGTCTAGAATTTTCCGAAGAACCCAAAAAATAAATAATATGCAGGAGTTTCCATTTAAAATAAGAAAGTTGGTATTGGCCACTGTCACATGACACACCCTGTATATATATATTTTTTTAATGCGCATTTAAAAATACAAATCGACGTGTCCAAGTGTTTTTCCCAATACACCCTCATTTATTTGTTATGGAATTTATGCCATTTGTCTGTTCCATACTGTATGTATATAAAATATATTTCTTTGTTATTTCTGTTTGCTTGGCTTAAATATGTTTTTGTCAAAATTTGATTTGTTATGTAAACAAAAAGAAATAATTGCTTCGACATGAGATTATGATTAACTTAATGTGAATATGTATGTATTGATAATAATTGAATTAAACTAAAAAGTTTCTACCGATTATGTGTGTAAAATATTATGTTGACTCAACATTTAAAAATGCATGAACTAAACGGCTTTTTTTTGTGTTACTTCAAGATTGCGCGATCACTGAGAAATGGCTGGTATATACAGCTGTGCGCAAAATAATAGATGACAAGCTGACATAACTATGTAATATCCGAGGAAGTGCCTGTTTTCTTAGAACACTAGATTTTATTACTTCTTTTTTTTTCAATGCACTGCTTTTTTTCACACACAGTTGTACGACAATGATAAACTATTTTGAAATTTGGATGTAATATTTCTTAAAAATGACAAAGACAATTGTTAAAAAAAACACATTAGCCTAATCAGCGTGCTGTTGCCGACATACTTATGATTTTAAAATTCAAGATGCACACAAATATGACAAATATTTACAGCAAATATACATCTCCAGAGTATTCAGATGTCCAGATATTCTTCACAGTGAGATGAATTTACATATCTTTAATTAATAAAGTAAATATCTTCAAAGAATATAATATCTAAATATCTAGAAGTAAGATCTAGAAGATGTCCTCTTACGAATTTCAGGCGTCCCATTTATTGAGTGACAAATTCTATTATGCATTGCTACAATCGCTTGCCAATATAATTTTTGTTTATTGCGGCAAATTGTTATATTATTAGTAATATAAAGTGATTTATTTTTGATCTAACGTTTGGACTTTGAATCAGAAAGCTTGAACCTTTACCTTTATTCTTTTCTGGTTTATCTTTTACGACTTCCCACACAAAAAATAGTCCTAACACGCTCAAATCACAGCTCCGAGGAGGCCAATTAATCAGAATTTTGAATAATTATTTGACTTTCGAAAACGATGCCCAAAAGTTTTCAATTGTTACGTTGGCTGTGTAGCAAGTAGCACTGTCCTGTTGAAACCAAACATTGCCCATTTCACACTCTTCAATTTGTGGAAAAAAATGAGCATGTCACGGTAACGGTCGCCATTGACCATAACGGAGACTCCTTGCTCATTTTCGAAGAAAAATGGCCCAACGATGCCACCGTGCCAAAATTCGCACCAACCAGCTACTCGTTTTGTGTTCATCAGCTTTGCAATGATGACGATTTTTGAGCCCCAAGAACAAATTTGATTATTGACTTAGTCTCCGATGGTCATCTGAAAGTCCATCTTCAGTCCGTTGGGCGAACCAAGAACGCATTGGATGGTCAAACCACTTTAATAGTACTCCATTAGCTTTTCACCAACCGTGTGTTTTTGGCGAGATCTTTTTATAAACATTCTTCATCTGCTAAACTTGATAGAAATCAATGATTGATTTATGGTTATTCTTTTGTTTTAGGTGTTGGTAAAACCTCAACCGTAATCAGATACATCGAAAGGACATTCAACACTGAAGTCTCGTCGACGATAGGTGCTTCATATTTTAATTGTAAAATGGAGATAGAAGATATCATCGTTAAATTTCAAGTAAACTTTCTTCATTTATTTTAAATAGAATCTTCTAGGTTGTAATTCTTCCAGATTTGGGACACAGCAGGCCAAGAGAGATTCAAAGCAATGGTGCCAATGTTTTACAGAAACGCGAACGCCGCTTTATTAGTATTTGACATAACTAAACGGGAATCTTTCGAAAGTATAAAAGTTTGGGTCAAAGAATTGAAGAAAAACATTCAGGAGAGAATCGTAATGTTTGTAGTTGGTAATAAAATCGATTTGCCTGATAGACAAGTAAGCAAATCTAAAATGATTCATCAGCAATAATCTGAAGCTGACATTGTTTTAATTTATATACAGGTATCTAACGAAGAAGCCCTTCAATACTCACACTCAATTGGTGCTACCTATTATGAATGTTCCGCTAAGGAAGATCAGGTGATGCCTACAAAAGGCAACACAAAAAACTAACTTTAATATGTTTATTTCGTATTACAGGGTATACAACAGATATTTTTAGGATTAGCTAGAGCTGTTATTCAGCTATCGGGAACTGAAGTGGGACACAATCTGAAAGTACTTGACGCATCTAGTTGTAGGGCTTTAGTAGCGGATGCAAGTGATGCCAACGCAACTGACGTTGGTCGGACTGAAGTACCTAGTTGGAGTATCAATTCGATGGCTCATGGTGAAGTGCAAAAATCTGGGTGCTGTTAGATCACTACAATGACAAGGTGTGTTACTGCCATAAATACTTTAAAATGAGAGCAATATTTATTGTAACTGTGATGTTTTATATACAATGTTAATTTTATTTCGTACCTTATACAAATGATGTATTTACATATTATATATTGAATGAAACAAATTAGACCATTCTTATTCATTCGAGAAGAAACAATAGTAATAGTTTTTCTTATCTCTTTATGACTGTAATAAATGTATGCTATATGCTGTCTGTAAATACAATTTTTGAAATAAATTTTTATATTTTAATATGATTTTTTTGTATCGGACTCGTCAAATATAACCTACAAATAATATTTTTGAGATTGCTTTTCAGAAGTAACGTCAGTGAGTTATATTGACGTCATCTCATTGATAGCAGACGACATTTTGACGTCCTTGGCTAACCGTTACGGTAGATGACTTCATACATGTAAGTATATCGTTTTTGAATGAAAATAAATCAAGCATTAGAGCCGGACCACGTGGTTTTTGATGTTCTGCACCGTGTAGTGCTGTAGTCGCTTTGTTGGTTATTTTTTGGATATGCGTATTCTACGTGAGCGTTTGATCAAGCCATACCCCTGGGTATTTCGTCTCTTTGATCTGTGGTATTCTTTCCCCACCTATTACTAGTGATTGCAGACCCTCTAACGATCTTTTTCTTGTGAACGTGACAACTTGTGTTTTCTGAGCATTGACTGCTAGCCACTCTTGTTTGCACCAGCTGTCAACCGTGTTTAGAGCTCTTTGCATCTGTTCCATCAGAACTTTGGAAATCGCCCTCTAACGACTATTGTTAGGTCGTCAGCATATCCCAGGCAATAGAAGTCCTTTCTGGTCAGTTTTCGGATTAGGTCGTCAACGAGGGCGGCCCACAGAAGAGGAGATAAAACTCCACCATGCGGGCAACCTCCTCTCGCCTCTTCGCCTGCCAATTGTGGATGTAATTATCCTCCTTTGGCTAGCTCTTATCCACTGCAGAAGCTTCGGCGCAACTCCTTTTCTCCTTGAAGCCTCGATAATTGAGTTTGTGGTGGTATTTTTAAATGCCCCCTCTATATCCAGGAAAGTCGCTACGGCTATCTCTTTGTCTTCTATAGATTTTGAAATTAGCCTGTTGAGGTCATCTGCCTCTGTAGATTTTCCTGGTTGGTAGGCGTACAGTCTGTCACTGAGTGGCTGTTCTCTCAGCATTTGTCTAAAGAAAGAGAATGTTTCAGATACCTCTGTGAGCAGTTTCCCGGTCCCTCTGAGGCAAAACTTAAAGAAGGGGTATTTGTTGGCCCTGATATAAAGAAACTTATGAAGGATGAAAACCGAATTGAAAATGGAAGACCAGGAAAGGAATGCATGGAAGTCTTTTAAACTAGTGGTAACTGGTTTGCTAGGAAATAAAAAAAGACCCAAAATACAAGAATATTGTTGTCAATCTGTTAAATAAGTACAAACTGTTGGGCTGCAACATGAGTGTTAAAGTTCATTTCCTTCATTCTCATCTGGACCATTTTCCGGAAAATCTTGGAGCAGTAAGTGAGGAAGAATGAGAAGGGTTCCACCAAGATACAAAAGAATTGGAACACAGATATCAAGGGGGCTGAAACTACTGCTGGATGTTAAAAAGGAAAAATCGCCAACCTCACAGCAGGAAAAGTACCAAACGAAGTTTTGAAGGAAAAAGAAAACGTTACTACAAAGACTTGTAAAGGTGTTGCAATAAAGCCTTATTAACTTTTTTCCTCTATGTATACATAAATAATATCGATATAAAATATAGACACATCGAAAAGAATCATAATTAGAGTAGGCTATGTGAATGGATTGTTACTTTAGCCACTTTCACATAATGACATTTATTCCTTCACATTTAATTTGAGGTTATAAACCATTTATAAACTTTGGTTACAATAAAATGTCAAATAATAAATGTAATTATGTGGTAGTGGCTAAAGCAACGATGAAAAACATTTACATAACCTACACCAATTATGTTTTTTTTCGATGGCACGTTACATATGTCCATTTTATGATTTTCGCTAAAAGTTTTACCTCATTTTGACGTCCTTGGCTAACCGTTACGGTAAATGACTTCATACATGTAAGTATATACGTGGTTTCGATCTATCCGATCTCATCAGCGATCCTCCAAATGTAAGACCAAATTGCATCGTAACTCGTCCCTCAATCTTAACCGTATAATACCTGCAACCGTGGTCTAATTCCAACCCCATACCTTCTAGTGAGCAACATCGATAGTAGCAGCGTCGGGCATTACACGACACAGGTCGGTAATAGCAGGGTAATTTCCAACGATGTATTATGAGCGTCGATTACAGGCATTTTTTGTTTTTATATTGCGATATTTATCGACGTTTCCATATATTTATGTCATGGTAAGTCGTACATGGAATCACCGTTAACCTGCTAGCAGATCGCGACATCTAGCGGGACTGACAATCCTCAAATTGTCCCCGCTAGTGTAGGTATTATAGCATTATGCGATGAAATTAGGTCTTGCGCATATGGAGGATCGCTGACGAGATTGAATAGATCGAAACAACGTGGTTTGGTTCTAATATCAAGCATTAGAACCGAACCACGTGTTTGAATTTCAAGTTTTGGTCAAATCGGAATAAGTGCTTGCCTACCAATCCAGTGGCCTGGACATTTTTTATTGAAAGTATATCGAGCTCTCATATTAAAATGAGCAAGCGCTTCATCTAACTGGAACCACATTCTTCTTAATAGCTCTAATGGTATATTTTCTAGAAGATTATCAAGATCTTTATCTAACAATCTTTGAAAAATATCCCTATTGAGATGGGGTCCTCCGGGGCGTCTCCGCAGACGTTTATATTTCACCTGTGTTGCCGGTTAACTTCCTTCGTAAAATTTGGATTCAGATTAGCATTAGTGTGAAAAGTCGCCTCATCGGTACAGTACAACAACAATACAGTATATTAAAACACCGTACTTCTCGAATTCGAGTCTCACTAGAGAAATTTATCCTATTTTTAAAATCTTGAAGTGCTTGATTTAGATGAAATTTATGCTTCTTTCATTTTTTTTTAAACAGAAGTTTGATCTACGTGCAACAAATCACTAATGTCTGCTGTACTTTTATGTGGGTCTTCAACAACACTTGCAATTATGTTAAATTTCATTTTCTTCAGTTACTGTCCCTGTCCTGTCAAATCTATCAATTTTTGAAATGATATTGCATCTGGGTCTCTTCTATCAAGAACCTCTCGTCGTAGACTCGGGATGCTAGAAGATAATTTTTCATTGTGTAGTCTTAAATTTTAAGTTTATTTATACGATTTTTTTATTATTATTTTTTTAATGTGTGGTGGGTGCTTATTTACTCCGTAAGCTGTATTACTTGTCTGGCTACGATAGTTTATTTAATGGCTAAATATGTAGCTATCCCAACAGCGAATGGCAAGTCGATCCGGATTAAACTCTCTATTTCCTCCAGAGAATGAACACCGGCATAAACAATTTGCTACACTGCGGCCATCGACCCGTTATTTCCTATATAAACTTTGGAAGTCCTCCTTAAAGACTGGACAAACGAACAATGGCACATGAGTGGTGGTATTTTTATGGACACAAAAAGCGGTTTTTTATTACAACTGGCAGCTGAGCAGAAGGTGCGACTGTGGACCGATACATCGAAGAAGCCCTAGGAAACCATACATCGCTTTTATTGCAGCTACAGGTCGACCAGAATCCCGTGGCAGTTGCGCTTAAGTCAGAAACGTTGGGTAAAAATATGACGTTGCAGGACTCAGCTGTGATTGGCGTACTGATGTAAGAAGCGATTGTCCGCTAGCGAAAGAGATGTGGCTAAAACTATATCGTAAGCAATGATGTAATCGTATACGCTCCACCTATTTGCGCAGAACGCGTCATCACTGCTACGGCATTTTGGTTGACCTGGGAATCAACTTCAATTTTATTGAAGACCTGTAGGATGAACTTTTTTATCGCATTTTAAACAAAGGTTTAAGTCAACGCATAAAATTAAAGCAAGATTTCTGGAAAGTACAGCCATTAGCTGAAGGATGAGTTTTTTGTGAATTTAAGAGGCCGTGTGAGTAGTCGACGTCTATCTTTAAATTCAATGGAGGCAGGCAAGAAAAGACCTTCGTTATCGAAATTTGCTGATACAGCCTTTGATGCTGATACTAGTCTGGCTTTAGTAAGACAAGCAAAATTGTCCGAGGAACAGTACGAGATTATACGGAAAGCAACTACAGACATTTGATATAATATATTCCTAAGTTGTGTATAGATAATAGGGGTCAAGAAAAAATGTTACTCGAACAATTCTTATCAATGTTACGGAAACATTAGCAAAAGTCAGAAGATGATATTAAAGCATTAGAAGAAGAGGATGTTATATTACATACAAAGTGGGGTTATGATGGAGCATCTGGTCAAAGTAAATACATGCAAATATTTTCTAGTTCTGCAATGGATATTTCGAATTCAAATTTATTCATGTCAATTGTATCTTCAAATATGACACTTGACACAAGATGAATTGTGTTTGGATTAAGTTCGGCCATCATCAATAAGATACTATAGAGCCTTAAAATTCAAACTTAGAAAGGAGACGCTCCACTTTGGCGTTGTTTGTGGAGCCAAACCGTCGGAGATGTACAAACTTCAGATCAGACCATTGAATGAAGAAGCTATTAAACTGGGAATGTCTCTTCTACATATCTGAATAAGATTCATGGAGTATAATTTTACGCCTAAGTTATAATTTATGGTGATGGTATCCAAAATCAATTTAAGGACAAAATTGGCATACAAGTTGACATTGTTAAACAAGCAATGGGCGTAACAAATAATGGCAATACCTCCTCCAGGTTTGTCAGGAATCCCACTGTGACAGCTGAAATGACACAAATTGATAAAATATTTATAAAACGCCAGCCAGAATGGAATTTGAAATTTTAGTTTTTGTGTCAGGAACATTTTATTACTACTATGCGATCTGAGTCATTTTGGTGGCTCTAATTCAACTGCACAGTAGCGTCAATCGACCAATGAATGAACAAATAAGAGGTATTGCCAATTTGAATATACTTTAGAGTTACTACAATTATAGTGAGTTTGAATCTTTTAATACGGTTAGTAAGCCCTATTATTTTAAATTTCTAAGCACACAAGAAAAACTAGAAAAAGTAAATTCTAAATAGTTATTACTTAATTAGTTTGGCAAAAAATACCAAATCACCAGTAAATGAACATGAGTACCCAGTTGATGAATAAGTTTTGACATTTTGTTAACAATTTGATTTTTGGTGTACCAAAGTTGGTCGGGAATGTCTAGCCACCTCCACTGTTTCTTTAGTTTCTGCATTACACTTACTTCGTAGAGTTCCATCTTCAACGCTTTTTACAATACCCGGATAATTTCGATTCTGGTACTTCACAATAACGTAGTTTCCTACAATAATTGTTTCGTCTACTAACTCTTCATTTTCATTCTTTTGAAAACTTATTCTTCTACGTTGTTTAATCTGTTTCGTTGGTTCTTGCTCTTCCTTCTCATTTTCTTTATTATTTTTACTTTTTTCCGCTTACGTTTTAGTTTTCTTTACCGTTTTCTAATTTTCTCTTTCTAGTAGTACCCGTACTTTCGTTTAATGAGTCTAACGACTCCTCATGTTTTTTCTTCTGCATACTTTTCCTTTGTTATTGTTTGTTTACCGTTTCCGGTCTCACTTTCATCGAATAATGGGTAATTCAATGTTGATTTCTAGTAACCATAGATAAAATACATATATTGGCGATAACTCGAAGAAGGTAGCTGCTGTCATTCATCTCGAATCTGATCTTCCTATACCCAATCCAAGCGGAACAGAGAGCGCTAATTTTTTAGCAATTCTTTGACATGAGATTTGATATGAGATAATTACATAAAACCTACCAATAATATTTTTGAGATTGCTTTTCAGAAGTAACGTCGGTGGGTTATATTGACGTCATCTCATTGATAAAACAGTTATGGACTTCCTTTTTGTTCCCAGAAACAATTTCAGTAGTAAGTATTTAAAATTTTTTGCGGGTGCCAAAACCCTCCCTGATTTCATGCAAGTTTCATCAGCGTTGAAAATTCGTGCTGGATTGGTCATCATAGTATTAAGCAAATTTTTGTCTTCTAAGTATTTCTGCAAGACTTTTAGATATTATTTTCGTATTTCTGTTTTAAATGTTTGGATGCCTATTTAAAAATAGCTTTAGCCACTTAGCACCCAGTCTGTCACATTCAAATTTATTGGGTCTATTGATATCCTTCAAAATTTTCTGCACTGCATCTTTCATTTCGTCAGCATGCATCGGAAACCCCAATTTAGCCTTTGCCAAAATCCAATTTTCTAATCTTTCTTCTTCAACTTGGGTTAATGTTGGTGCTGGTCTCATTTTTCTTAGATTTGGTGGTTTTATTATGTAAAGTAGATTTTGAAAATGAATATGTATTTTAATGATGCTTTATTTAAGCCTGAGTTACCATTGTTTACATCGTGAATCGCTTTGCTCAAATCGCCTTCAGAATATTTAAATCTTGTCTTTAACCCACTAAATACCAAACAAGTTTTAACTAAAAACACCGACGCGTTTAAACAGCAAAGCAGCACTAACCTTATGATACAAGTTCTGATCCTTGGACCTGGTAGCCATATTGCGAAGTTCTTCACTGGATCTCTTGGTGCAGAAGTTTTATTAACGCCTTGATAATGACAGCTTTGCTCTTGAAACGCGTTGGTGTTTTTAGTTAAAACTTGTTTGGTGTTTAGTGGGTTAAAGTGTTTAGTGTTCTACTTCTGCCCCAAGAGATCCAGTGAAGAACTTTGCGATCTGTAGTAATCTAATTTATATTAATCGCGTTGTTAACAAAACTATACTCCATACAAATTTGCACTGCTTTGAAGAATTAAACATTGTAACACGTTTATACCTAAGTTAAGAAGTCTTTTATGTAGATAGTTTAGTTTGCAAATTGGAAAAATTTGAACTACATACCGCACACCAAAAGAAAATCTAGTAAAACGCCATAAACTCCCAAAATTTATTCTTTATTTCAACAAGTTTTACCTCTTAATTTAGCAACAATTCTACGAAATGGGCCTACCTACTAAATAGATTGCTTTTTGTAAAATTTGCTTAATAATCAAATTAACTACAGTTCCGATAAAGAGAGATATTATTTTTTACGTTTTATACGACATAAACAGTTTTAGAACTAGCTATGTTCTTTCATTTACCTTAGATAAAATGGCTGCCAAACCACACTTCCAAACTTGTCTACCTACACTCAATATATGACTGAGCAGTTTCAAGACATATGAAAAATATTCTAGCGAATGAACGTTCTAAAGGGCAATCGCGAGGAAAATTGTTGATTCGCTGGTTAAGTCACCCTACTCTAGATACCTATAGACAGACCTAAAAAACAATTTCTTAATCGCCAAGCTAGTTTCCAGCGTTTCTTCTTTCGTGATTTGCTCAGTTTCACATGTAATATGGTAGGTACTACATATTTTTTAATAGCTCAGATATCCGACTATTTCCTGCACTATGTTAGTCTTCGCATAACGACAACCCTTATAATTGTAAACCGAAGGAAACACTACACGAAAGGGATACGGATGATTAAGATCGGTGCTTGTTAGGCGCTATAGCGAACCAAGAAAGCCAACACATGTGATATCTCGGCATTCCTATCAGCGGATCCTTCAAGGGGGACGTGTAGGGAATGCAACGTGGCGCCTCTTCGACATAATTAATCCCGTATAACAAGAACTGACTGTGTCATCTATGGATGGCATCACCTTATTTATTGACCAAATAAATTATGCTACGAAACACTCGACTTCCTTTTTATTCATTTGGCAATGCAAATTAAAAATAATGATAGTATTTAGCATAGTATTAGTATATTTCGATACAATCGTAAAGAAGATCGTAAAGACCAAAGTGGCTTTAAATTAAATGATTTTAGAGATAAGTACGATAATGACATGGGAAGACTAACTGCTATAAACAATTACTTTATAAGTACAAGTAAAAGTCCAGAAGGAACCAATGATTCATTACACTTGACTGATAAATATGAAATTAAGAATGTTATAAATGATCTAACAAATACTGCAGCACAAGGTAATGACGAAACGAAAATTAAAACAGTGCTGTCAACATTTGTTAGAACCACTACATCATCTCATTAATTTATCTTTATGCTCTGGTACTTTCCCAGATAGCCTAAAATGCACTATTGTAAAGCCGTTATTTAAAAAAGGTGATCGATCAGAATTTGTACATTACAGACCAATAGCCCTCGTGTCTAATATATCAAAGATAGTAGAAAAAATAGTAGTCAAAAGAATATATAATTTTCTCATAACTTACCTACGAAAGTTTTAAATAATTATCGGAATAGATATTGTAAAGGAAGGTCTACCGAACGAGCGATATTTTAGTTATTGGAGGACATAATTACTGGAATAAATAATAAAGATATTACTGCTTCCGTTTTCATGGATTTGAGCAAAGCATTTGATTGCGTTAATAACAAGTTATTGCTCCGCAAGATTGAGTCTTTGGGATTCCCTGAGGTATCGTTAGACTGGATTGCGTCGTATTTGCATGGAAGACAGCAGTCCGTAATCTCATATGATGATGATGGAAACCAGGTGAAGTCTGATTGGGCAACAGTTTCGCAGGGAGTTTCCCAAGGCTCGGTATTAGGACCTTTACTTTTTCTATTGTACATAAATAATCTGCCGGATGCCGTAGACAGTTTGGTAGTTTTATTTGCAGATTACTCATCGGTAGTACTGCCAGCAAAACAATATGCAGAACTGTGGGTGAAACTAGAAAATAGCATAGCTACAATAAATAACTGGAGTAGAAACAACAACTTAAAACTTAACTTAAATAAAACAAAACTAATGATATTTGTATACAGGCAGTCTCTTTTTTGGGCATAGAAGTAGATGCTAAATTATCATGGGGCACCCAAATACAGAAACTATCTTTATGCTTACACCGTTTCAGTTACGCATTGAAGACCATCTCACGTAGTGGTAGTGTCGAAACGGCTGTAATTGCTTATTACGCCTATGTTTATGTAAAACTAAAGTACGGAGTCATGTTTTGGGGAAATGCTACCGAAACAAATCAGGTGTTTATAGTGTAGAAATCTTGTGTCAGGGCGGTATTTGGATTGAAAAGGCGAGACTCCTGTAAATTAAATTTTAGAAATAAAAAATACTTACCTTTCCATCTGTATTAGTGTTGCCGCGAGACGAGACGAGCAAAGGCCTTCTCTCGTCTCGTCTCGTCAGGCTAGATAAAATGGGTCTCTCGTCTCGACGAGAGGACCCTTCTCTCGCTCGAGAGATGCCATCTCCTTCTCGTCTCTCGTCTCTCTCGTGACTTAAACCAAATATCAAATATGAAAAGGTAAAAACACGATGAATCATAGTAAATTATTTTATGCATACTAGTAAACAAATATTTTGTTATATTTGCTGATTTATTTAATAAGTAGTGACATAGCCAACAACAACTTATTCTTTTATTACTTATTTAATCGACCCTTAACCTCAACATATAAATCTAAGAGGGAGAAGAAAACAAAACGTTCGAAAATCGTTAAAACAACTGAGACCAAACGGAGCAATATAACAGACAGTGAATCGTCAAATCGAGCAAAATCAAAATATTCGCAATACTTTACTTTACTATTACTTTATTGCCAAATAAAAAAATAATAAAATCGACCTCATTGCTCACTTCTGAAAGCATTGGCGACATTCACACGTTGGATCTGGTAGCCGAAGAGTTTACCAAAGGCATCTCAGAATGCATAGACAGATCTTCTTCTCTAGTCAAGCCGAGAACAGACAGATGGCTTCCTCCTCCGCTAAAACAACTCCTGCGGGACAGAAGGAAAGCTAAAAAGACAGCCCAGCGCACAGCTCGTCCGGCTGATATCGCCACAGCCAATGCCTTATCACGGAAACTTAGGGTTCAACTTAGAGATTACAACGAAAGCAAGTGGTGGGACAAGGTTTCGTCGCTTACCCACCAAGACGGTTCGCTTTGGAGAATTGCCAAGGCGCTGAAAATAAACAAACATAGGAATGAGGGAATTACACCTATGCAAGGACCTAACGGCATTACGTACAATTCACAAGAGAAAGCCGAAATCCTCGCTGAACATCTTGAGATGATCCAAGAATCCACCGCAGAGGATGACTCCAACGAGGAGCTGGAGGATCAGGTTGAGGCATCCATCGAGACTCTTTCTGAATTGGATGGAGAAGTTTTGCCACCTACCAACACGGATGAGATTGACAGAATCATTAAGTCTCTCAAACCGCGCAAAGCTCCCGGCAATGACCAAATCAGCAACTCAGCGCTGAAGAGATTGCCCCCCAACATCGTAGGGGAGCTCGTTTCCATCGCACACTCCGTCCTGAGATTGGGTCATTTTCCTCTGACCTGGAAGCACAGCATCGTGGTATCGATCCTTAAGCCAGGCAAAGACCAATTATTTCCCCAGAATTATCGACCAATATCTCTTATATCCTGCCTGGCGAAATTGGTTGGGGCAGTTGTCCTTGCAAGACTGAAGGAAGAGCTATTCATCAATAAAATAATACAAGATGAACAATTCGGTTTCCGGGAGGGCCACTCCACAGAATTTCAACTTCTACGTTTAACGGAGGCCATACGTGACACTCTCGAGAGGAGAGAAACCCTTGGCGCGGTCTTTTTAGACATCGCAAGGGCGTTTGATACGGTCTGGCACAAGGGCCTAGTATTCAAGCTAATCTCCAACGGTATCAACCCCAATCTGATTAAAATCTTATAGTCCTATCTAACAGATAGAACTTTCTCTGCCCGACACGGAGGTCATCTCTCCTCCAGAAGACCGATCGCTGCTGGTGTCCCACAGGGCTCGCTCCTGGCTCCGCTCCTCTTCGTCAGTTACATGTCAGACATTCCCAAAACAGACGCAGTCCAACTGGCAATTTATGCTGACGACACCGCCCTTTACACGGTGTCGACAGACAAAAATTTCCTACAACGAAGACTCCAGCATTCCTTGGACGAAGTTCTTTCTTGGGCCTCCAAGTGGAGACTGAAGATAAACGAGTCTAAATGCGTGGCAATTCGGTTTACGAATAGACGCCGCCCGCCACCGGACAACATCATCGTAGATAACTTCAGGCTCCCTTGGAGCCCTTCCGTCCTTTATCTGGGGATGAGATTGGACTCGCGTCTCACGCTGAGTCTCCATGTAACTAAAACCATTGAGAAGTTTAACGCGGCCAGAAGCTACGTTTACCCCTTGCTGTGTGCAAGAAGCGGCCTCTCGCTTAGAATCAAAATATTAATATACTACTCCTTTTTACGAACGATCATTACGTACGGGGCGCTGGCATGGTCGAGTGTGGCTAAGACCCATTTTAAGAAGCTGGAAACTTTGCAAAATAAGATCTTAAGGCTTATCACCGGATCGCCTTGGTACATCAGGAATCAGCACCTCCGCGACGACCTCGGAGTCCAGTCACTTCAACAATTCGTGATTGGTCTATCAGCCAAAACACTACAAAGGGTGGAAAGATCGGACAACCCCCTCATCAGCCGGCTTGCCATTCTCGACCCTGACAGACCGCCACCTAGAGTGAGAACAAGGAGGATCCTGGCGATAGACGATTGACTCACATGAACATTTATCTATTAAACACCTCATCTAAATTAGTCGCACTAGACAGCGTTCAAATCTTTTAAATTCAATTTCGCTGCCCTAAAAAGGGCATTCAAAGAATATTAAGGAGCTTAGGAACAACAGTTCGGCTCTGGCAGAGAATTGAGCGACCACAGTAGAGAGTTAGTCTTTGAGCTATCGTCAACCAAGTAACATAATCAGGAGTGAAAAGTGAAATATGGAAAAATTCGAATATCGTGCCGTTATAAAGTTCCTTACCAGGCAAGGAAAATCAGCCGCGACCATAATGAATGAGATGTCATTGGTTTACGGCGACTCTTGTCCAGGAAAAACCATGGTGTACAAGTGGCATAGTTTATTTAAACAAGGAAGGGAATCCCTTGAAGACGACCCGACGCCGGGCAGGAGCATTGAGGTGACCAAAAAGTTGAAAAAATTGTACTCGAAGATGCTCGACTAAAGAAGAAACAACTCGCAGAAATGGTTGGAGTATCCGATACAACAATTTTTAAAATCCTACACGATCATCTCGGCATGTCTAAGGTCAGCGCAAGATGGGTGCTGAGAATGCTCACGCCGCCGCAAAAACAACAGCGCGTAGAGTGTTCGCGTGCATTTTTGGACCTCTGTAATGAAGACAAGGATGGTGTATTGAGTCGAATTGTTACTGGAGACGAAACTTGGGTTCATCATTATGAACCTGAGTCCAAACAAGACTCCATGGAGTGGCATAAAAAGGGTACAGCACCTCCCAAGAAATTTAAAGTGTCACAATCAGCTGGGAAACTCATGGCAACGGTATTTTGGGACTCGGAAGGAATATTGTTGATTGATTATAAAGATAAAAGTGTTTCTATAACCGGAGAATATTACGCTTCAATATTAGAGCGACTAAAAGAAGCCATTAAAGAGAAAAGACGGGGAAAATTGACGAAACGTGTGCTGCTTTTGCACGACAACGCGTCCGTCCATAAGAGCCGCGTTGCGTTAGCTGCCCTGCATAAGGTGGGCTTCGAAATTGTGAATCACCCACCCTACAGCCCAGACCTGGCCTCGAGTGATTATTACCTGTTTCCGAAAATGAAAAAGGAGCTGCGGGGTAAAAAAGTTACTGCCGATGATGAAGTCAAGGAGGCAGTTTCGGCGTATTTTGCAGATAAAGAGAAATAATTTTTTTTATGAGGGTATAAATAAATTAATTGAAAGATGTGAAAAATGTATCCGTCTTGCAGATAAATATATTGAAACAGAAAAATAATTTGGTTTTTTTTATTTCCACCCCTTATCCCCCATTCCCCGAATATAAAAACGCTCCCTCGTATTTTAACTCTAAACATGCTGCAGCACTATGGTTCTAATAAAACTTACTTACTAATATTAATGAATAAAAAAACCACTTTTGTTTCAGGAGGAATTATTATATTCTCTTACTAATACATTACAAGTAAAAACACCCACGTCAATGAGCTCCATTGGAATTGATGCTTATAATACCAAATAAATCCCAATATAGCGGAGGTTATAACAAATCTTAAAGGTAAGTTTTTCAATAATCTAAGGATAGAGACAATACAGGCAAACGCTAGAGTTAATAACATCAAGATATTGTTCGTATAATTCAAGGTCCTCCTTGTGTTATAGATCTGATAACTGGCGGCTGCTGCTAATATCCCGAAGATCGCATGCTTCAGTAAAAACGTTACTTTCGTCATGTTGCTAGTTTGTTTTCTAAAATTAAAATACTGAATAGTTATGGAAGAAAAGAAACAAAAATTATTAAAACATACCTTGTTTAGAAATGCAATATTATAAAAGGTGTAAAATCACAGTTTTGTTGTCGGTAATTTTCGATAAACTAAAGCGTTCTCCACGTTACCTGCGAAAGATTTGATCTATTTATTGATATATATGATAGATAATTCTATTTGTATTGATTTCCAATTGAAAGTGTGTTTATAATATTTATCTGTATCACCTGTAATAGGTGTATTAGACCAATGAAATACTTACACATTACCTTGTGAGATTTAATATAATTATTATGTTTAGTAAATTTCCTACCGGGTGCATCATAGCAGAAGAACACATGAAACAATTAACAATTTTACAGCAAATTAAAAATAAAATAAAATTTGTGTTTTTAACGCTCTCAAGCATAATTAAATTGGAATGAAACACAACGTTTTTATGTATACTTGTAATGAACCAGAAACAATGGGAAAAATATTTAAAAAATTATTCGTAATACTATTTTTCCAAAAATTTGGAAAAACTATTTGTCCACTGCAGTGGACACCATGCACCAAATCACTTAGTGTGAAAATATTACACACAATTAAGACATCAGGGTTCTTGACATTTTTTGCAAGAATATTTAGTTTTCTTCTTACACGCAGCTGAGTGACATCTTCTGGCATTTTTGATGTCTGTTAATATGGGCCAGTGGGCAAGACCATCTTTTCTTGTTTCGGTAGGTGCATGATGATTTGGTTTCAGTTTTTTCAAAATGCTTTCTGGCGGTGTTGGAGAGCGTGACCGTCCTCTTTTATTTGATCCTTTATTTCCCATGTTTATTAGAGCCCTACCGACATTAACTTTGAACTCCAAAAGATTTATGACTGCAACAATTAGGAAATGCATAAATATTCTAATGTACCATCTCCTATTCCGTCGTCGAAGAGAATATAGTGCGAGGAGCTGATGTAATAGATCAAAGTTTGATTGAAAGACGATTTCTTCAATAATGTCTTCAGCAAACATTGCCAGGAAAAAGTCTACAGGAGTCATACATGCTATCATTCTTAGACCATTTCCACTTCCTCTGTTCCTTCTTCTTTTTTCCTGCTAGATTTTGCCTATTGCCAAGTAACTATGCCAAGGAAGTTGATCATCAGTATCAAATTCTTGAGTATTTACGTGAGACGTTACATCATTTACAAATCCGTTGAAATTTACATCGTCGTGCTCTCACCGTCATCCGATTCGATATCTGACCCATCAGGCAAATCAAAATGAATTTCATCTTCTTCAACGTCGAAATTTTTTTCGTCTTCAATTAATTCACTTTCTTCGGCATTACCAGCGTCGTCTAATTCAAAAATTACTGTCTGGAACAAAAAAGAAAAAAATGCCACAACTATATAAACTGGATGATGGCCACTACGGTGGACAGCAGATTTTTGTTGGTTATATTATCCGAACAAAAAAAAACTTGCTTTGAAACCATTACTGTCATATTTTAGAAGTATTTTATTATATGTTTATTATTTTTTACCTTCTTTCTAGCACTTCTGTAGAAAGCTCTGGCAGAAATTTTTATCATACTTCTACCACATACTAAGAGGTGACGCTTAATATTACCAATTAAATACAAGTGTAAAAGACAACTGCATGCATTTTACAGCGTTCTGTAATATAATGTGGATCTCTATTTGACTTTTGGCAATGTGTCCACTGCAGTGGACTCTATGGATGAGAGAGTTAAAATAAATATCCCTTCTGTTCTACGATTTGTTTCATAACTTATTACTATGGACCTACATACCTACGTAGGTTCACCATTATGATTCTGAACCAAAAATGCAGAGTAGAGAATGGATGCCGAAGGGTTCACCACCCTCTCAAAAGTTTTGTGCAACAGCATCTGCGTGGGATCTCGCGATCATATTTTTCTGAGATGGCAAAAGAATTATCCTGATCCAAAAGCTCCTTATTTACAATGCAGCATTGTGTGAATCTTTCTACCAGTTTTCTGTACACTCCATTTTCATCGAGAACAGAATTGAGTGCCATTCCTCATTGTCCAATTTTCTTCAATGGGTTGGGGTCAATTTTAGCCTCATAGCTAACCATTTTCTCTACTGGTGAGAAGTCGATTTATTTGAAAGATGTGGAGAATTAATCGATTATCTCTCTCTGATGTCCACCGCTTTCTGCTTGAACCCATTTTCCGAAGAAACTTCACTCTTTTGGTATCCTTCAGTAATTTCTTAAGATGGCAAACTGGGTCATGTTTAAAGCATAACCGATTTCACGTTTTCTCCGGTCTCGTTGGAATAATGCAACTGTCTAAACCGCTTTTTCGAATGTTGAATTAATTTTCTAGGTAACATTCTTGAATGTTAATGACGCAGTTGATGTTTGAGAGCCAACCGATAAGGATTAATAAAGGTACACCACCCTCTGGAAAGTTTCGTGCAACATCATCTGCGGTGAAGATCATGGTCGGTGGTATTTTTGGGATACCGAAGGAGTTATCTTGATAGAGTTTTTACCACGTGATCAGACTATAACTGGGCAATATTATGCTGATTTAATTTCAAGAGTGCGTGATTCCATCGAAGAAACAAGGAGAGGAAAACTCAGGCCCTATTCTCCAGATTTAGCCCATTGATAAATAAAAAATTCCACCTTTCCAAGTCGTTTCATTTTCTCCAATTTTTGTTTGTTTTTTGGGCTCCATATCACGTCGGGGACGTGAATCCAATGTATCAAAAAAATTTTATTAACTAAATATTAATTAAAACTTTCGTAAACATTAATTACTTCAAAAATTTACTATACTTGCTGCTTAACACATGTGAAACACACCTAATTTATCTGCATAAAATTATATTACTTGAAATAATCATCTAATATTCTCTCCGATAATTGCTTAAGAATCCAAACAATTCGGTTTAAAGTTTAAAGTATCCGACGGAATGCACAGCATGATATCCTGATGACATAGAGGCGCCAAACTATCCGGAAGAAGCAGGTACTTTGCTCTATTTAAAATGATTGATTACTTTGGATAAATCAGTAAGAAAACTAAATTTTTACATTCCTCAGGAAACAATTTAACACGTTTAGGACCAAAAAAAAAACCAGTCGATTTTAGATTTAGTAAAGCTGTTTTAAATCTGCGATAATTCAAGACACACGTTTTTCGTTGTTAAACAGTTGTTGTTTTAATAAGTTTTGGCACCCCGAATATCCTAAATAAACGTGTTAAAACGTTATATTAAAGCGATCGTAAATTTTCACTAACAACGACATTACGGTCCATTAAAATATTTAGAAGCTCTTTTAAAATGCATAAATCTGGCGTGAGACCGCAACTTGTCGGGTTTAATTTGAAACAGATTTTTTCAAATTACGAATCTGTGACTAACATTGCGGTATGTAAAATAAGATAGAGTTTATTATTATTACAAAATTGTTTTAAGATAAATAGCGGTGATGTTGATTTATTCAAGTTTATTTTTGTTTTAAATAACAAAGTCGTGTAATTAAGTAACACCAGAGAATATAATAAATAAGATAAATTATAAATACAGAAAATTTTCAAAGGATTATTTGTTTCGCGAATTAAAGTACCTATTTAAGGTAACTTTTTAATATTGTAATGGTAACACGCTTTCTGGTGCACACATAACCGAAAATCACTAGTACATAACGTTATATACTGACTTCCAGAAAAATTGCAACACCTAGAAGCTGTTTAACGATTTTATTGAAATTTTCAGAAAACGTCTATTTCTATGAAATAAAGTTATGATTAATAAAAGCTTTAAAAGTTTTTTCAATAATGAGTTGCTCCGTCACGATTTGTAATGCACTCATCTAGACGCCTTGGCATGCTATTAATCAAGTGATCTATAGCTGCTTGTGGTATATCGTCCCAAGCTTCTTGAATCCGTTGTTGAAGATCGTGTAAATTATCTGGAGGGTGCGGTAAATTACCTATTCGCCTACCAATCATATCCCATACATGTTCAATGGGCGACAAATCAGGCGACCGAGCAGGCCATGGGAGGACGACAATGTTAGATTCTTCCAAAAACCGTGTTGTAGCCCTTGCCGTATGAGGGCGCGCATTATCCTGCTGGAAAATGGGATTTTGCAGCCCCTGAAGATATGGAAGTTCAACTGGTTGTAGCACATTAGCAATGTAACCAGGTGCGTTAAGGTTGCCGTCAATAAAGACCAAGGGTGATCTGCTACCATAACATATTGCACCCCAGAGTGAGGGCTGTGTTGCGTTCCACAAAAAATGTTGGATTTTTACGTTCTCCACGCATCCGTCTGACTCTCCTACGACCATCGTGGGCCCACAAGCAAAATCGGGACTCGTCACTAAACACCATTTGATGCCATTCCTGCGCCCAATTAACCCTTAAGTTGCTCCACTCTAGTCTGCGTAGACGGTGAAGTGGTGTAAGAGGAAGACATAAAAATGGACGATATGAACGCAATCCATAAGATCTTATCCGGCGATAAGCAGTTGACATTGACATTCTGAGTCCTGTACCTCTCATCCAATCATTTGCAATTGATCGAGTTGTTGAAAATCTATCTCTTGTGGCCAAAAGTCTTAAGCGACGTTCTTCGCGATCTGTAGTCCTTCGAGGACGTCCAGATCCACGGCGACGATGTTGAACCCCTTCCTCGGACCATTTGGACCAACACCTCAATACCGTTGAAACATTTCGGTTTACACGACGAGCAATTTCTCTTAGCGAAAGTCCGGCCTCTCTCATACCAATAATACGGCCACGTTCAAAATCAATTAATTGGACAAAATGTTGATGTTGACGTACTCTCGACATTGTTATCAAGTGCAGAATGAAATTGTGACGTAACAACAACAATTTGCAAACTTGACAGTTACTAAATAGTCTAATACTTCAAATTTATAGTTACTATGTGCTATGGAAACAACATGCAAAAAAAACTACTGGCTAGATTTTATTCAAATTTTAATCATCAATTTGTTTAATGAAAATAAACGTTTCC
The DNA here is from genome assembly GCA_023690525.1 of Holotrichia oblita. Classification (NCBI taxonomy): domain Eukaryota; kingdom Metazoa; phylum Arthropoda; class Insecta; order Coleoptera; family Scarabaeidae; genus Holotrichia; species Holotrichia oblita. Next base: position 31,655,071 of record CM043016.1, read on the forward strand.
TGAAAATTTCAATAAAATCATTCGACAACTTCTAGGTGTTGCAATTTTTCTGGAAGTCAGTATATTTCGTAGAAATAGACTGGACCATCTCTCCTACGCTTGTATGAGAGTTGGACTGGCATTTAGGAGGAGTGATGGACCAATGTTTTATGTTTCTTACTTGCGTATTTCAATAGGTATAATACAATTGAAGAGTATAACTTCTAAAGGGTCTAAGTGCCAAAATGATAAAGTATGCACTTTAGAATATTTTATTTTTTAAAATACATAATGCCAAACCAGAAGTTTGTAACAACAAAATCAAAATTAAAGTAAACACTTTTTCTTAGTTAAAAAAAAAGATCCCCATGATTTTTCTATAAAGGAAGTCAACTGCGGACTGCAAGTTACTTTGAAAGGGTACCAACTCTATTTTTTTTTAATTCTGACTTATTGGAGCTGCTTCTGCGTTGAAACCCTGTTGTGTTCTCTCAATCAGAGTTTCATAAGGGGCTAGATGTTTCAGAGACATATAGTCGAGCATATCTTGCAAATTCTTCAACTTTTCTTTTGATATTTTGTTTTTGCACATGAGTTGTTCAAGACTCTTAACCTTGATGTCTTCTACTTTTCTTCCTTTTTTTATAACGCTGCAAACAGTCCAGTCTTGCAGTTGACTAACCGATGTTTTTGTATACACTTTTCCAGGATTGTCTTTTGTGATTCGTATCCAGCACAATGATGATATATTTAGTTTGTGGTATTGTCATGCTCTTCCATAGAAACCACATTGAAAGATTTTTCATCTTTATCATCTTTTCCAAATCAGCAGGTACAACATTTTTTGTAATTTTTTTCCTCTTTTTGATCTGGGTGAAATCGCGGTCGCACGGCAAATAAGAGTGTCCACTTACCAGGAACTTATGCTCGATTTCCTAAAAAAAAAAACCATTCGCCACAAGATAAATAAACATAAATGCGATTTTTGTTTTGTCCGATGCAGTTGTTGGACCAAACAACAAGTTTTCGTTTTAGAGCTGCATTTTCTCTTTTTAGTACTTTTAACAACGCTTTTAACAACGCTTTTAACAAGAAGTTGTAGTGCTAGAGAAAAAAAAACCTCGTTCGGTTTGGAATTATCGTTTCCTGCAAATGTAATGATATGTATGAAGAGTATATTACTTCTACTACTAATTATTTTTAGCAGATAATTAATCTATGAATGTTACCAAGCAAATACTGTAAATCAAATTCTGATTAAATGTAGTGTCCTGGAACCAATCGAAAGTACAAAAATTTTTAGAACTATATATTAGTCCAAAACAATCATGTCTTAATCGACTTAAAGTATTTGCTTATAGATAATATCCTCTTCATACAAAACATTACATTTGCAAGGATCGTTAATGCTTGTGGAAACTTAATACCTTACGTTTATCTTTATGCAAAGACGCGTTTTAAAGACAGTTTTATAATTGGCATCTTAGACTTATGAAATAGGAGAGGAGGGGGAGGGGAATGACAATCCGGAACACCTGCCATCTACGAGGGCGACCTGAAATGTTTCCGGAATTGACCAGAAAAACACGGCATTGGTGTGACTTTTTATTTTCGATGTAGTCTCCTCGAAGACCAAACTCAAACGCTGCTCCAATCTCTTCAAGCCGTTGGAAAGGTAGGATGTCTCGAGGTCTGCAAATTAATCATCTGTAGCTGCGATTGCCTCCTCATTGAAGGCAAATCTCTTTTCTGCCTGTAATTTTTTCAGCTTTGGGAATAGGAAAAAGTCGCTGGGGTCTAAGTGCAGTGAATATGAAGAATGAGAGACTAATTCCTAGCGCAACTCGTTCAATTCGGACGCAACGAGGCGGGATGAATGAGCCGGTGCATTTTCGTGGTAGACAAGCACATTTTCCGCTGCATCGAATCGAGTCAATAAATCGCTGTAGTATTGTCCTGTGGTCGTCATTTCCTTCTGCACATAGTCGATAAGGATCACACCTTGGGAATCCCAAAAAATGGTGGCCGAGTCGATTCGCCAGGTAAAGTCCACTGCTTCAATTGTTCCTTGGTCTCCAGTTTGTAGTGGTGGATCCAAGTCTCATCCACTGTTATGAAACGCATGAAGCAATATTTTCGATTGCGTTAAATCCTGGCTAGGTACTTCTTTTCAAAATTTTATGTGAGATATGGACAACGCGTTTCCCTAAGATGCCTGTTGTCTCTGCGATCTCTCTCAGCTTCATTCGGCAATCGGCTAATACGATATCATGAATCTTCTCGCCGATTTCATCGTAGGCAGCGGTTTTTGAGCGCCCACTGCGTGGTTCCTCACTTGTGCTTGTGCGACCACGTTTGAACTCGCTCACCCAGAAGCTGATGGTCGAAAATGATGGAGTAGATTCGTCACGAACCTCTAGCAGCGATTTTATTCATTTTTGAGATATCGCAGAACTCACTCTTAAAACACAACTATAGTTTGGATTTGATGGAGAGCCCTGATAGCTGGTAAGCCCCAGCAGGTTACAGTTCATTCTAAGGACTACAGTAGATTAGTAACTCGTAGTGCGACATCAGCCTTAATTATATCTAAATCTAAATCTAAAATTCAATATCGAGTTACTTGAAAACAAAAACCTATAGATTAATGAATTGAACTACAATTTTTTGCTCTGCAAATCTAGTTGCCTATACATCTTGATAGTTTTTCTTCTCTATTCAGTGGTTCATATTGTATTTAATTGTAGATAGAAGCGTGCTATGTTCGATGTTAATCTATTTTAGACAGTATTCGAGTTTGAATATATGTATGTATATGTCAATTTTTGTGGTGCGTGTAGATGCAGCCACTTTCCAAGTTTTATTGTCGATCGAAAGTATCCACAGGAAATCTTGCTGTGGACATTGTGTATATGTGCTACCACAGGAATAGTAAGTATTTCTTTCTAATTCTATTTTAATATTCGTTAAATGAACACAGTAACACATATATTTTGAAAATACAACGTAAATCACATCTAATTATTCCAGGATATTGTTTGTGAAGTGATATGCAAGTTGAATTTCATAGTTAAATATTATGCCCGTTAAACAATAATAAGTATTATATGAACATCGAATTTACGTGATATCAACATTACTACGGATCATATATGTACCGGGTGGCCAACTAAGAATGTCGCTCGGCCATATCTCAGGAACGGCTCACAGTACAGCTTTGGAAAAAAAATATTACTGACTAAAGTGACGCCGAGAAACATCTGGAAATTATTTAGAAAAGTGTAGGATGACCGCTAGAGGGCGTAACTGATCACCAAAAACTTTAATTTTTATTTTACGCAAAATTTACCAACTTAAGGTCTATCATAAACATGAAAATCGGAATCTACTCAAAATTTTATATATTCTACATCGGGCAACTTTTTGGTATTTTATCAAATAAGGGTAGGGGAGGAGGGAAAACTTTGTATTGAAGGAACGCTTATAACTTCAGTTTTCTTGAACCGAATTTTGCAAACTTAGTCTGGTTAGAAAGAGCATTACTCCTCCAATCTAATGCTTACAAATTGGAACTAATCTAATAAGTGACGTGCATTCTAGAGGGCGCTGTTTAAATTTTTTCGGGAATTTTGTTTTTTCTCGAAAATATTAAATAGAAACATACATTTTTGACGATAAATTAAAAAAGTAGGCTAAATTGCCAACAAATCAGCGGAAACCGGCTATCGCTATCTTTTACCAATCCGCAGATATCTTCAGAAACGTGTGAATGGTAAAAATTTCTTCTTATTAGAAAGGATTTTCATTGTCCTACGTTTAGTGATTGAAGATCTTTAATTTTATCCTGTCCGTCACCGCTAGAGGGCCATAAAGAAATTTAAATACGTAAATTTTATGATTTTTGAAACGAACAGTGCGTGGAATGCTTGGCGACCAAAAAAATAGACTATCATGGATTTTCCTAAATCTACTGCTATAGTAATTCAAATTGTTTAATATTGCCTTTATTTCTGTCACCGTTGGAGGGCGTTAAAGAGAGCAGAATAGAATACATGTCGGTCGCAATTCTCAACAATATGCTTTTTAATATGACGAATGCAATTTTCTGGCCCCTGATAGGTGGATGTAACACGCCAGTCTATTCCCATTGCCAGCCAGGACCCCAAATTTGACTTGTTTAAATTTTTATTTGAGGGGGCGAAACAAATATCTTATTTTTGCAACGCCATCTACTGCTTGTAACAATTTGATTGTGGGAATAGGAGATATCGTTCAAAGTATTTCTAAGACAGAAATAGAGACTGTAGTTCTATCCACTCGTTGTAGAGTGAAAGTTTGCATCGAAAATAATAGTTGCATAACGTGTAATAATGTTTCCTTTTTTTGTTGTTTTTCTGCGTTGTTTATATGAATTATACCTTTATGCTTTTCACTAAAATCTTAAGCTTCCAATTCATGATTTTATAGTATGAGCATAAATACAACCTTTCCCGCACACTGTTCTTTTCAAAAGTCATAAAATTTACATATTTAAATTTCGTTAACGCCCTCTGGCGGTAACGGCCAAAACAATAATAAACAATTTGAATCGCGAAACATACTCCAATGAAAATCCTTTCTAATAAGACCAAATTTGCTAAATTCCGTTCACGGGAAGCAGAATTATTTAAATATATAAGAAAAATTTTACCATCCACACGTCTCCGAAGATATCTTCGGATTGGTAAAAGATAGCGATATCCGATTTTCGCTGATTTGTTAGTAATTTAGCCTACTTTTTTAATTTGTTGTCAAAAATATATGTTTCCATTTAATATTTTCGAGAAAAAACAAAATTCCCGAAAAAAATAAACAGCGCCCTCTAGCATGCACGTCACGTGCATTAGATTGGTTCGAAATTGTAAGTACTACATTGGAGGAGTAATTCTGTTTTCAACGAGACTAAGTTTGCAAAATTCGGTTCAACAGAACCGAAGTTATAAACATTCCTTCATTACAAAGTTTCTCCTCCTCCCCACTCTTTATTTGGCAAAACACAAAAAAGTCGTCCGATGTAAAATATGCAAAATTTGCAGTAGATTCCGATTTTCATATTTATGATAGACCTTAAATTGGTAAATTTTGCATAAAATGAGAATTAAAATTTTTGGTGATCAGTTACGCCCTCTAGCTGTCATCTTACGACTTTCTAAATAATTTCCAGATGTTTCTCGGCGTCACTTTAGTCAGTAATATTTTTTTCCCAAAGCTGTACTGTGAGCCGTTCTTGAGATATGGCCGAAGGACATTCTTAGTTGATCAGCCTGTCAGTGTGGAATAGCCAAATGGAATAAATTCGATAACAAATAAATGAGGGTGTATTGGGAAAAACGCTTGGACACGTCGATTTGTATTTTTAAATGCGCATTAAAAAAAAATTATACATGGTGTGTCATGTGACAGTGGCCAATACCAACTTTCTTATTTTAAATGGAAACCCCTGCATATTATTTATTTTTTGGGTTCTTCGGAAAATTCTAGACATAATTCATGTACAATGTCCCATACCTATCTTCAACCGTTTCGGAAATATTAAGTGTTTTCAGATTTATTACGAAAATTAACATTAAAAAAAGAAAATTATTTTATTTAACAAATTCACTACATTACACTAAAAACCTAATAAGTAATACTGATTATTTCTTAACAATGTAAAAAAAAAACAAAAAACAATAATGTCAATGTAGTAAATGTTCAAAATGCTCGCCGCGAACGTCTTGGCAACATGCTAATCTGGTATAGAAATATCTTCTAACATTACTCAACATCTCAGGCGTGACTGATCTAATCGCAAGCGTGATTCGTCTTTTTAAGTCATCTAAGTTGAGGGGTTTAGTTTTGTATACAAGACTTTTGACATATCCCCACAAACAGTAGTCTAATGGCGTCAGATCAGGAGATCGCGCTGGCCATTCTATCGATCCGCGCGTCCCTATCCACCGATTTGGAAGAATTTGGTTCAGGTACTGCTGGACATTGATTTGGAAATGGGGTGGTGCTCCATATTGCTGAAACCATACTGTATTGGCAGGAACTTGTGGGATTGCTGGATTAGGATATAAGTTTGCGAAAGTTGGCGCGACATTATTTTGGAGCAGTTCTAAATATTTATCTCCATTCAAGTTACCATCAATGAAAAAGGGACCTACGATGTGATTTCCAACAATTCCTGCCCAAACATGAACTTTTTCAGGATATTGCGTATGTTCCTCTCTCATCCAGTGAGGATTCTCATTAGACCAATAGCGGCAATTTTGACGATTAACACGGCCGTGAAGTGTAAATGTGCTCTCATCAGAAAATAAAATATCTTCTAATTGGATCACATTGTTATCTAACATTGCCATCATCTGTTCACAAAAATACGTTCTCCTATCGAAATCGTCTTCCATGAGCTCCTGAGTTGGCATCATTTTATAGGGATGCATTTTACTTTCCTTTAATACTCGAAAAATTGATGTGTGGCTAATGTTGAACAGTGGTGCTGCTTTTCGACCAGAATTATGTGGGTTTTCTTGAAACTCAAGCATAATATCCAATTTAGTATCATCACTTACTGCATTGGCAGCTACTTTTTTAATATGTCTTACATGACCAAGCTCGCAAAACTGTTGTTCTATTTTGCTAATTGTTCCTTGGGATACAGGCGGCAAATTTGGAAATTTTTCGTGAAATAAGCGACAAACTTCCATTTGTGTCCGTGTGTTATCTCCATAACCAATCATTTGTAGAATGGTTATTTTGTGCATTTCTGTTAAATGAACCATTTTTCTGATATTATTACGTACAGTTAACGAAATTCAAACGATAATAGCACTGACACTGATCATTACTGTCATGCAGGCAGACAACATGTTGCTAAGGCTATGAGTTTTTACGAAAATAAACAAAACGGTCTTTGTATTTTTTTAATTTCATATCAGTAAAAAGGAACGCAGCAATGGTTTTTGCTTACTTTATCAATATCACGAGCTAAATGGGAAATAGATTTTTAGTGTAATGTAGCGAATTTGTGAAATAAAATAATTTTCTTTTTTTAATGTTAATTTTCGTAATAAATCTGAAAACACTTAATATTTCCGAAACAGTTGAAGATAGGTATGGGACATTGTACATGAATTACGTCTCGAATTTTCCGAAGAACCCAAAAAATAAATAATATGCAGGGGTTTCCATTTAAAATAAGAAAGTTGGTATTGGCCACTGTCACATGACACACCCTGTATAATTTTTTGTTTGAAAAAAATGCGCATTTAAAAATACAAATCAACGTGTCCAAGCGTTTTTCCCAATACACCCTCATTTATTTGTTATCGAATTTATTCCATTTGGCTGTTCCACACTGTATGTATATGCATCACATACTCAAAGTATGTATTATCTAAAACCGCTATGACCACATTTTCGTGATTGCTTTTTATTGTATGTATGTAGGAATATATATTTTAAGGTTCTAATTTTATTGCGAAAATTTATTATCTAGTACTTCCGCAACTAGTAGATAAATTCGTTAAAATTCAGAGGAAGTTTTAATAAAAAACGCTAAATGTTATTTTATTTATTTATATACAGGGTGTCTCAGCGATACCGTTCATTAGAAGTTTATGACGTTCTGGTCAAAATGTAAATATGAAAATTTAGAATTATAGGTATATAGTCGATTATGTTCCTTTCAATGAAAATATTATTAGATTTCTAGCGCTTCGGGTTATACCGGAAGTCGCCATATACTTTATTATTTTTAATAGAACACCCTGTATATTTTTACACATTTGGATTCACCTACTTTTAAGCTTTATGAATATCTTTACTTTTTGCAATTTGATTAGTGTATTTTGTAGTTCGATTTTTTCTGAAAAAATTTGCTCTTCAAAAAATCTGATACTCAATTTTTCGGATATAAATTTAAAATTCGTAATATACTTAAACAACACGTTGGAGTATATTCTAGCGCCGAGAACGGCTGTCTACATTCCGTGGTTACTTTACTATGGCACATTAACTCTTCGAAATTTTGAAGAATTATAATTTCATTTTTTCAAATGGAACCCCCCATATTTTATTACTTAGTCGTCTTCGGGGTCCAATCTACATCGATACAAAATGGATAACAATAACGAAAACAATGTTTACACAAATCAAGAAATTTTTAATTTATTTTTTAAGAAATGACTGCAAAATGCTAGAAAGAAATTATAATAATTGTTCAAAATGGTGGCCGTTCGCATTCAACCACAGTATTAAACGCGAAGAAACACCCTTAAGTCTTGCGCTTTGTAGATCTTGTGAAGAGAGTCTGTCGAATGCTGCTCTCACACATGAACTCATAGGAAAAAGTTCACATGTATCATATCTAGAGATCTTACAGGCCAATTCCTCACCGACTTACTCACCTGTTTTCGAATATTAAGGTGTAAATATTGTTTTCGTTATTGTTATCTATTTTAACTCCTTATTGTAATAATGTAATCGCAAATTTAACGCGTAATTATTAATTCACAAGTATCAAACGACGAAGTGTGGTTTTGACGTTAGACTGTGACAATAAATCTTTGAGAACGTTTATTTTTTATGGCACACTGGATAAGTATCGGTGAGTGATGTGCGTATTTTTCAAAAAATCTCCTAAACTATTAATTTTAGGTATAGTACATGTGGGATATAAAAGATGTAGAATTGGACCCCTAAGACGACTAAGTAATAAAATATAGGGAGTGAAAAGATGAAGTTATGGTTCTTCAAAATTTCGGACAGTTAACGTGCTATAGTAAAGTAACCACGCAATACAGACAGTCGTTCTCAGCGCTAAAATATACTCCGATGTGTTGTTTAAGTATAATACGAATTTTAAATTTATATCCGAAAAATTGAGTGTCCTCTGATTTTTTGAATAAATGTCTGCTAGAGCAATTTTTTTCAGAAAAACTCGAATAACTACAAAACGCCCTAATCAAATTGCAAATAGTAAAGATATTCATAAAGCTTAAAAATCGGTGAATCCAAATATGTAAAAATATACAGGGTGTTCCATTAAAAATAAGGAAGTAAATAGCGACATCCGGTATAACCGGAACCGCTGGAAATCTAATAACATTTTCATTGAAGAGAACATAATCGACTATATATAATTCTAAATTTTCAAATTTATATTTTCACCAGAACGCCATAAACTTCTAATGAACGGTCTCGCTGGGACACCCTGTATATTTAACAGAATATATAGAGAAAAAAGCTGTTTTTATTAAACATAGAAAAGGTACTATGCTGTTTATATATATGTACATATGTATGTACATACATATCCATCTTTATTCCTCATCTTCACCTTGAGTACTTCAAGGAGATTTTCTTATTTCCTTTGAAATTCTATTATAGTTATTTATTGCCGATGTTGTCAAAGATTGTACAGGCTGTCCCATTTTGGGCACTTTGTCCGGGTATCTCAGTTATTAATAACGATAGAGAGTTGCGGTTTTCGTGATAGTTTCCTACTTTTTCGTGAAACGAAAGATGGCGCAAACAGAATTTTGCTATCCCCCTTAGTCTTTGAGATATAGGGTGAAATTGAAAATTTTCAATTCACAAACATCTCTCGTATCTCAGTTGCTATGGAAGTTAGTAAAAATGGAATATCAACCAGTTTTTTTTGAAGAATCCAGTGGCGTAGTTAGTCTTTTTCTAAGTGTAATAATTTTCAAGTTATGGACCATACTTATGATTATTTAAATGGAATACCCTGTATATTATTTTTTATTTCGATTAAACATAATTTGGGGATGCCAAAAATATATAGTTGTGTATATTTATTTACACAAACAAGTTAAGAATTTGATATTTTAAAAAATTTAACACGTGCGTTTGTGAACAGTAGACCATTGCCGCGTTACTAAGCAAACAAGCAAATGTTCAAACTTTGACAGATTTCTTGTTACGAATTACTCTTGTTACATAGGTATTTTTATCGTAGTACTCTTTGTTTGTTTATCCACAATGGCCGTTTATGAAAACTATGAAAAATACGATATGCTTAAATGTTTTATACAATGCGACGGAAATCCCCAAGCACCTTCGGAGTTATACTCCATTAGGTAAAGTATTTAAAGCGCTAGCATTAGCGTAATTTCTGATTCTCATATTTAAGGATCGTTTTTGTTTATATTAGATATCCTGAAAGAAGGCAGCCTTTTCTAGACATTTTCGCTCGTTTGAAAAAAAATCTAGTTAACATGGTTGTTTTATACAGCCGCGTCCCAAAACATATATCAAACAAGGCAAGGAAAATAAAGCAATAGATGTGTTATCTTACGCAGAAGCCACGAATTCGACTTCTTGTAGAAAAATTGAAGAAGAGATTGGTGTAACAAAATGTGACGCGCAAAGAATTTTAAGAAAATTTAAATATCATCCATATAAATTTAAAGTAGTTCAACATTTGCACCCCGGAGATGCCGAGCGTCGAGTAATGTTCTGTCAATGGTATCTGCAACAAATCCGAACCAATGAATCTTTTGGAAGGTTCGTAATCTGGTCTGACGAATGTTATTTTTCAAGTGCTGGAATTTTTAATCGTCACAATACGAGGCACTGGTCAGTAGAAAATCATCACTTGATATTTGAAAGGGCACAACAAGGACGCTTCGGTGTTGGTGCATTATGTTTTATTTTGGGTGGACGCATAGTGTATAGAATGTATGAAGGTGGGCTCACCGCACGTAGGTATCTAGAGATTCTTGACGAATTGCTGGAAAATGTTCCATTGGCCCATCATAATTCAATTCATCTCCAACAAGACGGAGCCCCCAGCCACAATGCTGGCTTATTACGACCATTTCTTGAAAATAACTTTGATAGGTAAGAACGGACCTGTGAGATGGCCTCCACGATCTCCCGATCTTTACATATTAGATTACTTTTTGTGGGGTTTCATGAAAAATGAAGTGTATAAGGTACGCCATAATTCCGTATCGGAACTTCGTGAATGCAATTAAAAAAATGCCTAAAATATGCCAGAACTGCATTCGTCCAAATGGAGGTCATTTCCAACACCTAATTTAAACCCTTGTGTTCGTAGTTTACGAATTGTTTATACTTGTTATTGTTAGCTATTACAGTTACAAATACAGCAATATAAAAATATCAAATTCTTAACTTATTTGTGTAAATAAATATACACAATATATATTTTTGACATCCCCAAATTATACTTAATCGAAATAAAAAATAATATACAGGGTGTTCCATTTAAATAATCATAAGTATGGTCCATAACTTGAAAAAGACTAACTACGCCACTGGATTCTCCGTAAAAAACTGGTTGATATTTCATTTTTACTTTTTCACTAACTTCCATGGCAACTGAGATACGAGAGATGTTTGTGAATTGAAAATTTTCAATTTCACCCTATATCTCAAAAACTAAGGGAGATAGATAAATTCTGTTTGCGCCATCTTTCGTTTCACGAAAAAGTAGGACGCTATCACGAAAACCGCAACTCTCTATCGTTATTAATAACTGAGATACCCTGGCAAAGTGCCCAAAATGGGACACCCAGTACATATGTTTGATGTGCGTTTTTTTCGGTCCTTATATGTGAGACTCTTCTAGTTTTGTAATTGTGTGTGTCTCTGTTTGTCACTAGTTGTATTCTTAATTTAATTGTTTTTATTGTTTGTATGTTTAGTCCTAGTGCTTTTTCGTATACCTCTGATGTCGGCGTTTTGTATTGCATGTTGTATATTGCTTTTAAAATGACGTTTTGTTGTCATTGGAGTTCTTTCTATATTGTTTTTTGTTGTGTTTCCCCAGATGTTGATTAGGTAGATGTTTCTTGATGTGAATAGAGCGTGTATATAGATTTTTTGTGTTTGGGATTATCCGTTTTATTTTATTCAGTGTAGCAATAGTTTTGGCATTTTGTTCTTTTATTATATACATACTCGTAAACGTAACCCCACTATATCTGCCTATGCAATCAACGGTAATCCACTGAAGAAACTAGACATGTTTAGAAACCTCGGAGTACTTTTTGACTCTACTTTGAGTTTCGCCCCACATATTGCTAATCTTTCCTTATCGACGTCAAGAACATTGGGTTTCATTATACGTTCCTCACGATTTTTTCGAAGTGAGCAGTTACTAATAACCCGACTCTCCACCTTTGTTACTACCAAACTGGAATATGTCTCGCAAGTCTAGTCACCTCACTATATATATCTTCAGCTCTCCATTGAGAAGATACAGTACTTCACTTCTGATTAGGCATAATATGACATCTCTAGGACGTCGCCGTGAATGTCAAGGTGCTCGATTTATATGGAAGCTGGTCCATGGATGTATTGATAGCCCACCTCTACTTGCTTCCCTTAATTTTCGTGTTCCTACATTCTTCCCTTGTTCCTCTACTTCTTTCTCTCTTCCTCTTTCTAGATCTAGCATCCTTCATGCCTCTCCACTTGCTATAATGTGCTGATCTGCAGACCTACACTACAGCGATATTTTTTAAAATGTATGTATGTACTTTTAAATTTCTTAAATTTTTATCCTATTATTGGTGCAACTGTTGGACAGTAAACCATTATTATTATTATTATTGTTATTATTATTAAGTTTATCCCATTTCATGGTATTCTATTCGTTGTCGATAGTATAGAAATGAGTCTATAACTTTGCAGTTCCTGTGTATTATCTTTCTTACGAACGACTACTATTATTCCTTTCTGTAATGTTTTATTTAGTTAAAATAGGTGCTAGTTTACTTGGGTTTTGTTTGTTTATATTGTTTGTGGTTTTATCAAAAACCAAGAGCTTTATTATTTTTTAACGTTTTTATTGTTTTCAATGTTTTTTCTTCCGTTGTGTCTTTGAATGTGAGAAGAGTGATGTGTTTTTTTGTGAATGTGGTTTTTGGACTCCTGTTATAGCTCTCTTGTTTTTGAGCTAACTTCTTTCCAATTGTTGTGAAATGTTGTGAAATTCATTTAACATGGTTTTAGGCTCTGTCGTGATTGTTCCATCTTCTTTCATGATTTCAATCTTCGTACTGTTTTTTTTCCCTTCGCCAAATTTAGTTGACATGGTCTATATGGCTTTTTCCATTTTTTCTAGTTGTTTAAAAAATTTGTCTTTGTAATTTCTTCTTTCTCTTGACTTTCACTTGTTTTAGTTGGTTTCTGTGTTCTTTTAGGTTTTGGTTTTGTCATTTTATTTTTAGGTGATGGAGACAGAGTAATTTATCGACACAGGTAAAAGGGAAGGACGAAACTTCACCCCCAGGGCTCTTTCAGGGCGACTTTATATCTAAGACCGCGGAGGTAGTAGGGAGTAAACATAAATAGGATTTATTTTTATTTCAGATTAAATGTTTCTTTTAGATTTGTTTTTCTGTCATGTTGTTTACCTTTTTATGTTTTCTAATGTATTAGAAAAAAATGCATGCATGTGGGCGTATATGCATGTGTGTATGGAGAATCTATAGACTTACTAGTATGTAATTTACTTGTATTTGGTCACTAGTTCGTCACTATTTGTTTTTTTTAGTTTAACTTCTTTTATGTCTTGTTTTCTTTTTAATACCAAGAGAGATGTAAAGACGTATAATCACCGCATTCGAGATACATACATATATATATTATTTATATTTTGATTTCCACATTTTCTAGATAGGTTAAATAAAAACAACATATACAGGGTGATTGGTGAGAATGGCCTATTAAAAGTATTACACAAACGGATAGGAATTTTAAAACAAAATTTTGCAGTTGGATATGGTTGAATATGAACTATCACGTGAAAATATTTGTGAATAAATATCAGTTCCGGTTAACCGGAAGTGGACATCAACTTCGATTTTTTAAATAGCATGCTATAAAATAAATTACAAATTTAGCTTCTATGATAAATTTTACACATATTTCATGTATATTACCCTATACCTAAATACCATTCCTTCTGAGTTATTCGCAATTAAAGAAAGAAAGTGACAGATACCGATCTTACTTTATAGTGATATTACTTCACGTAGGAGTAAATGAGGCGAATGAAATTTTGCATACGCACAGCTGATATTATGTAGTTATACAGCATTTGAAGTTTTTTTCTCTAACATTATAGAGGGTGTTTAAAAACTTAGTTGCTTATAAATAAGTTCAATCCGCGGAAAGTAGATTTTCTTAAATGGAAAGGTATATATTTTATTAGATATTATGATTCTACAAAATATTCTCTTTGAATCCGTATTAGGTGTTCCTATACCTAAAATGTAAGGTTAATAAGTTATAACCATTTAATTAACCTCCGTACCTAAAATGCTCAAATATGTCAATTTACAGAAGCAAGTGTGCTTAGCTCATTTGTTTTACATACTTACTTGCCACTTATTTTGACGTCTGTCATTTTGTTAATCGTATTTTCGAAAATTCTTCCCATTGAATTATAGGAATAAGGGATCCTTTAGGCAAATAACACCAGATGATTAGCAAGAATTATAGGAATACGTCTCCGAATATAGAATGCCTCAATTGAAACGGTTGCCATGTCGAACCATTTAGATAACTTATTTATTTGTGTTATTATTATTGTTGTTCTTATAATTTTTCTACTGTAGGTATCTTTTATACCTTTTTATTATCTTTTTTATTATTTTAATTTTACCTAATTTGTTATTACTAATTATTTAGACCTTTGATGTAGATTTACTTTATGTTGATTATAATCTAAATTTTTTACTGATATCGTTACACATTGGGTTTTACTTTACACTTTGGATTTTACTTTTATTTTGGATACACACAAGACTCTTCAATCAACTAATATTTTATTGAGTAAAAAAACGTTCAACAAAATATTTTCTTTTGGACACACTACAACTGTTTTTTAAATATCTACCTTCTTAAATAATTATAACTGTTATTATTACTTAACAATTATTGTCCTTTCACCATTGTGCTACGAACATATCGGTCGCTAAAACTTTTTATATATTAAAAATTCTTAGAAATTTTTGCTGATCATTGGTTGTAAATGTCAGTATCTTTCACTAAACGTTTGATACGTTTATTTCACTATTTGATTACATTCACTTTGCATAATAAATAAATTCATGATTACCTGATTTGGTCTATTCTCAATGCTAATCCATTCTAACACAATATACTGAGAAAAATGTGTTGCACAGAAACGAAAACAATGTTATTACAGAGGTAAAATAAAAATTGTAAAAAAATACTAAGATAATATGTTTTCGCCTACTCTTCGGATCTCGGGTTCTCTGCCGCGTAGAAAAGTTGTGGTACTTAACGTTTCGATCATCTTGATCACGACAAGATGATCGAAACGTTAAGTACCACAACTTTTCTACACGGCAGAGAACTCGAGAACCGAAGAGCAGCCATCAACAGCGGCCGTGAAAGCCTGAAGACTACATAATATATTTTGTAACAAATAAAATAATTTTTTGTTATTGTAAAGTAAATACTCGCATTGTTTACCCTAATTATTGTACTAGTGCAGATCTATTTCTCACAGTGTACGTGAGAACAACTAACTGACAGACGTCAAAATAAGTGGCAAGTAAGTATGTAAAACAATTGAGCTAAGCACACTTGCTTCTGTAAATTGACATATTTGAGCATTTTAGGTACGGAGGTTAATTAAATCGTTATAACTTATTAACCTTACATTTTAGGTATAGGAACATCTAATACGGATTCAAAGAGAATATTTTGTAGAATCGTAATATCTAATAAAATATATACTTTTCCATTTAAGAAAATCTACTTTCCGCGGATTGAACTTATTTATAAGCAACTAAGTTTTTAAACACCCTGTATAATGTTAGAGAAAAAAACTCCAAATGCTGTATAACTACATAATATCAGCTGTGCGTATGCAAAATTTCATTCGCCTCATTTACTCTTACGTGAAGTAATATCACTATAAAGTAAGATCGGTATCTGTCACTTTTTTTCTTTAATTACGAATAACTCAGAAGGAATGGTATTTAGGTATAGGGTATGATACATGAAATATGTGTAAAATTTATCATAGAAGCTGAATTTGTAATTTATTTTATAGCATGCTATTTAAAAAATCGAAGTTGATGCCCACTTCCGGTTAACCGGAAGTGATATTTATTCAAAAACATTTTCACGTGATAGTTCATATTCAACCATAGCCAACTGCAAAATTCTGTTTTTAAATTCCTATCCGTTTGTATAATACTTTTAATAGGCCATTCTCACCAATCACCCTGTATACATACACTCGGAAACGTAACCCCACTGTATCTACCTATGCAATCAACGGTAATCCACTGCAGAAATTAGACATGTTTAAAATCTCGGAGTACTTTTTTGACTCTACTTTGAGTTTCGCCCAACATATTGCTAATCTTTCCTTATCGGCGTCAAGAACCTTGAGTTTCATTATACGTTCCTCACGATGTTTTCGTGTGTGACCAGTGACCAGTTACTAAGAACCCTACCACCTTTGTTACTTCCAAACTGGAATATGTCTCGCAAGTCTGGTCACCTCATTATATACAGGGTGTTTAAAAACGATGCGGCAATATTAAAGGGGTGATTGTCCCAGTAAAAATTATATTTTTTCCAAAACGGCTTGAGATATCATAATGAAATTTTAGGCGTGTTAATAACTGTGGGAGACACATACTTTGCAATACAACATGATGTTTTAGTGGTACCAGTGGCGCGCGTATTGGCACGTTACAGGCTATTTTTCAAGAAAAAAATAGGACGCCGCTCATTTCTCTAAAAGTAAAAATACGTTTTTATTCTTTGTTCAATTGTGAAGAAAAAAGCTCTCTTACCTTTTTATCGTACGACGTACCGTCTTGTAGTAAAAAAAAAAACATTTTAGTGCATGTCCATTTATCATGCGTACAAAAATATTTTTAAACAGTCCTGTTTTATTGACTGACATATTGAATGAGTCTCGTGATTAATAATTTTGTGTGTGGTGCTTCTTCTGTTTTTTTAAAAAGTCTATTTGGTTTTTTAATTAGCGTTAGAACATTTTCGTTGATTCAGTAACAGTGTTGTCTTCTTTTTATTTTTATTTTCTTGGTTGTTCAGTTGTTCTCGATTTTCTCTATCTCTGCGTCTTCTAGGATTTTTCAATACTCTGTATTTTATGTGTTTCTTTTTCAGCATTTTTCGTATGTCCTCATTTTCTTTCTTTAAGTCATCGAATTTAGTTGACATGAACTCAATGGCTTTTTCCATTTTTTTCTAGTATTAACATTTTTTTTGTTTATAATTTCTTCTTCCTCTTCACTTTCACTTATTTCAGTTGATTTCTGTGTTTTTTTAGGTTTTGGTTTTGTCATTTTTTTAGGAGAGGGAGAAAGACTAATTTATAGACACAGATAAAAGGGAAGGACGAAACTTCACGCCCACGGGTCTTTCAGGGCGACTTTACATGTAAGGCCGCGGAGATAGTAGGAATAAACATAAATAGAATTTATTTTTATATCAGATTAAATGTTTCTTTTAGATTTGCTTTTCTTTCATGTTGTTTACCTTTTTATGTTTTTCAATGTGTTAGAAAAAATGCATGCATGTGTGTATGGAGAATCTATATAGACTTACCAGTATGTAATTTACTTGTTTTTGGTCACTAATTTGTGTTTTTAATATACCTATAGAGAAGAATGATGTTTAGCATTACGACTATTTCGTTTTTTTTTTACTTTTTCTTGTATGTCTTGTTTTCTTTTTAATACAAAGAGAGATGTAAACACGTATAATCACCGCATTCGACATATACATACATATATATATTATTTATATTTTGATTTCCACATTTTCTAGATAGGTTAAATAAAAACAACATATATAGGCATTATATGTGAAAATTATTGAATATGGATATTCACATTTTTATAAATCTCAATCTGATAGTAGAAACAAAATGAAATATTTACTCACATTCAATTATTGCTTAGGTACCAAAGGGCATTCAAGTAAGTGAGATGAGAGAGAATTCATCACCATCAGCGGATAAATCACAAAAAGTTAAGTAAGTACCAATTATCAAACAATTTATTTCAAAAAGGTGCGATTAAATTTTTGTCTTTCTAAATACTTATAGCTGAAAAGTTCATTAACAATATCTTCGACCCACAATGGCCGACTATGGCGAAGGCTACAAATACCAACGAAGCGTTACTGCATACTTGGCATCGTTACTATCACAAGATCGAACGGTGAAGGATTACCAGATCTTCTATGAGGTTCAGGAATTTCATCCGTTCGATGATATTGTGTTGGCTGTAAATTATGATGGCTCAGACGAGTGTAGCCTCTATTGTATCCAAGCAAAATCCGGTAAAATAAAACTAGAAATCAACAAATACATGAAAGGATACGATGAAATAACAATGAAAAAGAAATGGAATTGTTTGCAAAATATCGGTGAGATAAACCAGGATAATATTCAATTTTGGTATTTTGCCTGTCAAAATTACTCAGTCCAAACTACATCTTTCCAAAAGGACACCGAAAAAATAGATCTACAAATTAAAGAGCGTATACCTAACAATAAATCAATAATTTGTAATAAAACCTACAAATTATTTTCACAAAATGAAAACGTAGTGACCGAAATTGGGAAGTTTTTCGAGGATTTTTATATATTTTTAAGGCAACCTAACGCATTCATCATTGTAAATAAATTGAAGGATATGTGGAAATCAAACAATGCTGCATGCATAATCGACTACCTTGACAAATATTTTACGAAGTACAAAAAGGGTAGCTTGAACAAGGTTGACTTCGAACACGAATTGTTAAGAATTTATCTTTCTGATTGCATTGTAACACCTACAAAAATACTTCCGTTTAAGAAAGAATCAGCCCTCGCATGGAACGACTTAACATTATCACATAATGTCACTATCGTCAAGAATGAAGCGGACATTGAAACATGTTTGTTCGGATCCATATTGCCAAGCATTAGCAACGAAATCGCTATTGATCAATGGAATAGTTTTGTTGATGATGGAGGGAGATTGTCTAAAGAATTTAAACAACAGCTTAATATAATATCGCTGAAGCCAGAAACATTAAAAGATTTACTTATTCACATGTGGATACGCCGAATCATACCTCTCATTTTAAAAACCAATAATCCACTCGAGCTACTGAAGGAATTTTCGCATTTAGACCAACATTATGTGATAATAGACTCAGATCCAGGACGAAGATATTATGAGATGATGAGCTACAGTTTGAAAGCCATAAAAAATTTAGGAGAAGGAACGGATAAACTTTTGCAATCGATATTTATCTCAATGCAAGGAAGAGAACCAACTTCCTTACATACTGTTGTAAACGGTGATAGAAAACTTGCGGAAGCTCTTACTTGTTCGGATGTTCTTAGATTAACTGAACCGAGAAAGGTTTATTTAAGTAAAGATTGTTTAAAAGGTGATAAATACATATTATTTATCATTGAATCAGTAAATAAAGAGTCGATGAATTACGAAAATTATGAAGTAAATGGGGATAATATTTCCATTTATTGTCATTTTGAACAAAGTGATGCAATTTATGACAACATAAAGGGAGATCCAAAATTTAAAAACTACAAAATTTATCGTTTACGTTTGGAAGGTGATAAAATAATATTCGCTAGCAAGGCTCACGAGAATCTGTTGGAATTGAACAAACTTCTAATTGATCAACATGGAAACCGTGTCTATAGTAACAACAACGAAAACACGGTGCCCATCATGGGTAAAGTAAAAGGCGGGATCTGTTGGAACTATTTACAAAGACACATGTGCAAGAGCAGTGTTTTTGAATCAAAATATGGAAGCTTATCATACAATACAGCTACTGATTCGACGATAAAATTCTCGGGAACAGTTTTCCAAGAAAAAGATTTTTTTAAAGAGATGAACCATAAAATTTGCGTAGTAGTTGGGGAAGCTGGTATAGGAAAAACTACGCTGCTGCGGTCGTTGTTGCAATTCTGTGATTCTAAATATTACGTATTGTTTTGCAATTTGAATCGATTACAAAGAGATATGCAAAGAAACACGCAGAAATTATTCGAAGATCCATTAAATTTCCTGTGGGACAAACAAGAATCCTTATCCTACAAATATTTTTTAAATATATTTTTGAAATGTCCGAAGCGGTTAATATTAATTTTGGATGCATTTGACGAAGTGGCGCCAACTTGTGAAGAGCAAATATTGAAATTAATAAGAAAATTAGGCGAGGAATCCTGTATAGCAAAAATCATCATAGGCTCGAGATTATTGACCGTTAATTTATTAATTCATCAATTCGCTCACATTGATATTGCCAAAATTGAACCTTTTAGCAGTGAACACAATGGTGATAAATACATCAAAAATTGGGGCTTCGATAAGAATGATCTACAAGATATGCCATCTGAGTTTGCAGCGAATCCGTTCTATTTGGATATGTTAAGGACAATTTCTCACGTTCCTAATATAGATCTCCACAGCTTAAATCTTTGGACTCTTTACGAATATATTGTGGATTTAGAAATCACACGTTACTGCAAACGTATTGGACATGTGTTTGACGAATACGAGAAAGAAAATATTCTGAAGATCCATTGGGAATTAGCTGTGAAATTGATATTCGGTAGCAATCGAGTCACAGAAAAATTTGCTGTAAATAGACAGATAAAATTTTGCAACTATTTAAGATTGGGGTTCATTAAATATTTTAATGACAACCAAGAGCCGACGTTCGTTCATCGCACGTTCGCAGAATTTTTTGCAGCAAATTGGTTACTTAAAACCACTAATGCAGAAGATAGGAGATATATATATCAGAAGATGTTAAAAAACGATAAGCTTGATATATTGCGTATCCATTCGGAGCAGTTCGCTTTACATAAAATTGTTAATAACAGTGAAATGCGTTCGACTGTTATGATTTGTGAGAAAATAAAGAAATTATGTAGAGAAAACAAAGAGATTTTGGTCCAAAAAGATGGCATTGGGCGAACTCCTCTTCATATAGCTGCCATGCGTTATCCTAACGACAAGGGAAGATGTTTGGAAACAATAATTCAATGTATGCGTGAAAGAGGTTACGATTTGTATTCACGGGATGAGTTGTTGAATTGGACGTGGATTGCTATTTGCGAAAATAATTTGTCACGTTTTTCAAGCGGAAACTTTCTTCCTCCACTGCCTGCTATCCAAGAAACATACTGGAGTTACCATGTGTCCCATGTGAAAAAATCAGGTAGTTCTGAGGTTTGGAAGAAAGTGGATTTCAATAAGGTTTATGCCATGATAATGCACTATCCTTTTTTCTTTAATATTATAAGCGATGTACTGTTTGTGAAGTATTTCAACAATAAAAATTTTATAAGATTTCGTAATCTGTGCTTGAATGTGGATTTGGCTGCTGTAAAATTGCCGAAGTATTTTGAATTGGTTGAATTACAACTCACCCCCCTTCATATGGCTGTTATTTATTCTAACATCAATGTCGTAACGGCATGTCTTGAACGTGGCGATAAGATCAATTCTAAGGATATTTTAGGATGTACACCATTGTACTATAGTATCGGTGAAGGTGAATGTGAAATCGTAAAATTATTATTAGACACAGGAGCAAATATGGCTTTACGCCCAGATGTAGGACGTCGCTTCAATACCTTTCAGCTGAGCTTACAAATGGGAAACAAAAAGATTACAGAGATGTTAATAGAGAGAGTAGATATCAACGTTTTCGGTTCAATTTGGCTTTATGATGGTATAAAGTTCGGAGATATAGAGGTGGTAGAAATGCTTCTAAGGGTAAAAGCGGATCCCAATGCATTAGTACGAGTAGATCTAAATAACCATTTCGAAATTGTAGTATTTTGTAGAAAAATACTCGAAGTATTTACGCAGTGCTATGCTTTCGATTCTAGCTTAACTATTGAGCAGTTGGTTCTATTTAATGATTGTTTAAAGGAAATGGTACATTATGGAAACTGTTGGGAAAGACAGACAATTTATTTGACACGACCTATCCATGCAGCCATACATGCTAGAAGAAAGGATATTGTTGAACTATTATTAAAGAATCATGCTGATGTTAATCTGGAGGTGGAATGCAATGGTAGCGATAATTATTATGATTGCAGCCCTTTATATTGTGCTATAAGCTGCAGGAGTGTAGACATGATTGAATTACTCTTAAGAAACGGGGCTAACGTGAATTACATAAATAAACAACATTTGACACCGCTTACAGCTGCGATAAACGACAAGTATATTAATTTTTTTGATAGTAATCAATTTAGTATTGTATTGATAGCATTACTAAATATTTCTTTTCTTACACGTTTCTTTAGTTATTACTACGAGTATTTATACGCAGTTATGAATGACTTGTTCGAAACCGACAGATCATTAAATAAATTTACATTGTTGCAAAGAAAGATCCAGGTAGTCAACATTTTATTAAAACATGGCGCCGATGTGAATATCAAAGACGAGCGTAGCTTAACAATTTTAGACAATGCGCTGGAACAACAGAACTGGACTATGATTGAGTTTTTACTGGAAAACGCAGTCGATGCACATTTCTCGGAAAACACAGCACTTACTCATTTAATAGACGTTGTACCAACAAAACATATAAGAATTATCGAACTCCTATTAAAGAAAGGCGTTGATCCAAATGTCAAAACTGCGTGTGATGTGACACCTCTATACGTGGCTGCGCGAAAGCGAAATCCAGATATGGTCAGGTTATTGCTCGAGAATGGAGCCAAAGCAAATATTGAAACACGCACCGATATGTTAGTGGCGAAAGCTACAGAAAGAAAGGAATTCGATGTTGTTATTTGGCTATGGGATTTGGACGAAACATCCTTTTCTGATCCAAGTTATGATTCATTCCATTCTGACGAAGTTTTGCATCTCATTGTAACAGTTGAAAACCAAGCAAAATTTAATTTCGCAGAGGAAATCGATATAACACGCGATATTACCAAGAATAAACTGGAACTCATCGAGAGACTTTTGGAATACGCAGCAGATCTCACAAACCCGCCTGGAATGAAATATATTAATGCTGTTCACGAATTAGAAAACACAATCGTCGATCAGATTTTAATACGAAATTTCATGAGAGTTCAAGAGACGAAAATAGAAAGCTACACAGCTGTTGGTTACGCAGCCATTCAAAGAAATCAAGCTATGATTGAAATACTATCGAGAAACGGAGAAAATGTAAATACTGTAAATAAACAGGGTCATACGCCTCTGGTGTCCGTTATAAGAGAAAAAGGGGATGAGCTTTCTGTTAAATTATTGCTGGAGAATGGAGCATACGTAAATTTGGCAGACGAACATGGAGCTACTCCACTGATTGCTGCGATAGAAACGAAAAATGTATATCTTACCGAGATATTAATCGAAAACGAAGTAAAAATGAATTACGTCAGCAAATGTGGTCTCACACCTCTAATAGCCGCAATTATTGAAAGGAACCCAGTAATTACAGAAATGCTATTAAATAAAGGCGCAGACGTTAATTTTGCAACAGAAAGCGATCTTACGCCTCTTTATGCAGCTATGCTAGCAGGAAATCCACAGTTAACTAATATTCTATTGAGCTACGGGGCGATTTGTGATATTGAAACATGCGGTAACAAATTCCTTTCTCACGCGGCAATATCAGGCCATCACGAAGTACTATGCTTGATCTTATCTAACATACGTTTACCTAGACGATTTGGTATAATTCGTAATGACGGCCTTGTGAAGAAAATATTGACGAATCGGGCGAATGTGAATGCCGTCAACGATTCTGGCTCAACACCGCTTCATTTAGCAATACGAGGGGGACATTACGCAGTAGCAGAAACTCTTCTACTCCGCGGTGCTGATCCCAATCAAGTAGATCGGCAAGGCCGAACAGCTCTTCACTATGCTGTTCTAAGGGGAAGGGAAGATATGGTGAAAATTTTATTGATAATGGGAGCGTACCTGAGTATTAAAGATAAGTATAGTTTAACGTCGCTTGATTATGCCAAATTCTACGAATATCATGACATTGTCAACATGCTGAGGAAGAAATTATCAAAAAGATGTAATGGTTGTACGACATTGTAAGGAAGGTGATCCATTCTGGAAATATATCGATTATGAGTCTTTAGCATTATGAATTTTATGTATTTTTATAATTCTAATAGATATGGTAAATTTGTATTGACAATACTGTTAAAAATAAACAAGTATATCAGCTCTTTCTGTTTAATGTTCTTTATTGGTTTTTATTTAACAATACCTACATCACAATACATTACATTATACTACATTCTTATTAGCGATGTACTCTTGGTACTGTTACTACTTCACTCCTATACATATGCACGTAGGTAGTACGTAGAGGTGGGTGCGTTCCGTATGCATATTAAATGTGTCTATACACAACACCTTCCCCCTAAGATGCTATATGCATAAGTACATATACTCATAACTATTCCTAATATTGCATGTGTAAATAGATTAACCCTATACTGAATGTGTAAACTAGCTAATTGTAGTGAATTGGATATTTTCTTCGATGTTTTGCACTAATAATGATACATTAAATTATGTACTTCACTTTGGACTTCTAGCTGTTACAAAATTATGTACTTTCTGTTGTGGTTTATATTCAATGCATACGTATGTTAACCTTTTTATATTTGCAATGTATTTATATTATTGTCCTGTAATTGGTTTCTGTTGGGCAATTAAACTATTATTATTATTATTATTTCAAAATATCTTTATTTTAGAAAAATAAGTAATGTACATTGCATACGACCTTAACCTAAGGTAAGTACTACAATTTATAAACTATATACAGGGTGACATAGAAAAAAGTACATTGCATAGTGCCACACTATAGAGGACACTAAAATAAGAAAAAAAGTTCCTATGAACATGGGTGCGCAAGACCTTCGGTTAAAAGATACGGGGTATTGAATATTTTTTTAATTTATTTGCAAAAACAATGATTAATTAAAACAAAAAATTAAGTTTTTAGAAGATGTTCAAATTGTTGCCCTTGTACTTGAATACATTTTTCCATTCTTCTTCTTAATGATTGACGGCATCTTTGAAATATTCCTGGGTTATTACGAAATCTATCTGCCGATTCCATAATTCTTATCCACAATTGTTCTTCATTATGTATTTCTACAGCATAAACTTCATTTTTCATAAATCCCCAAAATGAAAAATCGAGGGGATTAAGGTCGGGACTACGAGCTGGCCAGGGTACAGGCCCCCCTCGACCAATCCACATATTTCCAAATCTCCTGTCCAAATATTCCCTTGCCACTCGAGAAAAATGAGCTGCATGTAATACATTCTTCCAGTAATGGCCAATGGGACATCCTCTAATAATGTGTTTAAATCATTCTCCAAGGAATTTAGATACAGTGCACCTGTCAATCGATTGGGCATTCGAAATGGGCCAATTAAATAATTGTCAATTATACCTGCCCACACATTAATTGAAAACCCATATTGGTGACTTCGAATTACAGTTTGATGAGGATTTTCATCACTCCAATGGTGCATGTTATGTAGGTTCAGTATACCATCACGACTAAAACCAGCTTCGTCAGTAGACAAAATTGATGCAATAATGTTTTGTCTTTGGTTTTGCAACCATTGGCAAAATTGTACACGAGGAACAAAGTCATGTTCCAATAGTGAATGAATTTTTTGGAAATGATATGAGCGAAGAAGTTGTTCTTTGAAAATTTGTCTAACTGATTCACGGTTAAGGTTTCGTACCGCTGAGCTTGTTGTTCTGGTGCTTGTTCTTGGATTATTTTCTACCATTCGTAAAACAGTTTCTTCGTTTCGCACAGTGCGATGAGTTCTGGAAACCCCACTATTCAATTTTGGTTTTCTAAAACAGCCATCTTCTCTCAAACGCCTATGCACATCAATAAATGTTCGAACATTAGGAACTTAGGGATAAAGGATATCTTTCTCGATAAATACGTTGAGCTTCGTAAGAATTTGATCTAGCTTCGCCGTAACACATAATCATATCCCTGTATTCTTCAAAAGTGTAGTGAACCATTTTTGAAAGCAAATTTGAATAATCAGTGAGAAAACCAATGAAAAACTTAATCACGAACACAAAATTCCTCAAACAACAATTACATCAGTTTGACAAGTGTCATTATGACACATTATTCAATTGTTATTTTTTTATTAATTAGCGTGCATTGTCGGCTTTCAGATGCATTTGTACTGGAACCATAGATATTCAAAAAAAAACCGAAAAAAAGAAATAAAATTCAACACCCCGTATCTTTTAATCGAAGGTCTTGCGGACTCATGTTCATAGGAATTTTTTTTCTTATTTTAGTGTCCTCTATTGTGTGGCACTATGCAATGTACTTTTTTCTATGTCACCCCGTATATAATATATATGTATGCATAGAAATAAAAATACATCAACATTTTATTCTATTTTAATTTCCAGTTCACCTTCCTGCAGCGGGTCCGTTTCGGTTGAGGGTCTTGCGGACGATGTTGGCAGTGGACAGCAGTACCGCTTTCTGCATCTCCATGTAGACGGCCTTGGGTATACCGAGTGTTGCCAAGTTGGTATGGAGCGATTTTGGGATCTCTCCCGTGGCGCCTATGATAATGGGTACTATTTTAATGCCCTCGAACTTCCACACTTGCCTGATCTCTGCGGCGAGAGGTATATATTTTTCTATTTTTTCCTTATATTTTTGTAGGATATTTGCGGGCGAAAGAATAGCAATGTCAATAATCGTACAGTGGTTGGTTGCCTTATCGCGGAGTACAATATCTGGCCTGTTGTTGTTTACCTGGTGATCCGTTTGTATTGTTCGGTCCCAGTATAGTGTCGCGCTCGGGGTTTCGCATACATTTAGAGGCATATATTTGTAGTAGGGGACGCGTTCTGTAGTATATCCTATGTTAAATGCCAGCCAGTTGTGTACGATCTTAGCCACCGCATTATGGCGTTCGGTGTATTCTTTTGCTGCCATCACGAGACACGCGTTTGTAATGTGTTCAATTGTCTCGGGTTTGGTTCTGCATATTCTACACTTGTCCTTAATTTTTGGATCTTTTATTATGTATTTTCTATAATTTAACGTGGCTATTACATGGTCTTGGATCGACAAGATAAATCCTTCCGTTTCGGGAAATAATTCTCCGTTTTGCAGCCACATATTGGACGCGTTGTAATCGATGTGTTCCTGCTGTATAGTGTGTATATGCCTTCCGTGCAATTCTTTTCTCGCCCACGCTTCCATTAACTCCGCTGTGGTGCTACCGACTCCTATTTGTACGTCTCCATCTGCCATATTAAGGGGGGTATATTTATTATCTTTTTGCACGATGTTGAGTAATAGTGGGGACGTGTGCATGTATTTGTAGAAGTATTCTCTCATGCTGTTAGTTATTTTATAATGTAGGCGTTTTACATCAAGAAGACCTCTTCCTCCCCTAGATCTCGGGATGTATAGACGCTCCAGACATCCGTGCGGATGGTGCGCCCGGTGTTCTGTCAGTTTCCTTCTAGTAAGTCTATTTATGCCGTCCAAGTCTGTGCTGGTCCATTTTATTAATCCAAAGGAGTAGCTTATTACAGGTATTGCATAGGTATTTATGGCGGTGTTTATATGCTTGGATTTTAAGCTGGTTCTTAATATCTGCAGTCTTATCCTGTATTTATTGATTAGCGCTTCTTTGATCTTCTTATCTTCTACTCCCCTTGCTTGCAATACTCCAAGATATTTGTAGGTGTCAGTTTTATCCATGTCTCAGCTCGTAGTCCATCTGTTGTCTCCATTTTCCTCTCTCCATTCCATTAATTTTACATTTTTCTATCCCAAATTCCATCTTGATGTCATCGGAAAACATTATGACTTGCTTGAGCATTTTTTGCAGCTCATCTGCGGTTTGACCTGTCAACTTCAGGTCGTCCATGTAAACAAGGTGGCTAACTTTCGTATCAGCTGCTAGCTGATACCCATAGTTGTTCTTATTAAGTATGGTCGAGAGGGGTCTCAGTGCCAGACAGAACCACAGCGGGCTTAGGGAGTCACCCTGGAATATGCCCCTCCTGATCTTGACAGTTCCTATGGGTCTGTTGTTCAAGTAGAGATCTGTTTCCCATTTCGTCATAATAGCTGTCAACGCATATAGTATTTGTGGTGCCACCTTATATAGTTCCAGGATCTTTTGGAGCCAACTATATGGCACGCTATCGAAGGCTTTTCTATAGTCCACGTATCCCCAATAGAGTTTTCCATTCGTTTTCTTGGCATGCTCAGTGATAAGGGTATCAATGGTGATTTGCTCTTTGCAGCCATAGCTGTTTCTCTGACACCCCTTCTGCTCTATCGGCATTATTCGATGTGTTTCTACGTGCTCGTATATCTTGTCGGTTATTATGGCTGTAAATAATTTTTAGAGCGTTGTTAGACACGTTATTGGACGGAACTGGTCTGGGTTCGGTTGTGGAGCAGTAGTTTTTGGAAGTAGATATGTCACACCTTTTGTAAAGAACCTAGGGGTGCTGTCAGGTTCTCTTAGTATTTTATTGAAGGCCTTTGCGATGGTTGGGTGTAATGCGGGGAAGCGCTTGATCCAATAGTTTTGGAGTCCGTCTACTCCCGGGGCCTTCCAGTTCTGGAGCTTTTTTACGGCTTCTTTAATATCATTGACGCCTATCTCGTCGAATACCATGTTGGGAACTTTCTCCACTGTTCTTATCTCATCTTTTATCCATTTGGCGTTTATTTTGTGTGTTTTCTCTTCTGACCATATGCCTTCCCAAAACTGCTTAATTCCTTCTTTCAGATATGGCCTTCCTTCTGGGTAGTTTGTGTTTTGGTCCCATTTCTCCAGGTTCCTATAGAATAGCTTCTGGTTATTTTCAAATACTTTATTCTGCGTTCTTCTCCTGCGTGCGTGGTTATATCTTCTTAACCTATTTGCCTTTACTGCTAGCTTTTGTTTTAGCAGGTCTAATACTTCGCCTTCGTTGACGTTCTCTAAGTTCTTATTATTATTATTATTATATGTTGTATAAGATGATGAAGAGTTGTATGTAATAAGACATGTATTGCTTAACTTTTATTTTGTTTCCAATAAATATGAAAGAACGTCCAATGCACCAGTCCACTTTCCAAAAATAAATTAGTCAAAATTAATATCTGAAATTATTGTTATTATGTTAAAGCTACCTTGATTTAACCAAATTTTTTGTACATAATTGCCAATTAAAACACTAAATTGACTTTTACAAAAAAACTGTAATAGGTAGGTGTAGAAAACTTTAACAACGTTTAAAAGAGAAACAAAATTAAAATCGAATGACGATGTTAGATACAGGATGTTCCATTTAAAATAAACAAGTTATTGAGCATTAATGGTACCCACAATTAGTGGTAAGATTTTAACAACCCTGTATAGTTTTTACAAAGCATCTTTAATTTAGCATTAGATGTAATGGTTTGGCTAATGAAATAATACAACTTGAAATATGTAACTTAAATACACCATCTTATTTTCAAGTAAAATATTGGTCTAAACTCTTTCGATGAGGCCGAGAGTCAATCAATGATGACCCAAAGTCCGGACGACCTGTTGAAGCTCGAACTGAAGATATTGTGCGAAAAGTCGAAAATTTGGTGCTGAAAGATCGGCGTCTAAAGATCTCTTCCACTGCCAATGAAGTCTGTATATCCGAAGCAAGTGTCCTCAAAATTTTGCATGACGATTTGGATATGAAGAAGGTGTCTGCACGGTGGATGCCCAGATTGCTTACACCTGAACAAAAGCTCTACAGAAAAGTTTCTCGACAAAATTTGGTCGAATTGGAGAGGGACAAAACATTTGTATCTCGAATTATCACCGGGGATGAGACTTGGGTACATCATTGGGACCCTTCTACTAAACAAGAATCCATGCAGTGGGTTCGTAAAGGCTCTTCATCACCAAAAAAGCGAAGACACAATTTTGTTGAAAAAACCGGATGGCAATTGTTTTCTGAGATGTTGAAGGAGTCTTGCTTATTGAATATATACCAAGAGGGTCTACTATAAATGGGGAGGCCTAAGGAAACATAATTAAAAATGTAAAAACTGCTCTCATTCTTATCCAAAAAAAAAACTTGTTGCCGCAGAACAATTGCCGGGTTCATAAGGCAAACAAAGTTAATCAATGACTGTGGTTTATAGAGTTAAGGCATCCACCTTATAGCCCCGACCTAGCTCCGTCAAACTTCTTATTCACAAATTAGAAAAGCATCTCAGGAGAAAGCGTTTTCGGTCTGATGAACAACTCAAAGAAGCTGTTGAAGAATATTTTGCGGAGGTTACCAAAGCAATTTTTTTCGAAGGGTATGGGGCAATTGGAAGAAAGATTGGATAAGTGTATTAGTGTTGAAGGTAATTATGTAGAAAACTATTTTTATTTTGTTCTATTATGTGGATAAGGATGCATTTTAAACGAAGAAT
Organism: Holotrichia oblita; assembly: GCA_023690525.1. NCBI lineage: Eukaryota > Metazoa > Arthropoda > Insecta > Coleoptera > Scarabaeidae > Holotrichia > Holotrichia oblita. The sequence goes on from CM043016.1 coordinate 31,685,615, forward strand.
TAAATATGAAAAAGTTATGTGCAAGACTGGTGCCGCATTTGTATGTCGCCCAAAAACAAACAAGACAACGAATTTCTCAGTGATGTTTGGATCGTTTTAAAAAATCCAATCCAATTATCATGGATGAAACGTGAATCCACCACATCACGCCTGAGATGAAGCAGCGGTCAAAAGTCTGCCCCAAAAAAGCAGAGTCAATCTCATTTGCTCGAAAGGTCATGGCTAGTAACGGAGATAGTGTTTGATAATTGTTGTTTTTATAGTATATATTTATCGGTTAAGTTTCATTATTTTAAGTTTATTATTATTCTCACATTAGATGGACTGAATTAAAAGTTTTCATTCTCTAAAATTACTTAATTTTTCTTATCCATTTTGTAATCCATGTTGGATTTACATTTAGATAAAAACCCAATGTTCGATATTAATTTATTTTAGACAGTAGCTGAATTTGAATGTGTGTATATTTGTATTGTCGTTTAAATATATTTCGGAAAATTAAGAACTAAGATCTACTTTTTCAATACCATTTTAATATTTAATAAAGTGCCATATATTAGCACGGATTAGCAGATGATCCACTTCTGTGAAGTAAGTAGCATCTTTTCTTATTTTAATAACAATGTTTTCTTCAATAATTATTATTTTGCTAGCCGATATATTCTCTTTATTTTTTATCCTTATTTGCTTATTTCCGCTGGCATGCAACACAAATTTATCTTTTATTAAGTACTAATTTATTATTATAACAACAATGGCTTTCATATCGTATACAAATGATATGATATCTGATTTTTAATTTAATTATTTCAGAATACTGTTTGTGAAATTATACGAAAGCTGAATTTAATCGATAAATATTACTCCTATAATAATACGTATTATGGATGCACGGAATTAAGATTATACAAAAATTTCTATGTGTATAAAATGTGTACTACTTCAAACCGAAATTTTATCTTTTAAACGTAGCTAAAGATTAAAAAAAATCAATTTAAAAAAGTGATTTCTATCGACGTAAAGTTGGTTGAAATGAACGTTAATTTTGGACGACCCTGTATAAATTATGATAAATTTTAGGACGTAAATTTGATGTATGCTATTTCGGCTAATAACATGCCAAATATGAGTTCTTTAGCTGCAATGCCTTCAGAAATACAGAATTTTAAGCATAACGTTGGCCCTATATTTGAAAAAAATTGAATAACTCAAAAACGGCTGATTTTGAACATAGGGTGTCTTAGTAAGTTTTGATGCAGAATTGTATGCCCGACACAAAGGGCACATAAAAAATATACCATGCTATTTAAATTTAGAAAGTTGACGTCAACTTCCGGTAAACCGGAAGTGGTACAATAGTGTAAATAATTTTGCTGATGAGTACCTACAGATGATATCATTATAATAACAAGTTTTCAGAAATGTTGAATTTCAAGAATATCAAAAAGTTCTAACGAACCAGTTCCGTGAATGACCTATATACAGGGTGATTGGTAATGAAACGGTCATACTTTACAGCGTGGTAGTAATGATCATTTGCAATAGATACAGCCCAATTTCCCTTATCCAAAAGTCATCCACATACAATCGCCACCTCTGTGACTATTTATTTAGCAATTGTGTCTACAGTTTCATCAAAAGCGGAAGTTTTAATTTTGTTTTCTTTTAATTTGTCCAAGTATTCAACGTAATTATCACCGATAGATAATGTGTGTTGAGATGTCCTCTAGCCAGACAAACGGAAAAATTGAGAAAAAGTTATTATTATTTTCGTAAATTTTAAGTTTGAGTTATAGTAAGTAGTGAACTTCGAAAAAAAAAACAATATCTCGAAAACGGATGACTTTTGGATAAGGCAAATTGGACTGTATCTATTCCAAATGATCTCTGCTAACACGCTGTAAAGTGTGACCGCTTCATTACCGGTCATCCTGTATAATTAACCCGTTAATTTTTTTTTTTTTTTTTTTTTTAATATGTGGTGGGTGCTTAGTTGCAGTGACTCCGTAAACTGTATCGCTTGTCTGGCTATCACTGCAACTCTCGCGTTATTGTTATTTTAAGTTAACACACAGTCTACCAGTAGCATGTGTACCAGTGCATTATCTAAATGATGTTCACACTAGATAGATATAGACTGTCAGTGCGTAATTCCAACAATCGCAGTGATGTTTGTTCAGCGCTACGTGAAGATAAAGAACAACAACTTTCAATTTCTCTGTTGCAATTTCTTGATCTAATGTACCTGTGACTAAAACGGTGGTATCATCAGCATAAAGGCAAGTCTTTATGCCTGATATACATCTTCAAGTATTTATATAAGTACAGTAAACAAGAAAAAACCAAACACAGACCCCCGTGGCACCCCAGCGGGGAGTTTAGTCACACCCGAATATTCACCATTCACCTCCACATAAAGACTTCGATCTTTTAGAGAGGAAGCGAGGAGGCTGTTAGCACTACCACGACCTAGGTAATGACTCAATTTGGCCAACAAAATATCGTGGTCAACAGTGTCAAATGCGTTTGTTAAATGGTAACATCATGCACGTAAGCATATGACTGTTCATAGCATCAATAATTTTTTGTTTTCGTTCGTAATATTTCTGTAATATCCGTCATGGTTGACTTGTTCTTTCTATATCTATGCTGTGAAGAATTGATACAATTGTTTTTTTTTCAAGAAATTCTATCAGTGTGTTACCTATTACTTGCTTAAAGATTTTCAGTATAGTAGGTAAAATTGATAGCTACAAAACAATTGACAAAGCAGTATACTTAAATAAAAATAGAATTACGTTCGATAATCATCACGAAAAAATCTAATCTGTTATTTTCATTCATTAAATTAGAAAAGTATGAATGTAAATTCTTTGGATATCGTTGCAGCTATTATCGAAAATAGGCTGATAATGTTTTTAATCACAGCTACTTGCTTGCTTTACTTAATTACCGGGAAATGTTATCGATTTCGAGTGATATGTTTATAAGATTTAAACAAGTGCCTCTAGATTCTTCCCTTATTGTGTTGTGTTAACTTACCATGTCTAAGTGTAGTGGAATGTTTTGAAAGGTTAATATACTTACCTATAATTAATTTAATTATAATTAGTAAATAATTATAATTTTTTAGTAATATTTAATATTTAGTAGGTCACATTAAAATTTTGAGAAATATACCAAGCGCTCCACTAGTGTGTCGGCGGTGTTTGGCCTGTAAGCTAGCTAAGGTAAGAAAGTCAAATTTTCTGTATACAGGGTGTTACAAATTTCCGCCGAACCATTCAAAATTTTTAAGTTGCAGCATTTTAAGATGTACGGGGTGGGCAAATTCGATGTTTTAATAGGGAATCTCGGTAACGCATCCTCGATCTAGGCTTTCGGTTTCGAGTTATTCGTGAAAATTTGATTTTTCCCATTTCCATTATATCAAGATATCTCGGCTATTTATGAAAATTGACAAAAATGACTTTTACTTCTTCCGGCACCTTTTTGATTAGAATTCAGTGGAATTAGAGATTTTTGAAAACATTTTCGAAATTCGAGGTAAGGCATAAAGTTGGATTTTTTTTATATGGAACATATAAATGGATATCATTAAAACGAGGATTTTTTTTTAACATTTCAATGATATTTATCATGTGGGGTCTTCTCGTTCATTTTCACTATATTATAGCAAAAAATTAACATTTCATTGCTTCTTGTTAGTAGGCGTGTGTCATTCAACATACATGAATCTGTCAGTAGGTTTAGAAATAGTATCAATAGTTTAAGTTGATTATTTGATTGTTGCTTCACCTTAAAATTATAAATTTGAGATGGCTTATGAAAATTACGAAAAGTATGATATGTGGGAATGCTTTATTCTCAATAATAATAATGCTGAAGCTGCATGTGAAACATATTTTAATCGTTACCCGGAAAGAAGGCAACCTAATAAATCTATTTTTGAATGAATGAAAGAAAATCTCATTAATTTTGGAACGTTTAACAAATCAAGATCGACGAATCACACATATTTTAACTTTCATGTTGAGAATAAATTAAAATATGATTAAAAATTATTTACAATAGATGTTCGAACTGGCGCCCATTATTTACAATACACAATTTACGCGGTCTCGAAACGCTCCGAAGTACATTGTGAATATGAATACAAGAAACAGAATTAAGACACCCTATAAGGTTCTCTCTCAGTTCGTTATGTTATTCGGCTTAATTAATGTTACTTTTCACCGCTGAGTGAAAATCAATTGTTTCTCATACTAAATGGAGTTTCTTCTTGTTATAGACCATTTATGGATTATTTGTTGAATATCCGATCTTACAGTAGGTTTGAAATTAGCTTCTAAAAATACAAGCATTTCTCATTAATTCAACTTTAAAAAGAAATAATTAGAAAATGATCTATCCTAGGTGCATCAAATGAGGTATCAATAGAAAGCGTAGTAAAAGGGCTTTCCAATGAGATAAAAATATACAGGGTGTTCTATTTAAAAATTTCGAGATTTCTTCGATTTTGCAAAATTGTGAACACCCTGTATAAAGCGAGCAGTTGCAGAATTTATTTCACGTAGCCACAACAGTCCATAGTAGTAGAAAATATTCTACTCTGTCGGTTTCGACATTTTTGTTTTTCCCTATGCAGAATAGCCTACTGAAATGTATCAATTTATCGAGTAAAATAATTATTTACACAGAAACTATCAACTTTAAACCTGTACAACATTATATCGATGTAACCAGTTTTCAAGTGCGGATCATTTTATCTATTAATATACAGGGCGTTCCAATAAAAAAATGCAACTTTAGTCTGGCATTTCCATCTGGAACACCCTGTATAAAACAAAATATTTTTAAAACGTGCACTTGATGGTGCGGAAGAATATCCGATGACTAAATAATTGACAAACTTTCAAATAAGCGTGTAATCTGCCGTCCCCGCTTCGTTGCCGGACCCTGTATGTACAGGGTGGGCAAATAAGCGAGATAAGCGGCTGTATCTCAGAAACTAATGATCGCAGAGAGTTACGGTAAAAAATTTTATGAGTGAAGTGGGCAAGGGAAAATGCTGGAAATTATTTTCAAATTTCCAAGATGGCCGCCAGTAGGCGTTTCCACCATTTTGAATTACATAAAGTTACGTTTCTCGCGATTTTCTCCAATCTATATAACAAAAAAGTACTTGCGTTTTAATGCTAACTTAAAGTCAAACATTTTTTGTAAAAACAATTTTTCTCTATCTTTGGAAATAAAGTGGTGGGGGGTATTTGAATGTTGTTTTAAATAAATGCCTGTAACTTCAAAACGGCTTAATGGATTTAAATAAATTAATAAATAATATAATAAATTTGGTATCATTGAAAAGCGCATTTCTTGGGGTTTTAGGTTTCTTATAATCATGACAATTGTGACCTACACGGCCGCCGATAGAGGGCGTTATTCGATATTATAACCAAAATATTGGCTTTTCTCAAAAAATTTAAATGCGACGTTATGACGTCTTTTAGACTAGAGAATAGACAAATGAGCAACCAATAAGCCTGCGCAAGCCGCATCTTAATATCTTTTTCCTAACTCAAATTATTAAAAAAAATACTAAACCAGGAAAATTCATATATCCCCAATTTAAAAATGCATCGCTTGCTTTCGATAAGAAGGCCATGGACACGACAATCGCCTAACAAAAATATTGCCAATTAACGTCAAACTTTTGTCACACGCAGCCCAATATTGCTGATTGCGTATAATTTGAGTACTTTTTAATCAAAATGGCTCTCCCAAATAATGAAGCCGTTGACATGATTGCGATTTATTTCGAGTGTTTTCAAAATGCTACAACATAAAACTACTTCCTAACCGCATTAAAACCTGGCGCGATTTTTAAAAAGGGCCCTGCGTATCTTTAGCCCGTGCGGATCTTTGCCTCACCTTACCCTTTGTTTCTTTTTTTCATATTTTATGTTATGTTTATAGTGTTATATTTTATATAACTTATCTGATTAAAGTCCATATCGTATGAACAGTGGCTAATAAATTATTATTATTATTATTACTTTAGAAGATTTGAATTGCGCGCCACTAAGTGACAAGTTATGTTCTGAAGTGTATTTTCATCCTATCAAGATTGGTAGACCTGTTGGATTTCGTATTGGCGCAATTAATGTTTATGCAATTATCGACAATTGATGGTTATGTTTTATCAAATGATAGTACTGCTGTATTATAAAGGTAAGTTATTGTTTTAAAATGGGTGTTGATGGCTTTTGAGTCATTGACATTCATATTAATCACTGACAATTATTAGTTTATTGCTTATCTAACACTGAAATAAAAAAATCAGAATCTAAATGTAAAATGTACAGTTGGGGCTAATGTGGACAACCATCATGGCGCCAGTCAAATTTAAGGTCTCGGTGTTTAAATGAAATATGGTTTATGTATTGAAAAACAGGTTTTAAAGACTGTACTTAATTGTACCTACTTCTTTCTAGATGGTTCGTATCTACATTCGCAAAACTGACCGATAGATTGATAGACGAAGCGATAGTTGCAGCAGCAGATGCAGAAGTAATGAACGGAGACAGTCTAAGGAAAACTGCGGAAAGATATGGCCTTAAAAAGTCCATGCTAGATAAGCGACTGAAAATAGCAAAGGAGAACATAACCGGGTCTTCCCAAATTTCCAACACAGATGACTCGGGCCAATCCGAAGATGAAGATTATGTGACTATTGCCAATAAAGGTGGAAACAAATACCAAGTAAGACAAGTGTTCAGTGATGGGGAGGAGAAGCTACATACTTGTTGATTATTTTATGAAAGCATCTAATTTACACTACGGACTGACATATAGACAAAGTCGTTAGTTGGCCTTCCAGTATGCCACGTGTCTACGGAAAACAAACTATTCAGCTGTTTGGGATGTTAATAAAATGGCAGGTGAGGACTGGATCCTCTGTTTCATGAAAAGACACCCAGAGTTATCCTGCAGACGGACAGAAAATACAAGTTTGGCTCGTGATGCCGCTTTTAACGCTATGAATGTTAGTCAGTTTTTCGACAATTATGTGAAAATTCTTGACAAATATAAATTTACCCCAGAAAGAATTATAAACCTAGATGAAACCGGCATTTCCACGGTTATGCAGCATCCGAAAATAATAGCTCCTAAAGGTAAAAAGCAAGTTGGTGCTGCTGTTTCCCAAGAAAGGGGTGAAAATGTAACAATGTGTGCCATTATATCTGCCTTAGGAGTGGCATGATGCACCTATTGGCAGCCTCGGACTGGCTCATAAATCGGGTTATATGACTAGTGAACTGTTTCTAAAGGTCCTAGACCATATTAAAGTCCATCTTGCTTGTTCAACTGATCGGCGATTGTTGATTCTGATGGACAATCATTCAAGCCATGTAAGTCTCGAAGCAATCAATTTCGCCAGAGCAGCCATTGCTCGCATCGTATGCAGCCACTTGACCTAGCAGTGTTCGGCCCTTTCAAGGGATATGTGAAAGTGGCGATGAGTGACTGGATGCGCCTGGAAGGCCAATCACTATTGCCGAAATTGCTCAATTGTGCGGTAAAGCCTATTTGTCAGCCTTTACTGCAAAAAATATTTTGTCAGGATTTTGTACTCCTGGATTGTGTCCATTGGATCAACTAGCACTGGGTGAAGATGCATTCCAGCCATCGAAAGTAACAGATCAGCTCCTTCTCCCTACATCAGAAGTAACTGACCAACAATCTTCCTCAACAATGCCTCAGACACCAGTCAATCTTGAAGAACCGTAGCCTGGTCTCTCCAGCGGGCAACAGTTGACAAAGGCACAGATGGATCAAACACCAAAGACAACATCATCAAATCCAACGATTATCCTCAGACAGCAGCTAGAGCTTAGTCAGCTAAACAGCTTCCGTGATACCTACAGCAGAAAAGACACCTACAGCAACCAGAAGCATAATCACCGTCGACCATTGCAAAAAGCACAAAGAACCAAAAGTTCACGAAGGCAAAAAACTCCATCGTCTACGCAAGCACTCCTGTAAAGAAAGAACTAGAATCGCAAGAAAAAGCCAAAGAAAAAAGTGCTAAACTCAAACCTGCTAGAGTCGCAAAGAAAAGCACTTTTCTGTAGAAAGCGCAATAGAGCCGAAACTGAAGCTTCAGACACTGAGTCGGACACAAATATTGTTTTAGAATCAGAAGATGAAGGCTTGTTTGAAGATGAAGAAGAGGACTACTTCAACAGCATAGGACAAATATCCGATAGTGAGGAAGCTGTTGTTGGAGCTTTGGTATTAGTACGCTTTGCTACAAAGAAAACCTTCAAGTACTACGTTGGACTTGTCGAACACGTATTCCAGAGAGATGAGTTCACTGTGAATTTTCTACGAAAGAAAGGAGACAAGTTCTAGTTTCCTGATGTGCCAGACATATCACAGGTAGCTCGAAAAGACATTGTGTCAATACTGTCAGCGCCAACAGCATCGAACACTCAAAGACACAGCAGAATTTTCCACTTCAATGTTAGTTTAGATGGATTTAACGTGTATTGAGCAATAAAAAACTTATTTGTATAATATTGTTATGATGTCTACTTCAGCCCCAGTGCAATATCGCGTTTGTCCACTCTATCCCAGGTCTCTTGCATTATTTGATCTCTGTGTTGAAAAAATTTCAACATGTAGTCTTTTTGTCATTATTCTTTATACAGCCTAGATTTTTTTGCGGATGAAATAGAAAATAGCCCTTGAAACTTTAGAAGATATCTTCTAAAGTGTTAAGGATAGCTATAGGCTGTCCTACATGAAAGTTGTTGCAAATAGTATGTAGAATCGCAAAATGTAATAATCTGACGTAGTGCCATTTGAAATTTTAATGTTCGATACTGAGGGGCGTAAGGGAGCAAAACATGATTTTGCCTTATTGATGAAAAAGTTTCCCCCTTGACGTTTTCGACTTATATAAGATAGATCGTTTTCGTTGGAATGCTCTGTATAGTTGCACTTTTGATTGAATTTTTGAAAAATCTTACGTTGGGTTAAATGAGATGAGAAGGAGCTCGTATTTGTATAAACTGATTCAGATATTATATCAGCAGTCATCATGCGTCAAAATTATAATTTGAATATTTACGTACATGACTAACTCTTAATTATTACTTAGGTGCGAAAGAGCATTCACGTAAAGGATACAGAGAGAGAATAAGAATTCATCATCAGTAGCAAACAATGGTTAAATCCAGAGAAGTTAACATATTCTGCGCGGCACAAAACGTTGATGTAAGTATCAATTACTAACCATATAATCTATCTCACCTATGTAGGTGCATGTATGTAACGGAAATAAAATTAAATTTATAAATCTTTATAGGGATAATTAATATCCTCAAAAATGGCCGACAATGACAAAGGCTTCAAATACCAACGCAGCCTCACTGCATATCTGGCATCATTACTATCAAAAGATAGAGGAGTCAAAGACTACCACATATTCTATGAAGTTACGGCATTTCATCCGTTCGATGATATTGTGTTGGTGGTAACTTATCATGACTCAGACGATTGTAGTCTCTATTGTATCCAAGCGAAATCTGGTAAAATAAAATGGGAAATCGACAAGTACATGACAGGGTACGATGAAATTATAAAGCAAAAGAAATGGAATCGTTTGCAAAATATTGGCAAGATAAACCAGGATAATATTCAATTTTGGTATTTTGCTTGTCACAAATACTCATCTCAAATTATACCTTTCCAAAAAGGCAAGAACAAACTAGACCTACAAATTAAAGAGCGTACACCTAACGATAAATCAATAATTTGTAATAAAACTTACAAATTATTTTCACAAAATGAAGATCTAGCAAGGGAACATCAGAAGTTTTTCGAGGACTTTTATATATTCTTAGGACAACCTAACATACATATAATTCTAGAGAAACTGAAGGATATGTGGCAATCAAATGACATAGGACGCATATTCGGTTATATTGACAAATATTTTACGAAGAATGCGAAGGATACTAAGAATGCGAAGGATACTAAGAATGCGAAGGATACGAAGAATATGAACAACAACTTGAATAAACTGGATTTCGAACACGAATTGCTACGAATTTATCTTTCTGATTACATTGTAATACCTACGAAAATACTGCCGTTTAATAAGGAAACAGCCCTCGCATGGAATGACTTAATACTATCCCACGATGTCACTATCGTCAAAAATGAAACAGGCATTGAAACATGTTTATTCGGATCTATATTGCAAAGCATTAGCAACGAAATCACTATTGATCAATGGAACAAATTTGTTCTTGATGGAGGGAGACTATCTAAAGAATATAAAGAACAGCTAACAACAAAATCACTGAAACCAGGCACCTTAAAGGATTTACTCATCCACATGTGGATACGTCGAACCATACCTCTCGTTTTAAAAACCGATGCTACACTCGAACTATTGAAAGAATTTTCCCATTTAGACCAGCATTACGTCATAATAGACTCAGATCCAGGGAGAAGATATGATGAAATGATGAATTACAGTTTGAACGCTATGAAAAACTTAGGAGATAAAGCTGATAAACTCTTGCAAACAATATTTGTCTCAATGCAAGGAAGAGAACCAATGTCCTTATATACAGTTATAAACCGTGACAGAAGACTAGCGGAAGCTCTTGCTTGTTCCGATGTTCTCAAGTTAATTAAACCCAGAAAAGTTTATTTAAATAAAGATTGTTTAAAAGGTCGTAATTACATGTTGTTTATCATTGAAGCAGAAAATCCTGATTCGATGAATGACGAATTTTATGAATCAGACGGAGATAATATTTCTGTATATTGTCACTTTGATAGCACCTGTGAAATTTATGATGACATAAAACAAGAACCTAAACACAAGAATTATAAGATTTATCGTGTACGTTTGGAAGACGACAAACTAATATTTGTGAGTAACTGTCATGAAAGCATGTTAGATTTAAACGATTTTATAATCGATCAACATGGAAACCGCGTTGAAAACACGGTACCAATCATAGGTAAAGTAGAAAGAATGACTTGTTTGACATATTTACGAAGATATCTGCGTAAAGGAGCTTTGGTTACAAGAGACTATAGAAGCTTAGCAATCAACGAAGCTGCTGATTTGACTATAGCTTTCTCCGAAACAATTTTTCGCGAAAGAGAATTTTTTAAAGTAATAAATGCTAAAATTTGTGTCATAGTCGGTGAACCAGGTATGGGAAAAACTACGCTGCTCCAGTCCTTGTTGCAAGCCTGTAATTCTCAATATTACATATTGTTTCGTAATTTAAGCCGACTACAAGGAGATATGCAAAAAAATACTCAGGAATTATTCGATGATCCATTAAATTTTCTGTGGAACTTCCAACAAGAATCTCTACCGTACAAACATTTTTTAAATACATTTTTGAAATGTCGGAAACGAATAATACTGATTTTGGATTCATTCGACGAAGTGGCGCCAACTTGCGAAGAGCAAGTATTGAAATTAATAAGAAAATTAAGCAAGGAATCTTGTATAACAAAAATTGTCATAGGTTCGAGGTTATTGACCGTCAAATTATTAATTCATCAATTCGCTCACATTGATATTGCCAAAATTGAACCTTTTAGCAGGGAGTATAATGGTGATAAATACATCGAGAATTGGGGTTTCAATAAAGACGATCTACAGGAGATACCACCTGAGTTTGCAGCGAGCCCGTTGTATTTAGATATGCTAAGTACAATTTGTCACACTTCTAACATAGATCTCTACCGATTAAATATTTGGACTCTTTATGAATATATAGTGAACTTAAAAATGTCTCGTTACACTCAGAGTACTGGACATTTACTTGACAAAAAGGAGAAAGAAAATATTCTAAAATTCCATTGGGAATTAGCTGCGAAATTGATATTCGATAGTAATGCCATCGGAGATACTGAAAATCAACAGTCACAGACTTGCAACTATGCCAGATTGGGGTTTATAAAAGACTTTGACGAGAACGAAGAACCGGTGTTTGTTCATCACACGTTCGCCGAATTTTTCGCAGCAAACTGGTTACTGAAAACCACCGTTGAAGATGATACAAAATATTTATACCAAGAGATGTTAAAAAACGGCAAATTTGATGTACTGCGTATTCACTCGGAACAGTTTCCTTTACACAAAATTGTTTACAACAACGATATCGCCTCGAGCGATAAGATCTGTGAGCGTATTAAGACGTTATGTAAAGAAGATCATGAGATTTTGTTGGAAAAAGATGGCATCGGCCGAATTGCGCTCCATATAGCAGCCATTCGGTACCGCAACGATAAAGGTAGATGTTTAGAAACGATAATTCAATGTATGCGCGAAAGAGGTTACGACTTGTATCTACGTGACAATTTACTGAATTGGACATGGATTGATATTTGTGAAAACAGATCTCATTTCCGTATTACAAAATTTCTTCCACCATTTCTTGCAATCCAAGAAGAATATTGGAGTTACCACGCGTCTTGTGCCGAAAAGTTAGGTGTTTCATACGATTGGAAGAAAATTAGTTTCAATGTGGTCTATAAAATGATAATTCGTTATCCCTCTTTCTTTAATATAATAGGCGATGTGCTTTCTCTGAGATATTTCAATAATAAGAATTTTATAGAATTTCGTGATCTATGCTTGAATGGAAGAGTCACTACAACAAAATTTCCGAAATATTTTGAATTGGTTGAATTAGGGCTCACCCCACTTCATATGGCTGTTATCTATTCCAACATCACTGCTGTAGCGAAATGTCTTGATCGCGGCGATAAGGTCAATGCTGAAGATATTTTCGGATGTACCCCACTGTATTACAGTATAGGCAAAAATCGAGGCGATATCGTAAAATTATTATTAGAAAAAAAGGCAAATATGAATTTACACCCGAATATAAAATGGGGGTTTAATACGTTTCAAATGAGCCTACAGAGAGGGAGCAAAGAGATCACGGAGATGTTGATAGATAGAGTAAATATCAACAAGTTCGGTTCAATTCGGCTTTATGATAGTATAAAATTGGGAGATCTAGAGGTGGTAGAAATGCTTCTAAATGCAAACGCGGATCCCAACGCAGAAGTACCAGTAGATCCAAATACGCATTTTGAAATTGTAATGTTTAGTAGGAATGTGCTCGAAGTACTCACGCAATGCTACGCTTACGATTCTGACTTAAGTCTTATACCTATAGAGCAGTTGGCCTTATTTGATGATTGTTTAAAATACAATAGGTATTATCGACATTTTAGACTAACTAGATCGATATATTTTACACGACCTCTCCATGCAGCTATACATGCTGGAAGAACAGATATTGTTGAACTCTTATTAAAAAACGGTGCTAATGTTAATTTGGTGGTTAAGTGCAATAACAACGATTACGATGACTGCAGTCTTCTCTACTGCGCTATCAGATGCAGGAGTATAGACATGATCGAGTTACTCTTAAGAAACGGAGCAAACGTGAATTACATAAACAAAAAATGTTTAACACCGCTTTTAGCTGCTGTAAACGACAAGTGTATAAATTTTTTCAATAATCCCCAATATTGCAAGGAGGCACAGAACACATTGCTATATGCTTCTGAAGTTAGGGATCACTTTGGCTATTACATCTACTATATAAGACACGTTTTAGAAAACATGTTCAAATTTGACTGGTCATTAAATAAAACTAAATTGTTGCAGAGAAACTTACACCTCGTCGAAATTTTATTAAGACATGGCGCTGATATCAGCTTCAAAGACGAGCAAAACTTAACAGTTTTAGATGATGCGCTGGAAGAAAGAAATTGGACTATGATTGAAATTTTATTAAAAAGCGGAGTAGATCCTCATTTATCGAAAAAAATAGAACTTACACATTTATTAGACATTGTACCGGCAGAACATATGAAAATTATCGAACTATTATTAAAGGAAGGAGTTGATCCAAATTTGAAAACCGCGTGTGATGTGACACCTCTCTACGTGGCGGCGCGAAAAGGAAATCCAGATATGGTTAGATTACTGCTCGAGAATGGAGCTAGCGCAGATATTGAAACACGCACCGATATGTTAGTGGCTAAAGCCAAAGAGGGAGATAAAATTAATGTTATTATCTGGCTATGGGATTTAGGTGAAACATCCACTAATTCAAGTTATGACTCAACCTATCCTGACGAAGTTTTAGATCTTATTCGAACAGTAGAAAACCAGACAAATATTAACTTAGTAGAGGAAATTGATATAACGCGTGATTCTTCCAGGAAAAAGCTAAAGCTCGTTGAGAAACTCTTAGAATACGGAGCGGATCTGACAAACTCGCACGGAATGAAATATATTAATGCCGTTCTGAAATTAAGAAACAAAGAGGTCGATCAGATTTTAATACGAAGCTTTATGAGACTCCACGAGAGCGAAATACATAGATACACAGCTGTTGGTTACGCAGCCACTCAACGAAATCAAGCTATGATAACGATACTAACAAGAAACGCAGGAAGTATGAATAGTACAGATAAAATGGGTTATACACCTCTAGTGTCCGTTATCAGACAAAAAGTGGCCGCGTTTGTTGTTGAATTATTATTGGAAAATGGAGCGGCCGTAAATTTGGCAGACGAACGTGGAAATACTCCACTGATTGTTGCGATAGAAACAAAAAATATACCTATTACGAAAATTTTAGTCAAAAACAAGGCAATCATCAATTATGTAAGCAAATGTGGACTTACCCCTCTAATAGCCGCCGTTATGACACGAAATCCAACAATTATCCGAATGCTGTTAACCGAGGGCGCAGATATTAATTTTGCATCTCACAGCGGCCTTGCGCCTCTTTACGCAGCTGTGCTGACAGAAAATGTAGAGGTAACTAAAATGTTATTTAGATACGGGGCGAGTTCTGATATTGAAACATCCGGTAACAAATTACTTTTTCACGCAGCAACATCAGGCCATCACAAAATACTATCCTTATTCTTGCCTAAATTAGCCTTAATGGACAAATTTAACATACTTGGAGATAACGGCTTAGTGGAGAGGATTATGCACAATCAGGCGTTTGTGAACACCAGCAATGATTTTGGCTCAACACCTCTTCATATAGCAGCACATGCGGGTAAAGGTAAAGTTGTAGACGCTCTTATATCCTTTAATGCGAATCTCAATCAAGTGGATCATCTAGGTCGAACAGCTCTTCACTATGCTGTTTTAATGTATAGAAAAGATATTGTCAAAAATTTACTACGAAGGAATGCGGATGTGACTATTAAAGATAATGGTGATTTAACACCGCTTGATTATGCTAAATTCTTTCGATACCATGGAATTGTATATCTGTTTACGGGCAAATCAAAAACATGTTATGATTGTACGACGTTGTAGTGAAGGGCATACATACATTCTTAAGAAGTTATAACTGTTAATTAATCAATACCAGTTATCTGTTAATTAAATTATATACATATAATATGTCCTTATAGTCTCTTTTATGATAGTATAATGTAGTATGTAATATGATAATAAACTATGAAAAGTCGAATCTGTGTTTTTTTAACCATTTAAGGTAAGGTAGATATGTGCTATTATCAAAAATAAGTAATCTAATGATCTCCATAAATGACACCACAATTATCTGCTACTTGTTTACTTAATCACTACGAAATGTCTCGATTTCAAAGTGATATATCTACGAGGGAGCGTTTTTATATTCGCGGAATGAGCGGGTTTTAGGGGAGTTTTAGGGGGGATAATTAGTACAAATACGAAGTTTCATTGTTATTAGACAGTTAGTCTTTGAGCTATCGTCAACCAAGTAACATAATCAGGAGTGAAAAGTGAAATATGGAATAGTCACCGGTAGGCGCTACAGCCATCAGGCTTATTCTGCCACATCTGTTTGTTCAAGTCACCCACTCTAGCACGGTAGTTCCCTCCACTAACCTGTACAGGTCCCTAACCGAGTGGGTAAGGTATATCTCTGGGTCTCCTTTCGTTATCCCAAATAGATTCTGCCTTCTGCGATCTAGTGCCTCGCAGTCGCGTAGTATATTATCGGCTGTCTCCGGTTCTATCCCACAAAGTCCACACTTTGTGTCCCCGTCAAACACTCCGATTCTGTGTAGGTGTTCTTTCACCGCAGCATGTCCAGTCATCAGTCCCGTTACGATGCAGAGCTGTTTCCTACTAAGATGTAGTAGTTCTCTAGCTCTTTTCCTGCATGGCTTCCCTATAAAGGTTTTGCCATGTACTATACCGGGTGAGGCTCTCCAGTATTCCTGCTGTTTCGTACGAACCCAGTCTCCTATATGTCTCCGGGCCGTTTGCCTTGTGACCCCGAAGAAAGGTTCTGGGTCGTACATTTCCATCTCTGACCCTCTCTTCGCGAGTTCGTCAGCCCTTGCGTTGCCCTCTATCCCCTGATGGCCCGGTATCCAAGTCAACCAAACCTTGTTCCGGTTCGACAGTTTCACCAGTTCGTCGAGGCATTCCGTCACTGGCCTAGACGACACCTTCCGGCTTAATAACGCCTTCAATGCCGCTTGGCTATCAGACATGATGTGAATTCGTTTGTTGGTCACCGCTTTCACAATCATTGTGTGTGCGCATTGGAGAATAGCATATACTTCCGCCTGAAACACAGAAGCATACTCCCCCAGTGCGTAACTGTGGCCCTATGCCTTACCGGCATGTGGTCGGTCCGCATTTCCAACACCCCCTTTCCCACATGCTCAGTTATCGACATATGATTTGTGTTGACCCTTTTCGGAGTCGCTGTGTGTTGCAGCCTGTATGCCCCCATCCTTGCCTCCCTCTGTATGACCAAGTGCAGCGGTGGCAAGTCCAGAAGTGCCTCCATGGCTGCAGTCGGTGTCGACCGCATTACTCCCGTTATTCCTAGGCAGGCAAGTCTTTGCACCTTGCTCAGCCACTGAATAGCGTTCCTTTGTTGCGTCTTTGTCCACCATATCGTGCCGTTATGAAGTTCCTTACCAGGCAAGGAAAATCAGTCGCGACCATAATGAATGAGACGTCATTGGTTTACAGCGGCTCTTGTCCAGGAAAAACCATGATGCACAAGTGGCATAGTTTATTTAAACAAGGAAGGGAATCCCTTGAAGACGACCCGAGGCCGGGCACGAGCATTGAGGTGACCACGCCAGCACTTATCCAAAAAGTTGAAAAAATTGTACTCGAAGATGCTCGACTAAAGAAGAAACAACTCGCAGAAATGGTTGGAGTATCCGATACAACAATTTTTAAAATCCTACACGATCATCTCGGCATGTCTAAGGTCAGCGCAAGATGGGTGCCGAGAATGCTCACGCCGCCGCAAAAACAACAGCGCGTAGAGTGTTTGCGTGCATTTTTGGACCTCTGTAATGAAGACAAGGATGGTGTATTGAGTCGAATTGTTATTGGAGACGAAACTTGGGTTCATCATTATGAACCTGAGTCCAAACAAGATTCCATGCAGTGGCATAAAAAGGGCACAGCACCTCCCAAGAAATTTAAAGTGTCACAATCAGCTGGGAAACTCATGGCAACGGTATTTTGGGACTCGGAAGGAATATTGTTGATTGATTATAAAGATAAAGGTGTTTCTATAACTGGAGAATATTACGCTTCAATATTAGAGCGACTAAAAGAAGCCATTAAAGAGAAAAGACGGGGAAAATTAACGAAAGGTGTGCTGCTTTTGCACGACTACGCGCCCGTCCACAAGAGCCGCGTTGCGTTAGCTGCGCTGCATAAGGTGGGCTTCGAAATTGTGAATCACCCACCCTACAGCCCAGACCTGGCCCCGAGTGATTATTACCTGTTTCCGAAAATGAAAAAAGAACTGCGGGGTAAAAAATTTACTGCCGATGATGAAGTCAAGGAGGGAGTTTCGGCGTATTTTGCAGATAAAGAGAAATCATTTTTTTATGAGGGTATAAATAAATTAATTGAAAGATGTGAAAAATGTATCCGTCTTGCAGGTGAATATATTGAAAAAGAAAAATAATTTGGTTTTTTTATTTCCACCCCTGATCCCTCATTCCGCGAATATAAAAACGCTCCCTCGTAAGTAAGTACAAGTCTTCATCAAGTGCCTACAACTAACATTTCCTCTTATTGTACTGCATTAAATTATCTTATTTAGTAGTGGAGTGTTTTGAAAGATTAGTATATTATATTAGTATAATAATTTTGTTTTTTTAGTAATAATTATGTACTTCCCAATTTTATTAAAAACAAATGTATACAGTATCGTTACCGGTTTTTAGTTAACCTCTTCTTCAGGCCTGGAAACTTTACAAATGTATACATTATGTTATATTATGTTTAATAATTATATTGTTACTATTTTAAATTACTTTAACAAACTAAGACTACAAGTCAAAATATCTGATTTTATAACAAGTGTTTGAAGAATGAAGTGTGTCCACATTACATAAATTTGAAGACTAACAACCACAGTAAGGGAGCCAAGAAAGGAAGACTGTTAGGAATGAAGAAATGGTTGCTATAAGATAGGAAAGTACAATAGGTACTCTAAACGGGATTCTTCTTCGTCTACCACACATTTCTGAGGGCAAAATATGGGGATCTAACCCAGTCCAAAAGTGGATGCTTTCGGAGATACAGAGTGTCAAAAGTTCAATTTGGTTTTAGTTTTTTATAAATAATTTCTGTAATAATTGGTATATTGTCACAATATTTGGGTAGGGGGGAGGGAGGAGGGGTTTCGTAGGGTAAAAAAATTAAATCTGCTCTCATTTTCATTGCAAAATGTAGAGGGCGCCACCTGCGGCATATTCTATCCATTTAAAACGTAATAACTTTATTGAGACACACTGTATTTAACTTTTAAACGAAAATTCTTATTCTCCAATGGTTTTTACCTAGAAAAGATATACCTGGTAGGAGTTGATTAGAGCAGCCGTTTATGAGTAATCTGGATATAAAAAATTCAGAAATTCATTTCTGAGGGCAAAATATGGCGATCTAACCCAATAAACTTACGTCAGTCCAAAAGTGGATGCATTGAATTGCCACAAGAATAACACCCACATTACAAAAGCAGTAAATGTGATTTTATTTTCGAATAAAAACAGTCAACAAGAGAGTTATGAACAAAAACAGTTAATTAAATGCTTTCAATAAATGTTCAAAATGCCTCTTTTTTCGTGTGTACAAAGATTAATACGTCGTGAAAAATTAAACTGAACTCTCTGGAGCATTTATTCATTCCTCATCATTTCTCAAAGTGTCAATTGTAGTTTGAATACGTCGCCTTAATTCATCTTCAGTATCTACTGGTCTAGAATACACAAGAGTTTTCAAACTGGTCGATGGCCGCAGTGGTTAGGCGGCTGACTATCGTTCTGAGAGGACGATAGGTGCCGGGGTTCAATTCTCTGGAGGGACGGTGACATTTTTTCAGAGAGTTTGATCCCGGATCGACTTGCCATTCGCTGTTGGGAGCAAAGTGATTAACCGCGCGGCATCATAAAAGGCGATATGATGCTGTCACAAAGCCATTTAAACACAACTTACACACACCAAACTACAAGTAATACAGCTTACGGAGTCACTGCAACTAAGCACCCACCACATATTAAAAGAAAAAGCTCTTCATAAGAAGTAATCCATCGGCGTCATGTCAGAGGATCGAACTGGCCAATTTGTGGGGGCATCATTGTCTCTACCTATCCATCTATTTGAATACTGTTCATTCAAATAATTACACACATCTTTCAGTGAGCCAGTTTTGATAAATATTAGTCCGACTCAACACCTTCTGCAGCTGTCTCCAATTCCCATTGTTACTAAAGTACCAAGTAGAAGAAAAAGGCAAGCAGCACAAGTACTAAATTGTCCAACAGTGATTGATCAAAAGAAAAATTAAGTTACAAAAGCTTTAAAAAAAGTCAGGACAAAGAAACCAAAAAGAGCAAGAAGACACAGGAAAACAAAACATTAAAAGGGAAAGAAACAGTTAAGGAAACTGCCATTCAGATCGTTAATGTAAATACAAGAAAATCGTGTATCTAAGAAAAAAAAACAAAAGAACAGGAAGCATTTTCACATTGACTCATCTTCGGAATCAGAAGATTCAGAACTGTCCCAGCATAGTGATGAAAAAAATGAACAGTGTCGTGAGTGCCTTAAAATCTATGGCAGCACTAAATCCACTGTTGCTTGGATTCTATGTATCCTGTAAAAAATGGCTGCACGAAAATTGCACTCTTTATGGTGATTTGTGTAATAAATGTGACCGTGAAGAGAAAATTAAACGTCTAAGAAAATAATACTTTATATAAGTTTTATACATTATCGCCATTAAATAAACAAGTTGTAGCAGTAATGTTTACTTCATGCCTGTATTTAATTTCTATCTGGGGCGACTATCCTCCTCATATGAGGCAACTAACCCACCCCGGGGTATAGAGGGCCAAAATAATACCATCAAATCAATGATCCCTCTCACCAGTGATTCAATATAGACAAACTATTTTTTGTAGAAAGATGGCCCAATATATAGTCCAAACCTTAGTATAATTTACTTTATTGAAATATTTCGAATTTTGCATTTATTAATTTGTTGCATGTTAACATTTCAACTGTGTGTTAACTCTTTCTATCAATATTCCAACACTGAAATACAATAATGGTCAAATATTGTAGTCGACTATTAGTCCGATCTCCACAAAATCTGTCGTTTTGCAAAAACACTGTTTTCCGAAAATTAATAATTATCAACATCCGCTTAAATTAAAATGTTTACATTCTGGCATGACCATTTTGACATTAGATTCATTACATTGCAATTGGTCACTCGTTATTACTTGACAAATCGCCAATTTAACACCTATGCATGTACCAAAGACATAATGGCTAGCAATTACTTAAAAATACATTACCAGCAACTCGAACAATGCTCATTAAACAAGGCTTTTTTTCCTGTTCACCGATGGAGTTTCTTACGAACACACATGTTCCACCAACTAAATATATCTCAATTATCCCCTCTACTGCGTCTCAGGCAGAGAAAAGTAACCAGCAGATCCCTCCCACGAACGGTTGCGATTGGCTGAACGACTTAATGCAGATGAATCGACCGTTTAACACTTTAAAGAAGCGACTTAAGGTCGATGTTCGTTTAAAATTGTCGGCACGGACAACTTAGCGCCGTCAAAAAGCGATATGGCCGCAAAATATGCTTAATTTTAATAGTTGGCAGCGAATGCCCTCCGGCTTTAGAAGCAGATTTTAAGATCGAAAAATGACGGAAAATAATAATAAGTGCAATTTTGAGAACAATACCGTAATTAAAGAGAGTGAGATTGTTTCGACGAAATCGAAAAATTTTAGTATAGAATCTCTTTTATCGAATAACAGTAAAAAGTGTAGTGATAATAGTAGGGAGTTTGGACTTTATTCAGAATCATCATCGAAACACGTAAGACTCTTTGAGCAGACCAGAAACGATGATAAAGATGGTGTTGTAGATAATGAAAGATTGCTTCAAAATAGATTTTTGCAAAGTGAAGCGTGTTCAAGTGATAGTAACGAAATACGCTTCGTTGGTGCAACGGACTTTATGAAGACTAAGGAGAGGACCTGTATTCCGAGTACGGAAGATTTGTTTCAGAGGAGATTTCCTTCCGAAGGTAAGCAGCCAGAATTTTGCATATTAATTTCGTAGAAGCAGCAATAAAGTGTATTACGAATTTTGGTTTTCCGATTATACCTTTTTCTTTCCGGTTTAAAAGCTAGCGGTTTATTCGGAAAATTTTTAAAAAGTAAACCTTTTGAATCTAGTAGGAGGTTTCAATGCCTCTCTTGGGCGCAATTTGATGTTCGACCTGGTATCTTCCACTGGCAATTGTAAATTTTGTTCATACTGATCTTCTCTTACTGTTTCAACTTCCACTAATCCTTGTCTTTTTTCTAAGTTATTAATGTCGAGACTTACAAGTTCCTTCTCACTTGCTTCCGGTGTAATGATCTCTCTTTGTGCCGTGACTATATATTGGTCTGGAATATATACTTCACATCCAAACACACCTTTAAGTGAAGTTAAATTAAAAAACTTGTTATGCCATAACGCATAAGGAGTTTTTCCTTCAATTGGACTTGTACCGGTACGATTCAATAAATACACTACTGTGTTCGTTGCTTCTGCCCAAAAAAACTTTGTGTAGCTTCTTCTCTATTAACATTGCTCGTGTAGCTTCAATGATTGTGCGCAACTCGCGCTCTGCACACCCATTTTGTTGGGGAGTATATGGAACCGTTAGCTGATGTATGCAGTGTTGTTTTAGTAAATCCTTTATCTGTACGTTAACAAATTCTTTAAAATTCTTTAAAACATAAAATAAACTATCTTGTAGTTAGTATAATCATCCTTTAATAAGAACATGTATGTAGAACCACTGAAAGAAGATTCTTCCCTTGGCCCACATAAATCTAAATGGATTAAGGCACCTATTTCAGTTGACCTGGAAGAACTTGGAGGGAAAGGTTGCCTACGTTGTTTGTCCTGTATAAATGCAGTACAGAAAGAACTGCTTTCTTTTGCCTGGAAATTATTCTGTTTTAAAAGCTCTTTAACGTGACCAAAATTCTGATGAGCTAGAGCTCTGTGCCACCACATTATCTCACAATTTGCTGCTACTAAACAACTATCTTCTACCACCTTATTCTTGGTGTTTGACTTAAATAACATTTTGAAAAGCTTGTTAGTCGTAGACCTAGTAGCCATGGCACACACATCATGATTTTCATTCATTAATTTGGCATTTTTTGAATCAGAAACTCAAGACATATTTTTATCGAGTGCGCAACCCAATCATATCAAATTTGCTTCGAAATCTGGCGCATGAAGAACATCATGCAGCACCACGTCGTGAAAATTTTCTCCATTGTATGCTTAAACATTAATCTTTCCCACTCCTACAGCTTTCAGTATTGAATTCATTACAATTTTAATATTTTTTTCAGATTCTAGCACCTCATAACTGTCAATAATTTCGATGTCATGACACATGTGTTGTGTGGCACCACTGTCTAGAAACCAGTTTGTATTCACTTCCGATTCTATTTCATTTATTGTTGCCATCAGTGCAAAACATTTATTCTTATTCCTCTGTCCGTTCACTTCGTTTTCGCTTTCTAAAGTAACAGTCTTTCATTAGATGTCCTTTCTTCTTACAATAATGACACTCCATATTATTTTTACATTCAAACTTAAGATATCCTGCCTGTAACATTGTTTTTCAACTTTCCTTGTTAACAACGCCTCAGTTTCCTCTTTATTTTTTCGCAGCCTTTCCTCTTCTATCGACAGTCTTAATGTTAAATAATTTACGTTCTGAGTTTCTGTAGGTACACCTTCCCACACTGACTTAAAATGTTTAAATTGATCTGGCAGTGCCATAATTATTTTAGTGATTATCATCTTCTCTGGTATTTCATCTCCTTGTTGCTTTGTACACAAATTGATTACTTTTGATACAAAGCTATTGACATCCTCATTTTCAAATTTTAAACTGTAAAATTGTTCATTCAACAAATGCATACAAACATCTGACTTCCTGTCATAAATGTATTCTAACTTCACCCACATGTCACTAGCACTACAACACTCCATTACATATGACAGTGGCCCTTCTTCCATTTGTGTAACAAATGCCTCTTGTGGCTTCGCATCTTTCAACTTCCAACCGGTTTTTAAGTTTTTATCTCCTGGTTCCAATAACACTACTTGTAATGTCAAATAGTACTTTCGCCATTAAAATGACTTTTATTTGAAATTTCCACACCTCGCAATTATTATTGCTTAATTTGTTTATTGCTAATATACATTGTGATCTCTCCATACTGTTATTCACGTTTATCTGTGCCCATAATCTGTTGCAGAGTATTTTATTTTAAAAAGACATTTAACAATAATAATCGTGTAAATAACAATTTGTTTTACAATTAAACTAACTACTCACAGTTTTAAAATATAAAAGTGACAGACATACATAGTTTTTGATTGATGTCTTAAATTTAACAGTTTTAAAAATCAATGACATTTAGCTGTCAAATAAAATGGGACAACTTATGAGCAGGAATCCATCCTTTCGGTTCTCCTGGTTACAAAACAAGTTAAAAGGTACCTCGCACAAGATTAATGCATCTTTAATATCACTTCATGTAATCGTTGAGGAATAGAATTGAATAAATTTATTGTTAAATTTCAATCACTGGCTAGCTCAAATTTACGTTTTTCTTCCATAAGTTGCTATAACCCAGTTTAAGAATAAAAATTTCTTCTATAATACATATTTTCTTTGTTATGACACTCCATAGATTTTTTTTTAGATTTAAATCAGGACTATTACTTAGAAAAATACTATTTTTCAACTGCCAGATGTATGCTACTATAAATCCGAAGAAATGTGTAATTTTTACATTTTTGACAGCTGTCAAATTTATTTCGTAAGAAATAATTTTTTTGGAATTTTGACAGTTCTATATGGACAACGACAACTATCTACTCTCTACAGAAAAATATAGTTTTTACAATATTGCAGTTGTCCAAAAAATTTTGACGGATATAACCAATGATAAATAATTGTTTTTTTTGCAATTTGACAGCTGTCAAAAATACTTTCACACTTACAAATGACAAAATCGAAACCGAAAATAAGTTTGCAATGTAGCAATTGTTAGAATTTTTTTGATTGTTAATACCACATTCTGAATTCTAAAAATTTTTCAATTTTACAACCATCAAATGTATGTTTCTACAATGTGACAGCTGTCAAAAATTTTTGGATATATATATGGTTGTTAAAATACGTAAATATAGTGTATTTATATTTTGCCCGTTTTTAGAGACTGTTTACGGAAGATATCAGCCGTCAAAATTATTTTGAACAACTGTAACTGTCAAATCTGAAGAAAAGCGTAATTTTCACAATTTGACAGTTGTTGTCACCGTCTAAAATTTTGAATACTAACGACATTTTATAAAAACGGTGTCTCATCCTTGACCAGTAACTCATCCGGTCGAACCGCTTAAAAATACTACAACTCGACGTTTCAGCTCTAACAAAAGTGGCTTCTTCAGGAGCAAAAAAACGTGTAAACGACGCTGGATGCGAAAACCTGATGACCGGTATTCCGTATGTTAGGTTTTCTCACCGCGTTTACCACTCCTTAACCTGCTTCGATAATTTAGCATTTTGTACAAGGTGGTGCAAAAGTGATGTCATAATTTCAATTGGCTGTCATTTTGTTATAAATGTAAAAAAGTGTTCTGTTTTCATATAAAGTTTATTTGAAAGTGTAAAATTGATGACATTAATTGGACAAAATTATATTCGCTCAAATGGCCACCTTCCGAGTTGACGTATAATTGTGCTCGTTTTACGGCATTTGAAATTGTTGTTCGCGAAACATCTGGCCCCAAATTGGCGATTTCTTCTTCAATGTTAGCTTTCAAGACTTACAAGGTTCGTAGTTTGTTGTGGTAAACGCGAGATTTTAAAAAGCCCCAAAGGAAGTAGTCTGGTGCTGTTAGATCTGGCGATCTTCAGTTCAAATCTCCAAAATGGGAGATCACTCGATCTTTTGAAACATGAATTTCCATGTTTCTCACTTTTTCACTTATGTTAAGCAAGGGGATGCAAGCTTTTCTTGCGTTTCATGTGGATTCTCTGTGCCCCAGAAACGCAAATTTTGTTTGTTAACATAACCACTTAAGTGGAAATGGTCTTCGTCGCTCATTATGATTTTTGATACGAAATCATCCTCTTCTCGCACCAAGTTCAATAGAGTATGGCAGTAAGTTAACCTTGTCCGACGGTCAGCAGACAGCAATTCGTGAACAGTTCGCACTTTGTAGGGAAACATTTTCAAATCTTTCACCAAAATTTGTTGCAACGAACGTCTGCTGATGCCTAATTGTGTGCATTGTTGTCTCGTTGATGTTTGCGGATTCCCTCTGACGTCGACAACAGCAGCGAAAATTTATCAAATAAGCAGTAACAATAATTCCATGTTCTTGAGGCTCCATGGCGTGCTGACAACTAATTCTCTATATACCTCCATCATAAATGTAAAATCACAGTGACATTTTGCGCCATCTGCAAATATGGCAGCCAATTCAAATTATGACATTACTTTTGCGCCA
This sequence comes from Holotrichia oblita, assembly GCA_023690525.1. Lineage (NCBI taxonomy): Eukaryota > Metazoa > Arthropoda > Insecta > Coleoptera > Scarabaeidae > Holotrichia > Holotrichia oblita. The sequence goes on from CM043016.1 coordinate 31,711,816, forward strand.
CCTTGTATTATAGCGGTAGCTGAGGGACGACCTGAACCAATTTTCCTAACATTTTTGTTGACTTTCAACATGTTAGTTACTCTTGTTTAAATTTAAATTTTGAGCAATTGCTTGAATTGACCAATTGGCCCAATTTGGTAATAATCCTTCATTACGGTATCTAACGGACCTGGCATTTTGGCGATATTATCAAAAGGTTTTTGATGTTTCCAATGCTTTCAATCTTCGACAAGCATTTTGATATTAAAGCAATTAATTAAAACCTCCTAACAACCTATTTTTTTTTGCTTCCGTTTATGAGATTCAAAATGATTGTCAAATCCATTCCTATAGATACATAGGTAGCAGGGTGTAAGTATATGCTTGTTATGAAAGCTTGAGTCAGTGGTGTCAGTGTTTAAAGTTCGTGTTCAGAATGTTCACCATCTCTCAGTTCCTCTCTAGTACGGTTGCTATAGATCCTATTTTTTGGATAGCCAAAGATGAAATCATCCAATGGGGTTAGATCAGGCGATCTTGGAAGCCATCTTTGTGCTCCAAAATAACCCTATCAACAAAAAATTGTTGAAGAGATTGGCAGGTTTGGCGAGCAGTCTAAGTTGGACCTCCGAAACGGCCACCCAATTTCGTTTTCGGTCCGGTGTGAGCAAACGCGATACCCATCGCATCGAAAGTTAACATCCTATTAGAGTTGCACCAAACCTTACAAGGTCACGTCCTAATATCACTGAGGAAAATTGTCCCAGTTGTTGACGAAATAGAATTTTGATCTCTCCTAAAGAAAAGTAAGAATATCGCCCAATATTATCTTGAAAGTGGTTCCCAAGTCCAGCATTTTGGCAGATCGCTATTCGGATGGATGACCAGCTAAAGCCTCTACGAATACCTTACTAATATATCTCACCTATGACTTTTGTCTGACACATTTCAGTGGCACTGCTTCTCGTTCTTAATGGCCATTTCTCATATCTAAAGATTTTAACAATTCTGCTATCAAACTCTATATAAAGGCTGTAGCCTCTTGATGTGATAATATTTCACCCACTGAAGAAACATGTTTGGAAAAGGAAAGGAATAGAAATGAAACGAAGGAGACAAAAACTCTTTCCCCTTTTGAATGGAAGCCTCAATTTATATTGCATGTGAAGAATATCAGCGCGAAACTAGATCCCGATAAAATATCAAAGAATAATGACGCTATATCATTGTAGTCTACATATAATACCGAATTCGCGAACCCCATCAGCAAAATTTCGATAAGGATGAAGTGACTTCCAGTAGCAACACAACAAGTGCCTATATTAGTGTTGTTAAATCCCCAAAGCCCCGTCGGGACATTTACAATTTGGGGTCCTTTCTTTAAGTATTTACTGTGTTCGTCGGCGCTTCATATAAACAAGGGCAATAGCAAAGCCATCGCATCCCAAATTAAAAAAAGGAATCTTTAAAACAAAACCATTAGGGATTATTTATATACATTTATTAATTATCGAGGATACCATAACTATTAATTAACATCATTCCTTTTTATATTTATCGGATGATTTTAGCTATGACAGTAATTGTCGGTTACCTTTCACGAAAACGTACTCACAAATTTTCTTAAATTGTAAGCTCATGTGACGTTTCAGTCTTAAATATCGTCACCCATTTTTCAGGAATGCTTTTTGCTCGCCATTCTTCAGTTTCTACGTATTTTTCACTAATATTTTTCAGGTGAATAAATTCCAGAAAAAAAGGTGTCGCCATCGATGGATGCTCCCTTTTCATTTAAATATAAAATGGTTTCCTCTATGTTAGTCCACTCTGGAACCACGGTCAAAGTCATCCAGTCAAATGAATTGAAACGATCGAATTATGACGTCCATTTTTCAATATAGTCAATAGCAATGATGTAAAACTTTACAACTTCGTCTTTAAATTTTTTTTTTTGGTCTCCTCGATCAGGGTTCGTTCTCTTTATCTCAATTATTGTTTTGCTATCATGCCAATAAAATGTGAGGCTTCACTCTCTTGGAGCATTCTCTTCATATTATCAATGAGTTCCTTTAATGTTTGGTTTTGAAAGAGAAAGGACAAGGAATGAATAAACGAAAAATAAACTTTCGCCAAGGGGTTTTCAAAAAATTCAGTCAATATTGTCGACGCATTAGTCTCGTTCTCAACAAATTCTTTCAGTGGTTCCCACATCTTTAAAATTCTATCGATAGCTGGCATCAAAGAAAGCCATCTAGTACGTGAATGACATAATACTGTTTTGTATGAAATATCTACAAATTCACAAAAAGTTTTAAGTCTCTCAGTTCTCACCGTATAGATTAAGAAGTGTTTAAAAATCTTAATGGAAATTACCTCACAGTCAATCGCTAGTGTATCTGCAGCTGATGATATTTAGTTGTGCAATATATGAACTGGGCAACCCACGCCTTCTATTTCTCTGTTAAGTTCCAACTTTAATTTGTGAAATACATTACACTGCCCTCTTCTCTGAACCCCACCAAAATTTGTATTAGCGTTATCCGCACAGAAAGCTACTAATTTTGAAGAGGAGATATTTAAGTTGTTTAGTGAATTCAGACAATAACTAGATCTTGTGTCTGAAGTTTCGTCCGGCAAAGCTTGCAGTCTCAGTAATTTTGTTTTTATACCATCTTTAACGTCAAAAAATTGAATCGTTATTGGAAATATTTTTTCTGTATCGTGGTTGCTTGCACCGATACCGATTCCGAAGAATGAAATGGATTCCATACTCAAAACACATTGTGATAAAGAATAGGGTGCCAAAATGTGCTTAATGTTAGCAGTTACTTTAGTCCTGGCCGTAGATTGTTTGGCTGCTATTTTCGAATCTGGGTACATTAAGGAATCAAGTTTGCTGGAACAGTTCAGTGATTTAAAAGATTGATGATGGTTAATTACCTTGTATGCTGTTGTCAGTTCAGCTGCACATACCAACAAATGTTCATCAGAATCAGTCCTGATACAGAAACAAGCTCTCTATTTTTCGTGACGATGATATTTTGGTTCTGTGACCAGTTGTCTCATTATGATGTTTGATATCACCCTTACCTCCATGGCTCACTGAAATATAAATCTTGCAAACTGTGCAAAGTGCTTCATTGTTTGTTCTTCCCTTTTTAACAAAAGACCACTCCTTGGTGTAGTCATCGTTGAAGTGCCATTTTCTTTTAGGTGGTGCCATTATTTATTCGCAGTAATAAAACAGTTCACATTAATTTTAATACTTAATTACGTAGGTATTACAAGTAGCGATCGAACGAAACATAAACATGTCAAAACAATTGCGTGCGGCGGGCTAAACGAATGACCAAACAACGAAACAACAACACGAGAAGCGGCGCGGAGGCGGCGGCGCACGGTCGTTCCAAACTGAAAAAAAAGTGTTCAAAACCGGCTCCAACCTACTTTTCTTCACCGATTTCCAAATTTTTTTTTACGTACTCTAGAGATATTTTACAACAATCGCTCTTTGCCCGTTTTTCTATATAAGAATTAGCCTAGTTTTTTCAGTAACAATCTAAAAAATATAAAAAAACCATTTTGACACATGAATATCTAGGAACAACTTTTCCGGTCATTATTATCATTGGGGTCGATGGCCGCAGTGGTCAGGCGGCTGACTATCGTTGTGAGAGGACGATAGACGCCGGTGTTCAATTCTCTGGAGGGACGGTGATATTTTTTCAGAGAGTTTAATCCCGGATCGACTTGCCATTCGCTGTTGGGAGCAAAGTGATTAACAGCGCGGCATCATAAAAGGCGATATGATGCTGTCACAAAGCCAATTGAACACAACATACTCACACCAAACTACACCGCAAGAGTTGCAGTGATAGCCAGACAAGTAATACAGCTTACGGAGTCACTGCAACTAAGCGCCCACCACACATTAAAAAAAAAATTAAATATTTAAAATTTTTTTAATCAAAAAATCATCGTATTATGAGCACAAAATATGATTTTTCAACATTTAAGCTTATGTCGCTAATTTTTAGAGAAAGATATCGAAAAATGAGCAAAGAGCGATTGTTATAAAATATCTCTAGAGCATGTAAAAAAAAATTGGAAATCGGTGAAAAGATGTAGGCTGTCGCCGGTTTTGAAGATTTTTTTTCAGTTTGGAACCACTGTGCGGCGCCGCTCTCCACCCCTCCATCACTCAACTCAAGTTTCCGATCGCTACCAGTCGATCAGTAAACAGGTATAGAACTGCGCCAAATCGAGAACGAGTCGCCTCGACATTTTTACCACACCCCACTTATTCACTTTAAGGGAAGGGGAGAAGCGGAGCGTGGGGAAAGTATCGAGGCGGCTTGCTGTCGATTCGGCACAGTTCTACCCCAGATCTCTAAAGTTAGTTGCCCTAACCCTCACTAGATGGCGCTTTATAAATTTTTAAAAACTTGTTGCTCTGCGCTCGACTATGTTTGTCGGGACATTTTATAGCTTGTCGGGACGTCGGGACACCACTGTTAATAACGGTGACATGTTCCGACGTATCGGGGCCCTAACCTATATAGATCATTATTCATTTTAAGTTGTAAACCTCTTGAATTTTTGTGGTATCATCTTGAAGTTTCAGAATTTGCAAATTGATTACAAAATATATTTCTATCTTATGCTACATTTATTAACGTTTAGAATATACAAAATTCCACTTGTATTTTTATGTTGTAAAAATAAATCATTTGGACGGAAGCACAATTTGTATGTAAAATGTTGTTGCGATCGAGTCGATTTTAGCACCTATTTTTAATACAGCAACGTCTAATAATGTCAACGCTCACATTCGAATCTTAATAACCTCGGATGTAATCCAACACCTCGTTTAAAATTAATCCCCGGAAAAAACTAATCATCTAATAACTACGACAATTAGAGAAAACATCCTGTTATATCATTAATAGCACATTAATATTTATTATATGTTTACATATTCCTCGAATATCATTTTCCCGTTGCCCGTGGAAAAATACGCATCTATAATCCGAGGATGAAATCGAAAAACAAAATCGTACCTCTAAGCATTTCGGGCTAAGCCGACGCCCAGAACGTTTAACTTCGTAACCGTTTTCCACGATTTTGACATATTTATGGGTGGATCTCGTATCAAAAGGCTTCCACGGGCGATCTTTTGATGTCTCTTGAACGACTGTAAATTAACGATTATGGGGAACATGTATAAGGTACGGCTGATTCTATTCTGAATTCCCGACGCTCCACTTTCGAATCGCTCCGGATTGCGTGTTCTTCTTATTAGTTAGTTTCTTTGCGTGCCGGTTTTAGCATTCATTTGCAGTTGGCAGAACGTTTATCGTTCTAATTTGTGTGCAGGATTCATCAGTGAAAACATTTATTGCAGTCGCAGATGTGCATTGTTGATTATCGTAGATGAATGATGTTATTTATTGTACCTCAATTCTATGAGGTACAAACGTATCATGAGCCGAATAGCATTCTCTTCGTGAAAACAATATCTTTTACCATGTATAAAGGGTTCTTATTTGACGGCTGCTACTTATGGTTGAGCAGATAACTGCAGTTTTAGCTCACAGTTGATCATACTACCATCTTCAGGAAGTTTTGTTACATCCACTGGCAAAAAAAACGTACCAACAACTCTTGAAATGTCGAATCTTTTACCTGTGAGCCTTTGACAGTAACAGAAAGATCTTTTTTTGGCATATTGAGCTTATTGAGGTATGAATTTATAACTTTGAAAACTTTGAAAAAATCCACTTTGAAAAAACACTGTACACGAATTAATCCAAATGGCGAAGACTCAATCCTGGACCACGTTATTACAAACTGCAAAGACAAAATCACTAAAATAAAGGTAGTACCAACCAACTTGTCAGATCACAATGCCCTTATATTTACATTAAATCACAGCACCCAACGACAACACAAATATGAATTGATAGAACTACAATTTTCACAATTTGACAGTTGTTGTCACCGTCTAAAATTTTGAATACTAACGACATTTTGTAAAAACGGTGTCTCATCCTTGGCCAGTAACCCATCCGGTCGAACCGTTTAAAAATACAACAACTCGACGTTTCAGCTCTAACAAAAGTGGCTTCTTCAGGAGCAAAAAAAACGTGTAAACGACGCTGGATGCGAAAACCTGATGACCTGTATTCCGTATGTTAGGTTTTCTCACCGCGTTTACCACTCCTCAACCTACTTCGATAATTTAGCATTTTGTACAAGGTGATGCAAAAGTGATGTCATAATTTGAATTGGCTGCCATATTGTTATAAATGTAAAAAAGAGCCCTGTTTTCATATAAAGTTTATTTGAAAGTGTAAAATTGATGACATTAATTGGACAAAATTATATTCGCTCAAATGGCCACCTTCCGAGTTGACGTATAATTGTGCTCGTTTTATGGCATTTGAAATTGTTGTTCGCAAAACATCTGGCCCCAAATTGGCGATTTCTTCTTCAATGTTAGCTTTCAAGACTTACAAGGTTCGTAGTTTGTTGTGGTAAACGCGAGGTTTTAAAAAGCCCCAAAGGAAGTAGTCTGGTGCTGTTAGATCTGGCGATCTTCAGTTCAAATCTCCAAAATGGGAGATCACTCGATCTTTTGAAACATGAATTTCCATGTTTCAAAATATTCACGGTTGCCCGAGCTGTGTGACCGGTTGCTCCGTCCTGTTAAAACCAACAATGATCGAGAACCAAATGCAGCAACTTGCGGCAAAAGAACTCACTTGTTCTTCAAAAAATAAGGGCCAATCACTTTTTCACTTATGTTAAGCAAGGGGATGCAAGCTTTTCTTGCGTTTCATGTGGATTCTATGTGCCCCAGAAACGCAAATTTTGTTTGTTAACATAACCACTTAAGTGGAAATGGTCTTCGTCGCTCATTATGATTTTTGATACGAAATCAATCCTCTTCTCGCACGAAGTTCAATAGAGTATGGCAGTAAGTTAACCTTGTCCGACGGTCAGCAGGCAGCAATTCGTGAACAGTTTGCACTTTGTAGGGAAACATTTTCAAATCTTTCACCAAAATTTGTTGCAACGAACTGCTGATGCCTAATTGTGTGCATTGTTGTCTCGTTGATGTTTGTGGATTCCCTCTGACGTCGGCAACAGCAGCGAAAATTTATCAAATAAGCAGTAACAATAATTCCATGTTCTTGAGGCTCCATGGCGTGCTGACAACTAATTCTCTATATACCTCCATCATAAATGTAAAATCACAGTGATATTTGGCGCCATCTGCAAATATGGCAGCCAATTCAAATTATGACATTACTTTTGCGCCACCTTGTATTATACCGCTAGCTGAGGGACGACCTGAACCAATTTTCCTAACGTTTTTGTTTAAACATGTTACTCTTGTTTAAATTTAAATTTTGAGCAATTGCTTGAATTGACCAATTGGCCCAATTTGGTAATAATCCTTCATTACGGTATCTAACGGACCTGGCATTTTGGCTATATTATCAAAAGGTTTTTGATGTTTCCAATGCTTTCAATCTTCGACAAGCATTTTGATATTAAAGCAATTAATTAAAACCTCCTAACAACCTATTTTTTTTTTGCTTCCGTTTATGAGATTCAAAATGATTGTCAAATCCATTCCTATAGATACATAGGTAGCAGGGTGTAAGTATATGCTTGTTATGAAAGCTTGAGTCAGTGGTGTCAGTGTTTAAAGTTCGTGTTCAGAATGTTCACCATCTCTCAGTTCCTCTCTGGTACGGTTGCTATAGATCCTATTTTTTGGATAGCCAAAGATGAAATCATCCAATGGGGTTAGATCAGGCGATCTTGGAAGCCATCTTTGTGCTCCAAAATAACCCTATCAACAAAAAATTGTTGAAGAGATTGGCAGGTTTGGCGAGCAGTCTAAGTTGGACCTCCGAAACGGCCACCCAATTTCGTTTTCGGTCCGGTGTGAGCAAACGCGATACCCATCGCATCGAAAGTTAACATCCTATTAGAGTTGCACCAAACCTTACAAGGTCACGTCCTAATATCACTGAGGAAAATTGTCCCAGTTGTTGACGAAATAGAATTTTGATCTCTCCTAAAGAAAAGTAAGAATATCGCCCAATATTATCTTGAAAGTGGTTCCCAAGTCCAGCATTTTGGCAGATCGCTATTCGGATGGATGACCAGCTAAAGCCTCTACGAATACCTTACTAATATATCTCACCTATGACTTTTGTCTGACACATTTCAGTGGCAATGCTTCTCGTTCTTAATGGCCATTTCTCATATCTAAAGATTTTAACAATTCTGCTATCAAACTCTATATAAAGGCTGTAGCCTCTTGATGTGATAATATTTCACCCACTGAAGAAACATGCTTGAAAAAGGAAAGGAATAGAAAAGAAACGAAGGAGACAAAAACTCTTTCCCCTTTTGAATGGAAGCCTCAATTTATATTGAATGTGAAGAATATCAGCGCGAAACTAGATCCCGATAAAATATCAAAGAATAATGACGCTATATCATTGTAGTCTACATATATAATACCGAATTCGCGAACCCCATCAGCAAAATTTCGATAAGGATGAAGTGACTTCCAGTAGCAACACAACAAGTGCCTATATTAGTGTTGTTAAATCCCCAAAGCCCCGTCGGGACATTTACAATTTGGAGTCCTTTCTTTAAGTATTTACTGTGTTCGTCGGCGCGCGGGAGTTTCATATAAACAAGGGCAATAGCAAAGCCATCGCATCCCAAATTAAAAAATGGAATCTTTAAAACAAAACCATTTGGGATTATTTATATAAATTTATTAATTATCGAGGATACCATAACTATTAATTAACATCATTCCTTTTTATATTTATCGGATGATTTTACCTGTGACAGTAATTGTCGGTTACCTTTCACGAATTTATAAAATTATTCACAACATGTACAAAGTAATTTTACATTGAAGAATAGCTTCCACGGTGTTGACGACACACATTTTCTTAAATTGTGTAAGCTCATGTGACGTTTCAGTCTTAAATATCGTCACCCATTTTTCAGGAATGCTTTTTGCTCGCCATTCTTCAGTTTCTACGTATTTTTCACTAATATTCTTCAGGTGAATAAATTTAGGAAAACAGTTGTCGCCATCGATGGATGCCCCCTTTTCATTTATATTTATAAAATGGTTTCCTCTATATTAGTCCACTCTGAAACCACGGGCAAAGTCATCCAGTCAAATGAATTGAAACGATCGAATTATGACGTTCATTTTTCAATATAGTCAATAGCAATGATGTAAAACTTCGTCTTCAAATTTTTTTATTTGGTCTCCTCGATCAGGGTTCGTTCTCTTTATCTCAATTATTGTTTTGCCATCATGCCAATAAAATGTGAGGCTTTACTCTCCTGGAGCATTCTCTTCATATTATCAATGAGTTCCTTTAATGTTTGGTTTTGAAAGAGAAAGGACAAGGAATGAATAAACGAAAAATAAACTTTCGCCAAGGGGTTTTCAAAAAATTCAGTCAATATTGTCGACGCATTAGTCTCGTTCTCAAAAAATTCTTTCAGTGGTTCCCACATCTTTAAAATTCTATCGATAGCTGGCATCAAAGAAAGCCATCTAGTACGTGAATGACATAATACTGTTTTGTATGAAATATCTACAAATTCACAAAAAGTTTTAAGTCTCTCAGTTCTCACCGTATAGATTAAGAAGTGTTTAAAAATCTTAATGGCAATTACCTCACAGTCAATCGCTAGTGTATCTGCAGCTGATGATATTTAGTTGTGCAATATATGAACTGGGCAACCCACGCCTTCTATTTCTTTGTTAAGTTCCAACTTTAATTTGTGAAATACATTACACTGCCCTCTTCTCTGAACCCCACCAAAATTTGTATTAGCGTTATCCGCACAGAAAGCTACTAATTTTGAAGAGGAGATATTTAAGTTGTTTAGTGAATTCAGACAATACCTAGATCTTGTGTCTGAAGTTTCGTCCGGCAAAGCTTGCAGTCTCAGTAATTTTGTTTTTATACCATCTTTAACGTCAAAAAATTGAATCGTTATTGGAAATATTTTTTCTGTATCGTGGTTGCTTGCACCGATACCGATTCCGAACAATGAAATGGATTCCATACTCAAAACACATTGTGATAAAGAATAGGGTGCCAAAATGTGCTTAATGTTAGCAGTTACTTTAGTCCTGGCCGTAGATTGTTTGGCTGCTATTTTCGAATCTGGGTACATTAAGGAATCAAGTTTGCTGGAACAGTCCAGTGACTTAAAAGATTGATGATGGTTAATTACCTTGTATGCTGTTGTCAGTTCAGCTGCACATACCAACAAATGTTCATCAGAATCAGTCCTGATACAGAAACAAGCTATCTATTTTTCGTGACGATGATGCAGATGATATTTTGGTTCTGTGACCAGTTGTCTCATTATGATGTTTGATATCACCCTTACCTCCATGGCTCACTGAAATATAAATTTTGCAAACTGTGAAAAGTGCTTCATTGTTTGTTCTTCCCTCTTTAACAAAAGACCACTCCTTGGTGTAGTCATCGTTGAAGTGACATTTTCTTTTAGGTGGTGCCATTATTTATTCACAGTAATAAAACACTTCACATTAATTTTAATACTTAATTACGTAGGTATTACAAGTAGCGATCGAACGAAACATAAAAACGTCAAAACAATTGCGTGCGGCGGGCTAAATGAATGACCAAACAACGAAACAACAACACGAGAAGCGGCGTGGAGGCGGCGGCGCACGGTCGTTCCAAACTGAAAAAAAAATGTTCAAAACCGGCTCCAGCCTACTTTTCTTCACCGATTTCCAAATTTTTTTTTTACGTACTCTAGAGATATTTTACAACAATCGCTCTTTGCCCGTTTTTCTATATAAGAATTAGCCTAGTTTTTTCAGTAACAATCTAAAAAATATAAAAAAAACCATTTTGACACATGAATATCTAGGAACAACTTTTCCGGTCATTATTATTATCATTTATTTGACGGGTCGATGGCCGCAGTGGTTAGGCGGCTGACTATTGTTGTGAGAGGACGATAGGTGCCGGGGTTCAATTCTCTGGAGGGACGGTGACATTTTTTCAGAGAGTTTAATCCCGGATCGACTTGCCATTCGCTGTTGGGAGCAAAGTGATTAACAGCGCGGCATCATAAAAGGCGATATGATGCTGTCACAAAGCCAATTGAACACAACATACACACACCAAACTACACCGCAAGAGTTGCAGTGATAGCCAGACAAGTAATACAGTTTACTGAATCACTGCACCTAAGCAGCCACCACACATTAAAATAAAAAAAAATTTTAAATATTTAAAATTTTTTTAATCAAAAAATCATCGTATTATGAGCACAAAATATGATTTTTCAACATTTAAGCTTATGTTGCTAATTTTTAGAGAAGGATATCGAAAAATGGGCAAAGAGCGATTGTTATAAAATATCTCTAGAGCATGTAAAAAAAAATTGGAGATCGGTGAAAAAATGTAGGCTGTCGCCAGTTTTGAAGATTTTTTTTCAGTTTTGAAGCACTGTGCGGCGCCGCTCTCCACCCCTCCCTCACTCAACTCAAGTTTCCGATCGCTACCAGTCCATCAGTAAACAGGTATAGAACTGCGCCAAATCGAGAACGAGTCGCCTCGACATTTTTACCACACCCCACTGTTCTCCTTTCCCTAAAGCACTTATTCACTTTAAGGGAAGGGGAGAAGCGGAGTGTGGGGAAAGTATCGAGGCGGCTTGCTGTCGATTCGGCATAGTTCTACCCCAGATCTCTAAAGTTAGTTGCCCTAACCCTCACTAGATGGCGCTTTATCAATTTTTAAAAACTTGTTGCTCTGCGCTCGACTATGTTTGTCGGGACATTTTATAGCTTGTCGGGACGTCGGGACACCACTGTTAATAACGGTGACATGTTCCGACGTATCGGGACGAATAGCAACCCTAACCTATACAGATCATTATTCATTTTAAGTTGTAAACCTCTTGAATTTTTGTGGTATCATCTTGAAGTTTCAGAATTTGCAAATTAATTACAAAATATATTTCTATCTTATGCTACATTTATTAACGTTTAGAATATACAAAATTCCACTTGTATTTTTATGTTGTAAAAATAAATCATTTGGACGGAACCACAATTTGTATGTAAAATGTTGTTGCGATCGAGTCGATTTTAGCACCTATTTTTAATACAGCAACGTCTAATAATGTCAACGCTAACATTCGAATCTTAATAACCTCGGATGTAATCCAACACCTCGTTTAAAATTAATCCCCGGAAAAAACTAATCATCTAATAACTACGACAATTAGAGAAAACATCCTGTTATATCATTAATAGCACATTAATATTTATTATATGTTTACATATTCCTCGAATATCATTTTCCCGTTGCCCGTGGAAAAATACGCATCTATAATTCGAGGATGAAATCGAAAAACAAAATCGTACCTCTAAGCATTTCGGGCTAAGCCGACGCCCAGAACGTTTAACTTCGTAACCGTTTTCCACGATTTTGACATATTTATGGGTGGATCTCGTATCAAAAGGCTTCCACGGGCGATCTTTTGATGTCTCTTGAACGACTGTAAATTAACGATTATGGGGAACATGTATAAGGTACGGCTGATTCTATTCTGAATTCCCGACGCTCCACTTTCGAATCGCTCCGGATTGCGTTCTTCTTATTAGTTAGTTTCTTTGCGTGCCGGTTTTAGCATTCATTTGCAGTTGGCAGAACGTTTATCGTTCTAATTTGTGTGCAGGATTCATCAGTGAAAACATTTATTGCAGTCGCCGATGTGCATTGTTGATTATCGTAGATGAATGATGTTATTTATTGTACCTCAATTCTATGAGGTACAAACGTATCATGAGCCGAATAGCATTCTCTTCGTGAAAACAATATCTTTTACCATGTATAAAAGGGTTCTTATTTGACGGCTGCTACTTATGGTTGAGCAGATAACTGCAGTTTTAGCTCACAGTTGATCATACTACCATCTTCAGGAAGTTTTGTTACATCCACTGGCAAAAAAAACGTACCAACAACTCTTGAAATGTCGAATCTTTTACCTGTGAGCCTTTGACAGTAACAGAAAGATCTTTTTTTGGCATATTGAGCTTATTGAGGTATAAATTTGAAACTTTGAAAACTTTGAAAAAAACCACTTTGAAAAAACACTGTACACGAATTAATCCAAATGGCGAAGACTCAATCCTGGACCACGTTATTACAAACTGCAAAGACAAAATCACTAAAATAAAGGTAGTACCAACCAACTTGTCAGATCACAATGCCCTTATATTTACATTAAATCACAGCACCCAACGACAACACAAATATGAATTGATAGAACTACCACAGACTGACTTTAAGCAAATATCAACAGATATACAAAATCTAGAACCACAAAATATCACATCTTTAGAACAACTATCGAAAAACATTACAAACATAATAGAAAAAAACCAGAAAATTACTAAAATACGAAGAATACAAGACTGCCCATGGATAAACAAAAATATCGTAACACAAATACAACTTAGAAATAAGCTATATAAAAAACAAAAACAACACCCCCTAAATGACAATTACAAAATAGAATATAAAAACCAAAAAGAATATACAAACCGGCTAGTTAGAAGCACAAAGAAACAACATTTCCAAAACTTAATAAAAAAATACCATACGAATCCCAGTAAAATGTGGAGAATCATAAATAATCAAATGAACAAAAAACAAAAGCTAAATAACGATATCATAGAGATAATGCAAGAGGATGAAACAGTAACAACTGATCTGAACAAAATATCAAATGAACTCAATAAATATTTTGCTAACGTAGGGAAAAGATTAGCTCAGCGACAGATAGAATTTAACAACAAATTACCACGAACAACAATGACAAGAAAAAATATAATACCGATCAAATTCAATTGCACAACAGAAGAAGAAATAACAAAAATAATAAAAGACCTAAAAAATCACAAAGCACCTGGTTTCGACAAAATCACAAACACAATAATAAAACAGAACAGAAGCAAACTAGCACCCATAATAAGCACACAAATCAACAAAATCCTACAACATGGAACATACCCAGAGTACCTAAAAACAACATTAATAATACCGACATATAAGAAACACGAAAAGAGCAACCCAGAAAATTATAGGCCAATCTCTATGTTATCGGCAATAAATAAATTGCTAGAAAAAGTCATACATCAAAGAATAACAACTTATATACAAAAAAATAACATAATCAATTACAGTCAGTATGCCTTTCAGCCACAAAGCAGTACAATGTCCGCAGCGTACGATTTAATCAACGATATTAAAAAAGAACTAGATTACAAAAAAACGGTCACAGTTTTGTTTATTGACATGAAAATAGTTATTTACGAACCAAGTGCGTGAAATCATATTTCGCGAATGAGTGACCAGTTTATGGGCACGAATTCGCGAAATGTTTCACGCACGAAGTTTGTACAATACTTTTTGTACGAGAACTATAATAATAATACATACAAATTGTTAAATACGTTAACGTTTATGACCATATTATTAAGGTTAGGGATTTATAATTTTAAAATGTCACTAAATTAATCAAGTTCCAGGAAGTACCAACTTTACTTTTACGCACTCGTGTTTAAAGTGACTTTTTACGCACGCAAATCGAATCATGAAATGACAGGTTTTGATAAGCGAGTACAAAAAAGCTTTTGACACCGTTTCCAAAGACAACTTAATAAAGAAACTCCAGCACCACGGATTTGAGGGAAAAGAATTACAATTAATGAAAACATATATCTTCAACAGAAAACAAACAACAAAAGCTAACAACGTATATAGCGAACCTTTGTACGCTGAATATGGGATCCCCCAAAGTGGAAACTTACCTCCCATACTATATACTCTCTATGTGAATGATTTACTTGAACAACCTTTCCACGAACAAATCTACGCATACGCGGACGATACATGCATACTATACTCCGGATATAACGCAAACAAAATGGAAAACAATGTAAAGGACGACATAAAACGACTAGAAGACTGGTGCTTTAATAATTTGCTCACTATAAATGAAACAAAAACTAATTATATGATATTCAGTAACAAAAAAACAAAACAAGAAATAAATATTTACTTAAAAAACAAAAAATTAGAAGAAGTAACGGAAACAATCTATCTTGGATTACATATAAAAAATACAATGAAATGGGATAAACACGTTCAGAAATTAACAGAAGAAAACACAAGAACAATAGCAGCACTATACAAAATAAAAAACATGATACCACCGTCATATAAAAAATCTATATACCATGCCACTTTTACCGCAAAAAATAACTATTTAATTAACATCTGGGGAAACACCACAAACCAAAACCTATCCAAAATACAACGTCAACAAAATAAAGTATTAAAAATATTATATAATATCCACCCCCGTACCTCCACAACAGAAGTATTTGGAAAAACCCACGAACTAACCATAAATCAACTGATAGACCTAAACAACATACTTCTCTTACACAAAATAGCAAACAAAAAAATAAAGCTAAAAACCAAGTTATATACAAATAGACAAGTTCATGATTACACAACGCGAAGAGTTTCACACTTGAGAAGCGAGAGATATTTTCAGAATAGATACAGACAAAGTTTAACAACAAAAGCAATAGAAATATATAACACAATACCAAAAAACATAAAACAGATGCCTTATCACTTATTTAAAAATAAAATCAAACATATATTAAGGAACAACGATAATGTGAACTAACGAAAACAATGGACTCGACAATTTAGACGCACCCCAAGAAAGCCCTCAAAACCGATAACGCGAGACAGCAGTTCCCGCGGCGAGGATGAGGGATGGATGAGCAACACAACATTATTAAATATATATATATATATATTTAAAACGCAATTTGTTAGAAATTTGTTTTGTTGTTCTTTATTTATGCAATAAATTAAAAAAAAAATTGATCAACAAACTGATGGAAAAAGACTTAATCCTTCTTCTAATGACAAATCTTCTCTAGATAAAGTTAAATTATATTTAGCATCGCATCTAATGAACGTTACCATGTGATAGTCTAAAGGTTCATCTGAAAAGATGATTTTTTACCCATAATAATTATAATCCCTTTCAAGTTGTTTTAAATTCCAAGCAGCAAATTTCCGACGAGATGGTTCAGTGACTTAAGATCTTAAATCAACATAATCTTAAGTTTTTTCGCAAAAATACCAAGTTGTTTTTTTTAAGTACCAACTCTCGAGCTGGATAAGGAATTGAAAAATTTGGAGCGCCTTCAACACTTGTTGCATTTCGACGCCTTATTAATTAGCGTTTTCACATCGTGAAAATTGAAATTCCTTTGGGGTGATGGGTGCTTAGGTTGAGCAGTCCTTATAAGAAATATGGTCGAATTTGATAATCACTTCTTCAGTTTTATGTCAAATATCGATGTTCACACCGAGCTTATACATTCTTACGACATTAAGTTCGATCAGATCTGGGTTAGTGGGTTGTGATAATCTTTCCATCAAGATGTTACTTCTGTGCTGTTCATTTATTTTACCTCTAGCAACGCACACTCTTAATACCTGTCTGCTGAAGGGTGTTTTTCCTGAATGTTGGAAACGCAGTATTGTTTTACTTCTGTCAAAGTCCAACTTTTACCAGTGCTATCAAAGTTACTGGAAAAAGTAGTCAATTTTCAGATACTTTCCTTCTTGCATTGGCACGATCTGCTACCTAGTGAACAATCAGGCTTTCATTCTGGGTTTAGCTGTAAAACTGCTTTGGCTCATCTCACTAATGACATCCTGCGTGCTACTGACAATAATCTTATTACTATTCTCGTTGTATTAGATTATTCGAAAGCTCTGATTCTGTTCTATTGGTATCGACTTCTTCTCTTTCTACCTAAGTAATAGATCATAGCAAGTGCTTTACGATAATCGATTGTCTATATCTGGTATTCCGCAGGGTAGCATCCTAGGACCTCTGCTTTATACAATTTACACCGCTAAAATAATTAAATGTCTATGTTTTTGCAAATATTATCTCTATGCTGATGACACACAAATCTACCATTCTGTACCATGCTGTATCTCTTATTAATGAGGAGATTGAAATGTCTCTTCGAAGCATTGCCTTGAAATCAATACCAGTAAAACTTCTGTGATGGTTTTTGAACGCTCAAAAGCTAAATCTGCTGTTATGGAAATCATTCAAATTAAAGGATTCCAATCTGCGATTTAAAGATCATGTTTCCCATTTAATTAGAATTGCATATAGCCATTTAAAGGTTCTATATGGAAGTAAATATTGTCTTGATATCCAGAAAGTTTTGTGCGAGTCACTGATACATTCAAAATTTTACTTTTGTTTTGTGTCTACATATTATAATTGTTTGGATAACTTTTGCAATACTCTAAGTGGGGTAAATTGTAGACCATCGATATCAGTAATATCGGCAATTGTAGTCTCACAACTGTGACCAGCTTTATTTTATTAATTTTAGCACATACAAGTTAGTACCAATTTCACAAAATACTCCAGTCAAACAATCTCATTTAGATTTGATGTGAAATAACTGTCCTACTTTGTTTTCTTGTTAGTAACGAATATAAAAAAACATGGAAATTAGGGACGAAAATAATATGCACGATGATGTTTATAAATACACGCATTTAAGTATTCGATGGGTGGAGATAGTCGAAGTAATTTATTTTCGGATAGAGCGATATATTAATCTGTGTTTGGACAGGAGTGTCATGTAGCGGCAATTAGTCGGTTGAAAATCCTTCAGCGGAGCAACTTACGCCGTTTAAAATGCACTGAACGGTAATTATTCCGAACGGAAGGGTCGTTTTAACCTCGCCGAAAAATAGAATTGAGACAATAAATGTCCGCGATGTAATTTTCAGTATGTGTGTTTCTAATTTTATTTTGAAAATAACAAATGTATATACCTACAACAATACACATCTTATTCTTATAAATATAGTTTATATTGACAAAGGAATCGTCAACGAGCAACAGATGTGCGTTCTTCGAAAGAATGTGTTCGTTTTAAGCAATTAATTCCATCTTTCATTCTATCTAGTCTGTCTCTTGATGTATTGGGTAATATTTCTAATAAAATGGCAAAATATTTAAATCGTAGGATCATTTTTTTTCTATAAGAATGCTCTAATAAAACTGTCAGCGTAATATTTCAAAGTCGTGACGTTTTTATGTGTGTATCGTGTATCAAAAGCTTTCTAGTCTTTTGATGTTATAACCGCTTTTAAATTTAACATTTTACAAATTCAACTATTTCGATTTTAATTTTATTCTTAAGCGGACGCTGCTATTCCTACGCGAGTGGTATTTAGAAAGCATAAAAATAATATTCGTTGATCTAAAACGAAAATTTTTCTTTAGACTAGTAATGTTGGAACTACATATTTTGTGGAATCTAAAATATTTGAATACAAAACCAAAATGTATCTTCACCACATGACTGTTGCAATAGGTGATGTTTGTCCACAGAGGAAAACATTACTGCTGTGTCGATAATGCTTAAACGAAGCAATGGAACTACCAGCAGATAAAGAACACCTTAGGGCTAAATGCATCGGCAATTCAATCGATTCTGCATGATCATTTGCATGTGAAGAAACTTGTTGTTGTTGTCTCTGAGTACCGAATAGACTAACTGAAGAGCAGATGTCACGACGTCTGACTTGGTGCCGAAAGATGTTAAAAATGTTTGCTCTCGATATGTGAACAATATCATGACATGTGAGGACACTTGTGTATACTATTATGTATGATGTGCCGACCAAGACTCAAAATAAAGTTAGGGTCTTAAACGATGAGGACACCCCAGTAGCTGCCAGAAGATCAACTGGAATTGTGGAGCGTGTCGTCCTGAACACACAAACGACAGTCGCAACTGAGTGGTACATAGAACCTTGTGCCTGAAATCGTCAAATCGGTGAAGAACCTACGGCTAAAGTCAAGCATGAATACTTGACCACTACAAGACTGAAACCTCTTCAGCACCCTCCTTACAATCCACACCTTGTTCCTTACGGCTTTGTCCTGTTCCCAAATATGAAAATGAAGCTTCAAGTTGTTTTATCAAGTTTTCACGTCAGTAATGTCATTGTATTGGACTCCTTTTCTGGGCTTCGTACATGACCCAAACATTTTATTCTCTACTTCTTAATCCTCTTCTATTTCCTGTTTTTCTACAACGTTTATCGGTTCTAGTGTTGTTCCCGATATCTCTCTGCCTATTACTACGTCTTCTTAATCTTTTTGTATCATTCTCAACGTTTCAGACGCGTGCAATAACATATAGGGTGTTCCATTAAAAAAAAGTGACTTTCATCGATGTGAGCTTGGTTGAAATGAACGTTAATTTTGGACGACCCTGTATAAATTATGGTAAATTTTAGAATGTAAATTTGATGTTTGCTAGTTTAGCTAATAACATGCCAAATATGAGATTTTTAGCTGCAATGCCTTTAGAAATACAGAATTTTGAACATAACGTTGTAATTGGCCCTATATTTGAAAAAATTGAATAACTCAAAAACGGCTGATTTTTGACATAGTGTCTGATACCAATCAAGTATTCAGGTGGTATCAGAAACCCACTGCCTCTGGCAGATATGTTAATTATTTTTCAAATCACCCCTTACAACAAAAATTTAATACTGTTATAGCCTTAAAAACTAGAGTCACACAGATAAGTGATGAGAGATTCATTCATAACAATTTAAAAAAACTTTTCTGGATGTTTTTCAATAATGGTTACCCCAAAAATATCTTAAATAAATTAATTTACAGTTCGAATTGCTTTAACGGTCCTATTGATGATGAGGCTGAAGACCCTTTTATTTACAGGAGACTGGCCTACGTACCAGGTCTTACGGATAAAATAATTTCACATTTTAAACCGTTTAACAATCTGAAATTAGCTAAATACAATATCACCACTATCCAGAATTTGTTCACAAAAACTAAAGACAAAACTAATTTACTCGATAATAGTGATGTGGTTTATTGTATCCCCTGTTCACAATGTCAGGGATGTTACGTAGGTCAGACCTCACAAACTCTAAAAAAGAGATTAACCCAACATCAGAGTGACTGTCGAATAGGAAAGAATTCATGTGCTTTGGCCATTCATTTTAGAGAAAATGAGTAATAATAATTCTATCAATTCTAAATCTGATATAGATCAGCTTAATGTTATCTATTGCAATGTCCTACGATTCAAATAATAGTTGTTTTTTTTTTTCTGATTTGTGCTGTACACTGTAATTTTTATTCTATTTGACTTTGACTGTACATTTTATCCAGTAAAAATCCTTTAGATTTAATACTTTAAACACGTAGGAAAAACAATCTAACAATATAAAAAAAAGATATAGTTTTATATACATTTATCAGATTATCGAGTTTTCAATTCAATGTCATTCCTGTCCAACTGTTGTTTTTTTTTTTTTTTTTTTTAATGCGTGGTGGGTGCTTAATATCTATATTAATATCTATATTATGCAATGTTATAATTTTTATTGATTGACTCAAGTTGTAAGTAATATTTTGATTTTATTTATACAATTGTTTTATGTAACTTAATTTTAGTAAGGTATCCTCCTGAGGATGTTGTGAATTAACAACGAAATATAGAGGCACTTTCGAACAAAAGAGTTTGAATTTACAAACACAGACCGATTATCCAAAATTTTCCTCTCCATCAAAATCCACTTACCAATTGTGGAGCCCAAGAACAAGACCAATAACTTGCATTTTAAATAATAAGAATAATATGTTTTTTATTGTGAGTATGTGTTGCGACATTTTAACAGAAAAGATAAATGCTAATAATAATAATAATAATAACAGAAATGAAATATATAAAAAAGAAAAAGTTATAGTAATGCCCAGCAAATCTCAGGGCGAGTCTCAGTAATATTACTGCTCTAACGAACCCCGTAATACTAACACATGTGCTTATACAATTGCTGCTTAAACCTATCTAAAAACTAAAATTAAGAACTTAAATATATTCAGTAAATCTTTCATGTACCTATGCTTAGTTGTAACTATGTAAATTGAACAGTAATTACGCTGAAGAAAATGTAACATGTATATTCCCAAGACTCCATACTCCAACATACTCAAATTCGACCCCCACGAACGTTTAAACAAAGTTTTAAATATAGGAGCAAATATTAAGCCTCTAAATCTCGTAGTAATATTATGTAACTACATCAGATCTAAACCTAATTTTCAAGTAGAAATACGGTGGTGTCTTGTTTATCATAATTTTATGAACGAGAGTTAACATCTCCAATTCTCTTCTATTTTTCATATTTAACCAACCAACATCTCTTAATTTATGAGAGATATGCTCGTACTTCCTGATGCTAAAGATAAATCGTAGACATGAGTTTTGTAACCTCTGAACATGGCCACTAGTAATATTATCAATAACAGAGTGATAAATGGAAGAGCAATAAGTAAATTGAGACAATACCAATGCCTCACACAATTTTATTTTAACATTTATTGGCAAGGAAGTTCTATGTGCATAAAGCTTTCTTAAATTTATATATGCTGATTTAATATTACCTATTTGTAATTTGAGTATGATATCTAAGTGAGTTGTCCATAAATAATCCTAAATTCCTTGCATCTTTAACAATTGGTCACTTTATACCAGCAACTGCTATCTTAAATACCCTTTGCAGCTCTTTACAAATTTTAGACTTACCAAAAAGTAATACTTTAGATTTAGTTGGATTTAGTCGTAAGTCAAAGTTAGTAGATATTATTAAGAGAATTCAAATCAGTGTTTATAGCATCCAAAGCTATCCTCCATTCACTAGGCGCGAAAGAAAGATAAAGCTGCGTGTCGTTCGTGTAAATTGAAAACAATAGCGGACCCAAAATCAAGCCCTGCGGCACGCCCAAGTTAACATTAAGCGCAGGTGACACCCTTGAGTTCAGGATAACACTTTGCTTTCTATTAGATAGGTAACTTTGTATTAACTTTACAGATGTACGACTTAAACCAAAACGAAGCAAAAGTGAGCAAAGAGTGGCATGACAAACTGTGTCAAATGCTTTAAAATAATCTAATAGCACCAAGACCAATATCATTTGTCACACCCAGTAGTGCAGTTTCATAACTGTGTCCTTTTCTAAAGCCCGATTGAATATTTGGGAGTATACCATTATTATTGACAAATTGAGGTATTCAATTGCATATGGATGACTTTTTCGAATATTTTAGACATTGTCGGCAATAAACTTATTGGTCTAAAATCATTGAAGGAGGTAGAATTTGACTTTAGGAAGTGGTCTAATTAATGCATACTTCCACATCATAGGTACCACAGATTTCTCTATACAAGAGCCAACTAATTCAATTTCCTAAGTCAATTTCCTTATCATAAAAAAGATCTATCCCCATTAACACGGAATTGAGAAGTGAAGTAATTTTATTGACTAGAGAAAATTGGCGTAGTGTTAATCTAAAAAACTGCAAAAATAAGAAATGTTTCGGTCTAGTATGATAGGCCGATACGTATAGAGGGCGGATCAATAAATACCCGTGTTAGGAAAGAAGAGTTTTTCCCATTTTTCAACGTAATCACCTTTTAGTACAATACACTTTTCCCAACGTTTCTGCCATATCTTTAACCCATCCAAAAAATACGATTTGTCAAACTCTGCAAAATACGCTTCTGTCTCGACGATAACCTCCTCGTTTGAGCTGAATCTTTTTCCCCCGAGCCACATTTTCATGTTGGGTGACAGAAAGAAGTCGCAGGGAGCCAAGTCAGGCGAGTACGGTGGGTGCGGCTGCAATTCGTAGTGCAGTTCATGCAACTTTGCCGCGACAATTCTGGATGAATGTGCTGGTGCATTATCGTGGTGAAACAGCACTTTTTTCTTAGCCAAATGGGGCCGTGTCTCCTTCAATTTTATATCGCATCGGTCCAATAATTCACTGTAGTACTGCCCCGTGACCGTTCTGCCTTTCTGCAAAAGGTCCATGAGGATTATTCCTTTGGAATCCCAAAAAATCGTGGCCATGACCTTGCCGGTCGATGGGGCCGTCTTTGCCTTCTTCGGAGCAGATTCACCCCGAAAAATCCATTGTTTCGACTGTCGCTTGGACTCTGGCTTATAATAATAATGGATCCAGGTTTCATCGACGGTGACGATTCGACGCAAAAACTCCTGCGAATTTCTCTTAAAGAGGTCTAAACACTGCTTCGACATTGACAACCGTATCCGCTTGTTGTCCATCGTAAGCAATCGCGGCACCCAACGGGCCGATACCTTTCTCATCGATAACTTATCATGTAAAATATTAATTGCCGTTCTTTACGACACGCCTACGGCCTCTGCTACTTCGCGCACTTTCGTTCGGCGATCAGCGAGAATCATGTCGTGGACCTTTTGAACGATTTCCTCGGTAACCACGTCTGCCGGGCGGCCTGGGCGCTCCTCATCAAAAACAGATGTACGACCACGTTTAAATTCGTTGAACCAATATCTTACGGTTGTCATAGATGGTGAAGGGTCCCCATAGACAGCATCCAACTTCGCATGTTTTTCCATCCAAAAATAAAAAGCGAATTACGGATCGATATTGCTCTTTTTCCATTTTATCGAGAAACACAAAACACGTGTGATACAACTGGCTGCCAAATAAAAACTAACGTATGAATCAGTCTGAAATTTATTGTGGTGTTGTCTGACAGATGGTAGTACACGACGGTAATGCCAACTTCTCTCAGCAGCGCCACCTGTCTCCAAACACGGGTACTTACTGATCTTCCCTAAGTTAAAGCACCCCAATAACCAATGACAATCAATTTTATTATTAATGAGCTTATAACGGGTCGATGGCCGCAGTGGTTAGGCGGCTGACTATCGTTGTGGGAGGATGATAGGTGCCGGGGTTCAATTCTCTGTAGGGACAGTGACATTTTTTCAGAGAGTTTAATCCCGGATCGACTTGCTATTCGCTGTTGGGAGCAAACTGATTAACAGCGCGGCATCATAAAAGGCGATATGGTGCTGTCACAAAGCCATTGAACACAACTTACACATAAACTACACCGCGAGAGTTGCAGTGATAGCCAGACAAGCGATACAGCTTACGGAGTCACTGCAACTAAGCACCCACCACACATTAAAAAAAAATCCAAGTATAGCATTAGCAATTTGTCTTCTTATAGATAATTTATAGAAACCAAATTCTGTCCTAACGTCATTATAATTATAATAATCAGGATATGATGCTTTCTAAAATAGAAAAACTTCGATCTTATTACAAATCCCATTAATTGCATACAATTGGCGACAATACCATCTATATGTTTACCAAAAGATAAAGAAGTAAATAGTACACCCAGATCTTTAATTGTTAGACGCGATTGCAAGTCGATTCCCTGCATATGATACCCTCTTCCGCTATCCGTTCGTAATAAAGTGGATGTAGTACAAATCTTTATATATAGAGGAAGTGGTGCAAATGTGGAAACCCTGTTTAATTTTTTTCTATAACTAGTTCGTTTACCAATAGAATATTTCTAAAGTCTGGAAAACACTTCACAAAAATGTTATTAACAATAACCGCTTTAGGTTTTATGCAAAAAATTACGTTTACATTGTAATAATAATTGTCAATGATAAAATTACTCTTTGATTCGAGTTTCAAAATGTGCTGGCAATGTGGAAACATTAGTTTGAAATTGTAAACAAAAAACTGAACTATTTGATAAAATGTTCACTTGCAAAAGTCACAAATGTAATGCTCATTTTCACACTCAGAGCACAAAGTATGGCACCATGAATCACAAAGTAAGCACCTAATCCAAAGTTCCCCTTGAACATCATTTGAAAAAGCCTCTCCGAAATGTGGAAACGTTTCCACATTTCCCCCAGTGTTGTGCTTCCACATTACCAGCATCGCTACATTGAACTATAATGTTAAAACTATGCTACATTTTCAAGCTAGGAATTTACTTACTTGCACAAGATTGTAGCGTATTTTTTGCTTACCAATAACCGCCTAAGCGCTAAGAGATAGCTTAGTAGACTATGTGATTAACACACTTTAAAAACTTACCTTAAAAGTTTGAATATTCAAGAATAACTTTGGACAACCACTTCACAGACAATACACAACAGAGTGGCTGCCAGCGCTCCTACAGACTAACTAAGGAAACTCAGTAACAAGTTGAAACGGTCACAACTAGATGGCATCAGCTTCAGAGCCCTAGAAATTGTGCTTCCACATTACCAACACGTTTCCACATTTGCACCACTGCCTCTACCTTTAAACCATACGAAAATAATAAGCACTGTGAATATTTAACACATTCTACCAAATCGTTAATAAATATAATAAACAATAAAGGGCCGAGATTACTACCCTGAGGTACCCCCGAAACCAGATTATACTTGTCAGACACAACAACCCTTCAGATAAACATACTGATACCGGTCACTTAAGTAAGACACAAAGAATCCAAATCCAAAGAATCAAATTTTCTCATCTACTACATTTTTAACCAATGCTGGATTCTATATCGATTGCTGAACTTGTACAAAAAACAGGAGCATTTGGTGTACCTTTTTTGCTACCACAGAAGCATGGAAAGCACTTTAAAATTTCTACATATGAGCCACTCAATTAAACTCATGCTCAAGTTCTCATATTTTTTCACAATGTAGGTAACAACGGGTACACCAAGATGTAGGACTTTTTACAAAGTTATGCACATGGTCGTGCAGCCTTTTAGAAACTAGTTAGAGAAAATAACTAAAAGTAAAGTTGCATGATGCTTTGTGAAGAGCCCTGGTGGTCGATAAAAACGGAGATCATTTTCGAGATTAGCACACCAAGACAAATTCATGATCACAATTGTAGCCCATTGTAATCCTGTGTGTTACTCTTATTGACCTACAAGTGGAAAGATATCTAGAATTAAAAACTAACAATTACTCCAAATCATTCTGGAGAACTGCTTTTAATTATGATATCTGAGCATTTAAACATAATCTATCGTAATCGTCTCAAACAGATTTATAATGTGAATGATCGATTAGAGTTTGTTCGAGATCTCGAACTGACAAAGTTCATCCGTCTTATAAACATATAGCATCTATTTAAATCTCCCGGATTTAGCGTCAAACATTCTCCCGTTTGAAATTTCTCCCAAAACTCTAATCGTGCGTCGCTATCTTAACGACTCACTTTCAGACCATCGATCTGACAAAACCTTCCCGAAATAAAAATTCCCGCAGACAAATTTGAAGATTCTTCAGATTACAAGCGACGCTCGGTATCCAGACGCTTCGGTTGGCCTCTTCAAAGAGCAGGAACGAGAACGCCAAAATGAATGTGCCGGAGTCGTATACGGACCGGGGGACATTTATCAACGCCTAATTGACAGAGAGTGCTGGGAAGACAAAGTGACACTAAACGTTGTCTAATTACCCTTCGTACGTCGCCTGCCCCGCACCACTCCTCTCACATCCGTGCGATGCTTGGAGCTATTTAAATTCTATTCGCAATGACCCGAGTTCGGATGATGTTCTCGTCCTCTTTTTTAGCACGTTTCAGATCCCAAATATTTCGATACCGTGAGGCCGGGTGTATATGCATGTACGTGGACAATACATCGTTAGGTGTTAGATGAAACTCTCGTGACAATTTGACAAAAGATGGAACATAATTTTGCTAATTCTTCGCTGCATATTTCAATGATAAACTGTTGAAAAACGAGTCCTTTCATTATGGAAATATCTATTAGTTAGAAGTAAGTTTTTTGCTTGCATGTCTACAGCACTATTAAATAAACTCATTAAGTAAGAAAAGGAAGTAATTGGCATGTCATCCCATTAGAATCAATTTTTAGAAAATTAAAACGATAGAAGAAGAAAGACATACATATATACTGTATATTGTTCATGTTTAAAGGAATTTTTCATTCATCTGTCCTAAAGTAATTCCAGGATTTATGATCGCAGTTGATGAGATCGCAGAATACCAGCCGTTCAACTTTAACATCGCTTTCGAGGTGAAGATCTATTTAGAGAGCAGTCGAGTTTTTATCTACAAACACCTGATAGCCAGGAAGGAATATAGAAAAGACAAAATGAGTATCATGCCAATGCTGTTCTGTTGAAAGATATACGAAGCTCATATTTGTGAGAAATGGTGGTTTAAACGTTCACAGGTACGCGGAAGATGTTCTGCAAGAAGTTGTTGTCCAATTTTTTCATTTCATTGGAAATAGCTTTGTATTGATGCATGACAACGGCTCGAGGTCTTCATTTTTGTTTAAGGCTGGATTGAGCATCCTCCAGCCTTCTAAACTCTTGTTTGAGCGGGTTGATCTCACAGCGGAGTCTGAGAGAATTTATTTGTCTGCACATGTGAAGATCAGGTTGTGTATTTGCCCTGTCAGGATCCAACTCCGTAAGGTTTTGAATTAACGGATTCTTAGACCAATGGGCCCTTTCTAGGGTAAATCTGGCCAGCGTCCTTGCGTAGGTGATCAATGATCATTAATGGAATGTCTAAATTTCGCTAAGTTTGTTTGTGTTTGTTGGATACAACTCACAGAGCTGCGGCAATGATGGATAAGACGCAATTTTGAAACTCATTCAATGTTTGGGTTTGAGACTTCGACTTCGCTAGACCATGTCAATGAGTCATAAGTTATTATCGATCTTCAGTTTTAAGAGAGAGCTTTTCCAACAGAGGAGCGGATACAAGACAGACCTCGCACGTAAGAACTTAACAGCAATACTGGAAAAAATGCTGCCGAAAGGTGAGACACGTATAGAGAGTAACACTGAGCCATTTGACCTTAGTTGACCAAGGGAGCCCCTCACGACCCACAGAGATGTTGGTTGGGACTGGATTACTTTTTCTCGATAACCTCACTGCCATACATTTCGAGGCATTAATGGAGGGACGGCATCTGCACTACCATTTGCCGATATCGTCAACCGACAAACAAGAGCTTCGTTTCTCGAAGAGATGTATGCTGCGATGTCTTCGAGCGACTTGATGAAGAAAGTCCTGATAGACAGGTACCAAATCCGGATTAATACTAAACCTGGACATCTTGTAAACAAAACGATCATGCCATATTGAATCGAAAGCTTACGTGAAGTCGAGGAAAGCCACCTCAGTGGAGTGACGCACCTCCAGAGCGTTACAAATTTCCTCCATGATCCGGAGTAGATGGAAATCGGTCGACAAGCCTTCGCAGAAACCAAAGTTGCCGTCAATGATAGCGTTTCTGAGGCGACTCATAGCGACGGCTTCAGGTATCTTGAAGATACTCGATAGAAGGCTTATCGGCTTGTAACTCAAAGGGAGTTTCGAATCTTGGTTCTGCTTCTGGAGCATGACGACGTTTGCATGCTTCCACAAGCTGGGAAAAGTTCTAAGATTCAGCATGGAGATGACACACGGTAGAAGTCGCTGATGAGTACTGTAATGAAGTTGGAGTTCATTGGCCACCGTGCAATCCAAATATTACCCATTAAGGCCCTACTGTTTCCTAGTTTTCTCTGCTTCGAAATTGATGGGGCAGATTCTACATTCACTATTTGCTTTGCCTGAATAAATGTACCAGCTACATCACCCACTAGATTATCATCCTCTCGGAAGTCGTCATCGAGATCTTCTTCGTCGATAATTTCATCTTCTAGTATTGCCATCAGTTCTGTAGTAGTTAGCGGCCTCCTCTTTTCGCATCTCATTTTATTTGGGTAGCCATAATAAAATTATTGTCACTACAATACTTCTAAGTAGCAATAATCGATCAATAACTCACCAAATGCCCAAAATTGAATCAATATAATCAAAAGAAATTAGTTCTTACCCGAAGCTTATCACAAAATATTAGAATCAAAAACTTCACACCTGCACTTATTTTCACACAACTGATACAATTTGAATGAATAATAATCAAACAAAATTAGTTTTCATAAAGCAACTTCCTTCAACAAGTATTTATACACAAGTAAATACAGGAAATGCTGAAATGTGCAGTAGTCCCTTTTTACTAAGAAACTAAATAAAATTCACTTGATCTTTTTACTTAATATAATGAAGAAAACAAAATACATGTTAGTGCTAGTAACAGATCCAAAAACCATATAATAAGTGCTTCCAAAATTTCTTAGTCAGCACTATTTTATTGACCTCATTTTGTAGTTTTTATAACCCTAATAATAATTAACCTTATTTCGCATTTTTTAATTTGTTTGCACTAAAAATTAGTACACGCATTCATTTATTAAATTATATACGTTAGAGTTGGACATAATTATGATTTTGTGGGGAAAAAAATATTAATCCTATTGAACACATTTGAAATGAACGCTAAAGGCGTATTAGTCGTCGTCCAGCAATACTTACAACTTTGCAAGTGCTACGTTTAGCTCTTTTAGAAAAATTCCAAGCAAATTGATTAACAAATTTGGGAACAAGCATTTGAAGCCGATCACGTGATGGCAGCTGCGATGTGTCTCATCAGGGCAACTTCGAATGCAAGATCTAATTTCATCGTAATTCACCCCTTAACCTACAATAGACTAGTTCCAACCCCATGTCCTGACAATCGACGAATTGTCCAAACTAGATCCGGATCTGCTGTACTAACCTGTGTTGTGTAATGCCCGGCTGTGCTACTTCTGACCTACCCACTAAATGCTATGCTGTTGCACGATGCTTTCGAGGAGGTGGTGAACCTTTGTGCCTCCATTCCATGCTCTGCCTTTTTGATTTAGGATCATAATGGAAAACCCAGGTTCCATGCACACTGACGAATCTTGCTAGGAAGGGTTCAGAACCTCGCTTAATGATGACCAAATTCCTCTTTGAAATGACCTGTCGAATGCGCTTTTGTTCTGGCATCAACATTTTCGATATCCGTCGTACAGCCACCTTTTTGAAACCTAATTCTTCATATAAAATGGTTTCTGCGCTACCTATTGAAAAGCCACAAGTATGAGGTATGAATTTCACAGTAATTCGTTTCTCGTTCAAGACTATGGAATGGACCAGATCACTGTTTTCTTTGAAAACAACAGTTTTCGGCCGTCCAGCACCAACATTTTGTTCACAAGTCTCTCTGCCTCTTACCTAATTCTCCACCACCTGATATGGAGGTGCAGATTCACCCAATATTAGAGACTGAATTGTTCTGGTACATGTTCACTATAGGATGCTACACTGCTAGCTCGTAACTACACTCTTACTTAGATCTTTGCATGTGTTTACAATTGTTTCAATATTAATACGCTGAGTGTCCTAGAAAGTACGCACGTTATTCCATAATTCCTAACAAATTACTGTAATAAACAATATAAATACACTTCAACGCTGTTTAATACATAACCCAAGAGAACGATCTTTCGCAGCAATAAACCTTGCAAATAATAACTCGTACGAAGTACGAAAGTTACACGAGATAGTTGAAAAGGAAGCGTTAGACTGCAATTTATTAAACTATAAAGCTCGAATTTTACACCAAACAGTTGTTTTTAATTTGCCGTGACGAAATTTACGACCAGCTTGTCAGGTGGGCAGACGAACAGAACACAAATCCTCTCAACTCCGAACACCAGATATCACAGGGGCAGAGCAAGGGAAAGCGATCGTGCGACGAAGATGACAGTTCTCGACGAGAGGAAGAATCCGAGAAGACGCTAATTTGCGTCGCCGGTACGGAATTAGATTTTAAACGACTAACGATCCGAACGAGCGTTGAAAAATGACGAACGTATGACAAATAAATGAAAAACGAAAGCAAAAAGACAAATCGAGAGGCGACAAACGAAACAACGAGCGTGCACACACTACGATCTTCACGCGGTAATATATTAAGAGACCTTCTAGTATATCATCTACCATATGAATTGAGTATGCAGAGGTGATTTTCGTCTGCGACGATTAAAGGCGTATATCTGACATTAATTTAAGTTATAAACGACGTTTAAGAATGCTTTTCGGTACTAAATTAAACATACTGTACGGCATGAGTTTACGGGAACTCTCGTAGCAGTGTAGGAGATGATAAGCTAGATAATTAGGGATAATTGGGAGAGAAATAATGGTAGTTAAAACGTTCTTGGAACGGATGGAATGGTAGTTAAGTTTACATTCCCGTAGTTCTTTTAATTTCACTGTGTTTAAATATGTTTACTAGTTTATATTATTCTGGTTAGTATGATATGAAATCCACATGTGACACTTTAGTTGAAGTAATACGTTATTCAAAAACAACATTAAAATAATATTTATGTAGGAATTTGTAGTTATGTTAGGTGAGTTATCATTTTGTACACTGATATACAATCTTAGGTATGTAGTAATTCCAGACCCAAAATATTTATTCTGCTCGCTCGATATATCATTCAAAAATCATCGTACATTCCATCAAAAAAAGTTGGACGACAATCATTTTCGTCTATTTCTTTTAACCATTCTTTTTGCAAGAAATAGCAACAGTTATGCTACTTTAGTACTACTTTGATACCAAATTTTATTGCGTTAGAATCACACATTTAGATTATACAGGGTGTGCTTGTCACTTTTTTCCAACAGCGTATTTAATGCATAATATCCAGATCGCCTTATTAGACAAGTTACAGATAGTTAGATTGAGTCTAATTCTTGTTATTTTTTCCAATAGCAAATCCAGATTGATACAATGCATTCTCGTATAAATTATCCGCGTTGGCGTGCCGCAGGGTTCGATTCTGGGCCCCGACTTATTTATTTTATGTACATCCGACATTCCCATCCCTCCTATCACTAAGCTAGCGGGCTATACGGCAGTAACTAAACGGCTTTAATCATAAAGCTGCTGACTACCAAGAAGATGTGAAGTGTTCTACATGTAAATCATTAGTTCATAAGACGTTCATTAAAGTTCATAAGAGATGAATGTGATTCGTGTCCAAAAACATGTCAAAACTGTATTTTGGCTAATGATAAGCTTTAGTTTAGATTTAGATGTGAATCATTTTATTTTTGATAATAATTGCCTTAACTTTTGATAGACATGTTAATCTGTACCTATCTAATGTACCAAGTGAATAGCAACTAAGGAATATAAATTGTAGATCTCACAAACTTCTAATATTTCATCAGAATGTCCAGAGTTTTAAAAATAAAATTGCCTCATTAGAAATTGCTTTATCTACAGATAATATCGATATAGCGTGTTTTTTAGAACATTGGCTAAAAGAAGATGAAATATTTAACATTTGTATTAGGCAAATATTCTCTCTGTAGTTATTTTACTAGAAAGGACTCAAAGGGTGGCGGGGTTTCAATTTATATGCACTCTAAATGTGGATACAGCGTTGATAGTATAGATGGGTTAGATAGGTTTTCTATTGAAAAACATTTAGAAGTCTGTGGTGTAAAACTGATTCTGAGGGAAGCGTCATTCGCTATAATTACAATATATAGACCTCCAAATGGCGAAATAGACGTGTTTTTGAAACAATTGAATTCTATACTGGAATATGTAACTTTAAAGGTTAGTGTTAATATTATATTAAATGGCGATCTTAATATTGACTTTCTTATTAGATCTGATATTAATGATACTTTGCGTGATTTATTTAATGTTTATAATGTAAAATTACTATTAAATGAGCCAACTAGAATTACTCCAAGTACGGCAGCAGGAATTGACTATCTTTGTTCTAATGTAGACAGTGTAAACCTTGAATCTTTCTGGGTATCCCATAACGGTTTATCGGATCACTCGGCACAAATTCTGTAATATATGACAGGTAATAATTCACAAAAAGATGACTACTATTTTACTAGAGTATTTAATACTGAAAACTCGAACAATTTCCTGTTTTATTTAACTAAAGATAATTGGATGGATGTATTAACGGCTGATTCAATGAATAATGCCTTTGCAGTATTTATAGGCACTTTACAATATTATATAGATCTATGCTTTCCAGTGAAAAGATTTAAAATTACTTCGAAAACTAAAAGCAGTCCGTGGTTGACAAAAGGTATTAGAATATCATCTGTCAACCTTAGAAATTTATATGAACTTGCCCTAAACTCTAGAGATAAATCGGACTGGCAGTACTACAAAGACTATAAAAAAATATATCAAAGAGTTTTATATGCTGCTAAGCAACTTCATAATTATCGTACTTTTATGAATTCTAGCAATAAATCTAAAAGTGCCTGGAATATCATAAATAATTATGTATATAAGAAACGTCAAAATCACAAAATAAATCGAATAAAATATAATAATGAAGTTCTAGAAAATCCACAGGCAATAGCCGATGCATTTGGTACCCATTATAGTAATTTTTCCTCTACTGGCAACATTACAAATTCTTAAAATTTTATTTCTATGTATAGTGCTAAAGGTAAACACTATCCGACCATGTATGTTCCTCCTGTTACCTGTGTTTAAACCTAAAAAATTCAAAATCTACAGGAACTGATGGTATTTGCTCGCATGTTTTGAAACTGTGCGCTCATTTGATTGCAACTCCCCTAACATTATTATTAAATAATTCAATAGATACATGCTCATTTCCCGAAGTCTTCAAAACTAGAGTAGTAGAGTAGGTGTTGTACTAGTCGCATCGTAAGATTTTGTCAGATTTATATTGCGGTTTTGCGGTGAGAATACCTACATAAAAGTTGATTGAGAGTTTTATATGAGCTTGTGGCATTAATTGTTTGGAATCGTTTGTTGTGAACTTGAAGATAATCTATCGCAGCAGTAAGTAGTTATTTGCGGTTAAAGTTCATATATTCTGTTAAAATTTTACTGCATACTTTTTTTTTTTTTCCTATTTCTTCTCAGTGTTGCTGGAGACGTATATATATATGTATATCTTTTCCGATTAGTTTTTGTATATCCTACTTTTTGTTGCTCCTTTTGCATATTTCGATTTTATTTATCTCCTTTTACCGTGGTCTTGTGCCTGCAAGTCACCGTGATCGACCCCTCGGTGCGGAAGAATTTATTTACCTATTCGCTCCTGTTTCCTTTATACTAATCATAATTCTAAAAAATTATGAGTACTTGTACTAATTGTTCTCTCGTGATTAAAACTACTGTTTCTGCTATACAATGCGACGGTTGTCATGGCTTTCTACATGTAGCTTGTACTGGGATGACAGAGAATGATGTTAAAATGACCAGAGCAAAGTCACGTGCGGTAAAAGTTGTTTGTAATGTTTGCAATAATAATATGTCTCAGTTTAACGACATTAAGGCACTTCTTGCGTCCTTAAAACAAGAATTTTGTTCTGCAATCAATGAATTAAGAAATGAAGTTGATGATAAATTAAAACGTTTTAAAGAAGAAGTAAATTCACAATTGTCCACTAATCATGACCAGTCACCCGAGTTTGAAGACATATTTAATGAATTTAACGAACGACAGCTAAGGAAGCTAAATATTATGATCTTTGGACTTCCGGAATCTACGGCTGATCTTTCTTCTGAATCTCGCCATGCTGCAGAAAATGTTAGCGTTTCCTCAATTCTAAAATCAGTAACAACTGAGATTAACGTTAATGAACTGCGTTCTCGCAGAGTAGGTCGCTTTAACGCGTTGGCCTCAAAACCTCGACCAATTAAAGTTACTCTTGGAAATATGTCCGAGGTGCATGCTGTATTACGCAATGCCCACAAAATAAAATCTATTACCAGTTATCAAAACATCTTTATTTCATCAGATCGTACGCCGAGATAAATTAAAACCTATGCAGATTTAAAGAAAGAATTAGACATTCGAGTGTCTAATGGCGAGAAGGACCTTAAAATTAAATATATCAGGGGATGTCCTAGGATCTTAAAAAACTAAGCGATCAACACAAGTGCTCAACTTCATTCAGTTTATACTACCAGAACGTAAGGGGATTAAATACCAAAACAACCGACTTATTTAATGCGGTAGTGTCAAGTGAGCTGGATATTATTTGTTTGACCGAAACGTGGTTATCTTCGGCTGTGACTTCATGTGAGCTCTTTCCACATACATACTCCGTTTTTCGCTGCGACAGGGATCTGCGTGACTATGGCGTCGGTCGGGGCGGTGGAGTCTTAGTTGCTACCAAAACTGACTTCTTGGTTACTGTGCTAGATTTAAGTATGTTTAGAAGATCTGTTCCCGCCATTGATATTTTGGGATGTAAAATAGTCTTAAGTAATGCCACTCACTTGTATTTGTTTGTTTTATATATTCCTCCTGTTATTTCATTAGATGAATATCAACACTTTCTGTCACTTTTCACATCAGTAGAGTGTATCACTAATAGAAACGTTATCATTGTAGGAGATTTTAACACTCCATCATATAACTTAGGTATTAATGATAGTAAAGCAATAATTTTCAATAACTTTCAACAATTCATGGACCTAACTCAAAAAAACTTTGTACTTAATACTAATAATCGTTTACTAGATCTTGTATTGTGTAATCTTCAAGTTACCGTTGAGAGAAGTGAGGATCCGCTATTGGATGAAGATTTACATCATCCACCTTTAGAATTATCAATTAATTGTTGCGCTGCCACTGCTAAGCGTTTTCAGGATGAACATGGCGAAATGCCATTCAATTTTAGGAAAGCCAATTTTCATTTACTTTATGATTTGTTGCTTCGTGTTGATTGGTCAGTTATTAGTAATATATATAATGTAGAAGAATCTTGCAACGCGTTTTATAATATTTTATATAATGTATTTGATCAGTCCGTACCGAGATATAAATCGAATTCAAATAAACGCTATTATCCCCCATGGTTTAACAACAATGTTATAGAATGTATTCGGAGTAAACACAATGCATATAAAAAGTACAAAAAAAATAGGACTGTGTATGATTATAACTGCTTCAAACAAATTAGATCCCAATGTAAATCATTAATTCGGAATTCGTATAAGGACTACATCGCTGAGATTGAGCGATCGATTTTGCGAGACCCAAAGCAGCTCTGGTCTTTCACCCACAACAGAAAAGGAACTACAAGAATACCAGGTACGATGGTTTATGAAGGTATGGAGCTTACAACGCCTCTACAAATAGTTGAAGCCTTTGGAAATTACTTCGATAGCGTTTATACCGCCTCCAACAAAGACCTACGCACGGATGTCAGTCAAACGTTAGGTTACCAAGATACCATCAGCCTATTATCCATTTCAGAGAATGATATTTTATTAAAAATGAAACAGAGTAAGAATTCGCTTTTAAGTGGAGTCGATGGAATCCCTAGCTTCCTTCTACGAGATACTGCTTCAATCTTGGTTAAACCGCTACAACATATTTTTAACTTGATTTTAAAACTTAAAACATTTCCGACGCTATGGAAAACTTCTAGAATATCGCCCGTCTTCAAAAAAGATGACTTATCACATATCAGGAATTATAGACCAATATCAATTATTTGTAACTTTGCTAAAATATTTGAAGCTGTACTATATGATAACATATATTATCACGTTAAAAATCTGCTTTCTCCCAATCAGCATGGCTTTATGGCGAAACGCTCGACGGTTACCAATCTTGCCTGTTTTTCTCAGTATGTGTCAGAGGTTTTGGATACACGTGGACAAGTAGATGTGATCTATACCGACTTTGAAAAGGCGTTTGATCAGATTGATCATTACATCCTGTTAAATAAGCTAGAAAGAATAGGCCTTTCTCCAGCTTTAATCTGCCTGTTTCAATCTTATCTGATTAATCGCAAACAATTCGTCCAGTACCGTAACACCAGGTCTTCAGATTTTTATCCAACATGAGGCATTCCTCAGGGATCAAATTTGGGACCGCTTCTATTTCTGATCTTTATTAATGATGTCACAACTCAATTAACTTGCGAAAAACTGTTATTTGCTGATGATTTGAAGATCTACTCTGGTGTATGCTCGTTGGAAGACTGCGAGTCTCTACAAAAAGATTTGAGTGCGCTAAATGTATGGTGTGATGAAAACCATCTTTCGCTGAATTCACATAAATGTGAGATAATGACCTTCACAAAGAAGCACACCGTTATTAATTATAACTACACCATCAAAGGCGAAGTGCTTCGTCGCACCTCTAAACATAAAGACCTAGGTGTCTTATTTGACATAAAATTTAGCTTTGTTGAGCACATTAGTGAAACTATTGCAAGCGCTTATCGTACTTACGGATTCATCTTCAGAAACTGCCGAGATTTTCGAGATGTCAGATGTTTGCAACAACTGTATTATACTTACATAAGATCAAAGCTTGAATATTGCTCACTAATTTGGTATCCTATTTATGTCGTACATACGAATAGCGTAGAGTCTGTGCAAAGGAAATTTTTCAAATATATTGTGTTTCTTACTGATGGTATTTATCCGGAACGTGGACTTGATCATGACGCATTGCTGGGTAGATTCAATATTGCCTCACTTGAGAAGAGACGTGCTGTGTGCGGATTGAAGTTTTTATATAATATATTGCATGGTAACATTGATTGTCCTTATCTATTGGGTAAAATAAATTTTCGCGTTCCAAGTCCGAACTCTCGGTTACAAGATTTATTTTATTCGTCAGCTGTACGAACTAATGCGTTATCTCGGTCACCGATTTCTCTCATGTGTAACAAATTTAATATATTAAGTAACCTATGTGACATTCACTTTGATAGCTTCCAGCATATATGCGATGTAATTTATAATATTTAGAATTTAGTTATGTATGTTTTACATCTACTCTTTATTTTGTATTATTGTTTTTTTTTCCTGTAATTGGGTTCGCCTGTTGGAAAATACATATTATTATTATTATTATTATTATTAAAAACTACTAGAGTGATGCCAATCTACAAATCTGGCGATAACTTATTGATCACGAATTACCGACCAATATCTCTTCTTTCAACGATTTCAAAGATTTTTGGAAAAATAATGGCGGAATAGATTGTTGATTTTTGTTCAAGGAATGAGATTATAAATTCAGCACAACATGGATTTCAGAAAAACAAATCAACTACAACTGCTATTTTGGAGCTCATAAACGAATTACACTGGCAGTTGGATAAACACAATAGATGTGTAGGTGTATTTATGGATTTAAGTAAAGCCTTTGACCTAGTAGATCATACGCTTTTACAAAAAAAAATTACAATCATATGGCTTGCGTGGTAATATACAGAAATGGATAAACTCTTATCTCTCAGGAAGGTAACTTGTTACGGAAGTAAACGGTGTAAAATCAAGAAAGTACCCTGTCAACTGCGGTGTGGCTCAGGGCTCTG
Organism: Holotrichia oblita; assembly: GCA_023690525.1. NCBI lineage: Eukaryota > Metazoa > Arthropoda > Insecta > Coleoptera > Scarabaeidae > Holotrichia > Holotrichia oblita. The sequence continues at coordinate 31,750,190 of CM043016.1, forward strand.
TGCTTGGTCCGTTTATGTTTCTCCTGTTTGTAAATGATCTTCCCACTATAGTAACAGATGGAACAATCGCGATGTATGCGGATGATAATACTTACCTTTGTGGAGAACAGGATATTTTAAAAGTACGAAGAGTTGCCCAAGACATGCTGGATACCTTTTCAAATTGGTTCCACCAAAATGAATTGATTTTAAATAAAGACAAGATAGTTTTTGTTAATTTCTGTGCTCAACCTTGGACAATGGATACGTCTTTATTACTTAAAGTGGAGAACAAGTCAATACAGCAAGTAACGACTACCAAATTTTTAGGACTCTATGTTGACTGTGGTGTGACATGGTACACCCACATTGATAATTTGTGTAAAAGACTTGCAAGTGCTTGTTACGCCCTGTTTAGACTCCGATATCTGGCACAAAAAGAAGTCCTGTTGTGTTATTATTTTTCAACTTTTGAATCACGAATTCGATACGGTCTAATTTTTTGGGGCAGTTCGCCAAACATGCAGCGGGCTTTTAAAATGCAAAAACTAGCAGTACGTAACATATTAGGGCTAAGATCACCGGAATCCTGTCGACCTTGGTTCAAGGCCTTAAGTATACTACCATTACCGTGCCTCTATATTGCCGAGACATTATCTACAATTCATCAGAATATGCATATGCTGCCCAGAAACAATGCCTTTCATTCATACTACACTCGAGGCAGAGATGAATACCTACGCGAAATTTAGTACTAACGGAACGTAATCCCTTAGTAATTGATATAAAATTATTTAATAAATTGCCTCAGTATATTAAGGATATAAAAAGTCACAAACTTTTTAAGAAATCTATAAAAGATATGCTTATAACGCATTGTTTCTGCAGTGTACAGGAATATTTAGATTGTAATGTACTTTAGAGTTTGTAATGTACCTTAGTCATAGTTTTCTTTAGTAGTAAGTATATACAGGGTGATTGGTGAGAATGGCCTATTAAAAGTATTATGCAAACGGATCGGAATTTTAAAACAAAATTTTGCATTTGGATATGGTTGAATATGAACTATCACGTGAAAATATTTTTGAATAAATATCACTTCCGGTTAACCGGAAGTGGGCATCACCTTCGATTTTTTAAATAGCATGCTATAAAATAAATTGCAAATTCAGCTTCTATGATAAATTTTACACATATTTCATATATCATACCCTATACCTAAATACCATTCCTTCTGAGTTATTCGCAATTAAAGAAAGAAAGTGACAGATCCCGATCTTACTTTATAGTGATATTACATCACGTAGGAGTAAATGAGGTGAATGAAATTTTGCATACGTACAGCTGATATTATGTAGTTATACAGCATTTGAAGTTTTTTTCTGTAACATTATACAGAGTGTTTAAAAACTTAGTTGCTTATAAATAAGTTCAATCCGCAAAAAGTAGATTTTCTTAAATGGAAAAGTATATATTTTATTAGATATTATGATTCTACAAAATATTCTCTTTGAATCCGTATTAGGTGTTCCTATACCTAAAATGTAAGGTTAATAAGTTATAACGATTTAATTAACCTCCATACCTAAAATGCTCAAATATGTCAATTTACAGAAGCAAATGTGCTTAGCTCATTTGTTTTACATACTTACTTGCCACTTATTTTGACGTCTGTCATTTTAGTTGGTTGTTCTGGCGTATACTGTGAAACAATGCGAGTATTTACTTTCCAACAACAAAAAATTATTTTATTTGTTACAAAACATCTTAGTATTTTTTTACAATTTTTATTTTATCTCTGTAATAACATTGTTTTCGTTTCTGTGCAATACATTTTTCTCAGTATATTATGTGTTAGAATGGATTAGCATTGAGAATAAACCAAATCAGCTAATCATGAATTTATTTATTATGCAAAGTGAACGTAATAAAATAGTGAAATAAACGTATCAAACGTTTAGTGAAAGATACTAACATTTACAACCAATGATCAGCAAGAATTTTTAAGATATAAAAAGTTTTAGCGACCGATATGTTCGTAGAACAATAGTGAAAGGACAATACCTGTTAAGTACCTAATAATAACAGTTATAATTATTTAAGAAGACAGATAGGTATTTAAAAAACAGTTGAAGTAGTGTGTCCAAAAGAAAATATTTTGTTGAAGGTTTTTTTACCAATAAAATATTAGTTGATTGAAGAGTCTTTTGTGTATTTAAAATAAAAGTAAAATCCAAAGTGTAAAGTAAAACCCAACGTGTAACAATATCAGCAAAAAATTTAGATTATCTAAGAATTCTCCTAGATACTCCCAACAATTGGTATTTGAATAATCAACATAAAGTAAATCTACATCAAAGGTCTAAATAATTAGTAATAACAAATTAGGTAAAATTAAAATAATGAAAAAGATAATACAAAGGTATAAAAGATACCTACAGTAGAAACATTATAAGAACAACAATAATAATAACATAAATAAATAAGTTATCTAAATGGTTCGACATGGCAACTGTTTCTATTCAGGCATTCTATATTCGAAGACGTATTCCTATAATTCTTGCTAATCATCTGGTGTTATTTACCTAAAGGATCCCTTATTCCTATAATTCAATGGGAAAAATGTTCGCAAATACGATTAACAAAATGACAGACGTCAAAATAAGTGGCAAGTAAGTATGTAAAACAAATGAGCTAAGCACACTTGCTTCTGTAAATTGACATATTTGAGCATTTTAGGTATGAAGGTTAATTAAATCGTTATAACTTATTAACCTTACATTTTAGGTATAGGAACACCTAATACGGATTCAAAGAGAGTATTTTGTAGAATTATAATATCTAATAAAATATATACCTTTTCGTTTAAGAAAATCTACTTTTTGCGGATTGAACTTAATTATAAGCAACTAAATTTTTAAACACCCTGTATAATGTTACAGAAAAAAACTTCAAATGTTGTATAATTACATAATATCAGCCATGCGTATGCAAAATTTCATTCACCTCATTTACTCCTACGTGAAGTAATATCACTATAAAGTAAGATCGGGATCTGTCACTTTCTTTCTTTAATTGCGAATAACTCAGAAGGAATGGTATTTAGGTATAGGGTATGATATATGAAATATGTGTAAAATTTATCATAGAAGCTGAATTTGTAATTTATTTTATAGCATGCTATCTAAAAAATCGAAGGTGATGCCCACTTCCGGTTAACCGGAAGTGATATTTATTCAAAAATATTTTCACATGATAGTTCATATTCAACCATATCGAACTGCAAAATTTTGTTTCAAAATTCCGATCAGTTTGTATAATACTTTTAATAGGCCATTCTCACCAATCACCCTGTATGTATATGTCTGTTTCTTTGTTATTCGTGCATTACCTGTAGTAGTTGTGATGCTAATTGTCACTCATATTATATATTACTTTTAAGTTGCATTATGACTTATCCTATTCCTTTTTGTACTTTTCTTTGTACTTTTTTGTGGATCATTGGATTAAATATTATTATTATTATTATATACTACCTCAAGAAACGACGTCTTAGTATGCAAAAGGCTCCAAAGATCCGTCGATTAGCTGTGCGAATGGGTAAACAATACACGACGAAAAGTTATTGACGATGGATGAATAATTGAAGAATTCTTTGGGCTTCTTCCATCGTTTGTTGGACGATGATAATCCGACGTTTCGGTGAAGTGTCCTTCACCGTCTTCAGGGTAGCTCTGAATAGAGCTGTTTGTCTCTAGTATGCTCATAGTCAGCTTACTAGAATCGAGACTGATATCACTAACGACAAATAAAATATTCACTTGTCGTGCATCTGTAGGGGAATCTTATAAATTTGACCGGCTGCGCGGTGTTTCGTCCGGTCACTGTAGATGCGTAATCTCCCTTGAGATTACCTGTGATGTTTGTCGTTCGACATAGTTTCTGGATTCTTCAAGCTGTCTTTGAGTATTGGTAACCATACATCATTGATCTCAAGGTTTGGTGTGCTGATGGCGTTAGGTGTTCTGGCCATATAGGTATGCTATTTCTGTTAGTTCTCTTTTGGTTTGATTGACCTCCTTTGCCAGAATCGTCATGTTTCAGTTTTCGTCATCCATGGTGCAGATGTTCTATGTGTCAACCGTGACGTAATGGTGATTCTCCAAAGCCAAGTTATCGTTTAAAAAACTGGCCACAGTATCTACATCGTGTATATAGTAGGTACATTAGATAAATGAGAATGCTAAATAAATCCGACTCAAAGTCGCTGTAATTAAAAAAACTTTTAAACTTCTGTATATGTACGAAAACGTGGTTCAGACTTTCTTTCATTGAGCTTTAGGGTGTAAAATGGCAACTCATGAGACGCGAGATGAACACCTATAATTCCACAGTCAGGACCGAGTCTTCGATCAAAGATGCGTTCAATCTATTTTTTAGGGAATATCAGGAAGACGAAGGCGACAGCTAAAGCGAGGATGAGTTCAAACTGAAGAAAATCTAAGTAACGTTCCTCATAAAACGTGGGGGCTGAAGCTTATGATGATACACTAGCTGTAACGCACTCAGTAAAGTCCAGAGGAATGCCTGTTTAGGCATCACTGGAACCATATCCTCGACACCGACTGCGGCGATCCTTGGACTTCCTCCGCTGCAGCTTGTTCTGTGGTCGGAGGCAGTCCTAGATGCCTACAGAGCAAAATGTAGTGGATGGTAAAACGGGAGATCATACCAGCATCGTCACCTACATAGAGCACACAGTACCACTGTCCATGAGGGCGGACAAGATTTCAGTCTCAGTGGAGGATATAATGTAAACATCTCCAATAGAGAGACTACAAAAACTCTCATTCACAAATCGAGACGGGTCTCGCGGGTTTGTGGACGCCTCTAAAACGCCAAACGGCACGGGAATTGGAATTTGAAGAGATGGTGAAGCTTTTAGCTTACGGAGCTCAGCGTCCATCTTCCAAGTAATCGGGATCCAGACCAGCCCAGAAGACATATTAAATTGCCCGCAGGTTAATGGAGCAGTTGAAATCCTTTCTGATAGTCGAGCTGCCCTTAGAGCACTACAGGCTGTCAGGTTTGATTCCGAGGTGGTATTTGACTGCCGTAGGATACTCGCAAAACTGATGGAAGATCATAGTGCCAAGCTGATATAGATACCAAGCCACTCTGGAATCAGAGGTAACGAAATGACTGACAAATTAGGTAGAGGTGCCAGTGAGGGGCCACTCGTTGGCCCAGAACAAACATCCTTTTATGTGTACACTGGAAAAACATGGGGATTAAAGCCACGTATGATGTACTGGCTGTACACGGCAGTGGTAAGACCTATGCTAACCTATTGCTGTTTGATATGGTGGACCAAAACTACACAGAAGCAGGCAAGTGTAAAACTCACAAAGATACAGAGGTTGGCCTGCCTGTGTCTCACTGGAGCGAGAAAAAGCACGCCAACAGCTGCTATGGAAACCATGCTAAACTTACCCCCCTTGGACATTTACATAAGGGGGGAGGCAAGAATGGGGGCATATAGACTGAAATGTGGTGGAAACTGGAGAGACCAGAACACTTCAGGACACACCAGCATAACGACTGAAATCACAAACCCAATCTTTGAGATGGGAAGTGATACAATGATTCCCAAACTCTCCTTCGATAAACCCTTCAAGGTCGCCCTAGACTGGGATAAGTGGAGAGGAAAACAGAAACCAGAGGGCCAAACCCAAATCTGGTATGCAGATGGGTCAAGAAGGACCACAGGTTCTGCAGCAGGTATATATGGTGAAACCCTAAATCATAAAGAATATTTGACACTAGGGCAATATACCACCGTATACCAAAAGGAAATATTAGCAATAGACACATGTGCTCTAAGGGCATCAGAGACACAACGTAGGGGTGAGCTGATTCATATCCTATCGGATAGCCAAGCGGCCCTAAAGACACTAGCAGCTTATCAGATAACCTCGAGGCTAGCTTGAGAGTGCCTGGAAAACCTAAGAACCCTGGCCAAACACAACAAGGTAACTTTGGTGTGGGTGCCGGGGCACAAGGGTGTACCAGGTAACGAAATAGCAAACAAGCTAGCAAGAAAAAGTTCTGAAACAAAATTCACCGGACCTGAACCGTGTCTGGCGATAACCAGAACTGCGATAAGCGGTGCAGTGGCTGAGTGGATTGTAAAAACACACCAGGCACACTGGAAGAGCGTTGAAGGGCAGATTCATAGCAAACGAGTGATGAGGCACCCATCACGGCAGTTGGCAGCTGATGTGCTGGCTCTCAGCCGGTTACAGCTTAGAACAGTCACGAGCCTCATAACGGAACATGGCTGTCTAAGGAAATATCTACATAAGATTGGCATCCTTAAGGACGAACCTATATGTAGACTATGCAATGAGGAGGAGGAGACAGCCTACCATGTCATATTCGAATGCGTCGCGTTGGAACGACGGAGACTGCCACTGCTGGGGCCAATTAACCAACTAACAGATCGACCGGAAAAAGACCTACCACACAGGCTACTAAACCTAGTAAAAGGGACTAACCTGTTTACGTAAGGAAATTCACTTGGTAAACAGTGACCAAATCAATCAATCAATGTGTACACTAAACATCCCCAGTGGTTTACCCCTCGGATGATTCCGTGCACCTATTACTTCCCGGAGATTGTCCTAACGGGGCTCCTAGATCGATTATTTACAGTTTCTACTAAAACGTCTCAAATTTCAATTCTCTCCAAAACCACTCATAATAAGTATGTATGTACATACTTTAATACGTTCTTTCTCAGATAAATTCATTTTTAAAATGAAACGTAGAAGTGACAAAATGATAATCTAAAAGCCGATAACGAGTTTAAATTTTGATTACCACAAAATTGAAGATACAATTTGCCACACCAGGTTGTTTTTGTTGGGTTAAAAAAAAGTTCAATTTAAACACTTTATTTCAATACTTGTGTTTTGTTACAGATTCATCTCTAACAGACTACAAATCTGACGATGATAGGAAGAAACGTCCAAGAACAGCATTTACTGCAGCTCAAATCAAATCCCTAGAAGCCGAGTTTGAAAGGAATAAATACTTATCTGTGGCTAAGAGATGTCAATTATCGAAAACTTTAAAATTAACAGAAACTCAGGTAGAGTGGCATTTTTATTATCTCACCAATATACAGTTAAATTAATTTCTCTAAATTAATCTACAGATTAAAATATGGTTTCAAAACAGACGAACGAAGTGGAAACGAAAATACACAAACGACATTGAAATCCTAGCCCAGCAGTACTATTCATCCATGGGTATTTTGACGCCGAGGCCGATATTTTTAGGAGATAGGTTGTGGTAATTATTTTAAAAGTTCATGTTAGGCAACCAAATATACTAATCTATACATTTTTATATCTACCTAGATATCAATACAATTCATAAAAATATTTATGAAACTCTTATTGCAGGTTCTTTAATTATCCAGGACAATCGTCAGTGGCAAACGTACCCTCAATGCTGCCATCTATAATGCCGATTCCTACAAGTAGCCAAATTGTCTCACCTCAACTGCCTTTATCTGCATCGCAATCGTGTAGCAATTATTCCAGTTATGTTGATTTAAGGAACCTCCACCGGAAACATCGCCCATCATGCAATTGCAGAATTTTGGACGCAATTTTGATAATTCATGATTATAAATGGATTATAAAGAACAGTTACCGCCAATTTTTCAGGCAAAACTCATGTAAATAATATATCTATTACTTAACATATAAGTATTTAATTATCATATGTAGTTTTTTTTTTAATTATTATTACTTGACTGAATAAAATTAATTGTGATAGAAAGAGATAACGGCGTTGTTTCAAACATAGTACTTTATTTTGTAGATACATAAATAATTGTTTTTAAAAATATTATCTAAAAGGGAAGTTGGTTACAAGTACACTTACGGTAAAGACTGCATATTTAACGTTGAATTATCTAAAGATTCGTTATTTGATACTATCTGAGTATAAAGATCATCGTCTTCGTCTAGCATTGCCTGCATGCGTTTCTTATATCTGCAAAGAAAAAATGTCTCTGTCATTTTTAAATACATATAAATAATTATGAATATTGAGATATTGGTTTATATAATGTATCCAGTGGTAGAACTATACTGGCAGGATCACGTTCGATTTGTATTCGATTGGAAAATGATGCAGACTTCTTAAGCCCTATTGTTAATATGGATGAAATTTGGATACATTTATACGACCCAGAAACAAAGCGACAATCGTTGGAATGGAGACACTGTGGTTCTTTGAGGTCGAAGTTTCGTGTTCAAAAATCTGCTGGAAAAGCAGTTTTTTGGAGTTGACATGGAGTAATCATGATTGATTTTCTGGATAAGGGTCGAACAATAACTAGGAATTCATTGCAAATAATTCGTTATTTAGGGTTCGAATTATTCGAACACCCCCCTTATTCACCAGATCTGGCTCCGTTCGACTATCTATGTCTTTCCTCAAATGACAGCGATAGAAACTGTGGAGGCCTGATTTGGAAAGCAGGATAAAAATTTCGTTTTGAAAGGTCTAGAGGGGTTGCTGATTCGTTGTAATAAATGTATCTTATTAAGAGAAGAGTATGTTGAATAATAAAATATTTTAATTGTGTTTTGATAATCCATATTCATGCATTAGAGCTACTGAATACAATTTGGATGCCATCCAAAGACTGTTGAAAAAACATGGCATGTAATATTAGAAGTCAGTGGCGGCTCTCCCATAGGGTCATTTGGTCAATGACCTCCCAAAAATTTTGACAATATATAAAGAAATATTAATTATTACGTGTTTTATTAAAATAGGTAATTTACTCGCAAATATATTTAACTTAAAAACTTAAAATTTATCGGCCGTCCCTCGTATTCCAACCTCCTGAACGTTGGGCTGGCGGTGCGAATTGTCCTCATTGTATTAAAGCTACGCGGAAATATCCGAAGAACTCGCAGCGCCCGAACCGACGCGAACGTACGAAGCATATAATCTGGTTTGGGTCATAAGCCCACCCATACCATTGGTCCATTGGCATTGACCGCCAAGATTTAAAATGGAATTAGTGCAGCTTTCTATATTTTAGGGAGGCAGAATAGTTGATATTTATCACGGTAGATGGAACGCCAGCTTGAAGAATAAAATTGGAATTGGAATAGTTTGCTATTTAGGTTATATTATTATTATTTTCGTACTATTTTGATTATTTTTAATTGCGAACAATTCAATAGTTATAGTTTAATATAAGTGTATAGGGTGTGAAAGCTGTTGTCAAACAGTTTTATAACATGGTATTGTAACCTCACTTAACTTTTTTGCCATTATATTAAAAACAGTTTTAATTATCTAACTTGTGATTTTATAAGCAGATTTGTCTTGTGTTAAAGTTTTACGTTTTCTGAAACTGTCAATTTATTAACTTTACTGTGCACACTGCCAATGACAACTGTTGAAAGTGAGCGTTGTTTTTCGACCTTAAATAGAATAAAGACGTTCTTACGCAACACCATGGGGCAAGACAGATTATCCGCTTTAGCGATGTTGAGTATCGAGAAGTCATTTGTAAAAGGAATATGCGATTTTAACGAACGTGTTATTCAACACTTTTCCACTGCTAAAGAACGAAGAATAGACCTCCAGTTTAAGACTATTTAAAGCGGAATTCAAAGGTAAAATATTTATATTTTTTTGAGTATGCCTATTTTTTAAATTTATTTTTGACCTCCCAGTATAATTGACCGCGAGCCGCCACTGTTAGAAGTTCACATTGGCGTAAGATAAGTATTCTCCATTTTCAATTAACTTTCTTAAAAACAAAAAAAAAAATTAACCGAACGGACAAATCAAAATTTACGCACTGTACACATATCATCCGGGTCGGCGTTTACCCTATAGCGTCGACCCTTAAAACTCTGCGGCTGCACTACCCCATCCTTGGTGGCCACACTCAGGGAAACGGGCGTGGCGAGAGAATTTGGCGAAGATAGTAGGGGAGGATAAAAGTCGGTTCGCCGAGGAGTAGTCCGCCCGCTGGTTGTCTGGTTGGGGAAACCTTTGGTTCATCCTAAAACAACTCGGTGACTCTGGAACACTACGGTTTCACTGTAGCTGCCGCGGATACTTGATCGCCGGAGGGGCGAAAGAGTTGGCGTGGTTGGCATATTGAGGTAGGGCTTCGGCCCGGCCATCCCCGTAGTACAGGCTTAATTCACGGGCGGGCTGGTTGTACCTCACGGCCAGATTTCGTTTCCCACGCTGGGCCGATAGTAGCCATCCGCAAGGAGGCCTAGGCCCCGTGGGGTTAGATGTGAGGTAGGAGTTCGCTAAAACGTCTCCAGCGGTGACCCGTCTAACGCTGACAAGGAAACTTGTCTAACATGGGTAGCACGGGGGAGAGGAGCCCTCCGGCTCGCCGGTCCTCTCCGAGAGGTGTCGGTCTCGAGCGGGCGGTGAGATAGTGGGTGACAGTTTCAAGGCACATAACTTGTTATGTGCGTGTGGCACCTGAAAATTGCAGGATATGGGCTGACGCCTAGGTGCCTGCGGCTGACCACCCAAGCCATTTTCATCAAATCGTGTACAGATATCATACTACACTTATTATGGCATCAGAAGAAGTGATTGTTGTAGCTGTGATTATTGTAACAGTGATCGCACCGATTTGGGTGATACAAACTACAAGAGTGTTGTTATATTTTTTGAATGTCGAGGTTCATTCATTGAAATGTGTATCAAAGAAGCTGTAAAGGTGTGCACGTTTACGACTTATAAATCAGAAGAAGCCACAATACTGTCAAGCATATTTTTGATAAATGATAAACATTTATTCCCTTTTAAGGAGTGAATGTCTCCAAAGATTTTATGAATCTTACTCTCTCTTGTTACTACTTAAAACAAAAGCAGTATAATAATATCTAAAGTATTTAAGCAAAACACAAAAGTGTAAAAGACGTGCAAGTCACTCTATCGGTGAACGGTTAAAATACAAACATGTAGCAATGAAAAAGGAAAACCTAATTCAAGCACAAAAAATTTGACGTTAACCACACGCCGTAAAAGGAAACGTTTGAAAGTTCAATCCTGACACACAGACACGTCTTTCGAACTTATTAGTTCTCATCAGTGTGTGATACAAGAATATGAACTAACAAACGTATTCCCCGTACCCGTTATATCCTGAAATTACTCGAAAGAAAATCACAAGATAAACTCCATGACCTCTATCGGGCGATAACTGGACACCAACAAGGGCAGATCTCTAGACGTTCTCCGAACGAATACAGAGATCACGTATGTTAATGCTAACGTCCTCTGTCGGACTAAATCCGATAAACAACATAAACAAAACACAAAAGTGTACACTTTTGTGTTTTGCGTGTTGGTTCATATTCTTGTATCACACACTGATGAGAACTAATAAGTTCGAAACACGTGTCTGTGTGTCAGGATTGAACTTTCAAACGTTGCCTTTGACGGCGTGTGGTTAACGTCAAATTTTTGTGCTTGAATTAGGTTTTCCTTTTTCATCGCTACATGTTTGTATCTAAAATATTTATTTGTGTGAGGAATTTCGACAGAAGGGGGTTGGTTGCACCAAAATCCCTACTGTGGAACAATTTTTTGATCGAAAGTTTAAGATACTCCATGATCACAAAGTTTAATTATTTGACAGCAAGGTTTGTCCTGCAATCACTCCTTATTCACAAAAGTTCATCGAGTCTCAAGATCAAATTACTGATATACTGGATGAGTTTTATATCTTGAGACAACGGAATATCTCTAAAACACTGCATAAAATCAAAAAAAGATCTTAATAAGATTAGTTATAATGTAGGGCGGCCACTGAATGGTGCCGAACTCGATCCCCCACCTCACCCTCCCAAAGTGGGAAGGGGAGACATTGTTGAAGTCTTAAATGGGAACCCCCATTTTGTATTGCAGATTCGGATTCTACGCCATCAAATATGTAGTTTTTGTGTGAAACTTTATTTAGATTCGTAACAGATTGCGCTGTAATCCAAAAAACATGGTTGTAAACGTCTAGAAAAATACTCAAAAAAGAGAAAACATGATTTTATGCTTTCTTTTTAAATTTTAACAATAAATAACATTTCAAACAGCCATTCAAGAACGAATAACTTTACTTTATCATAGCCATTTCAGAAAATGTGTTCGAAAATGTGCCTAATCGTAATCGCCGAAAAACAATTGCTGGCGAAAATAATAAAATCGCGGTATTAGTTGCAGTGGCTAATAATCCGCACATTAGTATTCGAGAAATCGCTCGCGGATCAGGACTTTCTCAGTCCACTACCTGCCAAATATTGAAGCGTAGGAAATATCATCCATTTAGAGTTTCCATCCATAAAGAACTTCATGGCGATGATTTTCAGAATCGAGTGTGATTTTGTCAATGGGCGCTTCAACGGATACAAGATAATTCCAATTTTTGTGCTCTAGTATTATTTTCCGATGAGGCGGCATTCACATATGAAGTATCGAAAATCCCCATTGGTTGCGTCAAGTTGAACATCAACATCCTTGGAACGTATATGTTTGGTGTGGAATAATTGACAATAAGCTTATTGTTCCATATTTTATCGATGGAAACTTAAATGGTGACAAATATCGAATATCTTACAGAACAAACTTCCAGTGTTACTTGAAGACCTTGCCTTGGACGTACGACAAACAATGTGGTTCCAAAATGACGGTTGTCCACCACATTATTCAAGAATAGCACGAGAAGTATTAGATCGAGCCTACAATCGTCGATGGATCGGAAGAGGTGGTCCAGTGTCTTGGCCTGCAAGATTGCCCTGACTTCTTTTTGTGGGACCACTTAAAGCCTGAGGTTTATACAGAAGTGCCAACCACGAGGGCAAACATGATTGAGTGAAGTACCAACCCAAGCAGAATCAAAGTATCGGTATCCGAGAGCGAAACTTCACACAAGGCGTTGTTACGTTAATATCACTAAAAAAAACGACTTTCTAGTTTTTCTACTTTCATTTAAACTTTTTTGGTAATTATGTAGTTATAATTACTACAATTTGGAACTTCTGGAATGGGACTGTTACTATATAAAATAACTTTAAGGTGGCACAAACTTTAAAGTGATATTCGATAGTCCCTGTAACGTTGTTTTGTTACTAATATTTCACTTCAAAGTTTTTATTACTTTATGGTAGTGTTGAAAGTAACTACGACGTCGTTTCTACTTTTGAAATTCCTTCAAAGTTATGGAACTGTGTAGGAATATTTAAGGTGAAATTAATTATCTCGCTACTCACAAAAACTACTTCACAGTAATTTTTACTTCCCAGTCTGCCAATACTACTTTGCAGTAATTTCTGTAAAATGCGCCATATTTACTGACAAAATGTAGTACACCATTACATTAATTTCAATTTCCTTATTGTACAACAATTACAGTATCCTCAAAATATCATAAGAAAAAGATAAATTAAAACGACACTGAATTTCTATAATTAGGAGAAAGGTTAGAAAAATATTTCAACACAACACAACACAACTTTACAATTCTCAACAACAGTCGCTGGGGTGTAGCAACGACTAAAAATGGTGCCTGGGAACGCTTGTTCAAGGATTACGCCAGAAACACTTCCAAGTTGTGTGCAATCATTCCAATTGCTAATAAATAAATGTATCGAAGTGGAAGGACACATTTTTGAACACATTTTCTGAAATGGGTAGGATAAAGTAAAGTTAGGTACTTGGGCTTTTTGAAATAATGTTAAAATAAAAAAAAACACAAAATCATCTTTTTTGACTCCTCCATCAAGTGCGTAGAATTCGAATCTGCAATACATAATGTGGGTTCCCATTTAAGATTTTCAAAGTTGTTTTTATCAAGCTCTTTTTTTGATTTGATGCAGTGTTTTAGAGATATTCCGTTGTCTCAAGATAAACAAACTCACCCAGAGCCCTGACCTGGTCCAGTGCTAGCACATCGCAAATTAACCGTACGAATGTTCTGCAGAACCGGATGCTGTGTATGATAATCGCAGCACCTCACTTCGTTAACAACGATAAAGTCCACAGAGACCTACAGCTTCCCACATTAACGTACCATGGGCTGGCACTAATCAGAAGAATGTTAGATGGGGCATCTCGATCGGAGAACCCATTAATTCAACATCTAGCAGAGTTGCATTCGGGGACTAAGTATAATGAAGACGAGGCCAAAAAAGTGGTTTCTTCAGAGCCAAAAAAAATGATAAGCTGCGCTAAAAAGTTACAAATTTCAATTGTTTGCATCGAATAAAACAACCATAACCTATCCAAAATAGTCAAAAATCTATCCTCACATCTTTTCTCGGAAGAAGAAATGTTAAGGGTTAAAATTTTTACTTTAAAAGGTAAGGTTTTAGAGAGTTACTTGCATTAGCGGCAAAACGTCGACTATAGAAGATTTTGTATTTTTTGGAGACTCGGATCGTGGAAGCCTTCAATATCATTTGATATTTAATATAGAGGTAAACATGTAAATGTGGAGGCTAGTTTGCTTTACAACTTTTTCAGTAACCCACAATGCTTTACATTTTCTTATAACAAATTTCTCCAACAGACAAGTTATGAATTCTGAATAAATTGACACATCATCTTCAGTTTTTTTTTTTTTTTTTTCAGAGTTCTTTCTTGATTTTCTTAATATTTCGACCTTTTGTTGACTTTGGTCTTTTCCCCAATTCAATGGGTTGTGATTTGTAAGGAGATGATGTTATTAACACTTGACCTTCATCGTTTGTTTGAGGGTGTTTCCTCTATGCTTTGAGATGGGTTGAATATCATTTGCAGAAAGATCTATATGATTGTTACTTTTGGGGTTTGGTACATAATTGGCGTTTGAGTTCCCTTAAGTCGATTTTATGTAGTCTGAATATAGAACGAGTTATGTCCAAAGACTGTGTTTCCTCATTTTAAGTTCTTGTAAGGTACAGGTTAATTTTCGTCATCAAAACTGTGTTGGGAGACTCTTGCAATGGTCCTAGATCATTGTACTCATCTATGCATGAAAGTGGAATTGAAATTGGAAATGTGCGGGCAAAAAGTTGATTCGAATTTCGATTTTTTTTTTTCGCAATAGAACATTTTCCAAAATATTAAAATTTTAAAATATATTTTTATCATAAAAATAAGTTGAAATAAGTGTAATAATGATTTAATAGCAGATATAGAGAATTGTTATTAAAAAAAATTTCTTTTGTAGCTAATTAAAAAAGAAATAATCAATTCAAATGCCTTACATTTCACTATCAGGATTATTCTCCGGATTCCGACATTTCTCCAGCTTTTTATCTAACATTTTCTGCTGATTTTTATCCGGAACAGAATCCGCCATCTTCACCATCGATCGTATACCTAACACGATACACAATAATAATCATCGTAAAATTGCAAAAATGTAATATAATTCAAATTTCACTTACTTCTCACTGCTTCAATTAATTCCTCTAGTTTTCCTCTTCCTTCTACACCAAATAAAGTATCGGTAACATAAGAATCTAAATTTTCCTGTAATTTCGATGCCGCGTGCAAAATTGCTGCTAACGCAACTTGACTTGGTGCGTAAATTAAAACTACATCAGTCAGAAATGCCCTTTCGAGAAAATGTTCGGTACCAGGTCGTAATCGTTCAGGATCGTTTAATGCACAACGTGTCTATAAAAATTATTCATCACAAATGAACACTAATATATACAAATTTGAAAATTACCTTGATATCTATTAGTAGGCCTTCGATCGGTCGATAAGGATTATGTACCGTAAGATGAAAATTTAATTGCTCCATTAATAATAATTCATTATTTAAAATAATATCAGTCGCTTTTTCTCTATCGCCTTTAATATTAGCCACGAATTGCATTATAGATACATTAAATTCTTCAACCTTACAAGCTAGATAAATGCAAGTAACCCTACAAAATACAAAGTTGTAAAAATAAATTTTCGAACTTGTCAAAACTTACATTATCTCTTTCGGATGGTAATTCATAACGGAATTATAAATGTAAAATCTCTTAAAATAATGAAATGCTGTACCAATAACATGTCGTGGCATCCCAGGCTGGAATCGTTTGCAAAAAATCCCGGAGATGTAACTCATATCTTCGCATTATTAATTTTCTTCTTCCGGTGTAAGAAAGAATTCATATTTGGAAGCTTCCTTATATTAGGTAGAATTATAAATAATAATCTTAATATAATAATTAATAAAAGACTTACAGGAACGTTTTTTCCGTATTTTTGTATATGTTGTAAATTCGTATTTTCTCTAATTTTATTTATCTCTTCTTCGTTAGAATACATCCAATGTTTGCACTGAGTACTAAGAGGAAACATTTTTATTCTTATTTACAGTAAATTCTATATTAGTTTAATATTAAATATTTTGCATTTTTTTAAGTTGATTTTATCTTTTTATTTTCTAGGTTACGTTGCGACTAGCGACATCTTACTTTAATGTCAAGTGTACTAATACAGTAGAAATCTATTTAGCCGGTGAGGTTAGAAAGTTAGGCCCTTCCCGTCGTTAGATGGAAGCACCATTTATGTAAGAAAATATTAATGTTTAATATTTAGAAAGACACTGAATAAATAATGCAAGTTTTTACGATATTACACAATTATCCATACATTTAACATTGAACTTCGGTGTAATTATGTAATTATATGTTTTTGTATTGTATAGCATTAAAGGAAAGAAGTCGATGTAATAAATATTTTAAAAAATATTATCTTGAAATGAATCTAATTTGAGATTTTATTAAGCGATTATTATAAATACGTTATTATTTATTATAATCACTCTAATAACGATTGTGTGTATTCGATCTTTAGAAATAACTAATAATTCATCAAATAATCTATGTAGTGCAGAAAATTAAATTAACACAAATGCATAATGAATATAATAAGAATTTCTTATCTATTTCTAACCGATAATTATTTAATTATATAATTTAGTATTTCAGCATTCATTACGATGTGATTATAATGATTAAATTGGCACTATAACGATGACTTTGAATGCCCATAGGTGGTTTTTATGTTTAATTCTTGGAATCCGTAATTAGAGAGAAATAAAACGGATTGAAATAAGTTTTGACAGGTAGGTGTTGTGAAATTAAATCAAACTGTAGTGTAAAATAAGAGTATATGATTAGATTATATTATATTACACTGCTGGAGGAAAATATAATTGCTATTGGATATAATTAATCATGAATATACAACTAGAAAAATAGAATATACTGCAAAACCTATTTGTTTTTCGTTAGTATGGAATATCTAGTTTTTTCGCAAGACAAATATAGTATATATTCAGCTTTTGTAATGGGATGTAAAAGTTATTCTACTTTTTCAATTTCCTTCGACAATACGCAGTGCAGCAGTTTTTCAACTGCATTTTTTATACCAAAGAAAATAGCTTTGCGCTGAAGAAGTCGATAATAAATTGGAGACATTTTTTGGGGGTGACAGTTGCAACCTGAAAATTGATGATCTTTTTAACGGAGAGGTTAATTATTTTTACGTTGCTAACGTCCAGAAAAGGAAGTGACTTTTAGACGAAAAGATGATACAATTTAAGACCAAAAAGAATTCCGATGAAGAGTTTGTAAATAGGTTGTATTTACTCGGAGAAAGAATTCTTTCTGCACGGATAGCTGTTAATAAAATTAACGGTTTGAAGTGGAAGATGTCAGAAAAGTTTATTTCTCCAACATTCGAATTTGAAGAAGATTTTTTTTATTATGTTTGAATTCATATTGAGCTTAAAACATCTCCAGATAATGATGACAATAGACTGTCTAGAAAGGATGTTAGAAACGGTATTAACTTTTCTGCATTGTTAATACCCTATACGACTGGAACAAACAGAAAGGCTCAACATTCTCAATCTGATTGCCATCTGATCCTAAAAATGTTGTTGTCAGTAATAATTGTTTTAAGAGTTATCATCTATAATAATAAATAAATAATAAAAAATAAAAAAGTAGTCATTTTATATTAATTTTCAATGTAGAAGTCATGTCTTTTTGTATTTATGAATCAGGTCAGTCTCAACGAACTAGCATACCCCATAATATGAATATATAAACTGTAATTTCAAAGATCATATGATTATGTGATAACACAGTCAATTGTAAGTTAATTATTGTGTTCTGGAATAAATATAAATTGGTTTTTGGTTAATTCTTGTTTAATTGACCTACAAGTGGCTAGAACACTACTTTGCAGTACCCGTTGCTCGGTTTGAAGAATTTTACTGCATCATTTCTTGTAAAGCTCCTCGCTGAGAACTATCCCAGACATATATTTCGGGAATTCTTAATAAATTGTGCCATAGTTTTCCCACGAA
This sequence comes from Holotrichia oblita, assembly GCA_023690525.1. Taxonomy (NCBI): domain Eukaryota; kingdom Metazoa; phylum Arthropoda; class Insecta; order Coleoptera; family Scarabaeidae; genus Holotrichia; species Holotrichia oblita. The sequence goes on from CM043016.1 coordinate 31,768,599, forward strand.
CAGAACAATATTGTTGCAACAGCTTAGAAATTATTTTTCTTGCTAACAATATGTGGACACAGGTCATACTGCTCGTGTATCTATGGCTACTTTAAGAGAACTACTCTCGGACAAACTCATATCCAAACATGGATATCAGACAAGAAATTGCACGTATTTAACATGATCAGCTTTGTCAGGTGTTTGAAAAGTTTCGGTCAAGATTAGAAATATATTTACACAGCGATGGTTTCCAGTAGAGCGGTGCCATATTCCTCTGCTCTAACCAGTTTATTATTGTCCCCCCAAAAGAAGAAATTATTACTTTTACAATTTGTGCCATGGGCTTCTCATAATTTGGAGTTCAAATAAAGACAATTAGATGAAAAAATTTCTGGTTTTAACATTAACATTTATACGTAAATTTTGTTACAAAAAGAACCCAAATTGACGAAGAAAATATATTGCTCCCAATGGTTACTAGGAATAATCAAAAAAGAAGGCTAAACCTTACGAACACTAAATAAAATTTGAAGTAAATTTTTTTTTCTTGGAATTAATTATTTTAAAATTCAAAACTTCAAAAGTTTTTTTGGAAATCGCCTCAGAAATATCAAACTGATTTCTGTGTTTTTTTCCACAGTTTTCTATTTGTTGTCATTACATTTATGCATCCCTCGATACCAATTTTTAGAATCACTCTGTGGTAAGTAAAGGTTGATTCGTATATAGTTATTACGACATATGATTTTAAATCTGAAACGGTGATTCCTTTTACAGGAGCTACTAGCAACTGTTTTCTTTTACGTTGACGTAGCTTCCTCTCGTTTTTGTTTTTGGCGTTCAAGAAAGTTACATCAGAAACAAGTTCTTTTATCATTGTATCGGCTTAAAACTACTTGTTTGTGGAGCTGAAATAATCCGCATTTTCTTAAACTCAATTTCAAACTTTCAGCACCACGATCATAAGGCTTCATCATAAAGCTTTGCAACGGAATTATTACTTAGATACATTAGAAAGTAGGGACTTTAGCCCCAAAATGACTCTGTGGTTATATACTAGGGTAATTAGACCCATGATAGCATACGGAGCAGTGGTATGGTGGCCAAAGGAGCGACAGGCAGCGGTGCCCAAAACGGGAGGGGTACAAAGACTTTTGACTATTGACGATAATTTACCATTCCAAATGGTGGATTGTTTTCTGACGGTAACGTAAGATTTCAGAAGCCTGAGAAGTGTGCCTCTGATACCATAGTACTCGAGTTTTGCTATGAGTAGTTCGGGACTCACGGAGTCAAAGGCTTTTGAGAGGTCTAATAGGTTCATATCTGTGTATTCGCCATTGTCAAATCCCTTGTAAATATGTTCCATCACCTCCATTACTCCCGATGACACGGACCGGCCTCCTCGATATCCATGCTGGTTTTTTGTTAGGTAAGCCTTTTTTTCCAAATTTTGTGAAAGTCTGTTCGCGATGGCTCGCTCAAATATTTTTGATAGTGCTGGTAAAACACTGATAGGTCGATAGTTACTAACCAGAATGATTTCAAGGACTGTGGGCTGGTAATAACAATAAACATCGGTATCACCTCACACCACAACTTTGATTAATTATTCGAGACACGTGTTTCGAAAACGCATGGGTTTTCATCATCAACCGAATACCGACCGAGGTGATACCGATGTTTATTGTTAGTTACTAACCAAATTTACATCCTCTTTTTTAAATACAGGAGTTACTCTCGCCACTGTCAACTGTTCTGGAAATACTCCCAATTCCGCACACGTATTAAATGTGAAAGCTAAAGTTTAGTTCCGACTTTATATGCTTATGTAGCATTATTGAAATGTCGTAGATGTCCGGAGTTCGCTTAGGTTGAAATCCATCAATTATGTTTACAATTTCAGCCGATGTAATTGGTGAGAAGAAAAATGATTGCCTATTATCCAGCTTCATATTATATAACAAATTGTGCGGAGTATTGGGAAAGTATATTACTTGCTACCTGTTCGTCGCTGGTACAGAAGTACTCGTTTATCGTTTCTGCGCACAGGGTGGATTGCATATTATTTGTTTGTGATTTCCTCTTTGTTTCATTATTTATGACTCTCCATATTGTGTTTATTTTATTTTCGCATTCTCTTATTTATTTCTCATTGAAAGTTTGTTTAATTTCCGTCATTTTGGTTAAATATTTCTTTTTCGGGTCTCTGTATTGTTTGTAGCAACCATCATTTTTTGTTACGTTTGCTATACAAGCCCAGGCGTCCAGACTTTTTTTCAGGTTAATAATGTCTTTATTTATTTTAGGTACATGTTTTTGTATAGATTTTGTTTTTAATATTAATTCTCTTTGTAGGAAAGCATCTATTAAAGATATCCAAGAACCGATTATGGAAGTAGTCATACATACTGGATGCACATGTTATATCACATGGTAGATGCAGTTCTTTCGCAAGTAAACTTTTAAATGTCTTTTTGTTGTTCAAACTTATATCCCTAACAAGTTTCTTCCCTCTTTCAGATCGTTCGTGAGGACAAGTATTGAACACAAGGAGTTGGCCGAAGTGATCCGACATATGTAGATTAATTGTTGATGTACCACACTCCGATGTGTCTATGTTCGTAAATATATTTTATCAATAAGTGTAGCTGTGTATTCTGTTACTCGCGAATGCTCAAAAAAAGTCTGTCTGATATCGAACGCATTGAATACATCCAATACTCTCTGAGAATCCCTATTGTTCATCTACTGAGTAAAGACAGGCAGACTGTCAAAGTGATAGTAGGTCTGTTGAACGGTCATTGCAGACTGGATAGGCATATGTTTAACATCGGCTTGGCAGATGATGCTCTCTGCAGATTCTGTCAAAACGGAGAAACTCCAGTTCACGTTTTGTGTCACTGCGATGGCCTAGCGAGGACAAGGTTTCTAGTAATGAGCGTAGAAAAACCCACACCTAACAGTTACATAAAAGAGCCTCTCTCGAATATGATAGGCCTAATTAAGAACGCAAAATTAGAGAGCGTCCTTTAAGATAAAAAGGGAACACAATAGACCTGCAAAGATCGCGGTGAAACAGGTTCACATGGCCACCCCATACCTAATCTAATCGATTCTACATTAGAAAATAATCTTTCCCAAGTTGCGTCCTTGAACATTTCTGAATTTTTGAAATTATGGCTCAAATCAACCTCTTCTACAAACACTTCTGTGCCCCAGCTTTGTGTCATATCTACAAATTAAGAAAGTAAGAATAACAATAAGCTATGCTCGTATTGCAGTTCAGGCGAAGCTAGTTGTCCTGACAAACAATTAATCAAAAAATTAAAGGTATGCCAATAAATAACATCATCAAACAAATCAGGAAAACTTATAAGTGATATACACTTGCGTCAGTTTATTTAACGATCATTTTCAAAATATTTGTCTCGTTTAATTCGCAGAACGTGATAGATAGTTTAAAAGTTCGTCACCAGATCATATTGCGTTGCAGGATTTCGGAATTTACAGAAAAATTTCGCAAACTCTACAAGCAAAAATTAAATCGTAACGATCTGTTAACCATATTACTGTAGACATTCATACCATATGTCTTAAAGATATCGGGTAAAAGCCAGATATCTTTTTTGCTTTGCGCCATTTTCTTTACGAAAATACTAAATTTATGTCATCTGGGTTATTAGTTCAATAGGAATCCATATTAGATATTCTACATCTGATTATTTCTGCGTCTAACACATATTTCTCTTAAATGTTTTATAACTATTAATACACGCAAATTTAGCTTGAGGACATCATATTTTTTAAAGAATTTTCTTCATATATAACTGTAAACTATTCTTCTTTGTACACATTTATATACCTAGAGAACATTTATTGGTATTCTCATAAATACTGAATCAATAAATATGCATAGTATATGTATAGGTACATTAAATAAATCTAGTTTCTCAAGAGCTACTACAGTTCGCTTCGTATAATATTCAAGTAGTATTATAGCAGACAGAAACACACACACAAAGGGTTTTGCTGTTCAGCATGTATATCTTACTAGAAATACAGATCCGAACCGCCCATACCTAAGGCAATGTGGTAGGCGGCCATCTTATCTTGCCCCTTGGGCTAACACAACCGGTCTTGCTCGTTGACTTGCTTACTTGCTCGTTCTAACCCGCGGCAGACGATCGTCCTGCAGCTAGCGAAGAAGAAATGTTAAAAATTGCCGTTTGCCGCGTTCTACACAAAGAATACATACTCGAAGAATATACTTTCGACATATTCGCATATCTACATATGCTTTATTGTATACAATATTGTGTTTGTATACATGTCTTCTGAGTGAGGTTCTTTTGTAAAATAAAAAATGTTTGTTATAAACGTGAGCGACTGATGTAATTACATTTTATCATTGTGTGAAAATATCTTCTACCTGGAAGTTATCAGATTGTTGTATTGTTTTGTCTTACACACTTTTAAACATTCGTTATATTGTTGTAACGATAATGGTAGCGTGCATGACATGTAAGAAAGCTGTCATTGTTTTGTTACTCTATTGTGATGTTGGTGCCGATTCAAGAACTAACATTTTATTTCTGTTAATTCTGATGAGTGTACTTACATGCAGTAGAAAATCTGATGCAATAAATAAGGATTTGTTACGGCGAAATTTCGTTTTTGTTATCAGAATAATTTATTGTGGTAACAAATCATAACAGGCTCTCATAATAATAAATACTTAACATTGACATCAGAGAAACACGAAGAGGGCTCAAATAGTATTAAATCACTTCAGATCTTCTTCGTTTCTATGATTCATTTAATTAAACAAATTAAAAAAGTTTGAGCTGGTGTCCTTAATAACGTTTCCCGAAAAATATTCTTCATCAAAGATTATTATAACATTCATTCTGCTCAGTTGCACTGAATGACTGATCATCTTGATGCGCTCAGTCTTCGCGATGAATCTGAACTAGATACAACTTTATTTTGTTTAACTTTTTTTCTTTTTGTTTTTTTCGAGCGCTTCTTTATTTCTTTTTTCATTCAAAAAGTACACTTTCCATTCTTCAGATGTTGCGACTGCTGATATTTTATCTTTCCGTTTACGTTTTGTAATTGTATTGGAATTACTACACCAAACGAGCGAGTTCTTAAATTGAGTTTTGTGGAGTTTGTTGATTTTTATAGAACAGTACGTTAATATTATTAATTGGAACATTTATCTCGAGCATGCTTGAAGATACAGCACTTATTGCTTTCGAATTTTCTTGTATAGTTCGACCAATATTTTGAAAATCGTGGTTTAAGGCAGTCAGTCCTGAATTTGTTATTACAAAACCATTTTTTGCTCTCTGTTGGTTCCTCCGCGTTTCTTAAACTTCTTCTGTAGTACCATATTCCAAAAATTTTAAACGAATTTCTAAATCGTCATTGGATATAGTGGTTAAATGTTGGGGTCATTTTTTAAATATTTATTATACAGCAGTCCCGGAACGGTCCCAATAACTTTGTTATTTGAAAATTATGATTTCTGAAATTTGGTTTGGGGTATAGTTAATATAAATGCATTTTATGCAATACAGTTTATATTTTTTTGACTTCCGGTTTAATCGGCAATACATCCAACGCCCAGATTTTTTTAACACTTTTGAATGCAAAATAAAAAACTACGTTCAGGAAGTATTAAGATGTTTATTTTTGTTCACAAGAAAACAGTTAAAAATTAAAAAAGTGTCCTAATACAGAAAAATCAAGATACCTGTCTATTCAGGTTGCGATTACAATAATTGTTCAAAATGCTCTCCATTTACAATTTGACAAAAATGTAAACGGTCAGTAAAATTTCTTATTGAATTTTGTATTTGTTCTGGAGTGATGCGATTGGCTTCTTGAACTATTCTCTCTTCCAATTGTTCAAGATTATGGGGACGATTTTTGTACACTTGACATTTCAAGTGACCCCAAAAGATAAAAATCTAATGGCGAGAGATCTGGCGAACGTGCTGGCCATTCGATTGCTCCTCTACGTCCGATCCAACGTTCCGTAAAAATTTCATTCAAATAATCGCGGACATTATGGGCAAAATGGGGAGAGCTCCATCTTGTTGAAACCAAAAATGTGCATTAGGGTGATCACCTATGTTTGCATTTGGAAAGAGGGCCGCAAGTGCTGGAACAACCTCATTTCGCAATAAATTTAAGTAGACGTTGCCAGTTAAATTTCCTCTTATAAAAAATGATCCTATGATGTTGTTTCCAATAAGACCAGCCCAGACATTCACCTTTTGAGGACGCTGTGTATGGACTTCTTCAATCCAATGCGGGTTTTCAATTGACCAGTAGCGACAATTATATCTGTTCACAGTGCCGTTGAGACAAAACGTTGCATCATCTGAAAAAATGATGTGATCTAAAACATTAGGCTGCTACTCGATCAATTCCGTCATTGTTTCGCAAAAATGTAGTCTACGATCTGGATCATCTTCAGTTAACTCATGGACGGGATACATTTTATAGGCTTTCATTCTTGCTGATTTAAGAATCTTATGAGCAGATTTTTGAGAGATCTCATGAATTTGACCTAATTTTGTTGTGGACACGTGATGATTTTCTTCCATTGTAAATAACACATTCAAACTAGTTTCTTCATCTGTTGCTGTTAATGGACGTCCCCTTCTAGGTAAATCCTTCACCTGACGAACGACTTCAAACTTTTGAATTGTTCGGCATACCGTACTTTTAGTAATGTGACGATCCGGATAAACAGTATTAAACAAAATACGAACCTCTTCAAAAGAACGTTGACGATCACCGTACCCACGCCCATCACTAATATTTCAATTCGTTCTGATTCAGTAAGTTTTACTGCCATTTTCAAATGTGTCAATGTCTAAAATAAGTAAACTTATAGCGATGCAAAAGTTAAAACGCTTTTAAAATTGACAAATGTGACGGCAAAAAGAATGCAAACACTAAACAACAACTTTTTTCAAAGGTACCTTGATTTTTCTGTATTAGGACACTTTTTAAATTTTTAATTTTTTAAACATCTTAATACTTCCTGAACGTAGTTTTTTATTTTGCATTCAAAAGTGTCAAAAAAATCTGGGCGTTCCGTTTAAAAAAAAAAGTTGGACGTATTGCCGATTAAACCGGAAGTGAAAAAAATATAAATTGTATTGCATAAAATGCATTTATATTAACTATACCCCCATACCAAGTTTCAGAAATCATAATTTAGTTTTATTCACCGTTCCGGGACTTTTTACTAACGTTGTATAATTAATACTCTTTTTGATCGATTTCCTTTGTGTTCCATATTTTAAAACTGCATTTTTCCATGCATTAAGTGGTATGAATAGAGTTACATATGTTGTACACTCGACAAGACTTAGCGCGAATCCAGACTTTACGAATTGCATACGAAGCGGAAAAAATCTCCTCGAATTTCATTGGCTAATTTTTGAATTTGATTATTCAAGGTCATTCCGAGTTCGATCCGGACAAGAGTTAAAATATTTAACCTAAAATTTCAGTCTTTTTACTTAATTGTATATACTATGTATGTTCGAACGGCCACAGTGTGTTGTGTTTGTTAGTCCACCCCCTCCACATTTAACATTACTGTTTCTTCGATAAGGCTAACAGCGTATTTTTGTAATTAACATTACGATTATCGAAGAAACGATCACGTTAAATGTGGAGGGGATGGACTGACAAAGACAGCACATTGTGGCCGTTCGGAGACTAAGTCGTATCGAGTGTAGATACGTCTAGCGGGTGCATTACATGGATGGAATCAGGTAATGATGCAATAAGAATTATTCCATTATTGGAAGAAAAATCGCTGAAAGACAGTGTTAGATGGCTGATATATCCAGCGGAGAAAAAGACAAAGGGTAGTTGTATTTCTTGTTTTAGCAACCATGGATGAAATACTTTCGATACATATTTAAAAAATGTCTCACTTCTCATACGTCCAAACTCACAACAACCAAGAGCCCAATCATTCAGCATTGAGTCTCTTATAACGAAGGGTGTTCTTTCATAAGGGTAGACCATCATTGGCGATGCAATGCATCATTGTTCATTGTAAATACACAGTCTTATCACTTCTTTTAACTAACACTTTTAATTTCGATGGCCGCAGTGGTTAGGCGGCCGACTATTGTTGTGAGAGGACGATTGCCGGGGTTGGAGGGAGTGACATTTTTTCAGAGAGTTTAATCCCGGATCGACTTGCCACAGATTCTTATAAAAGGCGATATGATGCTTCACAAAGCCATTTTACACCGCGAGAGTTGCAGTGATAAAGCGATACTTTACGGAGTAATCATATTAAAAAAAAAAAAAAAAAAAAAAAAAAAAAAAATCCTTTCGGTGGCAAAAGGAATGCGATCTCGTCGAGATTGTATACTCTTTTTGGATCATTTAGTAGATTTTTAAAATTGTTACTGTCTAAATAATTTGTTAAATTTTGAGACGATGTACGGTAATATGGAGATAATTTAATTAACCCAATGTTACCAAGCAGAGAAGAATGCAAAATAGCGGATCAAGTGATCAGAAACATAGTGGCCACTAAGGAAGTGGAGGAGAGAAAGTTAAGCTCCTGGGAACATCATTAAATAGAAGCCAATTCCAACCTCTAACCGACAGCCCAATCTGATGGACGAAAGAATTAGGAAACATTTAGGTATGAAGAGCAATGAGGAGGTTTGAAGATAGCCCCACACTTGTGAAGTCTTATTCTAAAACTCATTGGATAGCCTCAAGGTGTAGCAGAGTTTAAGGTGAGCCATTTGTCCGGTTGCCAGACAGACTACGCCCAAAACAATCTAAATACATAAATCGACACTCCGCGTTGAAAAAAAAGAAACAAGATGAGAAAATGATAAATATCATTTAGTACGCAGTCTACGATTAACAAAATTAGTTTTGAGTTTGAGATTTTTGCAAAGAAGTTCAACTGAGTCTACTAACTGTTCATCCATTGTAACAGAAAAGTCTCGATCGGAACTGTAGAATCACCACTCTCTTAATATGTTTTCTTCTTCCTCTGCCATCTTTCATTAATTTTTTATAAAACTGATCAATTGATAGAGTTCTCGGTGGCTCTACACAATCATCAAAAATTTACAAGTTAGAACGATTCTATATTGTAATGGGTTTTGGGCTTTGTAATGGAAATGCTCCCGAGGCAGATGAATAAACAATACGATATCCATAGTGACAGCATCCATCTATCAATTTTGCAGATTTGATCAAAGACTTTGAAAAACAGCCAGATTTTTTCCTAGTAAATATGACGATAAATTAAGACATCGTCGTACGATTCAGGTTCAAGAAAGAATTTTAAATATGATTCATCAGAAGACAATACTTATTTCAGTGCTCACACAGAGCCTTTTCAGCATGTTCACAAGGTATGCTGCCTGCAACAATCGCAATTTCTATTTTTGGATACATGAAAATCCCAAAACTATTCGAGGATTTGGACGCCAAAGACAGTTGTCCGTGAATGTTTAGTTAGTCATATTCAATCTTCAAATCATTCCTTTTAAATAGATAAATGCAAATTAATTCGCAAATGTGTTGGAGATAATGTCCCATGTCAGAATCAAAATCTTTTAAAGTGCACTATGCTGCATCGGATCATAATGCCAGAATCACAAAAGCATGGTTGAGCTAACGTTTTCCAGATGGGTTGGTCGAATGTGAATAAAAAGAAAAGATATGAATCCCTCCGACTTCTTTATTGGGATTATTTTAAAGGAAAACGACAACTCCTTGGACCGATGAACAAAAAGTAATAAATAGAATTAACACCACAATATAACTAAAACAATTACCAGAGATATTTACAGCTCTTCCTAAATTCAATTCCACATGTTTGCCTCCATATCAATGGCTATAAATTAATGACCAGCCTGTGAACAGAAACAAAATTATTAAATTGGAATCCATAAACTTTGGTGACTTCAACCAACAATCGAAATAACAAAAATATACATAATAAAGTGAACCGCAACTTAACATTACCTATCGCAATATTTCGAACTGAATAAAATTTGTTACGAGTTACCATTCTTGGCACTTCGCAAAGGACCGTTCTTATCACGAAAATTCGCCGTAATATTTACGACTGGTGCATTGCAAGCACCATGTAATTTGATACGGATGACGAAGATCGTGCTAGTGATAATAATTGCTCCGATGGAAGGAGTTCAGAACGAAGATTATCGCATTCTGTTGTGCATTCTCGTAAAATACGGTACAAGTTAATAATTGGAACGATTATAAGGTTTCGCACGATTTATATTTGTTTGTAGTAGTTAATGTGGCACATAACTCACCCAAGAGTAACAAAATTTATTACGGAAGAGCCCATTTTCGTTTCGGAATCGTGGTACTGTTTATGTGATGATTTCGTGATGAATATGTTTCTTCTTAAATTTACGTTTATGAATTAAGTTATTCTGAACAGGCTATTCTTGAAACCAGCTTAATTTCGTCGAGAGAGTTTTGCAGAGATTGGAACAAGTGATTCTCTTAACCAACCTCTTGCAATTTTTGACCGATTTTGACAGGAAGGCCTTTCGTAGTATTTTTCTTTGAATTGCCTGGATTAATAATAATAATAATAATAATAATTTCTTTATTGTTAACCAAATGCAAACATCAACAACAAATAACCGTCAGCAGCAAAATAATTTTGCAGATGGGGCAAACAAAGGGCCGAATTCAGATTGCTTTTCAATCCGGCCGCCCAAACATGTGAAAAAAAACTTATCGTGAAGGCTGAGACTTATACATACATACATACATACCAATTTAATTAATGCAGTGCTTGACAAGAACAAAAAGAAAAACCAAAAAAGAAAAAAAATCAGAATTGTATTGCCTCAAACCGCGGAAGTACTCACCAGACCATAGCGTCAAGAAGCATCCTGATACGTGCACGGAAAGAGAAGAAACTCAACTTCTGCAGTGAAACCCTGGAAGTAATTTATGGAAGTAATTTATTTGGCGTCAATCCGGGCTTTGCGAACGCTTGTGATGGCTTACCATCTCTTATCCACGATCTTTCACGCTTTGTCGTAAATGACTCGACTTCAATGCATTTGAGCAGCTCATCTATCATGTTTTTTGCGCTCAACTCATGAGGACCCCAGACATCGAGCTTGTTTTAGTAGCTTTGTGTAAATGATTCAAAACAGTTTCGTGATCAATGCCTATCTCCATCCCAATATAGACACTGTTGGTATGCTTATCTTGCTAGACTTTTCAAGGATTTCTTCACCTTTTTCAGTGATGGGACGACTAGAGCTTGACTAAAGTTTTTATGGAAAACCATTCTAATAGAAAACCAAACACAGGGGACTAATTCCAAAAATATTATTTCGATCATTATTAAAAGGTCTCGAAAAGCTTATCAATGATAATGAGAAAGTCAAACCTTGTTTTAATAACAGGTGGGACCCTATTGGAAAACGCTATAAGTTTTGCAAATGGCCCCAAATGTTAATTCGGTTTTGACATTTGTGAAGTAAGAAAACGCAGAATACAAATCGACAAGCCACGAATCGGTTTACGCTGCGGAATAATTGTTTCAATTTTTTTGGGCAACAATTTGTCGGTTCTGTTGGCACAACGAGGATTTCGTCGCAGATATCCTGGCCGTCCGACACCAACTGGACAAACACTGCGGCGTTTGGCCACTCGCCTTGAAGAGACTGGGACAACACGAGATCTTCCCAAGGCTGGCCGACATTCTGCTGAGAATATCGCTCGAGGAGTCATCGGGCCATTTTTTTTTTGAGAACGCCGCAGACCAAACGACTACTGTGGACTGCGTGCGCTACAGAGCCATGATTACCGATTTTTTCTTCCTCAATTGGATGAATTGGGACTGGAGAACATGTGCTTCCAACAGGACGGTGCAACGGCGCACACTGCTCGAGCCACAACCGCTATTTTGAAGGAAGCATTTCCGGGTCTCTTAATCTCCCATTTTGGTGATTTACAATGGCCGGTCAGATCACCCGATTTAACCGTTCCAGACTTATTTTTATGGGGTTTTTTGAAGTCGCGGGTTTACGTCAACAAGCCTCAGACACTTGAAGCTCTTAAGGAGAATATTCGCCAAGAATGCGAGAACCTGTCGCCCAAAGTTCTGGCAAGAGTGATGGAAAATGCTATAAAACCGTATGGTCATCAACTCTGGCGGCGGCCACTTACCCGATATAATTTTCTCGACTTCATGGAATAAATTCTAATGGATTAAATAAACAAATTTCACAAGCAGAACCAAACTTTTCTTAAAAAAAAAGAAATACAGCAAAAAAACATCGGATGATAACTTTTGCCCCACCCTGTATAACCTACTGTGGCGAATGGTGTGTGATTACAGAACAATGTCGGAAGGGTGTGGTGCAGATGGTTTCACTGATGCTAGATGAAAAGTGGAGGAATTTTCTCTCGACAACTCACGAGTATAGTAGAGATAGCATCAGATAACCTTGAGGACCTGACAAAAGCACTGGAACTGATTGGATCCTATGGTAGCATGGACGAAAATGCTTATCCATGAGCTAGTGTATCCGTGAGCTTGTGTCAAACTACCCTTCGTCGAAGGGTAGTTTGTTATTTGCTTCCTTGTTAATTTTTAATCGGTTTGGGCAATATACGATAATACGGAGATAATTTAATCAACCCAATGCTAGCAATCAGAGAACAAAAGAAAATAGTAGGTCAGATGATCAGAAACATAATGGCCACTAAGGAAGTGGACGAGAGAAAGTTGAGCTCGTGGGAACACCATTGAATAGAAACCAACTCCAACCTCTAATCAACAGCCCAATCTGATGAACGAAGGAATTAGGGAACATTTACGTCTGAAGAGCAATGAGATCTAAAGACAGCCTCACACTTGTGAAGTCTTTTATTCGAAAACTCATCGGATGGTCTCAAGGCGAAGTGGAGTTTCAGATGAACCATTTGTTCAGTTGCCAGACTGGCTACGTCCAACACAATCTAAATAAATAAATCGAAACCTTGTCGCAGGCTTACTGGCACCGTAAGATGCCTTTTTAAAAATGATAAATACTATTTAGTACGAGGTCTACGATTAACAAAATTCGTTTTGAGTTTGAGATTTTTGCAAAGAAGTTCAACTGAGTCTCTACTAACTGTTCCTTTGTAACAGAAAAGCCTCGAATCGATCTGTAGAATCACCACCCTCTTAATATGTTTTCTTCCTCTGCTGTAAAATTTGTTTTTGGATCCATCCTGCAAGTTTCTGGATATCTTCCATTAATTTTTGATAAAATTGATCAATTGATACAATTCTCGGTGACTCCAAAACAAATAAATAAATAAATCGACACTCTGAGTTGAAAAAAAAAGAAACAAGATCTTGCTGCTGATGCCGCCATGAACTGAAGTTTTGTCATAAAAATAAATGTTTAGCCTGGCAAATCTATCAGAATTGCGGATTTTTCGTAAGCATGTTTCGCAAACATTTGGGAACTTTTTACCAAAATCAGAAGGACTTTGTACACCGACTCATTGCTGTCGATAAAATGTGCATCTACCATTACACCTTCGAAACCAAAGAATAATCCAAACAATGGGCAAAAATAGGTTCTCCTTGAGCAACGAAGGCAAAAACGGTTTTGTCAGCAAGAAAGGTTATGGCAACATAATTTTCCGATTGTACTGGAATTATCTTGGCTGTTCACTTAGAAATTTTGAAAACTATAAAGAGGGAGTATTATGTCAATTTGCGATGGCAAAAATTTATGAATTGGGTTTTGAATTAATTCCTCAATTGTAGTATTCCCCAGATTATTTATTATGTTGATTTTGAGGATTTAACAGCAAATCTGGACCACAACAGGGATATATACGAAGAAATTGTTTTAAAATACTTTCAGCTTCCCGACAGAACAAATCTTAAAAAACTTCCAGTCCTTGGGTTGATCAAAGAACCCTGTAAGAAAAGAAAAACAAGTATTACACTTAAAAAGGCTGTTGCATATGCAAAAGTAACTTCTTCCATATACACACATTCATGTACCGGCAAAATCTTTTCTTTTTTATTATTATTTCTTCTTCGTCATCGCTCCAGTATACCCAACCGCTCATTTCGCGATATCTCGATCGTCATCAGGAGGATGATGCAGCAGCGCCGCTATCTAGCGGGCAATAAATAAAACACCCGATAAGTACGATACGGATCGACGGTGGCATTGAAAATTAATAAATAATGCGTCTGTCACTGAATTCATGAATTAAACAGGAGGCCGAATGCGCGGATGCATCTTCGAAAGAGGATATACTAGCGTTTCCCACATCGCGATCGTCGCGCCATCTACCTCCTCCCCTCGCCCCTCAACGAAATATGCCCACCTCATACTGTAACCTTAATCATTGTAATTTCAAATGTATAATTATACGGTGCGATGGGGAACTTCTTCATATTATTATTATTATTATACATGGTGCTACTGTATTTATATTCAGCTGGAGAAACAAGAGATGATAATGATGAGAAGAAGAAAGAGGTGCTGTGCGGAGAATAAGTACGAGATAAGGACGAGAATATGTATACTGACGATGAATTAGGTGTAAGTAGTGTATAGTATAGAACGTGAGTTTGTGCTTTTTTGTGGTTAATGACAATTTTAATTGGGCAAGATAATAACACATAGGTTATCATGAAGGAAAGGTGTACAGATTTCTGTCATTGTTTTTCCTTGAGATCTACTACTTTTTGTTTGTTAAACCTTGCCTGTAATTCTCATGTACATACTTACTGAACTTATTTGGCAACATAAGAACAAAGAAATAAATTGGCTGCTTTAAATTATCAACTGCAGAATCCATATGAGAACAAAATGGAGACAAGGTGACAATCAAGAACATGCATTAAATAATTAGTAAGCAATCAAAGAGAGGAGAATCTTCGTTAAATGTTTAGTATCTGAAGCATCAGGTTAGCAATTTGAAACATGTTACAGGAGAAAAAAAAAACTATGCAAATTGATGCTTGTGACTAGCAGCTAAAGTTGTTCCAGTTATAATAATAATAATTGTAGACATAAGATTTATTGCTTCGAACCAAATTATTGAATCAGATAAAGGGCAGAGTATCTGTTGTTCTTCTTAATTTTTAAGGTTTTCAGTACCATCAATTTTGAGTGATACAGATTTAGAGGAGAAGCTTTGAGTTAGCACTCTTACTGGCAGAAAGCAAACCATATGCATTAACAGTCGTGGTACAATGGTATGGATCAATATTGTTTTATGTGGCATATGACAAGGTTCGATTTTAAGTCCTCTCTTGTTTCTATTTAATGTGAATAACCTTGTGATTGATGGTACTGTTGGGTAATAGCTTTGGTAGACATCTCTCATCTGTTTAATGGATTTATAGATAGGATGATGGATTGATGTGCTGATAATTATTTAATATTATCAGTCTTTGGTACAGGAACAAAATATTAATAGTGAACACATAAAGACGATATCAAAGAAATAAAACCATCTTCAGTTGACTCTATTCAGTTTTCAAGTATCTGTATATGAATATTATAATATTGGGGGAGTGGTTGGGGGTCATCCTTTTCGTTTAGGCAATATATTACAAATGAAATTCAAGGAGGTATTGTATAAGGAAACGAATTTATAGGGTGGTTGTTGGGAATCGGAGAAACTGGGATTCTTAGTTTAACGTTAGAAGGGCGATTTGTAAATTCAAAATTTAAGGAAATGAAAATATTTAGAGAGATAGATCAAATAAAATAAATAAAGATTTAATAAGAACGGGGACGTTTTGACAACTAAGCTACCAATCCAAAGTAATTAACTTTATATAAAGATGTATCTTTTAATACCATTATTGTTGTTGATAACTTGACGTTTCTCTGATCAAACATCAGCTTCTTCAGAAGTTCTCGGACTGGTGTTGATGAGCGAACCCTGTTCCGCAGGAGATCCGTTCCAGTCCGCTGAAATCCGTTATCGTTTTACATGTAATCTGCTCCTCGATTGTGAGGAATTGAAGGTACTCAGGCAGAAACATTTCCAGCGCTAAAAGGATCAATCTGTAGCTTCTTTGAGTTGTTCGGATTCTTCATTATTTCCAGTGGGCTCAGTTACTGGGGAGTTTGCTTCGAGGACAGTAATCTTCACGTCATTGTAATCGATTACGTGACTGCTTCCAATGTGGATGTTCAGCTAAAGAGATCCAGCTCAATTGCCTGGACATCTAGGTGTCCAACCCTAACTGAATGAACGTTTGAATGAATAAATCCTTTTGAAGTTGGGAAAGCCTTTTTATATTCAAATGAAATTTGTTGGATGGAAGCAGTGTATTGTATAATCTTGAATTTGCTGGGTGGTTGTTGGGAACTTCGGAGAAAGGTTTTCTTAGTTCTTGTAACTCGTTAGATTAGTGAGGGTCATTGGCTTAAATTCTGAAAATTTATTTAACAAAATATTAGATTAGAGATAGATAAAATCTCCTAAAGATTTGTAAAAGTTCTTCGTCATCTTTGACATGTTGAATTTCAATCGATTTTGTTGGTAGCATTATATAATCATTTTGCTCTCTGCAATTTAATTAGTGACCATGCTAGTAATTTCAATTGAAGGAGATGTTGAGGTTGCACTAGAAATCCTGATTTTTGATAATTTTTTGATCCCAATTTTCCCAAGTACTTTATAGGTTACTATATTTAATTATTTGACATTTAATTATTAGTTTACGTTAGGATAAACAAATTCCATAAGGTCCATAAGGGAGAAAAATACCTGAAGAGAATCCCCCAAAAGGAACAGTATCCCCAAATCTACTTTCTGACAGATCAAAACATTTTAAAATTTGAAAATTCTGGATAGTTAATATTCTAAGTAGGAAAGTATCTTGGGAGGGATTTTGTAAGTGTAAACCTTTCCTAATTTCTTCCTATATAAGGTGTAAGAATGTAGTTGTGTGCAATGTTAACGAACCATGGAAGTTTGAGGAATAAAAGAAATTATTGTTACAAAATTTGCTTTAACCATGTCATTTATCATATTTTTATTCCATTCATTGTATGATACAAAAAGCAAATCTTTGAAACAATTCGAAAGGATAGGTTGCCCCATCCTACCTGGATAACTTTTGCTTGATTAGGACGTCATATCATTCATTGTTGAAAGAATAGTGAGTAGAGCTCCTAGTTAGTTTTCTCTTTTCTTCTTATGTTTGGGTTTTTGCCAACCTTTGGTATTTCTCAAACTCAACTTATTTAAAAGGAAAGTTTCAACTTATTTTGAAAATTTAGAATAAAGTTCGTTGTAAATATTTTAAGAGTTTTACACCCAAACCCACAAAGCTTTTAAAATTTAATGCTCTTGTAAAACAAGTTTCAGTAGTTTGAAAATTCTGATGTATTCATTGTAAATCGCTTAGAGTGCACACAAAGAAGAAATAACTTTTTTGTGGGACATCAGCTAACAGCTAAATTGTTTAGCTATCGAAGATTACAACATTTTCCTGTAAATTTTAAATTCTCTAAATAAGCTGCTCTACTGGTCATTCACCCAATGCACACATTAAATTAATATTTTATTTGATAGTTGCAGATAGAAATGTATTTTTTCTTTTAACCATTAATCTACTAGAACAAAGAAGATTAAAAGTTTACTTCTTTATAATTTCAGATATATTCCAGGAAAAATCTACCAGTTACAGCAAAGCTGATTCATAGTATATCATCACCCTAGCACACTTTATTTAGCTTTTGCTTCTCATTAAAATAAGTACATTTACTTATTATTTTGTTACAACTGGATAATCATAAAATTCTAACTTAGAACTATAACTGTCAATGTTAAAAAAAAATATTGGCAACGACGCCTTAACATCTTGCCAGTACTAGTCGTTAATATTAAATAAGAGACTGCGTGTGTAAATCTAACACCTTATAAACCATTATAAATAATATCTAATTCTACACCGATGAAATTACGTTTTCCCATCCCTATAACAAACTATTTAACGAACACAAAAAAAAAACTGTGTTCAATAAACAGAGACACTCCCACAAGAAGACGCGTTTTAAAATAACAGACCGCTCAATGCTAACATCGATTTGAATAATTGAGGAAAAACTTACACAACCATCGTATTGGACGAGGATGCGTCGGGGCGATTGTATGTTGATCAATTCACGGATATTATTCCGAGAAATTTCGATTCAATTATTGAACAAAGTGAAACAATTCGACCGCGTTACGTCAATATTTAATGGTGACGGTGCCGGAAGAGGAAGACATAGGAATATCAAGATGATTTAAAAAGTACTTGATGTACTTAAGTAATGTTGATAATATTTTCTTGTGTTAAACACAATTTTGAAACCCAAAAAATATCTTTGCATGGTTACAAAAATCAAAAAGAAACAATTTGAAAAAGCAATCGAACCAAATTGCAATCTACTGAAGGAATATATGAAACATTAAACTACTATATACATTGTGACAAAAAAGTACCAAATATTTCTTATAACTCAAAAAATCAATTATCACAATAGTTAATACATCAGAAATACATGAAATATTAAAAGCTACTGAAAGAGGGTAGGTGTAAAAATTAATGTAAAAATAATTACTGAAGAAACTATGAAGTTAAAACCAATAATAGCGTTTGGTGAGCAATTTTCTACATTGATTACACAGTATGTTTTGAATTGAATGTTGGTGGGTGCCAGTTGCCACGGCTTCTTAAGTTTTATTGCTTGTTTGCTTTAATTAATGACAATTGTAATTAATTATATCTAATAATAAGGGAAATTAATTTACATACAATTTCAATTGTTTTAGGATTGTTCTTGAATGTTTCAGAATCAAAATAATATTAGAAATTAGTCGAATAAAACCCAGGAAAAACATTTTTTCATGCCAACCCCTCACCCTCTCCTTCAATTTTCGATTTTTGAAGTTTTAAAAGTTGGAAACTTGTTCCAGATTATTGCAGGATTGTGTTAGTCTGATTCAGACTTTCACAAAGTTATGTTGAAAATTAGTTAAAACGCACAATTCTAGGTCAACCTCCATTTTCTAAAGTTACAATTTTCAAAGCTCTTCCAGGCTGATTTAAATTTGTTTGTTGTTGTTTCAGAGCTTTGTGAAACAATATTACGAGTTAGTTGGAAACCAATGAAAAAAGAAACATATTTTTTAGTCAGCGCCCTCTTTTTCA
Source organism: Holotrichia oblita (assembly GCA_023690525.1). NCBI lineage: Eukaryota > Metazoa > Arthropoda > Insecta > Coleoptera > Scarabaeidae > Holotrichia > Holotrichia oblita. The sequence goes on from CM043016.1 coordinate 31,787,836, forward strand.
AATTAGAAACTTTGGAAGTTGCTCTACATTTCTCGTTTTATAAAACTCACATTTTGTAAACAAATATTGAAAATTAGACGAAGAAAAGTATATTTTAGGTCAGCCTCCTCCTCTCGACTCTTCTTCTAAACTTGACGTTTTTAAAGGTGTTCTAAGTTGTTTAATATTCTTTTAGAATGTTGCAAAATAATATTCAAAATAAGGCACATAACACCTGTTTCAGATTAGTTCCCCTTTTTCGAAATTTCAAAATTTTGAAAGTTGCAATATTAAAAATGTATCGCAAAAACAATTTTTATTTATTTTAATTTATTTTGAAATTTTAGTCTAGTCCTAGTGGTCTAGATTTGTTCTATACAGCATGACCCCGATTGAGTGACAAAGTGAAAAAATCATTTTTATTTTTTTGGAAAAAATCACGTTTTATAAAGGTTTGCTTGTCTTCAAACCCTAAAATCCAATGTTAGTTTGCCTGTAGTTACTGCGCGTCACGAGATATTTTCAATTTCAGCACTCAACAAGGTTGCCTTTTATCCAAGGCCCAAAACACATAAACATTAATTTGTTTGAATTTTAGGGTTTGAAGACAACAAAAAAATGATTACAAAGTGATTCTGAAAAATCAATTTTTATTTTTCCTATATTTGTAACTCAATCGGGGGACATGCTGTATATTATTGATCCATATTTTGGAAAACTAGTTGCAACAAAAATGAAAAAGAAGAAAACATTTTTGAGCTACAAGCATTGAGTTGTCTGGACACTTCGTCTTTTCGGCTTTTAGCCCAACAATACCTGAACTCTCCATTCAAAATTTAGACTGTACTGTGTTTTTCAATCAAACCCCTCATTTTCCAAATTTGACATTTTGAATGTTATTTGATGGTTATTCCAGAATTTTACAAAGAAATACTACTTAGTTGAAAAACAAACGAAAAAAAAAAAACATCTTTATGTCAATCCTCTTTTTTTAGAATGAAAATTTCGAGTTGCTCCAGCTTGTTCTTAATTTGTTCTATATTATTACAGGGTTTTCCAAAATAACGTTAAAAATCAGCCGAAAAAAAGAATTTGATTTAGATGTTTGTCACAATTGACGACATAATTGAGAAAAACATTTTTAGTGTCCCTGGTTTAAAAAAATTTTTTTTTTCATTTTTTGGGCTGGTTTTTAATATTATTTAAAATCTGAAACATTGTAGAACAAAACTTGAACAACATGGAGTGAGGGGAGGCAAAAATTTTGTTCTTCTCCTGTTATTTCGTGAACTATATATACAGTATGTCCACGAACAACCCCTAAAGGATAAAAGCGGTAATTGTACACACAAAAGTAGGAAAAAAGCTTTTATGAACTTGGGTCCGAAAATGGTTCTTCACTGACACCTCTCCAACCCTGTATGCGATAATCATTGGCCAATAAACATAAAAAGTACATATATGTAAATCATGTACCAAATTTGAAACGTAAATTAAAAGTAGACTGATTGACAAAAAAACCTGTTTTGTGACGTCACTTCTAAAGTGTGGGAGCTTCCTTAAGAAGGATTTCCGGACAGGTTTTTCATCTTTTAGGGGTTGGTCGTGGGTACGCTGTATAATAGAAGCCTAAATTTTGGAACAAAGTTCTATGAAACTAGTTAACTAGAAAATTTTGATCACTACAATTAATCCAACATCTTAAGAGCCAATCAAAAAACAAGATAATTGAAAACCATTCAGTTAGCCTCATTGCTAAACATTTTTCGTCTTCGTTTTTTTCTTTCTTTTTGGTGGATTTTAAAATAATCTAAAATAATGTAAACCAATCTGGAGTCACTACCAAAATATAAATTTTCAAGAAGAAAAGGAGAAGAGGCTGACATTTTGGCAGAAGCCCTTTTCTTGACCGTAATCATGTGCACTATAATTATTTCAGCAGTTAAATGGTCTAATAAACCATCTTTTATTTTTAGCTTCTTGGGATTCCCCCTTTGTTGTTTGTATTCTTCTTTTATGGGATGAAGGTTTTTTGCTTTTTCGTAAATGCTGCTTTGTTGCCTGATTTCTTTTTCTTAAATGCGTAAGAGAGGATATGGTTATACTCCAAATATATACACCCCATTCTAGATTCATTTATCAGGGGTGAATCAGTCCCCACCTTTCCACTACTTCACCCTCTCACTTATTCTTTTCCATTGTGCCCTGTCCCCAACTTTATCTTTCAACCTCACAATGCCTATTCTTCTCAAGTGCTCTTCAACCTCTTTCAGCCACCTGGACCTAGGTCTTCCTCTTCTTCTCCTACCTCCCGGCTCCCACCAAGTCATTGCATGCGTCACCGCCTCTGGACTCTGCCTTCATATGTGCCCTAGCCATTTAACTCTCTGTTTCTTTATTCTTCTTATTATGTCTTCCCCCTGTAGTTCTTGCATTATTTCATGATTCATTTTCTGCCTGTACTCGTTCTCTCCAAATTTTGTTGGACCCAATATTGCTCTCATTATTTTCTTTCAACTATTCTTATCTCCTCTTCTTCCCGCTTTGTCATTGACATAGTCTCCCTCTACATACATCACTCATCACTGTTTTGTAAATGTTTAGTTCTGTCCTCTTTCATCAATCTCTGTTCTTTTTCTCCACTGCTTGCAACCGTAATACCCAGGTACTTAATTTTATCTACCTCCTCGAATTCGTAGTCTCCAATCTTTATTATTCTATGTTCAAACTCTTTTCGGTATCTCAATAATTTTGTTTTATTTTGATTTATTTTTAGTCCCAACTTTTCGCTCTCCCCTGCCAATTCTACTAGCATTTCTTCCATTATTATTCTTTTCTTTGTTATCAGTACTATAGCATCAGCATATGCAATTATTTGGTGTTCACCTGTCCTTATATTTCCTTTTTGCATTCCTCTCAATATGTATTCTAACGCCCTTGCCTTACTCCTTTGTTAATTGCAAATTCTTCGGTTTCGCCTTTTTATTTAGTATGCTTGCTCTTGATTGATTCGTTGACACACATATCAATCTTCTTAGTTTTGCTTGTACCCCTAGGTGCTTTAATGCTATCATAAGTTTATCTCTTTTAATCGAGTCGAAAGCTTGCTCAAAATCTATAAATAACATTTCTATGTCCATCTGCTATTGTCGATTTTCCCTTAGTAAATGCAGATTGGAACTTTCCCATTATATCTCTATTTGCCAATTGTCTTTGGATTAGTGTTAACATTACTTTATTATCAGCGCTTATTAGTGTGACTCTATAATTTTTGCAGTCCTGCTGGTCCCCTTTCTTGTGAATTGTTACGATTTGTCCTACTTCTCTTTCCTTAGGCATCTTTTCCTCCATCCATATTTTTTATATAAGTTGGTACACTCTTTCATGTAATTCGTCTCCACCGTATTTTATTAATTCCATATTTATGTTGTCCTTCCCTGGAGCTTTCCCATTCTTACTTTTCTTGATAATTTCTATTATTTCGTCCTTTGTTGGGGGGTGTTCGCCGTTATCTCCTTCATTCTCATCCATTTCAATTACTTCAGTGCCGCCTTGGGATGTGTCGTTTAGTAGTTCCATAAAATGGTCGGTCCATACTTGCCTATATTGATCTTCTTGCTCAGCCAGACGTCCATCTCTTATCTTTATACCTCTCACCCTGCCTTTAAATACTTTATTCTGTTCATTTATAAAATGCTCTTGTGTTTCTATTTAGCCCTTCGAGTGCTATTTCCATTATTCTTCTATCGATACACTCTCTTTTTTGCCTTGCTTATAGTTTTACAAATTCTTCTTCTTCGTTGATATTCTTCCCTGTCCTCCTCATTATTTGTTCTTAACCACTCTAAATATACTCTTCGATTTAAATTAAGTCTCAGAATAATCATTACTGTGGTCACTGCTATATTATCGGGGAGATCAATGTGTGGGGTAGTTGCTGAAGTGTCCAAAAGCACCTACCCCGACTGCAATAGTTAGTTCTTATGTAAAGGAGATAGAAGGGACCAAACTTGTTACAATTTTTTAATCAAATTTGATGAAAAACAGCTTGCTTTGTTCCTAATTGCTTCGTTATAGTAATAAGACGAATGCAGACATTACGATACGACGCGACTTGAAGCCTCATTAGTGCTATTCTCCCAAAGCTCCTCCAAACATCTAATCAATATAACAACTTTTTTATATTGATAAATTTAATAACCTACAAGCATTATCGAATATGGACCTCGTACGCGATGGTGAAATTTTCTCTACCCGAAAAAAAAATCGATGTGGTGTGTATGGTATAATAAAAGTATATTAAATCCCACACACTATACCATTATGTAGTATTTTCGACGCAATTATCCTTAAACGCCGGTCGCTCTCCGACTCTATCGGATCCATTGAGCGGCGGCCACGTTGGTGCGGAACCACCGCACACCGTCTAGTCGCCACATCATCGTAGGCATTATACGGACTCTGTTGACTGTGTGAGAGAGCGACGACTTAACACACAGCACACACAGCCAGAAATAAAGAGTGTGTAGTTTAAGCGAGCAATGTAATTTTATAATTTTCCCTTATTTCGTCACAAATTACTCTGGAAGCATGGTTAGCAGCCTACTTTAGTTTCGTCGTGGCGGTTGTTGAGACAACAATGTCTCAATGTATATGTTATAATAGAGAATTTGATCCGATATCGATTGATTCGACATTTACGATCATTTCGATTGTTTCGAAGTGTCAACTTCGACGGACAAAATAGTAGTTTTTTAAGGTTATGTTGTACGATTACGCGGGAAATTTAAAAATGAAAATATGAAATTATAAACATTCAAGTGCGATAGTTTTTCTTGATGGATGTGTGTGTAATATACATACGTAGAACTGAGTTGTAATACGATTTTAATAACTCTCAAGCAAGGTGGCTGACGCGGATTTTTCGAAGAATGCACGGCGTCTTACAGAGCGAGCCGCGTTTTAACTGCGGGTACATGCACACACCTCGACAACATCACAAAGAGAATACCATTCCGGTGGTTGTATATAGTATAGGGACTTAACGTTTTCGAGAGACCATAAAGTAAGAAGTAATATATCTAAGCAACCGGAGAGAGGACTATAATTGTTAGTTGCTGTTGTGCCCGTTGGCAATATGGCGCCAAAAACGGAACAAAACGAAACAAAAGAAAACGAAACGCGAAGCGCCCTCAGGTGGTGTACACAGTGAACTAATGATTAGCTAAAATGTTAAAACCAGTGTGTGTTTAATTATTGCTCTCATAATAATATAAAACGATGCTGGCTACTGAGATCTTGTCCTCTCGACTTGCGACCCATCGCAAAGGGTGGATGGAACTATTTTTTTATTTAATGAAACGGTATGCTTGGGGTGTACATATATATTAGTCTTGTTTATGTTTATGTATAGGGTAGTTTGTAATTTTATTGAAATTTTTGTTATTAGAGCACAAATTCGATAGATACTTAAATCATTGTTTTGGATAATAGGGGGAAACAAGGCACCTGTTTCTGAACTCGCTTATATGCGGATACAATCTTGGACTATTTCTGCAGCTAAGAAATTATATAATTTTTAAAAATTGAAATATTTGACTGTGTTAGAAATTTTTGTATTTACTTTTGCAAAATGTCTCTAACCTTCCCCTATATGGGAGGCATGATAGGGCACTATAGTGGCACCATTTTAGACAACTTTGACAACGAATCCAATTTTCACCTGATCTAGACATCGAGTATAATGAATTGCAATAACTGCAAGCAGCATCTTCCTCATCATCAGATTCAAAATGTGGCTCTTGATCACTATCATTATCAGTCTCAACAAATTTTCTACCTTGCATTTTCTTGAAATTTCTAACTAAAACCTGTCTTTTAGGCCAACTCTCATTAACTCCTTCTGCTAAAGCTTGTTTAAGATTTTCTTTATCAGTAAATAAGTCGCGTTTGCCCTGTTGAGCCCTTGCTCGTTTTTCTTTCTTTTCTAATTTAATTCTATGTTCGGCTTCAATAGCCTCCTTTTCTGGAGTATCAGTTAAAATTCTGGATTTTCCAAGATTTTTTCTTCCTGGTTTTTTTCCGTGGTAGTGCTTTGGGAATCGGACGAATCTCCTCAGGACTTTTAATCAAATCAGATGCCTTGCTTGTCCCTGATCTTATACTATATGAAGGAATTTTGATTTGCTTAGAAGTAAATTGTGATTCTTGATAAGACGTACCAGGTTGATCTGCTGCATCTTTTTAGCTTCTGCTACATAGGTACGATTTGTAATTTTCGCTGCTGCAAATTTGAGTTCCCCAAATAAATTTGGATTAAATGGGTAAATTCCTGTTCTGGAGAATCCCTTAGTAATATTGGAATGTGAAAAGGCTCTAATATAAGCAAACCCAACTAATTCTGATACATTTTTTAGAGAAATTGTTTGTCCTGGGTGGTGAACCACCCATCTAGTAGTTGAAGTCGATGACTTGTGTGGGGTGGCAAAGTTAATAAACTGACACAATTTAATTTGCAAGTAAGTTAAAGCTAAAATAGTTGAAATTGGCTATTACGATTGTCTGCCTAGTATTAACAGACATTTATTTTCTTTAAAACACTTCCCCCCTTCCCTTTCAAAAGAAAATGCGTAAGTTATTGTAAAATAGTTGTATGTTGTATCGATTGAATGCAGTCGCTCTGCCTAAGCTAGTTGCTTTAGGAGTTCGTAACGATAATTGGGGATGACGTACCATAAATCCTTTTAGCCAATCGTATGAAGATGATTCATTAACTTTCCAGTTTTCAGGTATTTTTGTCATGTTTTGTTGGCCAAATTGATATACAAATGTTCTTGTTTGCTTAGGCGTTAGGCCATAATAAAGATCTGCTGAAGTTAACAGGTAGTCCCATCAAAACGGTTTCTTCTTCAAGCGAGAATATTTGTGAAGTGTTAAAGTTTGGCATAAAAGAAATATTTTTGTCTGTTTTATACTTTGCAGCATATCGAGATAGAGTCATCTTATCAATTTTATATTTTTTGGCGGTAGTTCTTATGGGTTTATTGTCATTGACTAGCTCTAGGGTATCCATTTAAACGACATCATGCATGTATGCATGCATCATGCAGCATGTTCCACATGCAAAGTTGTCATGTTTTTGGAAATTGGTTAACTAAACTGAATTTCTCTGAAACCCACCATGCTCTGAACGCATCATTCAAGTGTACAACGAGCGGACGAATCTTGAATAATTGAGAGCATTTCCATTGCACACAATCTGTACCAGATTCAATGAGACTGGTCTAAAACAATTACAAAGCGTTTATTCTTATTTTTTGTTGTTGTTTATTGGAAATAGTCTTCTTCTGTCGAAGTCTTTTGGATGACCGGGATGGTATCGAAACGATTTCCTTTCATCGCCAATTTGAGTTTGGGAAATAGCCAAGTCAAGAATTCACGTACCACGATGGCTTTGTGCGAAGGTGCATTATCATGTAATAAAATCCAACTGCATGGCTCTTGATATTTCGGTCGAACACGTCGAATTCTAGCCCACAATCGTTGTAGAAGTGTCTGGGACGAATTCACTATAAACAATTTCCTTTGAATCGAAGAAAACGGTCAGCATGGTCTTAATTTTGCTCTTCTGAAGGCTTACTCTGAAGGAACTCTTACGGTTTGTTTTTGGTTCGCATTGGAAACATTACGTTTCATCACCAGCGACAATGGCTGACATGCTTGTTAGATTCATTTTGGATATTTTTAACATGTCTTTGAATTTTCCAATCTGTTTGGTCGTCTGTCAGAGTGTGTACTCGTTGACACACAACAGTTGCTTTGAAGAATTTCTTTGACGTTCTGGATGTTTCCTTCATTGAAAATGGTTTTTGGCATTGCTGGTCGGTAATCATCTGCAAGGTCCGTCACGAAATCGGTCAAACCACCGTAGAGCCGGGACATGCATTCTTCAATCCTCTTCAGCGTTTATATTCAAAGCTTGATCTTCAGTGATGATGCTTAATACATGAAAAAATGTCATCAGAAGAGAGTTTGACCTCATCTCTAAAAGAGTTTATAATTTTTTATGGTTTTTTTTCTTTGGCAATTGTATTACATCTACATACATAAATATTTAAGATGTGGTTCACCCAGATGGTGAGGCAGAGTCTACAGTACCAGGAAAGCCGAACTTAATCACGTGTTTGTTAAAATATTTTCTTGGGAACAGAAGTAATAGCGAGATTGTGCTTCCTACTGCATTTATAATGTCCACCATTCTAACTAGCGTCTCACTTTCTTTGGAAAGTATCTGGTCTACCTCTTTCAAAATTTTCTTGTTACTGTAGTTAAAGTTTCCTCAAATACACTTTTTAAATAATTCAATCCGGGTGCAAAAACCAATTTTAGCTGCACAAAGAAACGATTTAGAACATTTGGAACTGCTTTGGCCAATAGTATTAGGCAAACCATAATTTTGTAGTTTAATCTGTGTAGGGACAAATTATAAACTGTTTTTGTTTTTTTAAATATGTTTATTGGTCAATTTGAATAGTTTCACTAGCTTTTATGATCTTCATTCCTTCGGCAACGCATTTTTAAGGCCTAGTGTGGATATAATGCTCTGTTTCATTACTCTGGGTTATAGAATACTCCAAAGATGTTCAATAAGATTCAGATTTGAGGACTCAACAGCCTAGCTGAACAAGACAACGTTGTTGTTACGAAATCAATGCATTGTGGTCGTTGATTTGTCACAAGGGGCATTGTCTTGTTGGAATTGGATCCAATCCAAAGTGGTGTCACCTGTTGAAGAGATCAAAATCGATAACATTATTACATTTTTCCAATCTAGCCCCGCAAATTTTCGGTATCGTAGAGCCCAATATAAGCGATTTCTTTTGTTGTTTGCAACCTCTTGGGCTCGCTTATACAAGTCTTCTTCTCGTTAAAGGATTTTCCAGCCTCCTCCAACAAAGCTGACTTAGACGGAGTTTTCTGCAATTTTTTAATTTTCGGTTCTGAAGATCAGAAGTCACTCTTTTTAAATAATCAACGTGGTACTTTATGATGCCATGTTAAGTTAAGTTTACGAGAATTGTCATTGTTTATTGTACCTACTTGTTGCCATACTGATATTTTTAGGGCTGTCTAATACTTTTGGCCAAGGCAGTACATAAACGTTAGTTTTTTATGCTTGCACATGCAACGACCACACCTTCGCAACAAATGTAAAGAACTCGGAAAACAGGGGAAAAAGATTACTACATTGTTCTTTATATGGTCAATACTGTTGTCCAGTAATATTTATATTACCATAATGATGAATCCATCGCGTTTGTAGTAGTGGGCTAAATCAAAAGGTTTAAGGCCTTCTTGAATATTTGTATATAAGGTATTTTATACTACAAAATTTAATATTAGAAAGTTTAGCATTAATTTATTTGAGATACAGTTACCTATAAAAAATAAAACTTTACTTGAATGTGTTCTTTAATTGTTTGGCCATTTCGTTACTACATTCAAGTGAAGTTGGGTTTTATTTTTTATATTCAACTGTATATTAGATATTTCACTAGCCCATCAATCATCATAATTTATTTAAGATTTAAAAGTAGTAATGAAGGAAGAATTTACTCCTTTTCAGTATTATTTTGATGAACTTCTACAAAAAGAATTTTCTTTCCAAGATTGATGACTGCTTCTTTTTTTCTAAAAACCGATGAATACAGTACTGCTAAGCTGTATAACATATGTCTTTAGTTTTCTGTTTTGACGCGGATTTATCTACCGCTTGTAGGTTTTGTTTTATTTCCCATTCGGTCGCCTACTAAGTATACGTTTTAGGGTAATTTTTAATTACTACCTTCGATAATTTTTAATCACTACTTGCATATGTCAAAGGTGTGTTCGCTTTGTGGGAGCCAACCCCTGTTTCTTATAAATTAATGTGTTAGAACTGAAGAAGCCTTTTCATTTTTTGCTTCTGCTTCATAGTAGATTTATAGTAGTAATGATACAGTACAATATGAAAATTAATAATCATGCATTATATTGTAGTTCTATTTAGTATTTTAGTTATAATTAATGGTGAAAGCCGTTCTTGTATAGAATACTTGATTCCTGTTATAAAAGATTGCAGCAAATTTTATTTCCAACTCTTTGAATGAAATTGAAACTGGATAGCTAGGCTGAATAATGAACGTTTGCTTCCGACTACTAGACTTTCTAACTGATTGACTAATCTAGTAATTATCTTTTAAGTTAGTTTAGATAATATTATAATGATTTTAATTTGGAATGAAAGATATTTGACTTGAAAATAACTGTAGAATTTATAATTAAATTAACAAAATCTTTGCCTATAAAGTGCGAAATCCACTTTTCAGTTCATTTGAAAGTAATTCTTCCAATTTCCGTTGTTTCAAAATTATACCGAAACGAAACCAAAATTGAATGAAACAAATGTTTAAAGGTTGTTCCAGATTTTTCTGAATATGTTTAAAACTTTTGGCCTTCTACAATACGTTGAACAGATACAGAGCAATCGGAAACAATCCTCAAAACTTTGATTTTGAAGATAGAGTAGGAGAGGGTGGGAGAATTGGGTTGTTGCCAATTATCTTAGAAATTATGCCAAGCAGAAAGCTGCAACTTAAGAACAATATGAAATAAATCGTGAACTCTCAAAATTTCAATTTAGAAGATTGAACAGAAAATAATATTCGAATTTACAATTAATAAAATTCATGCCTGGCTGTGAAAAATTTTGAAAGCTGTTTTTTTATGTTGTTACAGTTTTGCAAAAGAATAATAATATCTACAATAAGAAAGCCTCTTTTTGGAAAGTCCAGCCACCCCCCTTCCTCAAAATTTTAAAAGTTCTTTCGGGCTATAGCTGTTGTAAAAATTATTCCAGTATTTCGAATTCAAAACTTGCCACACTTAATCTTTGCCAACAATATGGACCAAACTCGAAATAATGTAGAACAACTTCAAAAATTTCGGTTTTGACTGAAGAGGCGGTGAAGCAGCAGGAAAACTTCATTTCTCAATTATTTCCTGAAAGTCGCGATGCGAAGTCGATAGCTTTGGAACAATATGGAGTAAATTTGGAGCAACTCCAAAAACTTTTTAATTTTGAATCAGAGGCGGGGAAGCTGCATGGTGGAAGGTCTAATCTTGGAAAAAAATAAGACAAATACTAACTAGTAATAATCTAGAACAACTTTAAAGAGGTCAATTTTGAGAATTAGGGTTTGTCAATCAACGTGAAACAGGCCTCAAAAGTTAGATTTTTTTGACAGTAGGGAGAGAGGCAAGAAACCCTAAACTTTACAATAATATTCATGAGAGCTGAAACCACCACGAAACAACCATTAAAGTTGTTATTTTCCAAAACAGGAGGTGAGGTTGCGAACATTTTTTTTGTCATCTCTTATGAACTTATGAACCAATATTTGGAATAACTGATGCAACCTGAAACAAATGTTAAATTTCTTGCTAGATGTTAATCCTATCCTTTGTGATGTTTGTTTGTTATTGTTAATTTTAAACCATTAATGGACGAACACTTTTGCATTGTCTACTAATGATTTCTTACAATGCTTCACTCTATTTTGTGGTATTAAGCTTACATTTAGAACATGAGAATGCAGAAGTTCTTCACTGGATCTCTTAGTGAAGAAGTAGAAGACAAAATACTTCAATCCACAAAACACTTTTAAACCAAAATAACAGACGTTTTTCGACAGCAAAACTGTCATTATCAAGGCGATAATGAAACTGAGTTGTATTATCACCTTGATAATGACTTTGATAAAGCTTTGCCGTCGAAATGCCTCGGTTTTTTGGATTAAATGTTTTTTGGTGTTTTATGGATTGAAGTTTTTAGTGTTATGACAATACAGAGCGTATACAAGAAAGGCCAAGAGCAAAACTGAAAGCCAGATAGAAGAAACATTTGGACAACAATTGGAAATAGATGTTTGAGGATAGAAAAGAATTATAGATGTGTCAACTCAAGCCAAAGCACGTCAAAACCATTATGAAAAAACCTGAAGAATTTTGAATGTCTTCCAATCTGTCCTAGGTTTGTTCCAAAATTTTAGCTTTCTGTTATGTTAAGTTAACCCCCCCCCCTCCCCTCGCCTTTAGAAATTCGAAATTTAACAATCTTTCTCCTACTCTTTTTGCAAAACAAAAATTAAATATTGCTGAATTTTTATGTGGACTATAAGTTGTGGTTTAGTAAAACTACTTTTGTGGCTCATTCAATAAATCATCGATTTCAAACTTAATAGTTTAGTGTGATTGTGTGGAATCCGAATTGATTCCCTATCAAAATCGTTAAACTCAATAAATAAATGAGATTCATATTTAATATTTATAGATAGATCTTGGGAACAATATCGAAGAAAACTAGAACATTTTAAATTTAGAATTTCGAGGAAAGGAAGTTATTTTATGAACTACATCTGCTACAAGGAATTTTGGAGCAATGTTCAGAACAACCTAGAGCAACTTTTAAAGTGTCGTAATATCGAGAAGGGGTTGGGGAGGCAATGAAATCTTCTTATAAACTACAGTTACTGCTTTATGATTGCAAACCACAATCTCTTCCTGAAGATTAATTTTTAAATAATCTCAACGCATATTCCCTTTTTAACAAATTACTATTGCGTTGAGGATTCCTCAGTAATGAGTATTTAATGTTCGATTCCATACGAAACGACTCTAAAAACGAGCGATCGAAAACCGAGACACAAAAAACAATAATATAATTCAGTCAGTCACATATTCGGTCAAATCATCACAAAAACTTTCGAGTCCGCGACCGTTTCCGGCATAAAAAATATATAATAATACACGAGCCGAAGCCGACGGTAGAAAGAAGAGCGTATACACATGTACTGTATACATCCAACGTCGAAGAAGTAGGTAGAGTAGACGGCATAACATAAGTAATAATTATCCGTCTGTTGCGCGGAGGTTGTTAAGTTGGATGCACTGGGACCCCGGAGGCCCAAACCGCACGATCCCGCTCTATTATTTTAGGCCCAAATTTGTATTTTGTACGAACGTATTCGGCGCCGTTCAACTTCGGATCGATCCTTTTTACTAACCCGCGCTTATAACCAAACCACCACCGAGACGATGCGACTAAAAGGAAAATGCACTTAGAGATGATGATGACGATTATACGGGGTGTTTTTTCGCTTATCGATGTTGTCAATTACATTTATTGTATAATCTTGCATGAAATAGATGTTAAAATCCATCTAGCGGTGAAAATTATAAGTACAAATGACAGCTGTCAAAATTCGGATATGTTTGAGTTTAACACCAAATTGAATTGCAGTTCTTTGAGACTGTGTATGTATACATGTATGGGGTAGATTGTTACAAGTTTGAGTATCATGCATGCACATCCTATGGCTCCATCATTGCATTTGTTTCATGGCTTTCAGTTTTGGCCTGGTTTAGAGTCGGAAATTTTTACACAAACTAAACGAAACGTTTCGTCGTCGCTTCTTCAACCATCCTCTAATCACACAAACATTTTGGGCTTTCTTTGTTTTCCTTCTTTGTTTGTTAGAATATTATTTTCCACATCTGTTTTCGCATTTTGTTTTACTTGTTCCACTGCTAGTTCGTTTTTAACTGGGAGTGTCTGTTAAGATTGCAGATTTACGATCTTTAGCACTAGCTTTGCGAGCGTCAGCTTTGAGAAACGGTCGAATTAATGAAGAACTATAATACTATAGAGTTACCTGGACAACTAGGCTCCTGGGATTTAGCAACAATGGGCATTTTTGGTAGAGCTTAAGCAAATGTTGTTTCTAAGGTTTTTCTTTTGTACATTTACTGGATCCACAGCGATGGATTCTTTATGTTCGTTGGATTCCTCTGTAGGAATTGAGAGGAGGAGACAGCCCTTGCAAGAAACTCATCGTTATTCTTGTGTGTGTCTTCTAAATTCGTAGATTTCTGAAACATTAAATACTGACTGAATATGTTTCTTTGGTTTTTTTTTTTTTGAGAGACAAGGTCCTCTTGCATCATCTAGCCTGATTTTTTTGCAGTTACAATACACTCAGATGAGTTGTTTGCTATAAAATGGCTCTTATAATTTTTCCTTTAGCTGCGATCGCGAGCTCAATTTATTTAAGCCCTTTATCAAGTATGATCTTGTCTAGTTTGTGATCTTAAATAATTGCAGCTTGATTTACATTGTAAATGTCTTGGCGATCAAACTTACATCGATCCATGACTTCTTCCAAGAAAATGAAGAACTTGGCGATAATTTCCCGATTGAAACTTTTTGCTCTGCTGGGGGTGGTGGCTTCAGGAGTTCGTAAAAATAATCTAGGATGGTCTTTAAGGAATGCTGATAATCAATCAGGCAAGATCATCAGAGTTTTCTTGCTACGTTTGATGAATTGAACCCCTCTAGTGGATATGACAAAACCTGAATTTGTTAAACAATACGTCTTCGTAATACACCTTAGGCTTGTTGGAGACGATTACCGTCCAGGAAATTTCAAATCATTAATGTAAATGAATTGTCCTTCGCTAGCTCTTGCATGTGGGAGCACAGTCTCAATATCTCACCCAAATACCTCTGAACAGTAAGTGAACTCTTCTGAAGAAAATACAGTTCAGTATGGTCCCTATTACTTATTTTGGCCCACAACATCACATTATTATACTGAGACCTTTCCCAGCTAACTAGGAGATTATTTCATGTTTTTGATTCAAATTTTCGTCAAATCAAAACAGATCTGATTGCATAGCTGTCGTTATTATCTCAATTGATATGATCCTCTGTCCATATTCTAACATGTCTTGGCCATAGAGATCCACATCATGAAGACTATCTCTTATTGTTTGTGTTGAGATAAATCTTCCAGTAGCAATAACTGATTTTGAAATTGGGTTGCATTTAAAGTTCTAGTTTTATGTGCAAATTGCAAGAGGTAAAGATCATTCCTTGGTGTCGTTGATCCTGGTCAACCATTCTCACTGATCTATGGTTTGTTAACCGTGCGATTCGGGTAAATCATCTTAAGTACCAATTACTTTTTTTTCTATTACAGTTTACTAAAAAAACCACCTGTATAGTATATTTTATATTATATTGTATCATTTCCAGCTTATCTTTCTTAACCATTATTTTTTTCTGTCATTATTGGCGTTATTATTACCGATCTTTTTGGAGCCCAATTACATCCAATTACTGGTTAGGATAGATGATACGGATTTCGTTTTCTTCGTATAGTGGGTCTTGGCGGTCAAGGACAATACATAAAGTTCTATTATTGTCACGAAAAGACAATATATTGACGAATGTAATTTGAAACTGAGAGCGAAATGAAGATTATAAATATTAAAGATATAATCACAAATTCTTTTAAATTCAAAGTTTATGTTTATAAGAAGGTATGTTATTTGCAAATTTCAATCTTGCCTGGAATGCATTGATAATGAAGCTTAATAAAGATATAATAAACATATGATTTCGTAACTATAGTTGGATAATTGATCGTAAAGTTTAATTACAATAATGCAATTTATTTGCAATATTTAGTACGTACCGGCATGCGGTTACATAAATATTAATTGTTGACACTTGCATAAGCGATAACATTGCCATCTTTTAACACATGTTAGCCAATTTAACGCTTATTTATTTCATGGAAGCGTTTAACTGGAATGGTATGTATTTTATCCGTCGGCAAAGGTTTAATGGACGGAGATCTACCATCTCATCGAAAATTTTATTAATATTTATTTCGGTATATTGTATAAAGAGTAATATTTAAATAAACATATTAATATCTGTAAGGTGTGCCACTAAAGTTTCGATTTAAAGTAATTTTATTGTCGTAATTATATTTAGAATCTAAAATTTTATTGGCAGAATTTTCTAATGTTAATTTAAGTAAAATATTGACATCGAATGCTTCAATTAACGATTATACGAGGAACCTAACTTTAACACACTGAGAATTTACCGAAACGACAATGCAAGCTTTGGTGTTATCAACTGAATCATAATTTCCAATAGACTAATCTTGACTTGAATTTTACATATCAACAAACAGCTCAATTTGATATCAACAAGAGAGATCAGCGCTGCAATATTTTAGACTGCTTGCTTAACATTTTTGTCAAATGTTTGATAGCAGATAGATTGGCAATGATGATCCTCATTGCTAGATACTACGATGTTGCCATTGGAGATATGTTTAAAATGAAATATTTTCGGAGGTAGAGCATACTGAAAAAGTCTATTAAACTTTCTCAAAATGATTTTGTATAAGAGCAGCTTCAAAACTATCTAATCAATATTTTGTAATCGAAATTGGCAATCAGGTAGCCCGTGACCAAAAATTTCTTTCCTTCGTTAATGGTGATTGGGTTTTGCCGAGCCATAAGCCAGGTCTTCATTTCTGCGATAGATTTGAAGCAAATTTTGACAAACAAAAGTTCATTTTCAAACTCTAGCAGCTCAAAATTTCTATTTCATAAGATTAACTACCTACTGTTAGTTACATTATTCCGTTGTACGATACATTAGCTTTGTTTTGGTTCTAGAGTTGTTGCGCACGCGCATTTACAGTTCAGCGTTTTGGTTATTTAAGAACGGCAACCGAATTTTTAGTCCGATGTTTTGGTTACTGACAGAATCGATTCAGAATGATTCTGGAACCGTTCAAACAGTTCTTGCACTTCCATGAGCACCGATTCTGAATTATTAGTTCGAAATTACGTCATCGGTGCATGTGTTCAGAAATTCGAGTTATTTCGATACGTTCGTCATCAATGACATTGATATTTACGTTGTCTTTTAAAGTTTGAGATTTTTTTCCGTTTGTATTTGATTTTTTTTGTATTAATTACTGTCCTGGGAATAAAATTTATGGAAAGTGAGTGATATTCTAAGACAGAGACAGGATTTGAAAGATTTAGCGCAGAACATTCGCTATTGATATTTTGTTGGTTTGTATTTTAGTCTGTATCTAAAAGATGGCAGTAACAGGCTCCTAAAATGTGTTTTGGTTATTAAAAGTTCGGAACCATTCTGGAATTATAATGTTGTGCGCTTACGTTCTGCGCAGTTCTGTTACTAATCCCGAATTCCGAATCAAAACAAAGCTATTATATTGTAGAAGTTCAGAACAGGATTAAGTCGAAGTTACCAATAATTATTCCTGAACCCCACATCTAAGTCTCTCTTGATCCTTTTAATTCGAGCCTTCCAGATATGTTTGATCCGAAGCAATCTTATCCAGTCGACTTTAAAATTGCGTGGATTGATTTTGTTTCCTGCAGATTAATTCTTCTTTGTTAAAAGAGGTTTACAGATTTCCTATTGATTCATTCTGACCTTTGACTACTGCCATAATTTCTGTTCATAGTATCTGTCTTCCTGGTACGTTATTGGTTTGAAGTTCGAGGGAAATTTTGATGTAAACAAATAAAAGTTCATCTAAAAACTTAATATTTTGGATCTCTTGTCTTTTGATCTACTAACTTCTTTTGGAGCAACTTCAAAGTCGTATGATGTAGGTTCAAACTAGTTTCCATGATTTCGTGAGACCACATTGTACATGATCAGATCAGAGGTAAGTCAATGTTGGCAATCATTTTTTCTGAATTTCATATTTAAGTGTTTCTTTATTTGAATGATTGATTTTGTGTAAGTGCAGCTTGAAAGTTACCTATACTCAATATTTTGTAATCTAAATTGTCAATATTACAATTGGGCGCATAAATGTTCTGCATCACCCTGCTGCTACTATTACTAAGGCTAAGACTCACTGTTACGAATGGCAAAACAACAAGAATAAGGAAGAAATCAGTTTCTCTTTAGTGCTGCAGAAAGAACTGTTAAGATCTTACACCTATCATGCAAGTGAAGAGTACAAGTCGTCGGTCCATGTTACAGAATTTGGGACTGGATAAACTAAAAACTGAGTTAAAAGCAACTATTTAGTAACAAACTTTTAGAAAAACAATACATTCAAAAGTCTTCAATACCTTGGTTTATCGAAACCAAGTCTTGGACTTACATATTATTGACACACGATGCAGAGCATGCAAAGCACTCCCTGAAACCATAATCTACCATCATATCAATCCATGGATCTTCTCTTCTCTTTCCACCTTTTCAGCTTGACATCAAACGTTTGTGTACTCTCGTTTCCATCATCCTTTCCACGTGGCCCATCCACCGCAATCTTTGTGTTCATATTAACTCTATTATGTTTGTTCCTTGTTAGTTCTTCTCATCCATCTATCTCACATTTTCTTTTCTCCAAATATTTTTCTAAGTACCTTTCGCTCCCAAATCTCCAATCTTGATTGTATTGTTTTATTTAACGTTTTATTTTAACGTAATTGGTCAGTTAAGATAATACTTCTATGTTATGATTTTGAAACCATTGTCTCACATCATTTGCAACGTGAACAGGACAATAATCCTGTTAGAAAATAAAATTGTTTTCAGGATGAGTTTGAGACACAGAAGGAAGCATGAAGTGTTCTAATAGATTCATGTCATTTTGTCTTTTAAAACGCCCTTCAACACGCCATAATACAACTGGACCATGAACACACATCCAAGTCCACACGCTCACCGAGAAGTGATCAGAATTATTCGATGGATTTACATAACGCTCCTCAAATCTACAATTTCTTAGCGTGTAACTCGGATTCTTCCATTTTTTGACAATTTTAAAATTTTTTCCTCTGGAAAAAAAAAACAATTGAAACAAAAAATTATTCAACCTTGTTTTTTTTGTAGTTGTCAAAATTAATTTTTCTTGCGGTTGCTGAACGTTAGCTGGAATCCAGGAAAATCGATATGAAAAGCCGCCAGCACTCTGCATTCAAAAGGATTTTGTCTTAAACGTTTTCTTAGTTTTTCATCGTTAGAAATAAAAGTTTTGCCTTGGGCTGCAAACCACTCGTTCATCTCCATCATCAGCGCGTCATTGTCCCGAAAGTGAATCCCACGATGTTCTCTGCGTTTGGGGAATGCATGGAAGTCACTAGGGGTCAAATCTGGAGAATGCCCTATTCTCCAGGCTCTTGGAAAATTTCGAAGGTTCCATTATGAATTGCAATCATCGAAACACAGCCTTTGCGGGCAGAAGCGTTGTCCTGATGAAACCGCACACCATGTCTGAGTTTTCCCCTCGTTTTTCCTTTGATATAATAATGCAGTTTTGAAATTAAAACAGCATAATGTTACCGCTATCTGTTGACAGTGATTCATCTCTCGTTCAGAACCATATCATGGACCAGTTCAGATGATTTATAAATAATGGTCTAAACTATGTTCTTTGTCTGTTGAAGTTTATAGTTAAGTCTTTTATTCATTCATCCACATTGATGTTTATCTTTGACGCGACATCGGTTCACAAACAGTCGAACCACAATATTTGGCAATAATTGGATAGCTTGATTTTAATGGACTTATGTTGTTTTACATAATTAGTTTAAAAATAAAGACAGATACCTAACATTTCACTATCAATTACTTCGATATCTTAGAAAGTAAATTATTTAAACTGTTAACTTCAAATGATGCGTAATCCAAAACCCAGCACTGTTTTAATAATCATCCATCTGCATAGACAGTAAACACTACACATGTACTGAAGCAGCGTTCCTAAATGTAATTTGCAATCATCCTCCCTACGTATACAAGAAATAATCGCTATTAATCATAAAATCCCAAGCCGCTACGATGTGTTGAATGTAATAAATGAGTTTAAAATTACACATTATATGCTTGTACATGCGGTTGATTTTCATCATCGTCATGGCGACCGTTGTATTTAGAAGAAACATTGTTCCGGAGCTCGCGATGCACCTCTAACTACCAGCAAAACCGTGTTAAACGGGTAACGAACGATTATTATAGTTAAAGAAGTAATTCGAATTTACTAATCTGATTTATAATTTGCTTTTAAACGCTAACGGTCTCGTTAATCACATGAATTATTGTGTGGAAAAATAAAACACTTTATAATACACATGCGTGTGTGTTTTGTTCGCTTTTATTGGATTTATTAGAAAATAAGTGTTCGTGCTCGTGATAAAATTTTAACGCGAAGATTACTTATTTGTTTTAGTAATGACGTGTGTAAGGTATTACTTTAATCTCTTCATTAATAAGGATTTTTCTGTACGAGCTGAGTATCTGCCGTATATTGAAAATTAATCCGAAGAGTTCTTGGGATACCTATCCCAATACTGCTTCTGCTTCTTCCAGCATCATCATTTATTTTGGGCCAAATTCAATCAAAATTTCTTTATTTTATTTACGGTGATCGTTCATTTTCAAACTCTAGCAGCTCCAAATTTCTATTTCATAAGATTAACTACCTACTAGTTGCATTATTTTGTTGTACGAAACACCATATTGTACACGTTCAGAACATGGTTAAGTCCAAGTTACCAATAATTATTTCTGAATTCCATATCTCAGTCTCTCTTGATCCTTTTAATTCGGGCCTGCCAGATATTTTTAATCCAAAGCAATCTTATCTAGTTGGCTTTGAAATTGCATGGATTGATTTTGTTTCCTGCGGATTAATTCTTCTTTGTTAAAAGAGATGTACAAATTTCTTGTTGATTCATTATGACCTTTGACTACTGCCATAATTTCTGTTCACAGTATCTGCCTTCCTTGTATGTTATTGGTTTGAAGTTCGAGGCAAATTTTGAAGTAAACCAACAAAAGTTCATTTAGAAGTCAAAATTTTGGATCTCTCGCCTCTTGTTCTAGTAACTCCTATTGGTGCAACCAAAGTCATGGGATGCATGCTTAAACTAATTTCAGAGCAGAGTTAAGTTCAAGTGTCTTCTTAGTATATTGGTTCGGGGATTGAGGCAAATATTGAAGGAAACAAACAAAAGTTCATCTAAAGACTTAGTATTTTGGATCTCTTGTCTTTTGATCTTCTACTAAGTTCTTTTGGAGCATCTTCAAAGTCGTATGATGTAGATTCAAACAAGTTTCCATAATTTCATTAGACCAAGCACTACATTGTGCATGGTCAGACCAGAGATAAGTCCATGTTGCCAATATTTTTTTCTGAATTCCATATCTGAGTGTTTTTTAAATTTTGGCTCCCCAATCTTGTCATAATTTCTCCCTTTAGTAAGTGACCTAGTATATTATTCAAGTGAAATCCATTATTGTAAGCAAGGCATCTTTAACAGAGCAAAACTCTTTCCCAAAATAGGTTTTACTCTTGCTTTCTTTGGAAACTTGTTCTTTTGATATTATGTTCTTTATTTCAACATCCCACTGTTTAGGATTGATAGTTTCTGTTTATCTGTGCTGAGTGCTGGTTGCAGATGCTTCTTAAATTGTATTGCTTGTCCGATTACTGCCCCAACTGTTATTGTGCTAATTGTGTGTGTTAAATGTGTTTAATGGCATTATTACAGTACTATGTCGCCGTTTATAATGCTGTTGATGCTGTCAATCAGTTTGCTCTAAGCAGAGAATGGTCTATCGATCGGGATACAGTTCTCGGCGAAAAATATCACCATCCTTTTTTCATTCATCCTGCTTTTATTTTTGTTAGCAGAACTTCCACCTTCGTTTCGTCTTAGTGGGGTTCACATCCTTTTAAAAAACGTCTAATGCTTTGTAAAAACAAATAATTTCTTTTTTATAAAATAATTAAGGCTGTAGTGTGCATAGGTTAAAAAAAACATTAAAACAATTCCTAGAGATAAGCACCCCCAACGATGAAAGGTAATGATGATATTAAGCCAGAACCATTGAAGCATGTAGGAGAGACAGCGATAAAGATATTTCATACTTAGAGAACTAAGAAATGGGGAAGCTATACCTCGAGGTCATGAAAGATAATGAAGGTACATACATAACAAGGAGCAAGAGATAAGAACGCTAATCTTAAGGAAACTTCTGAAGAAGGTGACACCATGATCACTATGAAGACTATAATGCAGGTTATCTAAAGAATTCATCAAGTTAACTCTTGCCTACAATATATTTGGATGAGTATTTCAAAACTGGAACACTAGAATCAGAGACCTGATTATGATTATCTTTAAAACATGGAAGGTGAATTTGAAAAAAAGCTTAGAACTATGGGATAAAGAATTTTTAAAAATGAAGATGGGTATAAATGAAGAGGAATTTGAGCGTGAAGGTTATGACGTCCTACTAATTTATTCCAGTGACACTTGAAACGTTCCAGCCAGCTCTCGATTTTTTTTTTGCTGTCTTCTAGTGAACGCATATAAGAGAACCAAAATTGTCATATGCTGCTACAACCCAAGTGATTGCAAAATCGAAGATATTCCTCGAAAGGTAGGTGAAGCAGTTATAGCCTCAAAAAATGTTGAAATGATGATTCAGTTTCCTTAAAAAGAGGGGGAAATTAGAGCCACTTCCAACAATCACGAGAAAGTGATTGTTCAGTTATTCAGGAGTCATCCCATTCTACGTCTGAGTGAAGGCAAAGTCAAACTTGCCTAGAAGGATATTCATATTAATTTCAACACGATCAAGTGATGTTTTTATGTCTCTACGAGGTCGAAACCGCTGCTAAATGTAAGTGACATCGAAAAACACCTGAGTTGGAAGATCGTGATTGGTCGAAGATGATTTTCTTTTTTAAAGGACTTCCTGGGCGTGGATTTGAGTGAAACGCACCTGGTTAGGAAGTATGCCGTAAAATAAATGTCTGGAGCTACTTCTCAATGCATGAATATGGATATTTGGAGTTCTTGACGCAAAATTTGGATTCGGTTAAAATGCTCCAAATTGAAAAACGTGGTCTTTTGAGATTAGCCAAGAAGATATTTTATTCGAAGCATGGAAGCCGCCTCTGTCCCGCCTGGAAGGAAGAAAATGATATTGTCACCATGGATTGGAAGAAAAAAAGGGCCAGATTGCAGGCCAGCCTGTTCTCAATTTGAAGCAGCGTTTAGGGGAGATTCGTAAGATTTAGCGTGCTCTTCCTGCAAGTTACGTTGGAAATGTCGTTGAAAGTATGTTTCGGAAGTACCAGGCCATTCTCAATGCTGACGGGGATTACAAACGTTGATGATTTTCAAAGAAACCTCTCCTCCTTTCTCGGCACCAAATGCAGGCTAAGCCTTTTATGAAGGGAAGGAGATAACTCGTTAGGAACCTCATTACCCAATAGGTAGAAATGACAAATCGAAGCATTAAAATCTAAAAAAAATAAACAATGAAAACCAATTGAAACAATATCCACTAAACATCTTCAAAAGGGAAGCAGAAATCTCTTAAAAACCCATCTACCTACTTTTGCACACTTCTTCTGTGTGCTATACACCGCTTAATAGGGCGTACATATAAGGCACACACACTGCAAAATTTTTCAGTGGCAAATTTTATTTTATATAATCTTTGCGCAAATTGCTATACTTAAACTCAATAACAAGACTAAACCATATTATTTTCGAATCTGTTCGCTTACGTAGGTACTCTTTAGCTTGCACCTTTGTTCTTTTCATTTTAATTTTTTCCCCTTTGTTTTTTAAATTCTTTTTTTTTCATGTCCTCGTTCATACCACAATTTTTTTTCTATTTATCGTAAGGCAAAAGCAAGACTTTTTATCTCCAAGAATTCAGTAAGTTTTGACAGATAATAAATTAACTTAATATATTTTCGCCACACCTCTATTTTATTACAGTCGACCCGTTGTCGGATCTATAGGCGGGCTATTCGTATTAGTCGAATACCTTACATGACCGGCTGTAGATCTCATATCACATCTATGAATAAAGAATGAGGAGATTTCCGAAAGAGATTTATTGGAACCATGTCAGAAGTGTACCTAATTTATTCGGACAGACTGGAGTAGATTTTGTGTGGGCTTGTATATGGGTATTGGATATACCACGTGATAATGGGTTAAAATATCGCGATGCATGAAAGTCGTCTTGTATGCTCGAGTGTACCGACAATATATTATGTACATATACAAAAATATTTTATTACACCAATAAAATTTTACCTTGAACTTCTTTGCTACAGTAGTGTGTATAAGGTTTTATATGTTATACTCGGCCATGCTGAAAACTGACTAAACATATTCATGTATTCCATTCCCGTTGTACCTGCTAAGGCTTCATCATTGTATATAATGAATGAATGTGGTGGTCAGGTTTTCAATTCCTTTTATTTTTCTTTAATTTGCATAAAACTAACTCGAACAGAATTTTTACAAGATTGCATATTACAAAGTATGATTTTAAAAGCAATATTTTCAGCAGACTGTAACGTACGAAGTTGTTGTTCTATTTTTGACCTGATTATTCGGTTTTGTAAAGTGTAATCTAAACCTTTTTGTCATGTGCATGGTTTAGAATTGATACTTGTAGAGAGGAAGATATGTTAGAAAAGCTGGTTAAGGTCGTAAACGTGTGACAATCGTTTAGCAAGATGATATTTGCGCAACTGGAAACTATACAAAAAAGCTTGCGAGAACATAACTTTAGATCGAGAAGACCAGTTCTAAAGCCATGACTGACTTTGGCTCATAAAAGAAATCAATTGGGTTTTGCTCAACACCATCTAGATTGGGAGAATCAAGACTTTGGTGGACACGTTCTGGTGTCGTCTTCAAATTTGGGCACTTAAAGATGAACGCCAGTGTGAAGAATTGCTCTAGAAATTGGACAGGTTTGGAGAATCAGATATGATGTGGTTTGGAATCTCATTTCGGACTCGAACAACTCTTATTCATATACTTGGACGAATGAATGCTACCCGATATATTAACAAAACATGGTTACGAATCATGTGATACCTGCTAGAGCCCTTATAGGTCCTAGATTTCTGCTCCAGCATGAAAATGCAAGACCACATGTAGTAAATCAGGCACGATAATTCCTGGAAGGACATCAAATGCAAGTTATGGATTAGTCACATTTTAGCCCAGATCTAAATCCGATTGACAATTCGACCTGTGTCTTCCGAAACTCTTATTCTTCTGGCTTCCGGCTTCTGATCGCACTTCAAGAAGAATGGGCTGCCTTACCCCAGAGCACATCCAGAGATTGATTGAAAATATGTCACCCAGGTACCGAGCATGCATTCAATCACATTACAATCAATTGAAATGTGATTCAATAGCAGTCTTATTATACATCTTCTATACTAAGAAATTGTCATAGAAATCTGCGTTCTGTACCTATCTCTGATGATTGCATCTATTGTAAGGAAACATTTTTGGTAAATTGTAATAGATTTGTTGTTGTCTAGGACACTACACTGAAAATCCTTCCGAAAAAGTTTAGTTTTATTAGAATTCCAAGCAGCTGGCTTTGAACTGATGTTAAGGGTGCATCAGTACGCAGTTTGTTCATTATGATTACTTAAATTTTGAAAAAATTCAGATACTCTTTTATAGGAAATAACCAATAAGCTGGGTTGTGCACCTATGGCGACATTTTGGCATTTTGCTCTGCGTACGAGATCTTTTTAACTTTAACTTTTTTTTTTCTGTTGTATTTTCCATTTTTGCTGACCTGATCTTTGTTTTTGGCTGGGCTTTTTTCATCTTCAATATTAATGAAGTTATAATTTTCTGTTGATTCCCCCGAGCTTACCTTTATTTTCGGAATGAAGCCACATATCGTCATCACTAGCTCGATAAGCTTCTCTAAAAAGTTCTAACTTTTATTGTTTTTAAAAGACATTTGAAAACTGTCTTCATGGAAAACTACTGCTTTTTAACTAGGAAACTTCTTAACATTTAGGTACTTCTTAAATATTTAAATGTACTTTTTGAGCAAAATTTTCTGAACCAACTGAGAATCAAATATTTGAAATAACAGATTATATGCCTATTAAACAGCAGCCAAGAGCTATGGAACGCCTTCAAGTGATTGTAATGAAATCTATATAGGACAAAACCCTGACTGCTAATCAAGGAGCCACTAATGTGCTGAATTCCTACACAATTAGTTCAAAAATGGCTTGAGATTGCCTGTCTAAAGCTAAATGAGTTGGGCAAGAAAAACAAAATCATTCTCATGAACCTTTTTGTGGGATCAGTCATAGCACAATACTAGAGCAACTAAAAAAAGAAGGCGATCAAAAAAAATGAAGCACTGGTTTGATCAACATGGAAAGAGACAAGTGAAAACAACTGGGAACCTACAACCAGGATCGATTACCATGAGCAAAGACAAACTATACTGACAGGAATCCCATCAGGTCACTGTCGGTTCCAAAGGCATATGAGAACAATTGGGCTAGCAGAGAGAGAGAGCAGAATGCAGTTTCTGCGAGGAAGAGGATCAAACTTCTAGACATATCCTCTTCGAGTACACAGCACTACACAGTGGTTACCAAAATTTATATATTTATCTGTTTATTAAAAAAAAAAACTAATCATTGTCGCTTAATTCAGGCTATTTTTTATATTTTAATATTTTTATGGTTGTTCAAGATTAAGACTGAGTATGTGCTTCATACTCGAATATCATTTTTGACGAATTTATATAGCTTCTTAGTGCCTTTACATATTTTTATATTTATTTGCGTTTTCAAAGATACAAACGCAATTAAAATTAATAACATTCATTATATTTCTACTCTCTAATAAAACTAAGAAAAGTCGTTAAATGGTGTCAATTAAATTTAAACGAAGAAACATCGTAGTTTTGTCCATGAATAAAATCATCTACTCTATGATTACCTAATTAATAAATATTCACTTTTGACTATATCCATAACATTTAATATGCTGACATTTATAATCTAAATGTTAAACGTCGCGTCGTTAGAAAAGGTTCAATTGATACCTTTAAGATTGGAACTAATCTCTAACATAGAATAGATTAACATTTAAATATCTGGTTACACAAAATCAATTTCTAGATATCCGTTAGAAATATACTATCTACACATTTGTGTATACTAAATTTTAGGAAAAATAATAAATAATAACGTTCGCTTTGATCATTTATAATACGTAAAACACACTGCAGTGTTAGCGGTGGCCGCTCACACATGTATTATTTAAGTATGCAAGGAATATGGAAGGCTTTTATTCATCATGCAATCCATTTTGGTTGATGTATGGTAAAGATAGGGCTGTAGGAAATTCAACACGCGAATATTTCTTGGAAGTGAAACTATACCGCAATAATAAAACGTGAATGTATTCAGCGTTGCGTTCTTTCGATTTTCCGTAAGAATGTAACGTTAAACCTGTCGGCATAGTACTCCAGATGTGAAGAATTGGTAATAAGAATATGAATAGGAAATGCCATCAGATATTGAAATAATTTTTTTCTCTCGAAGAAAAAATTTTTTTAGACGAAAATATGGACTATAGCAATTAGTAGGAATGTTATTTGATCGGAGGAGAACTGTTTGATAATATCGACTAAAAATCAATAGGATAAATTAAAGGATTAAAACAGATAATCAAAATAAAGTCATTTATAAATGCAAAGATAAGCGCTACGTCATTCAAACTAAACAATATTTAAAGAAACGACTTTATAACCAGTAACATCATATATATTGTAATGTTATATTACATTTTATTCAATGTTTACAATTCCATTTATCACTTGACAGATGATCATCCAGCTGTAGGTAATCTAAAAAGATTAAAAAAAAACTAAATTAATTCAATATTCATGAAACTATAACCAACTATCTGATCTGTGTATTTCTTTAATTCAATTTAATTCTTTAGAATTCATTAAAGTAAATCTAATTCAACACTATCAAATGATAGAGGATGCACAACTCTTCAAGTTGGCACCATCGGGATTTTCTTCGCATATGTGCGAGTCGATGTCATGGCTTGCCTCAGTAGCCATCTGACGCAGAAGGGGGGTGTTGCTCAGCAGAGAACTTCTGTTAAGTCCAGCCAACAACAAAGACAGAAAGATGTTAAATACACCACAATATTATCACTCATATTTTATAACGTAATTAATAAAATTTATATCATTTATTTTATACACAAACACACATAAATATTATAACAAAAGCACACGATTAAATTCCACACACACAAGAAGAAAGACCAGTCAGTTAGGGGCATTTTAAGAAGAAAAAGTAGGAGGTAATTAAAATCTACAACTTTTCGGTGACCCTGTATACAACAAATTTTCGACCGGATGTGCATAAATTAATCCATCAACGATCGTTGATTGACAGATGACTATCAAAAGGTATTTCTGATGAAATTTAGAGACAATTGCGAATCCCCTATAAAAAGCCGTGCGAGAGCAACAAACTACCGCTTTTTGCATAGATGGTCGAACAGAGCGTTTAATTTTCTACTAAAATTTTGTTAAAATTACCCCGGTGCACCGTGGGCCCAAATCAACGATTATCTTCGAAAAAGTACTTTAAACATAAAAATTTTCCACCTAATTTAAATTTAATTACCCCTACGAAGAGGACGTCGTCCATCCAACATCCGTCTAGGCGCGCGAAGACAGAAACTTCCAAAATCACACACATACACACTCACACACGTAAAATAAGGTAATTTAATTTTTAAGTAATTTTAACTTTGGAGTAATTTTAAGTTGTAAAAAAATTTAAGAAAAATTTTTTTTTTTGAAAATTAAAACAGTAAATTTTTCTAAGTACAAAAATAATATTTGAAAAATTAAAAAAAAATTTTTTTAGTAGCTTTTTTTTTTTAAGAAATAATAAATTTCAGTAAATTGAGTTAAAAAGGTAAAATTTATTTATTTTAATTAAACAAATAAAAAATAAAAATTTCAGTTAATTTTCTTTTATACAGAATTCCCCAGAAAGTCCCAACAAAAAGTTGGACAAAATTTCAAAAACTACCAAATAAGGTCTTTATAAATAATAATTTAGTTGTGGTGATTGCTACGTCATTCTGCACAGTGTAAACAAATTTTTATAGGTTTATTGAAGAAAATAAAATTAATTAACCATCTCTTAAAACCCACCAAATTTCATTTGCCTATCTCGACCGGTTTCAGAGCAATAAAGAAATCGTCAGTTTTTAAGAAAAACTTTAACACCCTATAACTCTGAAACTAAGCATTTGCGGACGGACGTTTATCTAGCAAACTGTCATTATTTTTGCATGCAGAATCACCCCCTGAAGTTTGTCGCACTTATTTACTAACACCCGGTATATATACGTATATAGGTATATCGTAAATAATATAATTTAATTGGTATTGCAGTCTCAATAAATTTAGTTCACTCTTCGAATTTTATCCAAGCTTTCGGAATAGTTTTATTCCTTCTTCAGGGCTATATTATTCAGGGCTATAGTACTCTGAAAGTATACGAGTATGTTAACGTTGGCTTGAACTACGCCTAGATATTGCTCCCCAAACCACTGCTTTTAACGAAAATTTAGAAATTTGAAAGATCGAACGTTCTCTTGACAAAATTTGTAGTCGATTGCGTTCTATCTCTTTCATCAAAAATAAGAACGTTTCCAAAATTACCTTCTGAAAACTATTAAGAAAAGTTCATTCTTTGTTGAATATGTGCCAACGTCATTGAAAGATTTTTTTTTGGTTTTCTGGATGCGTAACCTTGTTTCTTATGGTTTTTTGATGCATGTGTATTTCCGCTTAATTTCTAAATCTATTGGTTAATTTCCGAAAGCCTAAATATGGATTTTATCTTCCTAAGTTAATCAGATCATTTAAATTGTTACCACAAATTTTATATGATCATTCATTCATTCCAACTCTAGGTTTTGTTTTCCTGATAACTTCGTAGACTGCACTTTTCCTAAGATCAGCCAATTTCACCAGTTTTCTAACAATTAGCACTCCTTTCTTATACAAATCTTCCACCAAAAACCTTTTTTCTAATTGTGATATACATACGAGGGAGCGTTTTTATATTCGCGGAATGAGCGGGTTGTAGGGGGATGATTAGGCGCATTGGGGGCGTGGCCTGTGCAGCGACTCATAATTAGTATAAATACGAAGTTTCATTGTTATTAGACAGTTAGTCTTTGAGCTATCGTCAACCAAGTAACATAATCAGGAGTGAAAAGTGAAATATGGAAAAAAGTTCCTTACCAGGCAAGGAGAATTAGTCACGACCATAATGAATGAGATGTCATTGGTTCACGGCGACTCTTGTCCAGGAAAAACCATGGTGTACAAGTGGCATAGTTTATTTAAACAAGGAAGGGAATCCCTTGAAGACGACTCGAGGCCGGGCAGGAGCATTGAGGTGACCACACCAGCACTTATCCAAAAAGTTGAAAAAATTGTACTCGAAGATGCTCGACTAAAGAAGAAACCACTCTCAGAAATGGTTGGAGTATCCGATACAACAATTTTTAAAATCCTACACGATCATCTCGGCATGTCTAAGGTCAGCGCAAGATGGGTGCCGAGAATGCTCACGCCGCCGCAAAAACAACAGCGCTTAGAGTGTTCGCGTGCATTTTTGGACCTCTGTGATGAAGACAAGGATGGTGTATTGAGTCGAATTGTTATTGGTGACGAAACTTGGGTTCATCATTATGAACCTGAGTCCAAACAAGACTCCATGCAGTGGCATAAAAAGGGCACAGCACCTCCCAAGAAATTTAAAGTGTCACAACCAGCTGGGAAACTCATGGCAACGGTGTTTTGGGACTAGGAAGGAATATTGTTGATTGATTATATGAATATTACGTTTCAATATTAGAGCGACTAAAAGAAGCCATTAAAGAGAAAAAACGGGGAAAATTGAGGTGTGCTGCTTTTGCACGACAACGCGCCCGTCCACAAGAGCCGCGTTGCGTTAGCTGCCCTGCATAAGGTGGGCTTCGAAATTGTGAATCACCCACCCTACAGCCCAGACCTGGCCCCGAGTGATTATTACCTGTTTCCGAAAATGAAAAAAGAGCTGCGGGGTAAAAAATTTACTGCCGATGATGAAGTCAAGGAGGCAGTTTCGGCGTATTTTGCAGATAAAGAGAAATCATTTTTTTTATGAGGGTATAAATAAATTAATTGAAAGATGTGAAAAATGTATCCGTCTTGCAGGTGAATATATTGAAAAAGAAAAACAATTTGGTTTTTTTATTTCCACCCCTTATCCCCCATTCCGCGAATATAAAAACGCTCCCTCGTAGTTACGTAAGTTTCAGATCATACAAACGTAATATATTTAATGGGCAAAATCATATTTTAAGGAAACATTTTTTTTAATGATTTTGCGCTATAAAATTATGATGATTGATATTGCAATAAGATTTCACTTTTAATTGCCGTGTAACAGACTGTCAATAGTTTTGTTCTCTCACAGTTTGGCGAATATTTACTGCTCTTCTACGTCATGTCCGTTTTGCGGTGACTAATAATTTTTAAATTTTTCAATTAATTGAATCGTTGAATATTTATTGCAGTATTAATATTTGTCAAATATTTATTAGTTTTTGGTAATAAGAAACATTATTCTACTCAAAAACCATGTAAATAAATACACTTTGCAATGCATGCATGTAGAGGCACTGCTAGCCCTAGCTAGCTGTCTAGTTGACATCTTGACCGTCTAATTGGCATCTGTATGGCGGGTTGACATCTTGCTGTCTAGTTATCTGACTCTTTCACAAGGTAATGTCATCGTAATGTATAATATCGATAGTAAACTTAACACATTTAATGTTTAAATATATATACAAGGGTATCAGTATTTTATTGAAGCACCATTAATTTAATATCAATTCTAGTCTTCCCCTCATTGTTTGAATTAAGCTTCTTGTGTCATAATTTTCAGAAGCATCTTATCAAGCACCTGGAACCGCTTACCGAAGCTCGTTTCCTTTCATCGGTCTAAAATAATTCTCAATTAGATTCAAGTCTACAAAACGTATAAATATAATATTTTGAGGTGCCAACTATTCTCTAACGGATCTAGTAATATGACAGGAATAATTATCATGTTGAAATGTAAAATCTGGAAATCTTTCCAAAAATTACATTTTCCAATAAAATTCTATGTATGTACAAATCTCGTTAATCGTATTTCAATTACATGGCAAATCTGTAAACTTTCAGAAGTTATCCATGCCCATAATGGAATATGGTTTAAAGACTTTATTTATTCTGGTATATCTGGTAAACTATCTACACCATACTCTACTAAGTTTTTGTTAGATGTGGATTGAAACATCATTCATTCATTTCCCAAAAATTCGGTAAGAACTAACTCTCTCTTCTATAACCTTGCTTTCGTTACTGGTACACCTGCACCTCTTCCGCCCCTGCTCGTCCTTATTAATGCAAAAAAATGTTTCATCAGCTGCCTCCTTCACAATAATAGAAGTTTATTTACATTATTTACAGATTCTGTCAAATTGTTATGCATTTCTGGAGTTGACGTCTTTGGACCTACATAATCAACTTTTCTACGCCAGTCCTGAGTTTGCAAATTAACCGCAACCAAAGTAACGGAAATACCGATGCTAATTTGGTTAACGTTTTCTTATAATTTTTATATACCACTCAAAATATTCACTTTTATGTGTTGTCATTGTAACATGGTTGTTGACCAAACCATGTAACAATTTAGCTACTGTTAACTAAAACCTTAGACTACCTCTAGACATTATACGTCAGTGATAGTAAAGTAAGTACCTGCTTGTACCTGATAGTAAACATTTCGGAATTCGAACTAGTGCCAACAGGTTTAGAAAACAGGAAAGTTTTTGTCTGCATTTTTTTCTTTCGACTGTATAAAACTCCACAGCTAGTTCACAACAATGTCAACTTTAACAATACAACCATTATTTGGGCTAAACGGGTCGATGGCTGCAGTGGTTAGGCGGCTGACTATTGTTGTGAGAGGACGATAGGTGCCGGGGTTCAATTCTCTGGAGGGACAGTGACATTTTTTCAGAGAGTTTAATCCCGGATCGACTTGCCATTCGCTGTTGGGAGCAAAGTGATTAACAGCGCGGCATCATAAAAGGCGATATGATGCTGTCACAAAGCCATTTAAAACACAACTTACACACACTAAACTACACCGCAAGAGTTGCAGTGATAGCCAGACAAGTAATACAGCTTACGGAGTCACTGCAACTAAGCACCCACCACACACAAAAAAAAAAAAACGGCTTTCTTTGGTCACCTAGGAGTGCTCCAATTCCGCAGAGGAGCCCTTTTTTTATTCGATAGCAAATTTTCTCAGTTTTCAGAATATATAGGTTATAATTACGAAAGTTTCTACTTCACCTCGAAAAATGAAAAAAACTCAAACGCCGCAACACTCCAAGGTTGGCATCGAATCTTGCACCGTTTTGGTTTTTTCAAATGTTATTAATGTTTTTAAAATTTTCTAAGTTTCCTTGTTTTCTCAAGGATATATTTTCAATGAACCAAACCTCTAAATACATTCCTACTTGACCTTCACTACGTAAATATACAATATGATTTTATAAATTATTCCCAACAATATACGTAATACATATATATAAAAAAAGAATGCATTTTTTTATCGTTTTAGATCTATAAAATTATCGTATTATATTCACCTGACGTTAATAGATTTTTTTTTTCAAACCTAATAAATCTAAAAGTACATCAACATTATTCAAACGTGTGAAATTTATTTCTTTAATGATAATTTAAAATTCACGGTACAGGGTAAAGGAAGCGAGAAATTAACAGCAGACGCTGCATCCATATATTTTAATGAAAATACAATAATGAAAATTGCTATGTAATATGTAATAAGTTCATTATTACTTCATAAATAATTAAAATATCATCGCATTTAATTAAGACCGTAAAACTAGATTAAATTAAAATTATATTATATGAGTAATAGACAACAACGATTGTGTAGATTTATATTTCCTGAATAAGTTGTCAAAATGTTAAAAAATTAAAATAAAAAGAAATATTAATAGGAAATTGGAAATAAGGCCAATGCAATTGCTGCACGTATATTTTCTTTTTTCTCTCAATATATCTACTGAAATATTCCACTGCAATTTGCGGCTATAAAATGTCAGATAAATGACAACAAATTTCATTAATAGTCGCAGTTAAATAGTATCCCTTGAAAGCATTTATAAATCTCGGCGATTGTAGATTTTCTTTCGCAAATATACTCGCATTATTCGCATTCTTTACCGTTAATTTATCGGTTTTGTAGTATTTCTAAATACTCGAGTATTTCTTAACGCGTTCACCGCAGACATAAAATTAAATTGTTCAACTATATTTTACTCCTCGATGTATAGGTATAAAGTTGAACTTTTCAAGTACAGATGGCGCAAGCAGTATAACAATGAATGTCATTGTTCCTTTTTTAATTCTAGTGCTAGGAATAAATAAATAAATTAATATAAATTCTAATATCTGCATACTTCTCCCATCAGGTTTATAAATCTATTCTATAGAAAGTTAAAAAAAAATTAATCCGTGGATTATGCAATGTTATATATGCGATGTGAGCACACGATTTTGATTGGACAATCATCTTAGCCGATAACCGGACAATTTGTGTGCGTTGTGCGGTGTAAATTGGTCAATTTGTTCGCGGATAATGACTGTAGCGCTGGTATTAAATAAAAGATCAAATCAATCAAAGTCGATCTTATACACACATTCCATCAATTTTAAAGTCTTCATCAGCATCAATCTGAATACGCAGGATTTCACCTGCGCTCTCCAGTTTCACGTCAGGATTTATTGTATTGCTGTTGGATTGCGTTGTAGGCGTTCAAAATTAGTTTTGGTCTTCTTTAATGTTCGGTTTTTCTTTTAGAAATTGCACCATTCATTATGATGTACAGTACAAAAATCTTGACATAATAAATACTAGAATAGTTTGAGCGACATTCGGCAGTCTAAATTTTGATAATTTTCTAGAAAATTAGCTACGATATCATGTTAGATGTCACTTCTTTGATTTCCCAGAAAATCTTTGCAAACATTTTTAAAAGCGGTCCACGCTGCCAGCTCTAAATCATTCATGGTACGTTCGAAATTTTCATCTTTAAAAACTTCCTAATTTGTGGACCAACATAAGTTAATCTGTCTTTTTGGATTAGTTTATGCTGTTGTATGTTTTCGTGATTTTGGTAGGGAAAAACGGATCATAAATCTTTGATGTCCTTTTTTTTAAAGCAAATTCATTTCTATTAACTAATCATATTTTGTTTTCAAGTTATACGAAAAGGAAAGTTTCAAATTTTCTACAGAAGCCAAAAGGAAGTTAGGAAAAAGTTGTTTGCATGTTTTTCTTGTACAAGGTTTTTGGTTGCTTCCCAGATAGCAAAAATAGTTCGAATCAAGCTGGAATAAAAGTTGTCATGACAACGGTGACAACTTACTTCCAGCTTGTCGCGGAAAGCTCCAAGCTTGTATCCAACTTGAACTAAGCATTCTACTTTACACGTAACAAGCTTAAAGCATACCTGCTTTGCAAGCTCATGGTAAACTTGCAGAATGGTTGAATTTAGCTTGTTTTTCCAGTTTCAACTAGGTATGCTGTATCATGCTTTATTCCAACTTTTTTATTTAGTGACAAACTTGAATTGTGCTTAATTTTACCGGTTTAGGTAAAGCTTACTTTAATGATTTAAACGTGGTCGTACAACTATTTTTGATAACGAACCACATGATTCTCGCTGAAATATACAGCTGTCAATGTCAAAACAGTTTTCGTACCTTTTTAAGCGAAACTCGTAGGAATTTGCGATGAGACCTGAATACATCTAGTATTATATATCAGAGAAAAAATCACAGCGGTTTTTTCTGGGTTAATTTGCTCCGAAGAAGACAAAGACCGTCTCTTCGGACTAAAAGCTCGTAATCACGATTGTTTGAGATTTGAAGGTCATAATTCTAATGAACTTTTTGCAGAAAGGATGAACGAACATGGGACTGCATTACAGTGAATTAGTGGACCGATTCAATAAGAAATTACGAAGGAGACACCATGATAAATTTGTCATAATACTGCGCATTCATCCTGAATTGCCGTGGTCAAATTGTATCAAGTGTGCTACGAAGAGTTGTCGAAACGACCCACCCTAACCCCCAGGTGATTGTTGAGACAACAGTGTATTTTAAAATATCCATTTACAAAAATAGAAATCAGAATTGTACATCCTTAAAAAAAACTAAGAGCAAGAGATTAGATGCTTGCAAAATAAGGTTGAATTTCGCACCATTACGATGAGGTATTGAAAAATTCCTAGTCCACAATAAAAGCAAACAAAATTTAAAAGTCAAAGTATTTTATTTATTAAACATACTCTCCTCTTAATTGGATACATTTTATTTACAACCAATCTGTAACGTCTCTAGATCTTTCAAAACCTTGCTCTGTAAACCAAGCTTCTACAACTTCTATCACCTCTTCGTAGGAAGAAAATTGACGACGTTCTAATTTTTTTTCAGTTCAGGAAAGACATGATAGTCAGACGGAGGGGGGATCGTTTTGGAGTAATTTGAACCCTAAATCATGAATTGTGTGCTTGAAACCAAACAAACATGCCATTAGTTTGCAAACGCATTGTCCTGCAAAAACAAATAGTTTTGGACAATTTTTCGCGTCTCCTCTGCATAATTTTTTCTTGTAGAGTGGTCAGTAACATCGAATAACGATTTGTTCCACTATTATCCACAAAATCAATATTGATTACTCCATGGCAATTCCAAAAAACCTAAGCAATAACTTTTCCACCAGATTGGGGGGGGTTGGAGGGTTATCTGGTTCGTAAAAATGTACCCGAGTTTCATTTGATTTGGATTCTTCGGTTCTGTAGTATATAGTGCAGCAATCATCGACAACATAATATATAATTTCTTGCAAAATCTTCCAATGTTCATGATGCCTCTAATAACAATGTTCAAAGTCCAGCAAGTTTTAATGAAAGCTTGTTATTGGTTCAAGTGAGCACGTAGCATATACAGTTTAGGAGACGTTCTCCAGCTCATCAAACTTTGTTGGTTAGTTCTGAATCACTGATTTCAAACTCACTTTTCGTGAAGATAGGCCACCATTTTCTTACCTTGTAGTATGTTGGCTTCACGACCACCAACCTTCACGATAGTAATGAAACTGTTGCACAAACTTTTTCAAAAAAGTGTGTTTTGTTTGAAGTAGGAAGTCTTAATTTCTGCGCGGAGAAAGCAGTTTATAACACAAGTGTACACATACTACATACCATATCAAGACGTTTAATATGCTTAATTATATTTATAAGAAAATTTACACCTAATATGCAATAAATAATCTTCCATAATTCATCTGCATGTGTGCAACTCTTTCCTAAATTTATATTCCATACAGTTTGTGAAACTCTATCTACATTACACCTGGCTAGATTGTGTAGATTTTTTCACCACGTTCTACTAGAAATTTTTCGTTTGAAAATTCTCAAGTCGAATGTGAGCAACTTAGAGGAAGATGGCGATATTGAACGTTACACACAATAAGCGTATAAAAAGCAATTACGATGGGCCCGATATAACACTACATCATGCACTATGTGATGTGTAAAATACAGGTTCCGACGATGGATGTGATGGTTGTTTGATTTATTATTTTGTATGTGGAAGGTGCACACTAACACAAAGAAAAATCTCCGTAACACATGCACATATAGAAAAGATATAAAATATACTGTATACAATACATTCAAAATGGTCATCAATATGCCTACGCGACGTAATATTATAGACTTCAACCATTCTTGTCTTTCAAACTTGACTTGGGAAGCAGCCATAAAATCTATACCAATGTCTAGAGAGAGTTAGACATGTGTGTAGGACTACATGATGTATGTATATGCGCCTACAAAAAAAAAATATCTATCGAAAAATTCGTTTCCACGCGTTGGATTTTTGTTGAAATTTAATTACCGGCCGGTCAGATCCTATTTGATGATAAGTCGTTTTTGGTTTATTGCATTCGTAGGTCGTCAATCATAAAGTAGTCGATATAGAGGGATTCTTAAATAGATCTTTGAGTATGAGTTTTGCTTTCGGGGAATTAAAACAGCGTTTTTTGATTTATATATCAAGGTCGAGGAATTGATTGCTGAGTAGTTTTGATGAATTGCAAATGAAATTTTTATAAAAAATAATTGAAAGCTAATAAAAAGTGAATCGGAAATTAGAACAAATTTTTCAAATTGATTCAATAGCATTCGCTTGAACGCGCACGTTTAAACTCGTCCATCATCGAGCTTAACCTTTAATTCTTAATCGAGAATGTCAAGATACTATTGTACAAGATAGATATAATCCAAATAGTTATATTATACAGACAAATAATTTTAGATTAAAAAACTTCTTCGTATAAAGACAAAGCAACGTTCCACCATAGTGAAAACCTGTCCTGTCATTCCAACCTACACAATATAACATATAACAAACTGATGTATTTTTAATGATCTTTTTTCTTCGCCTTCCTCGTCGCAACTTTTTTCGTTTCTTCGTCTTCTACTTCGTCGAAGAACAAATGGGTGTGCTCTGGTAATGTTTCCTTTTTTTTCTGTTTCGTTATATGCAGCGGGTCGTTTCAGTTCCATGGTCATTGGTTGGATTGCTGACGGGCCCCAAGCGTCCAATGAATGTACAATGGTCGAGTTGTGTATTAACATAAAAGCTCAAACGTTCCACTCACTTCGTGCGTTTCAGCTCTCTATATTATATTTTTTTCATTTCGACTTATTACTTGCGTATTCGTACTATATAAATATGCATTTATGATAATGTTAATGTTGGTGTATTTGTCAAGGTCGTGGGATATCCATTTTTGATATAATTCAAATAGTTTAAATTATTTAAAATCGTCATAGAATGCTGTATGAAAACAGGATCCATGTAGCATAAAATATTGCTATAAAATAATTATAGACTAACTATAGAATAAATATCAATAAAATTATGTGGCCAAAAGAGGGCAAAAATTCGTCAAAAATAGAACAAGCTAGAAATACTTTTATTAATCTGAAAAAAGTCTTATCATGGCTAGACTAACTAAAAGCACTTCGAAGAAATTGCAACCTTTTAGGACGTTACTGTACATGGAGAAAAACAAGGTCTCCTTGTCAGATATGCCAGAATTGTGGCATACATGGAAAGCAAACTATTAAAATGAAAAGCATCTTATCAGAAAATAGATTACAGCCTAACCAATGAAAAGCAAACATTAACTGTGTCACTATAATTTTCGTCGTGAGAATATACCATGAATGTGTTCATAACTTTCTGGAGATGAAAGGCACACACGAGTTCGAAACGTACACATCACAAAATCACTAAACTTACAACTCAGAACAAACCCTTTAATCATATTCAAACAAACAATAAACATGTAAACAACATTCCAGGAATATTTGGACATATTTTAGAAATGGCGTCTGTCAGTCATGCGCACAAAATCCATGATATCAATTTTAAGGCTTTTGTCCTTTATGTTTATTCTGTGTCGTCGTTGACGAGTGGAAAGAGGGGTGAGGACGGGAGGAGGGAGGTCAGAGGTTACCTTGGGAAAGTAACGTCAAATACCTCGTTTGTAAGTTATAGCTGGAGGAACCAATATCGGTAGGCATTAAACAACGTAAAACCCTTAAACAACCCCCTTTTTGCCCTGTAGTAGCTCTAATTCTTTTGGGCGTTAAACAGCAGTAACCCCAGTTTCATCCTGGTTGCTTTTTAGATTCTTTATCTTGAGTTTAATTGAAAATAGATTTAAAACGATAAATTCTTTTATAAAGACAAGCGGAATTTTATAAACTTTAAAAGCCTCATGTAAAGTTAACTTTTTAACTGGACATACGAGGGTGGTTTGATTATTAACTTAGTTTGCTATGAAAGAAAACAATTTGAGTTTTGCAACCTATTTTATTTTTCGACCTAGTCCTCTCGAAGCTCAAAGCACTTGCCCTAACGTTTCTCCAGCTTCGCGATTCCTTCAATTTCTTCAATGCTTTCAAAATACTGGTTTTACTTGCTGTATGATTTGCCAGAAAAGTTTTTAGTTTCGGGAATAGATGGCAGTCCGAGGAAGCTAAATCTGACGAATGCGGAAGCAGTTGAAGTCGTAGCTCGGCCAATTTTTGCTGAGCGACATGGCTTGAATGCACAGGGGCATTGTCATGTTTATTGGTCTCTTATTTCCGCCTTTAATCGGTCCAGAAGTGATGCATAGTACTCTCCGGTAATGGTTCTTCCCTTTTCAAGATAGTCAATTATGAGAATTCCCTTTGCGTCCCAAAAAATTGATGCCATGACCTTTCCAGCGGATGCAACGGATTTCGTTTTTTTCGGAGCAGATTCGCCGTGGGCAATAGTCGTGTATCCAAGTTTCGTCCATCGTCACAAAACGACGAAAAATCTTTATTACATTCTTCTGAAATACTTCCCAATTGTGGGCAGATATTCGCATGCGCACCACGAATTCCAACGAAATCCATTTTTCGCTATTGGTCGAAGCACTTCTGTTAAGTAACTGTCAAACAACGAATTACTGTCAGAATGACTTAAGACCAGAGAATATTAACTCATATTTATAACTACATATACAGATTACATTTGCGCCCTTTATTAGTGTGTGAACCAAGTTAATCATCAAACCACCCTCGTATCAAGCTTCTGATGTATAGTGACCTTCAAAGGTATCCGGACGCGCGGACCGTGCATGAACGGATGCACCTTTTACAAAGACAATGAATGTATATAATTATATTATTTTATATTTATAGTTTTCATGTGTTGCATGTTTTTTGACATTATTGGCATTTCCGATAGTTTTTTGACAGTTCCAAAGAAATCCGAACGTGATAACTGCAAAAAATAAACTTCGAACAACATTTGACATCTTAAATTTTTACTGTTTCCTGGTAGTTTTCACTCTTTTGATTTTCGCGAAACTGTTTGCAAACATTTTAAAAACAAATCAGATTTAGATTTAAATATTACCTACAAAACCTTCAACAATCGGAACAGTTCCAATATGAACGCATTATTTGGCTTTCTGCGGCCATTAATTAATCCAAACGAGATATAAGTTAGATTGAGACTGTCCCTTTTGAGAGTCTCACGGACGTCAAACCTCTCTAATCGGTTGATAGACCCTCACGAGGGTATGTGGTGTCAGGGGAACTATGCCATTAGAGCACCCACCCGGACAGAATCCGAGTGTCAAAACGAAAAAAGAGAATCTGACGAACACAAGAGCGGTAGAGGGACAACTCGCACTAACGTACACCTCGTTGCATCAAAGCAAAATTTGAGTTCGAACTAGCGTTCATATTAGGTAGTTCCTTCATTTAACGCAATACCCAAACCTTCTATAGAAACCGACCAACCAAACCATCAACTGTAAGACAAAGATCTCTTTAAGTAGCTTAAAACTTATCTCAAGACGTGGACCAACATTCAACGCAATACCCAAACGATCAACAGTAAAACAAATATCTCCTTAAGTAGCTTAACACTTATCTCAAGACTTCGACCAACATTCAACGCAATACCCAAACCTTCGATATGAACCGAACCTACCAAACCGTCAACAATAAGAACAGTTCTAATATGAACGCTTTTTTGGCATTCTACACCCATTAATTAATCCAAACGGGATATAAATTAGATTGAGACTGTCCCTTTTGAGACTCTCACGAACGTCAAACCTCTCTAATCGGTTGATAGACCCTCACGAGGGTATGTGGTGTCAGGGGAACTATGCCATTAGAGCACCCACCCGGACAGAATCCGAGTGTCAAAACAAAAAGAGAGAATCTGACGAACACAAGAGCTGTAGAGGGACAACTCGCACTAACGTACACCTCATTGCATAAAAGCAAAATTTGAGTTTGAGCTAGCGTTCATACTAGGTAGTTCCTTCATTTAACGCAATACCCAAACCTTCTATAGGAACCGACCTACTAAACCATCAACAGTAAGACAAAGATCTCTTTAAGTGGCTTAAAACTTATCTC
Source organism: Holotrichia oblita (assembly GCA_023690525.1). Taxonomy (NCBI): domain Eukaryota; kingdom Metazoa; phylum Arthropoda; class Insecta; order Coleoptera; family Scarabaeidae; genus Holotrichia; species Holotrichia oblita. The sequence goes on from CM043016.1 coordinate 31,829,770, forward strand.
AAGACGTGGACCAACATTCAACGCAATACCCAAACGATCAACAGTAAAACAAATATCTCCTTAAGTAGCTTAACACTTATCTCAAGACTTGGACCAACATTCAACGCAATACCCAAACCTTCGATATGAACCGAACCTACCAAACCGTCAACAATAAGAACAGTTCTAATATGAACGCTTTTTTTGGCATTCTACAGCCATTAATTAATCCAAACGGGATATAAATTAGATTGAGACTGTCCCTTTTGAGACTCTCACGAACGTCAAACCTCTCTAATCGGTTGATAGACCCTCACGAGAGTATGTGGTGTCAGGGGAACTATGCCATTAGAGCACCCATCCGGACAGAATCCGAATGTCAAAACAAAAAGAAAGAATCTGACGAATACAAGAGCTGTAGAGGTACAACTCGCACTAAAGTATGCCTCGTTGTATCAAAGCAAAATTTGAGTTCGAACTAGCGTTCATATTAGGTAGTTCCTTCATTTCATGCAACACCCAAACCTTCTATAGGAACCGACCTACTAAACCATCAACAGTAAGACAAAGATCTCTTTAAGTGGCTTAAAACTTATCTCAAGACGTGGACCAACATTCAACGCAATACCCAAACGATCAACAGTAAAACAAATATCTCCTTAAGTAGGTTAACACTTATCTCAAGACTTGGACCAACATTCAACGTAATACCCAAACCTTCGATATGAACCGAACCTATCAAACCATCAACAATAAGAACAGTTCTAATATGAACGCTTTTTTGTCATTCTACAGCCATTAATTAATCCAAACGGGATATAAATTAGATTGAGACTGTCCCTTTTGAGACTCCCACGAACGTCAAACCTCTCTAATCGGTTGATAGACCCTCACGAGGGTATGTGGTGTCAGGGGAACTATGCCATTAGAGCACCCACCCGGACAGAATCCGAGTGTCAAAACGAAAAGAGAGAATCTGACGAACACAAGAGTTGTACAGGGATAACTCGCACTAACGTACACCTCATTGCATAAAAGCAAAATTTGAGTTTGAGCTAGCGTTCGTTAGGTAGTTCCTACTTTTACACCGCAGCCATCATCTCCAGTAATAATGCGATTCGAAAATTAACCACCTTCTTCCTTGTGTCGACGAATAAAGGACAACACAACCTATCTTTCGATAACTTCCATTCGTAATTTCACGAGAAACGATTCCCAAAATTTTAGTAAAACTACAAGAATTCTACTCATCCGAAGTAAAATAACACAAACGTCTCTATAGATGTTACTTCTACTGTTGTCGACGGTCAACTGAACCGCTACCCAACGTCACGCGAGTTTGTTGACCTTAGGTCGTTAAAATGTTATTGTGACGTCAATGTGACGTCAACCGGAAGTTATAAAAATGTCATTAAGTCTGTATTGTTATTATTCCGTAATTATGTCATTTTATAATGCATCGGGTAATTAAAAGTAAATAGAAAGAATAAATAATGTTCTATTCTAGAGAAAGGGAGTGATATACAGGGTGTTTCAATAGTGCGGTGTCGGTCGGTATCTCGATACCTGTTGAAGATAAAAAAAAACTTTTAAAATGAAAGTTGCTTTCGTTTTATACAGGGTGTTTCGTTTATACAGCCTTTAAAATGCAAAAATTCATATGACAATAATGTCAGTGGTTCTTTAGGTACAATTAGTATACAATGCAATTTTGATTTTCCCATAATATAAACTTTCTTTAGCACATCCAGTCCATATTGTTTATCACATTTGAACGAGGTCCAAATTTTCTGTGCAAAATCGTTGTAAATGTAAAAGGTGGTTCGGTTTTGTAAAAGGCCAGTCCAATTAGTGTAATGTTGTTTAATTACTGGGATTTGACGAGGAGCTTTGTTAAAACTATTTTTCATCTTGGATGGATTGTGTAGGACCACTTAGTTGACCAAAAATGTGTAGTCATCTTTTATTTCTTTCTTATTTTTGATGTTAGAAAATTGAAGTCATCTCACCGATAAATTTAGGCACATGATATCGTTTGGTACTTTTCTGCGTAGCGATAACTTGTCATGCACATATTTTCTCAATCTGTTTATAGCAACTTCCAGATTCCGTGGCAGCAAACATGCTCTGTTTGTTCAAACTCCTATAAATGAATGAGCAAAAATGCTTTTAGATGAGCACAGTCTAACAGGATATCTTTCAAAAGGTAGTAATTTCAAAACCCAAATTGTTTCAGGCTTTATCGGCGCTTAAAATCTACCTTACTCTCATCAGTTGCTATATATTTTGATAGAGACCGAGCGCTTAGACTAATGAGTAACTAGCATTTATCGTTTTTTACATTACCTTCTCCAGGAATAAATTTTATTGCTTTCATCGATGGAACACAAAATTCTGTAAAATATTAAATCTAGTGCAAGAATAAGTTATGCCATTTTTACATAACCTTCCTGATGTTAGCCTGGACAAGATATATTTTTAGCAAGATGGTTGCTCTACCCATAATTCATTAATCGAACGAAACTATTTACAGCGTCAATTTGGCAACCATTCTCTTTCTTGACCATCTCGTTTTTCAAATTTATCTCCATTAGACTTTTTTACTGAGGTTATTTAAAAGAAACAATTGATTGTCATGCTGCTGCAGAGCAACTACGCTAGAAGAATTTTAGAGATCAAATTTTCCACATTTCGACTCCTGTTAATCCTGATACGTTAAAGTTTTGTTTGGCAAGGGAGGGTGGTATATTGAAGCCTCTTCATTTTATTGATTTATTACTTAGAATAATTGCTTATCATTTATTATTTACAAGAAAAAAATGTTGATTTCCTTTTGGTTATAAAAAAAACGAACAAATGTTCTTGCCGTGTTGAATTTTTCAATAGACCTATTTACATGGAGCTGCAGGGTCAGACAATAGTGGGGCCTCATTCCCAAAGATAATGCAGATGAGCTCCAAAAGAGTCTAAAGTTATTGGTAAAAATCTTATCGGATGGGCAGACGTAATCTAGTACATCTGACAGCGACAGATTTAGTTTCGTTTATCTTCAGCCTCCACTTGGAAGTCCATGCTAAAATCTCGTTTAAGCCTATGACAGAGATGGTCTTCGTCTGTTGATGGAGTACATATAGTAATATCGTCTGCGTAGATAGCTAATTCGACGCCTTCAGACTTGAAGAGGTCATACATGTATTCTTTGAAGGAAGATTTTTGACCATATCATGGAGCAAAAGTTTGTTCATGAATGTATGATTGGAGAACTCGTATTAAGTATCGATCTATGCCCTTAGATGTCTTAGATCTTGAATAACTAATTTCTTATGCCAGACCGTATCGAAAGCTCTGGCTATGTGAAGAAGCAGGGCACCCATAATTTTACTCTTCTCCAGTGCGTCACTAACAGCTTCTGTCAAACGAAATAACTAGAATTCTTCACGACAGACAAACAGTTCTTCCTTAAGCTTTGACAAGACAATGGACTGTGTCACTCTGGCTAGGTAGGATCTGATAGCTGATCTTCCTCTGGCTTGGGGATGGAAACAACGATTGAGTGTAGACTTTTGAGGACCGTGTTTGAGATTGAGTCGAAACCCCAGGCCTTTCCAGATGTTTGATAACCTGTTCATTGATTGTGGGAGGCAGAATTACACCTTCTATTTCAGGAAAGGCGCTTAGAGACTCCTCAATTTCGGCTTCAAGCTCCTCGTCAGAGTTACTATAGAAGAGTCAATGGACTTCTCTGGTCAGAGGCAAAAGTGAAGGTGGATCACCCACTTTTTCTCGGGAAGTAAACCAGAAGACCAGTACGATGTCTAAGCTTTAACCAAATGGAAAGTCAAAACAGAAACATTCTACAAAATGAAAAAACTGCTGAATTAGAAGGCATTATTACTGCAATCTGGCAGCTTAATCGATACCACCACACATGCAGAAAAAGAAGAAGTCCTTTAACACAAAAACTTTAATTCTGAGCATTTTCTCTAATAACTAGAAACGACTTTAAATGGGAATAGATTAGATAAATATTCTGTACTTCCACCTTCTGTTCTAATTAACTAATAATATATTTCCAACAAAAATAAAATTGAATTTGTTAGAAATTGTAAAAATTTTGAGTCACACACATGCATTCTAAAGAATCCCTGGAATTATCTCGGTTAATTTCCATGACGCTTCATTTGTTACATCGCAAACAGTTTGGGTAATTTGTAGTTAACGCCGGATCCACATCGACGACAAGTCGAGCCCGGTACAAATATGCGATGTCGCAAGTCTAACTAACGCAAATGGATATATAATTAAAAATAAAGTAATTACCGACAACTATATTTTTGTAATGAATAATGAGTCGCTAGCGTTGGTCTATATAATTATTGGATTTTTTCTTGTACAACGTTGCCATGTACGTGTACAATTACAGAAACTAATTACGCACGTGAATTTAATGTGTTGTGTCTATGGAAGGGCAAATATCAACAAGTGGTAACATCAGGAGCTAAGTTGTGATAGTACATATTAAATTATTAAAATTTACTTCAACAAAATAGACTCATTCATATAAATTTGTTGATCATAACAAACAATAAATTATTGGGATATAATAAATTACATGAGTGCTTTGAACTTAAACAGAATAAATATATAAACATAGTAAATAGCGTAAAATTTAATTATGTTTTTGTACGAGAGATTTATTTCTCTAATTACACAATTTTAATAACACAATCCGTTTTAATAATTGTAATTGAAATATTAATGCAAATTATGGTTCTTTGAACTTGTGAATAATTCTACAATAGTTTTAATCGATCTACTCGTGTATAATTAGTGTCTGAATAAGTTCTGAACAATATAAATTCTTGAATATTTCAATTGACTTGTTGGTCTTATTATGGTTAGAGAGCTCATAAATTTTATACTCGATAATAAATCAATGAAATTGCAGGTTCCATTCAATAATATGTTGTTGCTTTTTTTTAATTGTTGAAGATTTCATTACCACCTGTATCTTGGTGTTATGCAATAATGTTTCTGTATATAATATTCTCTCTTATGAAAGTATGCAAAAAAATCTAGATTTTTTATTATTCGATTATGGGTTTCATTTTAATGAGTTTAGTCCTGCATATCTTGTCATAGTTGTGTTTCTAATATCGATATTTAGGGTTGCTTCTATTCCTAGTTTCTATTTTGCTTCTGTGTACTATGCTAGGAGGACTTTTTGTTTCTTTGTATTGCTTCATTAAAGGTGACTTTGAAATCTGTATTACCCATTCAAACAAACAAAATTTGTTATATTCGTCTAATAGTTATCGATAGTTAGTACCGGTAAACCAGAATCAGAATTTCTTTGGCTTGCTAAAAGAAGTTAACCGAAATATCGGTGAGCAGTGTCTTCGAATGGTTTTTTATTTTTCTTCTTAGCGTAATCTTGAATGCTCTATTTTAGTAAACTTAACAACAGAAGATTGTTTGGTAACATCTGCCTTTACTGCGTTTAAGATGTAGTCAACCAAAATAAAATTATTTTAATTAGGTTAGTATGTATAGTATTCAACTTTGTCTTGGGCCAAGGATGTTTGATTCACCTTTTAACAAATTGACTACTTTTTGCCTTGGTGTCAAAGCATTAATATGGGGGAGGAAGGGGGAGAGGGGGTTTGGGTATATAATTGGGTTTATAATGTGAAGGTTGTTCATTCAGAAAAAATAATGATGATGCATGCTTCTAGTTTATGTTATAGATGCTGTGCTAGTAGTGTAAAATCAATGACAAACGCAAAAGCTTTCGTTTATTTCTGTATGTTTGCGTAAAAAAGGATTAATTGTCTGCAGTTTGAGTGAATTTAGCAAGTATGGTGTCGTTGTAAAGAGAAGTTAATTGCCTTTCAAATGAGGTATGACTCGACCTCAGTTCCCCATGATGATAAGGAAGGGGTAGCTCCTCTGGTAGGAGGGATAATGGAAGTTAAATAGAATAATTTTTCATATTCAGTTAAATGTAAGACAAGTCCAGTTAATGGAACTAAATTCGAATAATTTTTCATATTCAGTTAAATGTAAGACTTCTCCAAAAACTAAATTCGTTCAAAAGCGGAGGTCTGTGTTGTAGCAGGTTACTTCATATCTTATTTATCTCAGTTTGTTGAGATTAGGTAGCTACCTGAAGTTCACTATCATTTCACACATATATAGGTACATTCCATCTACCTACAAATGTTGGAACAAATTGTTTATTGGATGTAGTCAAAAATATCTGTTACTTAATCACTTCAAACCAGAATTTATCATCCTTCACAATATTGGCAACAATTAATTTACATATCTCACAATTTTTGTGTGCATTTAAGTCACATATGTACATAAATTCGAAATGAGACACAAAATATTGAAAATATGGAGAATGGAAGAATTTTTAAATTTTATTATGACACCTTGACATGTTTTGTAAAAAAATCTTTAGTGATAACTAGCAATAGCTCCACGAACTGCTGCCTTCATTGCTGTGGTGCTAGTGACTTACCCTGAGAGCTTAGAGATTAGAGCTAACGAAACTAAAGGGGTGTTGAAGAGGGCTTAGCTGTATGGCATTTATCAATTGCTTTAATATTGGGTATTATGTAATTCCAATTCTAACGAAAAGATATATGAAATACTTCGTCGCAATAAAAAAGAAATGCAATCTCATCAACAAATGTTTCAGATTATTCTTGCTCTGCTTCGACTTCAACCCTGAACTGGAAGGTTTTTCAATACCTACCATTTGATTTTTTAACTTCTTTTCCAAGTAATGATGTTAATGATTTCAAAATTTTTGTTACAATGCTTTTCTTTTCATATGTAGGTTTTTTGCCTTTGGAAGTGAAAAGATGTCAGAAACAAAAATCTTAAATTTTCATTTTTCAGGTTGCCTTTCAAAAGTTTTTTATGTTTTCTTTCATTAATTCTTTTATGTCCTTTTTCTGAAGCTATTTCATCTCGAATGCTTTCACTGATGATGTTTTCACTGATTCAATGATCATTGGATAGCGTAATTGAATTAAACTTGTGTGTGCCAGTTTTTTCAAAAACATGTGCTGCTTTGTTAAATACACTAACAAGTTATTCTTTTGCCTGGATTACAAACAATGCACGTGTCCATTTCTCAGTTTAAGAACTCTATAAAAGAACCAAAAGCAGTTAAATCTTAGTGATTGCATGTGATTTGCAATTCTATAAGTATCAAAGTTTTATAACTAAAGAATTTTGAATAATTCTATTTCCATCAATAATTTATAACTAAAAATGTTGAATCGTGTTTTATAAATTGATCAGTTTTTCTCTATCCATCTATTTGGTTTCTATTGGTGGATTTATTCGGGCATTGTTTTTGAATATGAAAAGTAGATTTAAAACGATAAATTCTTTTATAAAGACAAGCGGAATTTTATAAACTTTAAAGTTTACATTCATAAAATATTAATGAGCCCCCACATGCCTTTTGAAACTGGATATACCTCATTGCACCTCAAATCGTGTCTAAACAAAATTTTTCTCTATCTTTTTATACTCAATGACATTAGAAGTGTTACACCCAGAAGCAATCATTTGTTTAACTTGATATTTTTCAGGAATGATGATTTGCAAGAAATTTTATTAACATGTAACACGCAAAATAATTAATAATGCGAGTTTTACATCAGGAATGACAAAAAAGTTTGTGGAGGATGGTGCAAAGTTTGTGAGGACAGTCAAATTGAACTCCCTATGATATCCCATATATGTTCGATGGGGTTTAAATCCGGAGAACATACGGCAAAACATTAATGCTGCTTCTTGGAGAAAGTCCATAGTTCGACGAGCAATATGGGGACGTGCATTGTCTTGCCAAAAAGGGCGTGTGGACGGCTATTAGATTTAAAGTGGTTTGTAGGATATCATCAAATAGCTGTCATACTGCCTCGAAGTGGAGATCGAACCACCAATAGTCCCCCAAACCATTACTCCAACAGTTTTGGACTCTCAACAGCAAACCAAATATCGCGTCGCTCTTCACGTCGGCGTCGTACTCTTCTACAGCCACCGTGCATACCTCAATAGAATCGCGATTCGTCTCTGAAGATGACATTATAAAATTCTGCTTCCCAATGCTGCCGTTTGGGAACCAATTCAAGCGTTGACGTAGTGGTTCGCAGCCAAAAAAGCATAACCGTGGACGATGTGAAAAAATCCAAAAACTCCCAGCTATATAGTGTACGATAGTAACAGGTCTACCTCCGTCTTCAAACCATTGGTCAGCGATTTGACGCATTGTAGCAAAAAATTAGTTGTCTGAAGCACCTATCTTTACGCTCTGGGTATGCCTCTGTTGACCAGTTGGTCTTCTTCGTGTTCCCCTACCTTCTTCTGTCCATTGTCACACACGCATTACCGTCATTGCAGTACAATTAACACGATGGTCAATTTCGCGATAGGACAAACCTCTATAGGCAACAATTCTGCCCCTGTCAAGTCACTAACACGGTGATAATTTTGACGTCTTCGAACTCTAGGCATTTTGTTACGCTTAACACTTATAGACGGACTCGCAATAACTAAACTGTTCTATATTAGTCAGCTCTCATGAACATGAATCTCTTCACAAAAAAGTAGAGCCCTTCCTGATGTTTTCTTTACTATATTTTACGAACTCTGAGTTATAACTCAGAATAAAGATTTTTGACTCCTCTGATTTCTTACTGTATTCTCATCTTCATAACTTGCTGTTATGTTAAAACTCTCGCAGTCTGTGCTCCTTTACTGTTTCTATTTTGTACTTTGTTTTCAAATAAAACTATAAAATCTGTCACTCAAGTAGAAGTAAACACTGCACTTGTATTAGGTTCGCCAGTTAACATTAGATTTTGAAAGCGTTAAAAGAACCTTAATATTTATTTTGAATTTTCAAGTCTTATATGTCTCTCCATATGTCTGGAGATAGAAATCCATTCATTAAGCTGCCGTCGAGTTTTCGTGCAAACGAAAATGCAAATGGCCTCTTTAGAACTAAACGTTCTTTAATTTTCACTGAAACTTGAATGGCAGTCGAGCATATCAGTACGTTTTAATAATACGTCGTACTGAAAATGCTATACGGTACCGCTTATCAGATTATTAAAGAACGAATATATTAACATCAAGCATATTAAGGAAATTTGAGACATACAGGAGATTGATACACTAAAATACACAACTCTAGAATATTTAAAAAATGAGAAAAATAAAAAAGATTACGAAGTATACCTACCTGAACAAATTTAACAACCGATAACCAGGTATTCATGCGAAAACCTTATTTTTCTTTTCTGTCATCCTATTCCTCATATTTTCGTCGAACGATTGGTGCATTTTATGCGAAAGCCGAGGCTAGCTTTCCGGAATATTAGAGGAGAACCTCGAAGATTAAATAAGCTTCGGCACGACATTTTGCCATCACGATGATACTCTTAGTTTTACGTCTCGGTCTTATTTTAGCGTTGCTACGACTTCATATATAAATATTGAGCATATAAACTTATGCTTTTAAAAAGAAGGATAAAAAAAGTTAGAAACAAGAAGGAAATGACGTTGAAACTTATATTTTAGTTCTCGTGGCTGTATAGATTGCAAATAGAATGAAAGTTGGATGAATTCCATTGTGGGATATCCGAAAACGTATACCTGTGGTAAAACTCAATTTATAAAAAATTATATAGCTGCAGATATGCAACGGAATGTTCTTGTCTTTGGAATTTAATAAATGCGTAGAACGATACCCATACATACAGTAGGTACTTGGGATTTTTATGAGCAGAAATGAAAATGTGACAATTTTTATTTTTGTGTTTTTTTTTGATAAATTTGACAAACGAAACATGTTCTACATAATTCCTGCACTGATTTTTAATAATTAACCTAAACTGTTTGGCTTACACTTAGCCAGTGAAAAATTTCTGACAGTGAAGGTGAAATGACATACGTTACGTTTGCCCCAAATATTGTTTCAGCTATCTATTGTGACTTTTAGTTTTGCCAGGAAAAATTTGCAGACTGCGGTAAAAACTTGTAAGAAATGAAAAAGTTGGTAACGGTTTTGATGATGAGAAAGAAATTGCAAAAAAGATGAGAGCTGTCCTAGAAATAATAACTCGGTATGTTTAAGAAAACAATATAGACACTCCTTTCAAGAATGGAATGTGATGATTTGTTTCATAGATTCAGAGAAACTGACAATTTGAGCCTCAAAGCGACTCAAGTCGTTATAGTTACGAAAACAATCCTTTCAGAGATTACGAAGCTAGACGAAACTAGTTTTTGCTTGAACTTCAACTTGGTCAAAGTGCTTAGTGCAACGGGAACACCATCTCATCGAGCAAATCGCGGATACTATCCAATATCGTAGGATTTAATGGAATTACCAATATTCTGTAAAATGTCGGTTGAGTTGATTCAGAAGTCATAAGACGCAGGTGATTGCAGCCACTTAGGAAAACCTTAATGCTGATTTAAATTTAGAAGGTCAAAAGGCGCACCTAAACCTTCAACACACCATGTTTTAAAAAATGAAAAAATTACCTGTAAGCCTTTAATATCCTATGAGGAAGATGGAAAAGATCTGTTGCCTTGCCCATCAAAGACTGTTTCTGCAATTTTCGAATCACTATTTATACATCCAGGGATATCGTTTGAAACATTACTGATGGAATAATTAAAGCAACTTCCTCACATTAAAACAGAAAGAAAATGTACCTACACAAGAGCACATGCCACTACATCGGTTGAAGCCATGGAAAATCGCAACAAGAGAGGCTGAAATCAAAAAGAAACATCCCAAAAACCGAAACAAAAGAGGAACAAATTATTCTTGCAGTAAGTTCTTGCATGTAAGTAACAATGACGATGATGAATATCATGAGCTCCCCAAAGAATCTAAAATTAAATAGATGTGGATGAATTAATAGATGTGACGAAAATGAGTTAAAGATAAAGGTTCAATAAAATGAGTCACAAAGTTGTAGGAGGTTCAAATTATTGACAAAAAAACCCTGCTGCTAACTTAACTTAACTTTCTAGCAGAATTGGTTCATCATCTTTGCTCTACTGTCTAAATATTGATCATCATTTCGCTGGAAGAACTACGCAAGTTTCTACCAACTCCTAATCTTGATAAAAGATAAAATTAATTAAAATTGTCCACAAAAAACATCTTAAGATCGGTCGATATCTCTTACCAGTTACAATGGAACTGCGTTTTCTAGCTCATTTTAGAAAATCAATGGTCCGATGAAGCCACCATGCTATAAATGACACCATACAATTTCATATGATGCGATGTGAAGGCTTCTCTTTAAATTGTTAACTGGAGGATCGCTGGGCAACAGGAAAAGCTCGACAAAAACATTAAATGAAATTAGATCTTGAAAGTTTGGATATGGGTATGAGTGGGTTCTGGTAGTGGGACACCGAAACCGAAACCATCTTAACAACAAGATCTTACTATAATGGAAGTTAGAGATAACTTGCTTTCACCTATATAATAAAGAAGCAAATAGAGAACTTCAAGTTCAGCTTAATGGTAGATTGTTTCAACACAACAAACGTCCAAAATACCTGGGGGCATTTTGGATCGAACGCTGTCCTGTAAGCAACAGCCGAAAAACCTTTGCGCATTTCAGCACTTGAACTAGTGCACTCTACTGTCAAATATGACGCTCTGGTGTGGCACAATAGCACATACACACACAAAAGCTTGATACACAACTGAACAACACCATGAGAATTATAAGCCGAACATGTCGAATGGCTGCCAATATTAAGCCACATCTCGACTCGCGCCCTTCGAGGAAAAACTGCACTGTATCGAGAATTTAAACGAATACAAGATAATCCTGATCTCCATATATACCAAGATACAACCATCCTTGAAAGAACTAGGCTTCAATCTAGAAAACCAACCTTGAAGATTGCCTCAGAACTGTATACATCGCAGTTCAACTTGATTGATGTTCATGGCTGACTGGACAGAGACTCGATCTCGTGTTCATATCAGCGGCACCCCCACAATGACAAAATTTTGATTGATGATAAAATTTTATATAACACAAAGTTTTGTGCTAGTTTTGTGCCCTTTTGTGCCGAAAACCGGAAGTTTTGTGCTGCTTCTGTTTTCGAGATATTTGCATTTCTTTTTGGGGGTGTCGTTGACACGCCAGCACCCCGACGGTCGAAAATTCAAAATCTAATATGGCGAAAGTTTTGTGCTAGTTTTGTGCCGTTTTGCTGTTAGTAAAAGTGTGATTTCGCGTTTGTGGAATTAGTTTTTAGAAACCGGAGATGTTCACAAAAGATGAGGACAAGGACACTCAACATCTACAACACCCAGAAATGATCGATACCTAACAATATTTGCTCGTAAAACCGCACTCATAACGCAACGCACCTAACATGCGTTTCACTAACTGCTTTTCACCAAAGAGTGCGAAGAATATGGGCTGAGCAGCATAGAAATTGGAATTACAATGACTGGGCACAAGTATTGTTTTGTGACGAATCCAGATTCGCCCTACATCCAGATAATAGGAGTATTTTAATTTGGCGTGAACTTCAAACACGTAATCAACCAATTTGTTCGAGAAAGGCCGCAATATGAAGGTGGGAGTGTAATGGTATGGACTGGGATAAGCGTAGAAGGTCATAGAGAGCTTTATGTGATACAGAATGGCAATCTGAATGCTCAGAGGTATCTGGATGAGATTTTGAGACCCCTTCTTCTTCCGTACGCTTGCGCTATGGGTAAATGATTCATTTTAATGGATGACAATGCTCGTTCACATCAAGCAAACATAGGGAACAACTGGGTTGAACAAGTGGGAATCAATAGAATGGACTGGCCAGTAAATTCTCATGATGGTAATCCAATTGAACATGCTTGGGATGCTTTGGAAAGACGTGTTCCAGGAAGAAATCATGCGTACAATGCGGGAACTTCAAAATGCTCCAATATAGTCTGCATTGCTTGATCCAGAAAAATGTATTCTTTTATTTTCTTTGTGCAATCTTCATGTGTACTCAAACGCCAAAGTATTTATGGTAAAAGCCGGTTCATACTAGTAATCTATCAAATCTCAAAATCTAAATTAGATTTGATACCTTCTTATTTTTTGAGAAGCAGTTGACCATGCATTGAATTAATTATTTAAAATCAAACACTGTAACTAGATGAATTCAAGAAATTAGTTTCATTTTCTAAATAGCTAGCTCTGGAATGGAAAAAATAATCTGTAAATAAAGTTTGCACCATTTTTTGTCCTTTAGCTTCTCTAACAGCCCCTCCAATTGCATAAACGAATCGATAGCCAGTTGTACGTATTTTTATAAGTTGTTATTTGCGAGCTATAACATCAGATATAATTAAAGAAACAACTCTATAACTATCATACTAAAACACAATAGTCTTCATCTTCACAGTATTAATGGAAACCGTGAAAATGTAACGAGACTACGGAGACGGGCCCGGTGCAAAGAACGAGGAGTTTTTAGAAAAGATTCACTCTCTGAATCTGTTATTAGGATAATTATAGCCCGAAGCATAACCCTGTCTGTTTGTACCGAGGGATTATGTCTGCGTATTCTGACCGAAGATCTATTCGATGCTTCGGATGTTATGTATCAAATTGTAATGTATAGCGATATCCATAAATTTATGTTAACTTGTTCAACACTCAACACTCACACATCTATCCGCGATCGTGGAGGCATATTTTATTTACTCTTTCGCTATATCTAAGGGATATATTACCATCTCGTAAAGGTGTGCATCCTTTGATGTGCATCAGTGTACTATGCATAAAAAAGCATTGGTTATTTATAACGTGCATTAACTTGTCTTGGCAGGCATGTCTAGGCGATATATTGATCGCGTTTTCTTTTCTTTTCCTTCGTTCTAAACGTTTTAGATATGTTTATTGTGCGTATGAAAAAAGATGCATGGATAATATATTTAATATACAAATTAAATGCCATATCCTAATAGCCCTGATACGTTAAATATTTTAATGAAATATTGCAGTGCTCTTAATGAAGCTTATAATATGCATGCTATCATAAATTTAATATGCAAACAGATTAATTTGATGTCATACTTCTCTTTCTTTAGGTAAACCATTAATTTGATATAATTATACCTAGATAGGTAATCTTACCTAGCCATGAACATGATAAGTCAGGGTAGCTAATGTTTTTCTCTCATGTTTACGTGACATTTATAAGTGTTATCGCTAAATTTAAATTGAATTAAAATTTGATTCTAGCTTGTAATTAAATTTTCCATTACTTGAATATGGAGTTACCGACTGAGATTTTGTTGAAAGTTTGTCGATTAAAACTAACCTAAAATTTTTAATTCTTTCGACTAAATCGAATAGATTTTATACAAAAACTAACCAATATACGATGAATGCTTCATTAAAAGGGTATTACTTAGATGCGAATAAAGCTTTCTATTGAAAGAACATATGACTCGTTTACAGTCAGAAGCAAAACTCCATGCATGGTATAAAAAGTTAGAAAGAAGACGACTACAATTATTACACCAGAATTGAATTAGCAAAATAATCGAAATATACAAAACAACACCAAAACGTCAATTGACTTATCAGATCAGTTTTCAAACCATGCCAGTGGAAAAGAAGAGAAGGAATTGCTAAACATTAGTTAGTTCATCAAGGATAGGTATAAAATACTGTAATTATTGCTGCAAAGTGAAAATGGAAGAAAAGATATCAAAAATCGAAGTTGCATTGATTGTCCAAGTCTGACTCCAAAACTATGTTCTTTGTGTTGAACTTGACACCATTATCTAATCAGACAACCAGAAAAAAGTGATTATGAGAAATTAAAAAGAACAGATTATTACACCAGAATTGAATTAGCAAAATGATCGAAATATACAAAACAACACCAAAACGTCAATTGACTTATCAGATCAGTTTTCAAGCTATGCCAGTGGAAAAGAAGAGAAAGAATTGCTAAACATTAGTTAGTTCATCAAGGATAGGTATAAAATACTGTAAAGATTGCTGCAAAGTGAAAATGGAAGAAAAGATATCAAAAATCGAAGTTGCATTGATTGTCCAAGTCTGACTCCAAAACTATGTTCTTTGTGTTGAACTTGACACCATTATCTAATCAGACAACCAGAAAAAAGTGATTATGAGAAATTAAAAAGAACAGATTATTACACCAGAATTGAATTAGCAAAATGATCGAAATATACAAAACAACACCAAAACGTCAATTGACTTATCAGATCAGTTTTCAAGCTATGCCAGTGGAAAAGAAGAGAAAGAATTGCTAAACATTAGTTAGTTCATCAAGGATAGGTATAAAATACTGTAAAGATTGCTGCAAAGTGCAAATGGAAGAAAAGATATCAAAAATCGAAGTTGCATTGATTGTCCAAGTCTGACTCCAAAACTATGTTCTTTGTGTTGAACTTGACACCATTATCTAATCAGACAACCAGAAAAAAGTGATTATGAGAAATTAAAAGGAACAGATTACTACACCAGAATTGAATTAGCAAAATGATCGAAATATACAAAACAACACCAAAACGTCAATTGACTTATCAGATCAGTTTTCAAGCTATGCCAGTGGAAAAGAAGAGAAAGAATTGCTAAACATTAGTTAGTTCATCAAGGATAGGTATAAAATACTGTAAAGATTGCTGCAAAGTGAAAATGGAAGAAAAGATATCAAAAATCGAAGTTGCATTGATTGTCAAATGGAAAAAAAAGATATCAAAAATCGAAGTTGACAAAAGTCCAAAACTATGTTATTTGTGTTGAACTTGACACCATTATCTAATCAGACAACCAGAAAAAAGTGATTATGAGAAATTAAAAGGAACAGATTATTACACCAGAATTGAATTAGCAAAATGATCGAAATATACAAAACAACACCAAAACGTCAATTGACTTATCAGATCAGTTTTCAAGCTATGCCAGTGGAAAAGAAGAGAAAGAATTGCTAAACATTAGTTAGTTCATCAAGGATAGGTATAAAATACTGTAAAGATTGCTGCAAAGTGCAAATGGAAGAAAAGATATCAAAAATCGAAGTTGCATTGATTGTCCAAGTCTGACTCCAAAACTATGTTCTTTGTGTTGAACTTGACACCATTATCTAATCAGATAACCAGAAAAAGGTGATTATGAGAAATTAAAAGGAACAGATTATTACACCAGAATTGAATTAGCAAAATGATCGAAATATACAAAACAACACCAAAACGTCAATTGACTTATCAGATCAGTTTTCAAGCTATGCCAGTGGAAAAGAAGAGAAAGAATTGCTAAACATTAGTTAGTTCATCAAGGATAGGTATAAAATACTGTAAAGATTGCTGCAAAGTGAAAATGGAAGAAAAGATATCAAAAATCGAAGTTGCATTGATTGTCAAAGTCTGTCTCAAAACTATGTTCTTTGTGTTGAACTTGACACCATTATCTAATCAGAAAACCAGAAAAAAGTGATTATGAGAAATTAATGGAACAGATTTTCAATAAAATTATTCAAAATCGGTTTTTATAACTTGATTATGGAACCAGCTAATTGGGTAATAATTTCGACAGAAATAATTTTAATTTTTTTTAAATACGTACTGCCTAGAGGTAACTAATTTCATTGCTAAAATGATCTTCTTGTTCCATTCTTTAATTACATATATCATGCTCTTTATTATCATCATTTATTTTCATTTATATCATCTTGCTCTTTATTTTCTTCACTCATCCTTTTATTGCCGTCTTGAGCTATTTCTACTTGAACGGTTTTACTGTTGATTTTATTTCTACTTTTCCGTTCGTTTTCACGTTCACAATTTACTTTTTGTCAGAAAATTTAGTTAAAATCATCCTTTTTTCATTCGTTGTTTTTGGAATAGGTAACACTGGTTCCGGTTTTAAATGTAATGTTTCCTGCTGGTGTATTTTGTCTACATTTTGGAAACTACCAGTCTATGGGGGTTATATATTGATTATGTTTTTTTTTAATCACCGATTGAAATTATAGCTTTGTGCTTCTTTATGATGAGAATCTACGTGGGACCCATGGGCGTAATAGAAAAGACTCAATGACTATTCAAGGCTGTTGACAATATTACAGTTTTATTAGAGTCTTTAATAGTAGTTTTTTACCATAGAAGAAATATGCCATGGTGCCAAAATATAGATTGATTGGCAAAAGAATTTCCGTACCATTTAGTCGAAGATGAGAACCAGATGAGGGTCAATGATCTCTACGTCTTTTGAGACAGGTTAAGATTGGTGTTGGATATCTGGGAATTAGTTTTGATCAAATGCTCACATTGGACCTCACCTAAGCTGTTCAAGCTGTGCACAAGAAAGTTTGAGTCAAATTGGGAACTCTCGTAGAAGATGATTCACGACATATCTAAAATAATGTATTGTACTGCATATTGCATCTATTATTACTTGTGCATCCTTTGTGTTGTGGCTCTGCACACAAACATAAAGTGCTTAGAAATTATTTAGCAAGGCACCTGCTCGGCTATAATAGGAACGATGAGTACAATGTCAACCCCTACTACAACGATACTATTGGATGATGAGGTAATGGCGGATATAAGGTATAGATGTAGAATCTCAGTGAATCCTATATTTCCTATTCGAGAGGAATCATACCAACAGAAGAATCTGTGTAATGACAGATTACAATCCAGTTCTCACTGCGTTCAGATTCAACGACATCACTTCAGAATTTATTCGTGACTATTTCAGGGCACTGCAAAGGCTGACTATGGGAAATATAGTTAAACTAATTTGGACTTCTGATTGGATTGCGCAATCTCGAAATTGCAAAACCAACAAACTACGAGCAAACTCTTTAAATATACTGTTAGTCAGCGATACTGGTAGATAATTACAAACCAGTAGATCACTAAGGCGTTCCTCAAGGAACAAGCCAGTAACAGAGCTATACATTTAGTTACTTATAATAGGAAAAATTTTATGCAGGTTGCCAAGTAATTCGGTAAATTATTTCTGATGCTGCTTGCCGAGAATGTAAAGAGAGTAAAGAAATAATCCCTCATGTATTGTACGAGACATTGAATAGGTATCTGATTTTGAAGACAGATGGCATTGCCAAGGTAACTTGGAATTACCATCATATAAATATTATCTATGGTCAAACGAGATCATACTAAGTTATATTAAATATGAGAAAAGGCGTCGGCCTGGTGGCTACCCCGATTCCTCACGGTGGACAACAAGCAAATACAACTGTCAATGTCGAAACAATGTTCAGACCTCTTTAAGCAAAATTTGCTTGAGTTTTTGCGCTGAGTAGTCATTATTGATGACACCTGAATACATTATGAAAAAGCTAAAGACAAAATGACAGCTCTGGAGAAGGCAAAGATAATTCCCATCGGTGGGCAAAGTCATGGCCACGATTTTTTGGGAAATCGAAGGACATAATCGTAAGGAACTTTTTGCAGAAAAGAAGAACTATCACGAGGTAATACTACAGTGAATTATTAGACAAATTTGACAAGAAATTGGAGGAGACATTGCTCCATTTAGATAAGAAGAAAGTGCTGTTTCACCACAAACACGGATGTTGTGGCCAAATCACATGAACGACAGGAAAACATGCAAAATTTGCTCGAGCTTTGCGTTGAGTCGTCATTATTGATGAAACCTGAATACATTATGGTAACGCCAAAGACAAAATGACAGCTCTGGAGAAGGCAAAGATAATTCCCATCGGTGGGAAAAGTTATGGCCACGATTTTTTGGAACTCGAAGGACATAATCGTAAGGAACTTTTTGCAGAAGAGAAGAGCTATCACGAGGTAATACTACAGTGAATTATTAGACCAATTTGACAGGGAATTGAAGGAGATATGGGTCCATTTAGATACCACGAACACGGACGTAGCGGCCAAATACTCGTCTAATAATCTAGCTTCTTGCTATTTTTTCTATTTAACATGCAAACATGGTTCGAGAGGAAAACATTCAGCTCAAACGAAGAGGTTTGAATTATAAACAACTTCATCTTCATTCCTAACATGGGTATGTATTGATCCAGCCATCCCTTCATCGTATGGCAAGGTTCATAAAATTAGTTGACCATTATTGGATATTGATTTTCTTAACACACTTCTTCATTATTTTGTCCTATCGTCTCTTTTTGCTGTTTAAGAAGAATTTAATTTTTCAATTTGTCTTTAGAGTTAAAGATCTTCCAGCTGCTAATTCACCTTCAATGTTACTTGTAATTTGGACCTATTATAGGAGACGATAAACTGTATAGATTGAGACCATTTAACCCATTCCTTCCCACTGTACTCGCTTGAGTACGACAAACATATGGTAATGTTATGTACTGACCTCTAGTGACGATAAGTTGAAGTTTCAGGTCTCTAGTTATGACTCAAACTACTCTATATGAACTGTAAAACAGTATGCTAACAACAAAATTGTGGCCATTTATATTATAATGTATCTGTGGTACTTTCATTTTGTTCACAGTTTGAAAGGTGTGAAGCATAGACCAAAAAGTGAATTACAGTTGTTTTGTGCCATTTTATTTCCATTTTTGAATGGAGTTATAGTGACTTATTAGTAGAGAATTGGCTGAAGAATATAATAAGTGTAATTTACATGTTTTTTCAATGTATGATCAAGGTCAAAGGCAAGTGTACTCATTTGAGTACAACGGATTTTTTCCATTTTAGTGGGCATTTAGATTTTGAACTTGATACGGGGAGGTTTATGGCAGAAGACATGAACGGCTGGGAGCAGCTATTGATGCCGTTCACTCTATAGCTGAAAAAATCCAGTAGTGTAGTGTAATAATCCCACCAGAAGTCGATGAGCAAACAGACTAGGAAGATATTGGCGATGAAGACATCCAGGTTTTATCACGGCTATGTTCCAGGAACAATTGAACTGCACTATGAGCCAATTGACGAGAAATATTCGAGTGAAGACGAAATACCCCTTTCCAGAATATGTACTGAAAAATCGGCTAAGAAAAAGAAAGTCTCTCCAGTATGGGGCAGTGATCGTGACATCAATATAGCCATGCCCTCTACTTCTGGATATTTGGATCGTGCACACATATTGGAGGCTGAATTGTAGGAAAGAAAATCTAGTGGACATTTTTGAAAAAATTATAGATGACACTGTAGTTCAGCATTCAGCATATAGTGTCGCAAACCAGAATAATGATCATCGATTTTCCATTTCTAAGGATGACCTGAAAATCTCAGGGATTCTATTGCTAACAGAATACCACCACCTGCCCCGTAAATCTCTACTGGAGTGTGGATGAAGATCTGAAAGTATCCTTAGTAGCAAAACAGCATCCCTGGGAATAGATTCCATGAAATAAAAAAGAATATGCATCAGGCGGATAACTCCGCACTGAAATCTCCTTGAAGCAGTGGCCGTTCCTTTTGATCACATCATCTTTTATGATAATTATTTTACGAGTCATAGCTTCGTGGAAAGTCCGAGAAGTCTTGATTAACGTGCCACTGGAACCGTTCGTGATAACCGTACAAAAAAAGGTTGCAAAGGGCGTGAATGAAGGGATTCGAGGTACATATGGCTATAAATTTGACAGTAAAGCTTCATTACTGTTTGTACGTTGGAAAGACAGCAGTGTAGTCACTATGGTGACAAATTATGATACAATAGTGCCTTTGGAGAAAGTGGAAGGTTGGCCTTCAGCTGCAAAGGAAAAAACTGAAGTACCCCAACTTTTACTTTACAAAAATTACAATCGAGGAATGGGATGTGTAGATCTAATGAACTAGTCTGTAACAATTATCGGATAAACACAAAAGGAAAGCAATGGTGGTGGATTATATTTACCCATATACTAAAAATGGCTGTGACAAATACTTAGCGAGTCTATAGGTTCGTATCTGAAGATGTTGGTTTGCTATTCGTTCAAAGAACAATTGCCAGACATTACTTATGATGCTACGAAAAGTTTTCGGAAAGGAGTAGGCCAAGTGCCAGTCTCCTTCCGAACATTTTGAAACACGAAGGTGGCCATTTTCCTAAAAAGTGGATAAGCAACTGAGATGCAAAAATTGTCATGCAAAAGTGAGGTGGATGTGTTGCAAATGTAAAATTACATTGTGTTTTGAAAAAGACAGCTTTAAAACATTTCAGTTTTAATTCTTTGATTATACCACATTGTACCATTGTACTCGATTGAGTACACATGTTTCAAAAAAATAAAGTTTTTAGCAGCCCCTTTTAGTTTGAATGAATTATGATTAAAAAATATCGTGGGAAGTAATTGGTTAAAGTTTCGTTCGATTTCGTCCCATATTCTTCAGAGGAAATATTACTAGGATAGGATAAAAACAAAAAAGTTTAAGTGTGTGGCATGGAAACAAAAATTTTCAATTTTTCAATTCTCAACACACTTACAAATATAGGTATATCTATTAGAAGATTATTACACAATTTGAAAGCAAAATGAAAAATTCAATTACTTTCGATATCAAACCTAATTAGTAATTTCCCGAAAACAAAAAAAGAAGCAGATCAGATAACAATCTTTTAATCTAATTAAATCAAATTATCAAATTAAAGCAACCATTCTTTTCTGGATATAAAATATCGACGTCATTAGTGAAGTTAATATCCGTTTTACCTACTTATTTTAAACGTGACGTCCACAAAACATCTGCTTCCGAACAGTTTTTCTTGTCCTGTCTCCCTTTTTTGGATACGACTTTCTCTTTTCCGATTATGATGTGTATGAATAATGTACGCGTAATAATTGAAAAATCCGTTCAATATTTGATGCACAACTCGTCTTTCGATAATATCCGCCCTGCCCGTTGCACAAATGCGGACAATTTATCTAATGCGCTTCAACGGTTCGATAATGGCATCATTTTTCCATGGAGTGCCGCGATAAACGTTTTCATATTAATAGATTGATTGATATTATCGTATTAAATAATAATTTGTAAAATGTGCCGGTCGTTTATCTCATCTTGAATAAGGTTAGTTAATATTCTAGGATGTATAAGATTGAGAAAAATGCAATGTTTCATGTCAATATCCTTAAGTACCTCTTCAGTAATTTGTAAATTGATTTACAGAAATAGGTACACAGAAATATATTTGCATTTCTACTAGCAATATGAATAATGATTGGAAGAATGGAAGTTTATTGTTCACTATTGTTCTAACAGAATTCCACTTCTCTTGAAATTGTTTAGTAGTTGTAAGCGATTTGAAGAAGGAGAAGACAGACATTTTAAGAGACCAATTTTTGCGAGTAAAACCAATTAAATGTGTATTACAGATTTGATTGAATCTTTCCTGAGGGATGGAATTCCAAAATTCATCCAGAAAAAGCACCAACCTCTTTTTTTCTCGTTTCTTGTTTTTCCTTTTCTTGAGAAGACAATTTTCCCGGAATACAAATTTTCATACTCTTAGGTTATTATTCAGTGGACAACACCTTAATTTGTGTCAAAGAAAACGGTTTAAGTTTACATCGAAACGTGGCAGGACGTTTCCTGGAAAGGACGAAGCCATTTTCTATCTAATGCACTTTTTACTTCCTCGAAAATTTTCAAATATATATCTTCCAGAGCCGCTTGACCAAACTTGTCCGCCCCGATCAAGGGATGGATGACGTTCACAAAATTTTAACGGAAATATCTCCATTCCTTCAAAGTAATGTAAGAGACACAATTAATTGCAAGACTGGCAGCTACTAAACTGTATTAATTGAAAGCCCATACCTCCAAATCTTTTGTTGACAAAGAAGATGGGAATAACCAGCAACAAAACAAGAACAAAAAAACGGTTTTGAAAGAAGCAACAACAGCAGAGAGAGAGGCTGAGAGAGAAGAAGACCGTGCTTGTCTTTATTGCAATAGCTTTTTTAATCGATCAATATTGAAAGAATAAGCTCCTTCAAAATCGATTCTATAACATTTGGTGGACAAATTCTAAACAAAGCCCAACCAACACCACTATGTGTCAAAGTAACGCTTAAAATATCGTCGCTTTAAATAAAAGTGTGCAGGAGAATCCGAGGCACTCAATTCCTTGTTCAAAAATTCTTTAACTTAGTGAATTTTCCCTTGGGACTTGATTCGGCTCCCGTATAATATCCAACTCACCCAGGAGCTCAAACTTAATGACCATAGATAACGCCATTTTTTTTGGCATTTTGTCCGAAAAGTCATTGACGCATTTTTTGACGAATGGCTGCAAGCAAGCATGATTACCGTAGGTATATGAAACGACGTCAACACACGAAAAAGTTACTGTTTAGTGCAGATTTTGCGGTGACGGTGTCATTGGTCAGTACTGTGATGTGATGTGGGTTCAATACAAAAATATATTATTACGAATACAAATAACAACTCTACTTATCACGCGATTAATCTCAATGAATTATTTAAACTATTTCAAATGAAAGAAAATTCAAAGGAAAGAAATCTATAAGAAAGAAAAAAAAAACCTGTAATAATTACAGATTTATGTTTATGAAAATTGAAATCAAAAAATTAGATGTTAATCGGGTAAGTCGAAAAAATAAATGAACCTTTTTATCATTCATAAAATTCATTGAACGAAGAACATCAATTAATTAACGAGTTATTATGCACATACAGTAAAGGAAATAAAAATAAAGGCATGGAATATAATGCTTGAATATTCCGATTGCAGTACGCTGGTGATAAGTCTATGACGTTTTCACAGCACTCATGACTAATAAAAAGATTTACGATCGTGTCTCAACACGTTTGAACTTTGTAGTGCATTGCGTTTTTGATAGTAGCAAATTGCGTACCTTACGACATACTTCCGTGTCGTCATAAAGGCAGTCCCTGAAGAAGTAATAAAAGACAATTATTTAAATTAATTGTTGTACATATCACATAAATATATCTAAAGGTATGTATATATTTTTAGTTTTTCATTAAAAGTTTGCTATAATTTGCTTTAATTTCCTTTAGTTTAAAATGCCTCGAAGAAAAATGTTGTCTAATGAGGAAAAAATCAAATTAAAGACTTATAAAGAATTTGGACTGTCAAACCGTAATATTGCAATGAAATTACGTCGTAGTGCTTCAGTAGTTGATAATTACATTAAATTGGGTGAAAATTATGGCAAAAAAGGTAACAGAGGCTTAAAATCAAAATTGACCGAGCGCCAAAAACGAGCAATTGTATGCGAAGCTAAGAAAGGAAACGTGTTTTCTTCACAAATAAAGGCTAATCTGAACTTAAATGTAACAGCACGACGTATTAGGCAAATCTGCCATGCTGATGTCAATCTAAAATTCAAAAAACGACTTAAAAAGCCGCCTTTAACAGCATTACATAAACAAATGCGTTTAAATTTTGCGGAAAAACATATGTCATGGAGTTTGCAGTGGAATAATGCATTATTCACGGATGAAAAAAAGTTTAATTTAGATGGGCCGGATGGATACCAATTCTACTGGCATGATTTAAGGAAACAAGAGGAAGTGCGAATGAGCCGCAATTTTGGTGGAGGAAGTGTAATGATATGGGCAGGATTTAGCGCAAACGGCAAAACAAGATTTGCTTGGGTGCCACCCAGAATGAATGCTAAAGTATATATTGAGTTACTGGACGAAGTTATTGAAGAAGCGGAGGAAATATGCGGAGAAAACTTGATTTTGCAGCAAGACAACGCAGCAGTTCATTCGGCTAGGATAGTAAAAGAGTATTTTGCTGGCAAAAATATACCACTAATGGAATGGCCTGCCAGAAGTCCGGATCTAAACCCCATAGAAAATCTACGGGGTATGTTATCAAGGCAGGTGTATGCAAATGGCCGACAATATACGTGCGTTAACGATTTAAAAGATGCCATTCGGTTGGTATGGGAAAATGTATCCCCTGAATCAACGACAAACATTAGTGAAGAGTATGCCCAAGCGACTTTTTCAAGTTATTTTAAATCAAGGAGGTTCAACAAAATGTTAAGTTCTAGTAAAATAAAGTTTTTTAGCATTAATCCAGTATTTTAGAAGTGCCTTTATTTTTACTTCCACTCAAATCTTGCTGCTTCCTATAGTTCTCCCGTTATATAAAAGTAAATAATAAATAATTACTGATAATGTAGTTGCTAGTTACCTGTAGATACTGTTACTAGCCGACAAAACGCAATTTTGATAAATACTTTACAGCTACATTAAAATTACTCAATGCCTTTATTATTATTTCCTTCACTGTATATATCGCTAAAACAGAGTCGTAATCAATCAGCAGTTCTGTATGGGAATAAACAATTGCCATTAAAATTTCCAAATGATTTTCGATCTTCGATATAGCTGAGCTCAAATACAAAAATTACAAAAGGTCCAGCAAATGGTAAAAAGGTAAGCAAATGGTATATTGTTTTTAAAATCAGATTTTCTATTTAGTTTGAATATCACTGTGTCTCCAACATTAAAATTAGAGAGAGAGAATTAGAATTAGAGAATTTTTCTGCATTTTTTTTGTGACTTTTAATTGTACTTTGTGCGTTAGTAATAAGAGATTTTATGTCTAAATCTTTATCAAAATCAGTCCACGGACGAACAGGTAATTTTGCTGTATAGAAAGAAATCGGAGTAATTTCTGTTGTAATAAAAGGAATATTGTTTATTACAGTTTCGATTAAAGGAATGTAATATGACAACTGGTTTTGATTCTCAGAGGCATAAATTCTAAGGAATTGCAATACTGTTCTAACCTGACGTTCTGAAGAATTGCATCTTGGCCATCGTATAGGACAGAGGTTCCCAAACTTTTTGTGTCGTAAACCCCTTGCCATGTTTTTTGGTTTTGGGTAGACCCCTTACTTTACCTGATATTGATTTTTTGTAAATTTCTAACTGTAGTGAAGTTTAATGTTAAAAACTTCAAGTAAAAACGCATGTTAAGTTTTACACATTTATTAATTGAATTTAAATTACTCACAATAAAATTTTGTATCTGTTATATAAAATATACGTAACATAAAATAAACTAAGCAATAAGTAAATGTTTTCAGTGAGAAGGATGAACCTGATGCTTTAATAATAATCAACTTTTGGCTCCTCGGCTAATGATGTCCAGTTTGTTTCTTTTTTTTGTTAGGAGATTGGTAACAGCGCTGAACCCCCTTTCCACTAGGTATGACGATGGAAAGGAAATTAAAAATTTCCTCGCTATGTTCCATAATACGAGATAAGTAACGGGTATGTTGTTTTGCAGCCAGAATTGCTGATATCCGTTTTTAAACTGAACCTTAAGTTCTTCGTTTGTACTTAGTTCAGTCAGTTCCTGTTGTATTATCACATTCGGTTCTTCTATGTCACCATATGGGTTAATTATCCACGGTGGTATTACCATAGTCAAAACATCCTCAAACCTAGTTTCAAAATCTGAATAGAGGGCATTTAAATGTTGAACGTAGGTTGAAACGTCATCGCCCTGGCAGTTTGTCTGTGACAAATTGGGGAACTGGGAAAATTCGCTCCGTCCAATATTTTGCTTCATTAGTTTAACTTTGGCAAGAAACGCTGATAAGATGGACTTTGTTTTAATCAAATTTAGGCTGTCGCCTTGTAACTGCAAATTAAGCATATTAAATTTTGTAAACAAATCTGTTAAATAGGCGATGTCTGTTTTCCTCTTCAATAAATTGTCTTTTAAAATTTTGTATTTAGTATCCAGAAATTCTAAAATAGTATCAAAAAGTGCAAAAAATCTTGTCAAACATAAGCCTTTCGACAGCCTGCGTACTTCAGTGTGAAGGAGTAATTGATGGAAGTGTTCGTCATTTTCTTCACACAACTGCGCAAATAACCGCGTTGCTTCGAATTCGGTTTACTGCATCAATGATTAATTCAAGAGATTCATACAATCTAACACTTAAATTTTTAGCAACTAAATGATGTCGATGGATGACGCAATTTATTGCTAACAGCCCTGACACATTTTGTTTTAAATAGTTTATAAATCCACGATAACGTCCAACCATTTTCATTTCATGGACCCGAATTTTTTTTTCGCTGACGTAGACCCCTTGCATCTGTGACAAACGGGTTCTTTCTGGCTCGAATGTATAAAAAAGTTGAACTTACAATTAGCCATTGTATTGCAATACTTAAATCGGTAATCGTACGTAGTACCACTTCTGCATTTCCATATTCAGCTAATGTTTTATGCAAATAATAAGACTCCACTGGCTGTTCACCGCTAACCATATTTTCGTATTTTTTCTTGTCTAATGCTGTAGTTATTATAACAGCTACTACGCTAGTATCAAATTGTAGTCTTCCAGCTCTTTCAATCATTTGGAAAAGCTGGAAGTAACATCACATATTTTGGCCCCACGTTGGGCGCCAAAATTTTTTTATATTTTTTTGCCCGACCCGGATGGGCAAGACGATTTTTCTGTGAAAGAATAAAAATTTCTTTAAATAATCTGAAAAAAAAGCTAAGTAGGTATGTTATTTTGTCCTCCTCTCCTCTAGCAACTACTTCCTAATTAAACTGCTCGTCAAAAGTTAGGGATATTGTGAGTATTCTAGTAAAACATCTCCAATAGTATTATTGCGTTGTAGATGTAGAGATACAACAGATGTTTAAAAACCCGAATACGCACTCTCGGTTGAGAAAAAAGTATTGGTATATTGTCAGTACCAGAATATGAAACGTATGCAATGGCAGCTGTTCAGTCTGTTCTTTAGCATTACAGAACGTACACGGCATCGTAACCTTTGTAATTTTTTGCTCTATTACAGAGTGATGCAGAGAAGTAAATTAGGTGCTGCAATGCGACAGGAACTAGGATTTCAGTAGCAACTGTACGTCGGAGGCTTGCTGCGGTCAATTTAAGATCAAGACGTCTTTTCACTCACAGCAGAGATTAGATTAGATTTAGATATAAGGGTGATGTTGCACCGCGACCGCAACTGGGTCTATGGAGTTGATGTGCCCCCTTACATGAGGTGTAAGCTGCTGGGTTTTGCCCGCAGTCACAGCTCCCCATCCAGCCTGAGGGCTTTAATAAACTGTAACAGATGTGATAGTTTCAGAGAGGGTATTTCTTCCTCGTCTATAACGCCTTTGCCAAGATAGTTGGCGCGAATTTCTTCAATTTCTGTGCAGTTGGATATCAGGTGTTCCGGACTTTCATCTTCCGCCCCGCAGAACCTGCAGTCGCTATTCTGTTTCAGACCTATTCTCTTCATGTGCTCCCCGAGGTGACAATGCCCTGTAAGGAAACCTGTGAGAATGCGTAATCTGTTCCTGTTTAGTTCTAGCATGGTTTTTGCTCTCTGCTTGTTGAAATTTCCAAGGAATACCTTGGAATGTCTCAGACCAGGAAAATTGTGCCAGAGGGAAGCTCTGACGTCCTCTTGCCTGTCTTTAAGTTCTTTCTTATAGGTGCTCATCCCTATTCCACAGAATGGTTCCGGTCCCACAAACGATGTTGTGGCGGCCTCCTTTGCTAATAGATTAGCTTTCTCATTGCCACTGATTCCAGTGTGTCCTGGTGCCCAGCACAATGCTACTTTGTTTTCTTTGCCCAGATTGTTTAGTTTATCCCGGCATTCCCAAACTAACTTGGAGCTGATGGTGTTAGAACTCAGCGCCAATAAGGCTGCCTGACTGTCGGAGAAGATTACAATATTCTCCTTCCGATAGTTCCTGTCAAGATTCACCTGAGCACATCTTCCAATCGCATTAATCTCTGCCTGGAAGACACTGGGGTATATTCCCATGGGCTCTGAGTATTTGGTTTCTGGCCCGAATACCCCTACAGCTGTTCCTTTTTCAGTTTTGGACCCATCCGTGTACCATTTGATGGTGTTTACTTTTAGAGAGTAGGTGGAGGATTCTCCTTCCCACTCTCTCTTGTTGCTCAACTTCGTTGAAAAGTTCTTTTCGAAGCTGTATTTCCTAACCATTTCATCGCTTGGCAGATCCGAAAGTGGGGAGAGTCCCGCCATGGATGACAAAGCTCCTTGGCATAAAGTCTCGCCCCCTCCTGTCCGTGCCCTGGCTAGTCGGTACACTGCCGCACGGGCCACTCCTCCACTACTAGATGTAGAGGTGTGAGGTCTAGGATGACCTCTAGGGCAGCGGTTGGGCAGGTTCCCATTGCTCCGGTAATGCATACACATTATACTGCATATCCTATGCAGTGTACGCCGAACGCAGTCAACCTGTTAAGCAGCTCATCCGCCACCAGGCTCCACATCAAAGGCGAGCACACGCCGCCTTGAGGTGTTCCACGGGTAGTTCTGATCTTCGTAGTGTATTGACCTACCGTTGTCTCAGCTGTCCTTGTGGAGAGCACCTCACTTATCCATTTGGTTACTGTTTTACTCACCCCCTTGTCTCCAGTGCTCGTCTGATCGCATCATGCGACGTGT
Source organism: Holotrichia oblita (assembly GCA_023690525.1). Classification (NCBI taxonomy): domain Eukaryota; kingdom Metazoa; phylum Arthropoda; class Insecta; order Coleoptera; family Scarabaeidae; genus Holotrichia; species Holotrichia oblita. The sequence goes on from CM043016.1 coordinate 31,859,222, forward strand.
TATCAAACGCACCTGAGATATCTAGGAAGGCACAGCAGAGAACAGACGTGCAAGATTAACCTGGGCTCTAGAACATCGAAATTGGATCGAAGAATGGAAATCGGTATTGTTCACCGACGAGTCTCGTTTTGGCCGATATTCTGATATTCGACGTGTACGAGTATGGACCAATCCGTTAGTGCCCAGAAATCGACGACCTATTGAAGAAATCCGTCCATTTCGAGGAGGTACGATTGTAGTGTGGGGAGGAATTTGTTTCAATGGGCGCACGGACTTGTTAGTTTTGGATAGGAATATGATCGGTGAGGTTTATCGAGAAGAAGTCATCAACAATGTAATTCCAAATTTTCATGCCGCTATCGGTCAAGATTTCATTTTTCTTGACGATAATGCTACACCGTATCGAGCTGCCAGAGTAGTTGAAGCTCGAATAAATCACGGCATTCCTCATCTACCCTTACCTCCGAGGTCTCCTGACCTCAACTGCATAAAGCATGCTTGGGATCAACTGCAGAGAGCATTAGATGCACACGAGCCACGCCCTGAAACTCTTCAACAGTTGAGAGACTTACTGCCTCAACTTTGGATGCAACTGAGGCAAGATGTGCTTAACAATTTAGTGGAGAGTATGCAAAGACGTTGCGATGCAGTTATTGAAGCTCGTGGAGGTCACACGACCTATTAAAACCTTCAGTGTTTCATTTTTTGTAAGCTGCACATGTTAGAAGGATTTTGTCAATTTAAATTTTTTCTTTTTTTTGTACGCAACTTCTTGAAGATGGATGTTTTTTGTTAGAAAATTATTGTAATGGTATTAGTTTATTTTAGAATACACTTTTTTTTCATTGACACTTGCAAATTATTATTTAACATCGGTTTCTCATAATATCCCTAACTTTTGACGAGCAGTTTATTTTATCAATTTTCACATACTTTATTATCAAATTTTTATATCTCCAAACGACTTGTACTCTTATATATTTTTCCTCGTAATGTACAGATCGGATATCGTGACTGATTCCGTATTCATTCCTTACTTTTATCGAAGAGTGTACACATCGCGTGTTTCCTTAGTTTTGTATGTATATGTGTTTGACCATTTTTCTTGGTTCAGTATGTCAGGTTTCTTAGAATCATGCGACTTTGTGAGAAAGTCCAATTTTTTACCGTTCCGTTTTTAACCGCGCATAGCCGCAGAGCGCCGCGGAGTACGGCCTTCCCTGCACGATTACGACAATCGTTCATTATCTTAACGTCGTACAGGTAAAAACGTCCGACATTTTGAAAAATGTTCGTATCATGTGAACTCCGGTCGTCGCGCCGGGTGGTATAGTTATATTGTCGAAAGGATCATTAGTTCTTCATTCGATGTCCTCCTACTATGTGCAGATGTATACCAACGTTATTTTTTCCGCTGTAATCTTGGTATAATTTCAAATGACTATATTTATGTACTCGTACGTATAACAGGTACAAAATATTGCAGAACTACTTACTGTTTGAATTCTAATTCCAGATATATTCATCCAACCACATTTTATTATAAAAAAGATGAAATTTAATTGGAAAAATATGACCGATTACTCATTTCAAAAGTAGAAATCTTCTCAAAACATATAAAAACTCCATTAAAAATATTATAACATGAGGATAATTCAATCATTTTGAGTGTTTAGTTTTTCCAGTTTTTCATAAAGGGTTTTTCAAATGGTACGAGTCAATGTTGGCAGCCTGTGGCGGCCATATTGTTTTGGCAGCATCTGTCAATCCTGTTGTTTACTATTCAATCATAGATATCAAATTGTCTTGACAAACTACACGATTGAGCAGCATGTTCAAATGAGGAAACTTTATTATCGAAACGAGATTGTCCGATGGTGCTTCAAAATCGATTCTATAACATTTGGTCGCCAAACTCGAGACCAACATCCGAAAACATTGCGAATTTTCGGTTGGAACTTGAGCCTGCACCCGTACAAGATTCAACTGGCCCAGGAGCTCAAACTTAACGACCATGGATAACGCCTTTGTCTTTTTTTTGGCATTTTGTCCGGAAAATCATCTTTAGCGGTGAGGGGCATTTTTTGATGAATGGCTTTGTTAACAAGCATGATTACCGTATATGGAACGATGTCAACCCACACAAAAAGTTACTGTTTAGTGCTGATTTTGCGCTGACGGTGCAATTGGACAGTACTTTATCAAAGACGCCGTTGGTGAAGTCATCACCGTCAATTACGTGCGCTCCAGAACGATGATAACCGATTGCTATTGGCCTAAATTGAACGATATTCCCCCTCCCCAAGATCCCTGGTCTATGCCAATAAGCCGCAATTGAGCAATGCCATTAAAGTCAGCATAACTCAGATTGTCGTCCAAAATCAGCCGGATCTATATGGCAGAATCATTGAAAATTGGACCACTCGGATCCGTGCCACCGTAAAAAGCCACGTCGAACATTTGAACGATGTTCTATTCCAAAAATCATGGCATAGAGGGTCCGGCAACTGAAAGAAATATTTATTAACAAAAATATTTTGTTTTATAGAGGATGTTCTAGATGGAAATGCCAGACTAAAGTTGCATTTTTAATGGAACACCCTGTATATTAATAGATAGATGAAAGCTGGTTACATCGATATAATGTTGTACAGGTCTAAAGTTGATAGTTTCTGTGTATATATTCTGCATAAGAAAAAAACCGAAACAGTCAGAGTAGAATATTTTCTACCAATATGGACTGTCGAGGCTATATGAAATAAATTTTGCAACTGCTCGCTTTATACAGGGTGTTCACAATTTTCCAAAATCGAAGAAATTTTTAAATGGAACAGCCTGTATATTTTTAGCTCATTGTAAAGCTCTTTTACTACGCTTTCTATTGATACCTCATTTGATCCCCGCTTCGTTGCCGGACCCTGTATATGGGCCATTCAAATAAAAATATCTCAGACATAGCTGCTTTTATTCTATTTCAAAATCGACCCTTTAGACAGATTCTTACAATGAAACCTTAGTACTAGTCTTCTAGCCTGTGGACGAACAGAAAGGATTCATCAATGGTCCTTTGTTCACCCGCCAGGACTTAGCGAAGCTCCTGAGCCTTCTATCCCTCAGTTAATACAACCCTTACTGGCTTTGGGTTGGTTGAGTTATGGTTTGATAGATCAGCTTCCAGGGAACAAATTGATGCTTAATCCTCTCTCCTTACGACAGTGCGGGGAGGTGGCGTGTTTGGGTCGAAACCGGCTATTGCCGCCACAATTGGGTTAAAGGATTTCCCAATTCTCCTTAATGTGTTATGACGCGTATTGGTGGAGAGATGGAATCTCCAAGTCTCTTCTCAGATCCGAGTTTCTAATGAACCAGCGGGCGTTAACAATCGTTCTTAGTGTCTTATTTTGTTGGGCCTTCAATCTCTTAAAGTGCATCTTAGCAGCACAGACTCAGGACAGGCCTCTATAGGTAAGAACAGGGTGCAAGAAGATGGAAGTTGGATACTGTGAAACTATTTTATTGGTACTTCAACAAGACAAGAATTTGTTGTCTAAACTTATTGAGGGTTTCAATTGCATTAGTTTCTTTATTTAGTTAACTATTAACTTATTACAATACTGGATATTATTAATTTTTGCGAATTGTTATGCCTAATTTGAACGCAGCATTCGAACAAAATCTAAGGCACGAAACTTGAACTAATTATAATTATATTTCTAACACAATGGATAATACTTGAAGCCTAAATATTTACTTATTTATTTATATATTTATTTATATTAAACAACGAACACGTTTTAAGAACGCCATATTAATTTACGAATGCCTCCCACGCAACGTTTACATGCATCTGAACCCTATTCCGTCTCTTTTATTCTTGATATTTTGTTGTGTATACAATGGAGCTACACCTACGTTGTATATAGTAGACATTTACAAAAGCCATACCCATGTGATACACCCTAAACCTTACGCTTTGATATATTCTGTGCGTTGTTGCCTTCACCTATAACACAACTTTCTTTCAGGTCGACGTTCATGGATTGGTTTATTTTGGTTACACCCACCACCCACGCATCGACCACGAAGTAGAGGACCGCAACGTTCTCGAAGACCCATCGCGTTTGCATGGTCCAGTCCTGTACGCTTCGATTGTTAATAGTCATCGTCGGTATTACGTAATGTATGTGTATACAAAGACAAATTATGTATGTTGGTAGGTGAAAAAATTATGGGCTTTGTCATCGTTCGTAGTCGGCATAGAAGATTCAGTACAATAAAAATGATTATTCAGGATAAATAGTGTTTCATTTTTTTTTACCTTTTGTCTACCTGGTTGCTTTTTCAATGCATTAAATTGTAATTTAATCGATAAAGTAATAAAATGAAAGCATTTTAAAATTACTCTTTTATTTTATGGGTTAGATTGCAGATTTTAATTAAGTTAAAACGATTTTGTTTAGATAGTTTAGATAGTTTCCGATAAGGTCACTAAAAGTCATCCAATTATCATAGTACAAATTAGAGGAAGTAAGGTAAGTACCAACATTTTAGATGACATAGTTAACACTACAAAGAAACTGAAAGCTTTCTAGGAGACCTGCAAACATTGTTCTTGAAACCTCATCGTTCTAACAACTGGTCCCAGATGTACAAGTATGAAATGTGGCTTTTTTTTAACAAATGGTATCCAACTAGAGTGTGTAATATAAAGACTATAAAACTGGTCGCATAGTATTGTTTTGTTGTGTTCATAATGTCGAAATTTGTGCTCAATACAAAGCATTCTCGAACAGCATTGCTTTCTTGTTTGCATTTGAAGAAAACTACTGCTTCTGACTTCTCCGTCTCTTTCTGGGACGGATCTCTTGTTCTTAGAACATTTAGCAACCAGTGTCAGGTTCATATTGCCTGAGAGGTTTGATATTTGAAATAGTCCGAGAAAAATATATTGTACCAGCAAATTGGAATGTTTGTTGGGGGATGGAAAAAATGATGCGGACTAAAAATTCATCGTAGGAGTTAGTTTATAAATGCCGATGGAATGCCGAATCCTGATTCTGCACGGAAGTTGATCTCCGGGAATTGGTAGTCTGTCTTGCTCTTTCCAAAGTCGATCTTGGTATATTCTTTAGATATTCCTGAAGGCTTAGGATCTACAGGTCTCTACACATCTGGGCATTACTAATGAAATAAGGTGCTTTGCTTAACATCCACAGGGTTTGGTTTGGAAGGATCTCAAGTTGGTTAGCATTAGTCTTTGAAATGGTAGACCAACGAAGCGTAAATTAGTATCGGCCTTATACAGCAACAGTTTATTTCGCAGGTTGAGGCTACTCTCTCTACCAAGAAGAAAACTGCTGCTGAATCATACTGAATATATATATGTATATGAATACGTCTGAACGATGGTTTCAGTGTTGCAAAAGTGATGATTTCGATTTTGCAGAAAAGAAACACGGCACCCTGCCAAAAAGCTATGGAGATGCAGAATTGCAAATAGTCTTGGACGAAGACGATGCCCAAACCGAAAAACAATTTGCAGAGCAATTGAGCGTTAGCTAGCAAGTTGCAAAATTCGGCAGTTATCGTTACTGGCGATCAAAAGGAATTTATTCTGAGAATTCCAAGCGCAAAAGATCATGGATACATTCAGATGCACCATTCGCATCGATCGCAAGACCGATTCTCTTTGGCAAGCAGACGATGCTCTGTGTTCGGTGGGACCAGAGAGGCGTAGTCTATTATGAGGCTGTTGAAACGATTAATAGCAACACTACCAATAAAAATTGACCTGTTTGAACAGTTTTCTGTTGAAGAAGCGACCAGGAAATCAAAACAGCTAACGAAAAGTCATTTTTATCCATGACAATGCTCCATCACATATGGTACGTATATGAGGCTTGCTCAGCAAACTTGGCTCCATCCGATTTCCATTTGCTTAAGTCTATAGGTCATGCACTTGCCGAGCAACGCTTTGATTCGTACAAAAATGTCTTGGTGAGTGGTTGGTGGCAAAAAATTGGCGTACTATCTAGAAATTGCCCGAAAAGGAAAAAAAAAGTGTAACTGGTGATTCAATAAATTTAACGTGTTTTTTTTTCGAAAAAATCTTCATTTCATATTTGTTCATCTAAAATTGATTAATTAATGGAGACGAGCAATGGAGACCACGCTTTTATAGCAGAGGAAAATACCTTTTTCTCCTTACACATGATTCTGCAGTAGATATTCCATAATCTGAATGCCAATCTGCTACTATTTCATATTGACATGATGATGGGGGCATCATAGGCATATCTTCTTGCTTTTGCACTATACCCTTAAAGAAACCAATTCCAACTAGAATACTTCTATGGTATATGGTAGGAGAATGATAATTCGTATAGGTTGCCTGTCAGAAACATTCCAGACAAGAACCACGCACAAGCTATGTATAATTAAATTGTGACGACAGCAAACTCTCACAAAACATTTTTATAAGGTTAAAGAGTTTTGACTTATTAACAGGTTATTCAGGCTTTTTTCCTACGTTTCTTGGAAAATCAGCTTATGCAGCATTAACTTGATTCATATTATCAATTGTGAAGGATTTGGCATCGTCAGCATACATCATTACTGTAGCAAAATTGGTATTTCGCTCCCAGTACAGATCCTTAAAGAATACCCTTGCTTAAAGGAATAATTATTGGGACAGGAAATGCTGATTGGTTCCGACCTTCCAATTAGGTAGGATTCAAGAAGCTGCGTTTTCGATCAAATCAGGTGTTCTTAAAATAGTCCAAGTGAGATCATGTAGTTATTTTTCGGTCAGTAAGATGTCACTTTAATTCCAAAAAAGGAATAAATGGAGTTAGAACAATACTGTCTTGTTCACTTGGGTCGTAACGAATTAATAATCATGCTACAGGAAAACGAACTATAAAATCAGTCACAAGACTTCATACCATCTTGTCTGTTTTTTAACTTTCTTCGGCACACTCAAATATTTTAGCAAACGTTTTAGAAAACGATTTGGTTCTAAGAGATTGTTTTGAATAAACAGTTTTTCATTAATGCAATGAGATTGGCTAGCATAATATCAAACCGCACTCTTGATACGAGGTCATTTGAGTTAAAAACAATGTCAAATTATAACCTCATTCCAAATAAGAAAGGAGCGTTAATAGGGTCTAAAATAAACGCCTGTGATTGGTTAAAATCTAATGCACATTTACACAGAACAATTTTTTCAAAATTTCATATATGTCAACAGAAATGTCAGATGTGTCAGAAAAATTATCTTATGTGCGCGTTGTGTCTGAATGTTTTCTTTATTCATTTAATTTTTCATATTTTTCATTAATTCTTATTTTTTGCATTAATTTTTTATAGAAAATAGTCCTTTAGAGCTCCTAAATCATAATAGTCACTTATTGAAGGTATTATTTGAACTGTTTTGCTCAAATTTCTTGTTTATACATCTTATAATTTTGATAAAGGTCAATACCTGATTCTGTAATTATTATGGTTGATGCTGCTATCGCAGGTTCTTCAAAAAATACAAGAGGCAGGCATGTAAGAAATGGACAAAAGCTGATAAGGTCTATCTTAATCACAAAAATAATCTGTCTAAAACAGCTGCTGTTCATCAGGCAGCAAATGAAGTTGGGATTAGTAAAAATACACTATTTGACACCATCACAGATATAGTGTTAACTGGAAGCGTACATTCACCACCAAAGAAACGAATATGTCAAACAAAATATGATAAATTGGACGAAGCATAAAAAAGTGCAATTAGAAGGCATGTCCATTCTTTCTTTTTGAGAAACGAGTTACCAACATGTACAAGACTATTAGAGGTACATTTCAAGTATTACTGTTTGTGCAACTTTACCTTATACTTTTATAAACGATTCGTGCTGATGATAATTTACCTATTATAAAACGAATTTCGCTTTGGAGAATTCTCAAAAATTAGGGTTCAAATGGGAGAAGCGATCACGAAATAATATCTTACTTGAACGAAATGATATTATGTTATGGAGGCGTCAATTTATTATCTAGACGAAACCTGGGTGAATGCAGGTCACACCAAAACTAAGATATGGAAAGACAAAATTAATCGCAGACAAGCTTTCGTGGAAGGTCTCTCGCCAGGTTTAAAAGATCCATCGGGTAAAGGAAAGCGACTGATTGTGTTGCATATTGGCAGTGAAACCGGATTCGTCAAAGGTGGACTTTTATTATTTGAGTTGAAGAAAACGGGAGATTATCATGAAGAAATGAATAGTACTGTATTCTCAGAGTGGATGAGAAACACATTGCCACTTCTTGAGTCTAGTTGTGTGATACTCATGGACAATGCACCTTATCATTCAACAAAAATAGAAAACACTCCTACTTCAACTATCAAAAGGAATTGTGGTTGAAGATAATTTGCTGAAGATCCGATTACTAGAGCTTGTAAAACAATACAGAAACAATCACCCAGTCCCATAAGTTCTGGATGAAATTGTAAGAGAAAGTGGTCGTCCAATTTTACGTTTACCACCTTATCAGTGCAACTTGAATCCCATTGAACTTGTTTGGGCTCAAGTTAAACATTACGTCACTGTTAACAACAAAACATTTAAATTAGACGAGGTTAAAAAATTATTACTGGAAGGAATAAATCTTGTCGATAGTGATGCATGGAAAAATAATGTCAAACATGCCATATCAGAAGAAAAAATAAAATGTACGACGTGGATAATATTGTTGATGACGTTGTAGACAATTCAATTATCAATGTTAATACTGGATCATACTCAGAATTTTCATTCGATTCAGATTCTGATCCTGATTTTGATTAAGTTTGATATTTTTTTAAAATTAATGTGTTTTTGTTACAAATAAAATGTAATTAATTTTTAGTATTTTATAACGTAATGGTAAATGTGCATACAATCACTCAAGAAAGTCTCCATATGGATGAAAAAATAGCTTGTTCTATAAATAGAAGATGAAAAACGATTTCTTTCGCCACAAACGATCATTAACGACAAGAGCAGCTTAAATGTGGAGTATTTCTCTAATAAGTTAATTATGAACAAAGTTACAAGCATTGAAGTAACCATGGAAAAATCCACCTAAAAGAAAGATTATGATTTGATAAGCCGAAATCCAACATTTAAATTGATTATCTGCAATGGTTTCAAAGTTATGAATTTTTTACTCTGCGACGTAGAGGTTAAAATTGCATGTGAACTTTATTCATAATTAATTTATTAGAAAAATACTCCACATTTAAGCTCTTCTTATCGTTAATGATCGATTTGTGACGAAAAAAATCGTTTTTCATCTTCTATTTATAAAACAAGCTATTTTTTTACCCCTATGGAGACTTTCTTGAGTGACTGTCACAACAGTCAGCGTGAAAGAATAAAATATAATTCGAAAAGAATCTACATACGACATTAATAAAGCATTAAATGTGTTTTATCAGCTTTCGTAAAGCTATTATTCTCCTTAGTGGACAGTCAATTAAGAAAACCAAATTTTAAATTTACCGCGATTTTTGAAAATCGCAAACTTGTGTGATTTGTGCTCCGATTGTAGCGTCATCTACTCCATTCTTATTTGGAATGGACAATAGTTTGAACACTAATATGGAACTAATAAGATGAAGGTAGGTCAAATCCAAAGATGAAGATGGAAACGAAACAAAATAGATGACTAGATAACAACTCAAGTGGCACATTGGTGTCATTATGTCATATTGTAGTAATTTACGTTTAAACTACCAGAGTCTCATTTCAATTTCTCACAGTGGTCTTTTGTTCCTTCAGAATTGACAAATATCGGAATGGTAAAGTGACAGCAATCATTGCAAAATGGAATTAATGGATTAATGAATTTGCAAAAGTGTTGACAATTATAGATCACACATTTCTCATATGTTTAAAAATCTGTCAAGTTATAGTAGAAGGGGATACAAAGAAATCGATTTATCTGAACGTAAACTTTGTCATGATTAACATTAAACATCGGTATCACCACACATCACAACTTTGATTAATTATTCGGGACACGTGTTTCGAAAACGCATGGGTTTTCATCATCAACCGAATACCGAATGAATGTTGTAGTGTGTGGTGATACCGATGTTTATTGTTATTACGAGCCCACAGTCCTTGAAATCACTCTTTGTCATGATTTTCAAAATTAAACATGCAGGTAAACAAACACATACCAAAAAATGCCTGTCATAGGTGGTGATGTATAATTACATTGCTCTAATCCTAGTCTCTAAGTGACTCCTACAATTATATCATGACCATATCATGACCACTTACCCTTATAGACGTTTCAGTTAAATGGAACCAGATTGTACCAGCTGGGTGGTTTGCTCCTTCAAACAATAGATGGAGCTATTCGAGGTTTAATTGTGATCACTTAAGCGACTATCTTTACTCATAATACCAAATCATGAAATAGTAAATATAATAATATTTTTCTGCAATCACTTGACAAAGAATGCTTTTTTGCTTATTATTGGCAACGAAAAGTTGATGTTTAGGTACCAAAGACCGTCATATGACCGTCACTGACTGTCACTTTATCGCTCTAGAGCGATCAAGTCTGAAAATTGCGTGTTGTCAATAGCAACCAGTATGTAACATTCAAATTGACATATCGTAAAGCACAATAATTTCTCGCAATTTGCGCGTTAACTTAAAATATATTCGAAGAAAATTATAGAAACTAGTGATAGTGATACTCTGAGTACACTTCCTGAGATCAGAAGTGCTGCGAGAGACGTAAGTTTGAATTTTTTGTCAGAAAAATCAAAGACAATGAGAAGTGACCACTTCATAGAATGGTGTAATGCGAATAAACTATGTAAATGTTTGGAAAGCGTATTTGTTGCCTATTTTCCCGAGAAAGCCAAGGCACCAAAATCGTCACTTTCAGGTTCCAGGTTACAAATAATGCCGATAAGTGAATTATTGTAGTCTATTCTGTTGACCATTTGTTATAAATACATATTTTACAATAAAGTTTATGATTTAAACAGTTTCGCTTTATTAAGTGATTCTAGAAAAAATGTTGTATGTATTACCGGCAAAAAGGGACATTATTGCTCTCGCACAATAATGTGTCACTTTTCGCTAAATACACAAATAACTATTATAAATCATTCACAAGTTATTACTGACGTCCGTTTGAATTTACCGCTAAATTAAATTACTTCTTTCCTTCAAACACCAGAGGCGCTCCAGTATTCGGTTTAAACCTAATGCACGGGCGTCGGGTATCTATAGATGTTAGTGATCTGTGGTCTGTTACCTACAAGCATTGTTTGATTTTTACGTTTAGGACGGTTTAGACCATGTTGAAAATTTTCAACCCACTGTGAGATTTAAACTTATTGATTCCAACAGAACAATATAGATTCACCTGTTCCAGTATAGCAGCGTTTTTCAACTGGTGAACCACAGACAATTTTGTGTTTTTAAAAACAAAAACCGCGACGTAAGTGTCACGAAAATAAAACTGTCGATTTTAAAAATTCTTTAAAAGTTGGTAATGGCTTTTTCACTGGGTTATTGTTAGTCGAACTTTTTAGTATTTGCATATACTTTGGTTAATTATTTGGAGACTCTACTCGAGTCCAATTTCACATATTACATACAATGCTAAATTCCTAAACCTCATTTTCTACTATACACTACGAGATAAAGTATGTCAGAAGTTGCTGATAATCATTATTATTATTTATTTGTTGTACAACAACAAATCTTCATTCCATTTTATAGATGTTGGAAACGATAAACGCATCAAGATCGTCGAAACCATCTCTTTAACGGGAATAACAACAAATTTCACATCCTAACAATCTTGACAATGCAATTTATGCATGCACATAAAATGTCCATATACAACGTGAGATAAATTCTCAAGCTTTTCTAAAGGTATGTATAGATATGTACTCAGTTTCACTCGTTCTTAAACATCAGTACTGGCACGAAATGCACCTGTAATAAGGTATAAAGAAAGAAACATCATTGAGAAGTATAAAAAAAAACGTCAAAAGTATAGACGGTGCACCATAGCGGGTAAAAAAGGTGAAGAATACGAGAATGTAACACAACAAAAGGCCGCATTAAATGGAGATCAACCCTTTCCGAGATTTCTCACTGGCGAGGAGGTTTCGTGCGTCCGTATTATGCTCGGGATATGTGTGTGCGAGTCGATTATACGGTTTAGCTGATTATATGTTTTGATTTTTGTAATGTATCTCCGAGACAGTGTAATGACTACGCTTTGGGCTAGGTGATATATTCAAACAGACACTTTGGGTTACAGGTCAGCGTATAGTGTAAGACACAGGATATAGGAAAAGACAGTATTGTTCGTCGTATATCGGTTTTAAACGTTCCAGGTATCAAAGGAAAATATTTGTGAAAACCAAAGGAATAAATGAGTCTAACGTCTCCGTGCCTTGAACAGCATTGAAGACACTTCTTAAATTTGCCTTGTAAATTAGATACAATTAGGTCCACTATAGAGTGGACTCTTGCCAAACAAGTTTAGATAAGAGAAAAGCCGTTGTCGTATGTAGTTCAAAAAGAAAAATACATTAGAATGGGTTACAAACCATAGAAATTAGCGTTATGATCAATACACGGCTTTAGCATCTACTGTGCCTTCAAAATCTTTCCTCATTAGAGTCGGCCATGCTTTTTTTAATGGTTGGCCAGAGTGCATGTAAATCTGTCAGAAATTTATAAAAAAAAATTATAGCGTAATTAAGTTTTTGAACAAATATTTATTGCAAAAGCCAAAATTGAGAGAAAATAATACTAAAGCAGATGTTGGAAATGTTGACCGTTGTTTTGTAGACAAAGTTGAACTCTACGCTTCATGCTTTCAAAGCAATTTATTAAGATTTCTTCGGTGATGTCAGCACAAGAATTAACAATAGCATTACGAAGCTCTTCGATTGTTTGATGTGTGATCTTGAAAATCGTATTCTTTAAATATGGAAAAATAAAATAATCTAATATTGTCGAGTCTGGAGATCTTGCAGGAAAATTAAAAATTCTTGTATCGGAAAATTGCTGTAAAAAAGCCATTTTTTCTCGAGATTTGTGCGCTGGTGCATTGTCTTGTTGGAAATATCCTACCGTAAGTTCATCATCATGAAGTTCGTTGATAAACGGTTGTAATAATTCGTTTCGATATCTTTCAGCAGTTACGGTTTGGTTAAAAAATATAGGCCCAATAATTCGTCTTCTTGAAACTGCTAGCCAGACACCTATTTTTTGCGGATGCAACGAAGTTTCAGTGAATTCATGTGGATTATCTGCAGACCAAATTCGCATGTTTTGCTTGTTTAAATAGCCAGAGAGATGGAACCACGCCTCATCAGAAAAATATCCTTTTTTAAAATCGTATGACAGGTTCCCACTGACAAACCAACTTGTTGCGATAGTGTTGCGACAGATTGTTTGGGTGAGTGTTCCATTCGCTGTTGAACATCTTCGATTAAATTTGCTGTTCGTTTTTTAGGTGCTCCACCGCCAGGTTTACGTGTTACTGCACCTATTTCGCCAAATTTAATAACGCAAGCTTGAATTTGTTTTAGCAGTTGTGCGTAAGTAACTGGCAAATTAGGAAATTGTTGTCGGAATTCTTCTATGCACCGATTAATGGAATAAACCCATTCTCCATTTTCTAATTTTTGCCCAGTTCTATAGTAACATTGAATTATAAATATTTTATGTTCTAATTCTAACATTATAATAAAATAATTAAGAAAATATAAACGTCAATTATTTTAATTTAAGTTTGACAACTGTCAGAATTTGAAGTTCTGAACAGCGTCGCATTTGCACCAACCTATGATAACTAAACTGACAAAAAAGCCTACTCTGATGAGGAAAGATTTTGAAGGCGCGGTACTAGCTTGGTACGATTCAATAAATAAGTCAAGTATGAAAGAAAGAAATCAGGGAATAAAAAAGCTATACTTGTATGATTGGTGATTTAGTATACAGGGTGTACCAGGACGAGCTTACGTTAGCCGTTTCTCAGCAGCTAAGCAAGTTCCATACTTGTAAATTTGCAGAGTTATTTTAGGCATGCGGACAAACTTTTAGAAAATATTAGTACATATTTTCTATTTCCGGTTTCGCCGGAAGGACAACCAACTTCATTTTTTTAAATGGATTACCCAATTTTTTCAAACAATTGAATTCAGCAACAAATTTGGCGTATAGATCATTTATTTCGACTGGTGTAAACATTACCGTTTTATAGCTAACTTGATTTTTATGAAAATTTTATCAAATGCATCGTAGTACTTAGTGACGTATTTCTTCGGTATGCAGAAGAGTTGATGAATGATTATTGGAAGTTAGACAGCCACTAAGATGGGCTATTGAAAATTATTTTCACTTGTGTGCAAATACTATACAGGGTGTTAGTGTTTACCGATCTAATAGGTTAAATTTCAAACACTAATAACTTCTAAATTTAAATGAAACACCCTGTATATTTTTATCGTAGACGGTAGAAAATTAAATTCTTCATCAAATGATATTAGTGCAAAGTTCTGTAAATTTATTATACGATTACCTCGTTGGAAGAAAGCAATGCGTGGTGGTCGATAGTCATGTGTCTAATTTTGTATACACAAGTTCTGGCGTCCCACAGGGCTCGATACTTGGCCCATTACTGTTTTCTACCTATACTTCTGCGATGGCTAACTGTTTTACCTTTTGCAAATGTCATTTTTATGCAGATGACACGCAGGCTTATTATTCTTTTCCAGTATCCCAGTTAGATGTAGCATGCAAACGTCTAAATACTGAGCTGTCTAAGCTTAGCGAATTTGCCAAATGTCATTCACTACATCTTAATCCGAAGAAAACCGATCTAATTCTTTTTGGTCCGAAAAAAAATAGACGCGACAATGATCTCCGCGCTAAAATCAATATTTTTGTTGAGGGTGAAAGAATCGAAATTAAAGATAATGTTAAGAGCTTGGGTGTATTGGTGGACTGCGACTTGAATTTTAAGGAACATAGTAAGGTTTCCCTACAGCGTGCTTATTCAGCTTTAAAGCTTTTATATGTAAACAGGGCTCTCTTAAATGTCAAGACCAAAAAATTACTATGTGAAACCTTAGTTCTTGCGCTGGTAGATTATTGCGATTCCTTATATCAGGCATCTATATCCTACGAGAGTGCTCGTAAACTACAAAAATTGCAAAACTCATGCATACGGTTGATATATGGAATTAGACGACGGGATCATGTGACAGATAGGCTGTATGATTTGAGGTGGTTGAACATGAAACACCGGCGCCTATTACACTCTGCCACATTATTTTACGCAATTGTCCTCACAGGAAAGCCGCCATATCTCTATGAGAGACTTTCTTTTAGAAGTGATGTGCATAACCTCAATATCAGGTTTAAGGGCACCCTTACTCCTCCAATTCATAGATCTGAAAATTTCAAAAAGTGTTTTTCGTACCAAATATCGCACATTTATAATAACATACCACAAGAATTTAGAACTCTGCGGTCTGCCGCCTCCTTCCGTCGTAAATTTTGTCTCCATTTGTTCCTAGCGCAGGTATAGTGTTGCTTTTGAGGGAACTTGGTTTTTTTTATGTTGTATTTAAGATTTATATTAAATTATGGAAATACACTCATTTTTAGTAGAGGCAACTTCTCTCTCTCTTTAGGTTTAGGCTTTAGGTTTAGAAAATGGTTGAGTGGAAGAGCAGATGCCAACTTTTAGTGACGCATCTGAACTCCGCCATATTTCCTCTTATCAATATTATTAATATAGAAATACTGTTGATTTTTTGTTATAAGTATATACTGGAAATAAAGACGCTATTATTATTATTATTATTATTATTATTATTACATTTTCCTATTCTTAAAATGAATATTTTATTAGCTATTCGCAATTTATGTGAATGTAATCAGAAACTTCCTGTGAGCACTAAAGGTGGCTATGAAAATTCATCACGGTTTTAGCGTATTGTCTAATTTTCTAATAACAGTTCGATAGCGTGTTAATAAACTTCCCAGTTTATCACAAAGTTCCTAATCTAGTATACGAAAATGTCACGCTTAGGATTGACAAATCAGGATTACCTGAATTTATTGATGATTTATGGAGAGTCCGGAAAAATTTTAAGTCGAACATGTGCTTTATTTCGACAAAGGTATCCTGACAGGCCAATTCCATCTAAAGATGTAGTGCGACGGTTAATTAAAAATTGTTAGAAATGGACAGTTTATGCATTTCTTCGAGACATAAATGGAGACCATTTTCATACCAGCAGCTACAGCACTTACATCCGCAAGATTTCTTAAATAGGGTGAATTTTTGTGAATTCTGCACCATAACTTGTCAGGACGACGAAAATTTTACGAAGAAAATCATTTGGACTGACGAAGCTAAATTTACCAAAAATAGCCTCTTTAATAAACATAACAGTCATTCAGACAACTGCAGAGGAAACAAGAGAAAGAATACGAGGAGCAGTAAATTCATTAACAGAAGCGCAAATACAAAAGGTCACTAGTAATCAAGTGCTAAAACGAATCAATAAATATTTGGAACTGAACGGGGCTAATTTTGAACAAATTTTGAAATAATGTATTACTTTTTAATACTTTATTTATTCATTCTTAACATAGTTTTCTTTAATGTTATCTTGGTTACCAAATAAATTTTACTGTTCTGTTTCTTCTTTACTCGAAAAATATATTTGTTTTTTATTTCTTTATTAACACGCTATCGAACTGTCATTAGAAAATTAGACAATACGGTAAAACTGTGACGAATTTTCATAGCCACCTTTAGTGCTCACAGGAAGTTTCTGATTACATTCACATAATTTGCGAATAGCTCCTAAAATATTCATTTTAAGTATAGGGAAATGTAATATCATTTGATGAAGAATTTGATTTTCTACTGTTTGCGACAAAAATATACAGGGTGTTCCATTTAAAATTACGAAGTTATTAGTGTTTGAAATTTAACATATTAGGTCGGTAAATACTAACACCCTGTATAGTATTTGTACACAAGTGAAAATAATTTTCAATAGCCCATCTTAGTAGCTGTCTAACTTCCAATAATCATTCATCAACTCTTCTGCATACCGAAGAAATACGTCACTAAGTACTACGATGCATTTGATAAAATTATCAGAAAAATCAAGTTAGCTATAAAACGGTAAAGTTTACACCAGTCGAAATAAATGATCTATATGCCAAATTTGTTGCTGAATTCAATTGTTTGAAAAAAAATTGGGTAATCCATTTAAAAAAATGAAGTTGGTTGTCCTCCTGGCGAAACCGGAAATAGAAAATATGCAAATTTACAAATATGGGACTTGCTTAGTTGCTGAGATACGGCTAACGTAAACTCGTCCTGTTACACCCTGTATAGGGCACAAAGCAATATTTATTTTTGCGTGTTGGGTAGTCAAAATTCATTTTAATTTCTTCCGACTTAATGTTTTCAAAACTAATACCTCAAATATCTATAGCGAGTCAGAACACAAAGCTGCTCGAAATATGGTCTAGAGGATAGAATCCGCGGAGCTCCTACCATACATCCTAATTATCCGTTTTTGAAGGACAAAGAGCCCCAGAAAGTCAGTCCGTATCTCAATCTGGATTCCACATACTTAAAATAAAACAATCGACATACGTAATTGCCCAATTCTGTATAACACCAAAGCCAGTTTACCTTGCAATTGTTGGAAATGCTCTTCCCATCTCAGACGAGACTCCACCGTTACTCCAGGGAAATTAATTGAAGAGCATTATTTCACCACTAAATGGAACTTCAAAACCATCCTGATTGTGCGCCGAGGATGCACCACACCAACACTCCATACCGTTAACAACGTCCATTATCGCGAATGAATAAGTAATCCCGATAACATGACGCTTGTGTCATCCGAATATTGTAGCTGCTTACCGGGGCCAATTTTCAGTATCCAGATCGTTGGTACTTATAGGGAAAACTAGCCTAAAATGGCACACCAAGGTAAAACGACACACCGCAATTGTTCATATTTCCCGCTGAAATATATCTAGTGTGAGTGGGGTGGTAAAGTTTGTTACAGAGATATCACGGTCGCCATTGCAGTGTTGTGCTGGCGACGTCAACCGAGCAGCAAATCAAATAAGTTCTCAATGTTAATCTGATTAGTGTTTGTAATTTTTTTGTACGAGGTAGTTTTTTGGGTAAAATGACATACCTCTTCTTGGTCTAAAATAACATACGTATGTTATTTTAGGCGAATGGAAGAACTGCATGATGTTCGATTTCTCCACAGGTAGGTATGGTTGGAAAATACCAGCGAAAAACTAGCCGGCAGAGCTAAACGGAGGCTGGTATGGAGGAAGCTATAAACGCCAAACTTGCATGTTTGGATTGACCACTTCAGAGGTCAGCATTGGTTTAATATTGAGAGAATGCGGGCTAGTTTGGACCGGCTACTTAGTTTTAGAGCAAGAAATCCTGACACACCTCATCCATCTCCTGAAGCCATATCAGCAGCTCGTGCCCAAGGATTCAATAAGCCTAAAGTTCAAAAATTCTTAGATCTATTAGAACGAACACTAACAGAATAATCCATCAGTTTTGACCGCATCTTCAATGTTGATGAGTCCCAAAAAATTTTAGCAACAAAAGCTAGAAAGCAGATACGAGCAATAACAAGCACCGAACGTGGGATCTACACCATAGTTGCTTGTTGTGTGAACCCTGTTGGCATTTTTATACCATCGGCTCTAATATTTGCGAGAAAGAATTGGAAATCGGAGTTAATCGATAGCTGGTATCTACTCTTGGTTTATGTCAGGAGTCAGCGTGGATGATCGGAAAATTTTTCTGAAAATGGGTCGAACATTTCCTTAAATTGACCTAAAGCTCCAAAGAAAACAAAACCTTGCTTCTCCTCGATGGGCATTCAAGCCATAAGAATTTGGATGTTCTCTTGCTTTGCATATCACCTCACTGTACGCACGATTACAGCCTTTGAATATTTCGTTTTTCGGACCATTGTTGAAATTTTACAACCAGGCTATTATAGCCTGGAAAAATAATCCTGGACGCACCGTTACAGCATACTAGGTAGTAAAGCTGTTCCGCAAAGCATACGAACGAACTGCAACTATGGAGAATGCTGTCAGTGGATTCAAACAAACAGAAATTCACCTTTTCAACGCAAACATTTTTCCGGAATAGATGTTCGCTGCTGCTGCCATCACCGACGTTCCCGTTTCAAATGAATCTGAACATTTGCTACAACAGCAAATGGAGATAACTTAAACATTAGCCGAGTTTCTATTGAGGACATTGTTCCGGTACTTAATGTATCAATATATCTTAAACGAAGAACAACTCGCATCAAGCGCCAAGGAACTGCCGTGCTGAATTCATCACCAAATCTTGATGATCTGAAAGCTAAAGCTGAATAAAAACGTATGAAGTTGGAATGGAGTGCGAAACGGAAAGGAGTAACGAAAAATTTGTGAACAGGTGCAAATAAACAGGTAGAAGTTGAAGAAGTTGTCGAAGATGAAGAGGACGCTGCATACATTTATTGCAATGGGTTGCGCGGACGTTTCGCCCAGAAAGAAACAATACATTTGTTAACTGTGTGGAGAATATACCAGGAGCAGGAACAATTGAAGAATCTATATATCATAGAGATAATTTCAGTACTTGTAATATTCATGTACATATGGCACATTTTATTTAAAAATATGTCATTTTAGGCCACTTTCCCCTACACCAGGAAGAGCGTAGATGAAAGAATTGAGGTTTGGGGCACGCCGCATTTTAAATAGATATTGGGAAGGAAAAACACTTATTAGTAGAGTCATTCTCTCCATTTACACAAACATAACTCTTGTGGTTCCTCAGATAAGACTCCAGCAACTTGTTAGAAATATCTCGTTTGCCCAAAGGCGAGATATTATTTAACAGAGTTTGGTGGTCAATAGCATTAAATGCCTTATTACTAACCAGTATTGAAAAATGTTTAATATTAGATACCAGCTTCTCAGCATTGCGAACACTTCAGCTTATTTATCGATGTACACTGGCTTGCAATAAAATCTCGTACACCTTAATGTCAAGCAAGCTTATTTTTTAAGATTATTTTTCAATGTAAGCTGACTTTAGATTTGACAGATGTAACAGATTTTGCATAAAGGTTATGGTGAATTATAAAAGTAATGTAGTTTTGAAAATAAAACGTCAAATTAGAAATGTCACAAAAAGGTGAAATCAATCTAGGTAAAACTAGGTGTACGAGATTTTATTGCAAGCCAGTGTACATACATTGATAATTCAGGAAATTATTTGACAGCTAACAAGGGAACATCGACAGATGTCATCTAGTGATTTTTATAAATATTTTGATTCAGATTTCAAATCGAAAGAAAACCATTTTCTACATAAAAACCTTCTTTTGATAAATAAGAATAGAAGATATTAATTTTTAAAATTGAAAAAATCGCTCAAACTTGAGGGGGGCGGTGAGGCATTTGTGACTCAGTTGAGCGATTTTTTAAATTTTTGAACTCGGAATTTTTCTGTCTGGCAATTGATGATGTTTCCTTTTCCCGATTTGCTGACGTTAGTCAATAATGCACACTACAGGTTTATTATAAAAGATATTTTGCTCAGTAGAAAGAAATATTAATACGTCCTGCACTTTTCTTAAAAACGTCAATATGTCAATAACTGTTACTAAGCTCACACTCCAGTTCTACCACTCTAAACATTTAAAAGTCAAGTAGAAAATTGTTTTTCCAAAGCTGCTGTTTTTGCACATGTCATAACGATTCAAAGAACTGTTCGAGAAAATGGCATAAGTAAACAAAATTTTACCAATGAAGGTTGTCGAATAAAAAGCTCCATCGAAAAAAGAATGATACGTGCAGAATTTCATCTGTTTATAATATAAATAAGCAATAAAATAAAAAATAATTACAAGGTAAGTATATACTAATTATTATATCTGCTATTATTTCACGAGGAATATATGATAGAATCAGTAAAAATGTGCTACATTTTTCCAAAGCGATGCCTACAAGATTAATTAATAATACATAACACACATACCAACGCTTAATTAAGCTTAAATAAGACTTACATCAGAATCAAATTCCTTACATTAATCCGGCGAGTAATACGAAGCAATAAAATTAATTCATCGAATGAATCACAGTTATACGCGTTAATTTAAGGAAGCTATAAAAAAAAGCCACGTTATAGCGGCAAAACGAATCATCATTACACTTAATAATCTGTAGTAGAATAAAGACACATAACATTAACATCAAAACCCAATATTGTGTGCGCCCATCAAATTCAACTATACACTAATAACGGAAAACAAAGCAATAACTCGCAGTTCACAATCCCTAATTGACATGTATTTCAATTTCTTGAATATATAAACGCAGTTTAATGAACGCAAAGTGCGTTAAATGTATTATTAAACTATTAAAATTGCTGTAATTTCACCCAATTATCCCGCCATCATTTCTGTCAGATTTATCAGTCATTATTGCCGCTAACTGTATTACCGACGTCGCTGAAGTTCGTTTGATGCGGTATCAAATACATCTTGTCGTTCAGAGATGGCGCAACCGACTAATAAATGCGAATTTATTCTGAATAAAATTTGATATTTCGCTTGTGCTTGCAGAATTGACAAACACGATATATGCCAATTTATCTTATTGTGCGGACTGTATTATTGCATCTCGCTAGTTTGTTAAAAACATGTGTCACGCGATTCTAACATTTTGATTGCTTTTTTTTGCCGATTCTGAGAACTTAGTATTACACGGAAGAAAATACACGGGTATTGGTCGGTAATAAATAATAATTTCGTTTTAAAATGTATATTTTGATGATTTTAATTATAGAATAGCATGTTCTAATGTATGTAATTTCGTTTAGGATATTGTGCAAAACTCTAAACAAATTATGGGCGCAATAATATCAAATTACTGTAGATGTATAAATAGTTCATGACCGTTTTTTTTAAGTTAGGACCTTGCCATTGTTAAACGATAAATCGATTAACTTGCTTCATTTTGTTGAAGTGTTAGAATTAAAGCATCTGAACTAATGTATTGTAGGCTTTTGATTCAATTAAAGTGCTATTTTTAAAATAAATAGATCATTACTGTCATAATTAGAAACATAATGATGTTCAGTTAAAAATTATAAAGTAACTGATTCAAACAGAATGTCTATTTGCACTGGATAATTGCAAATTGAGACGATTTAAGTCCTTAAACAATTTTGCAATTTGTGCAATTTCTTCACTAGAATCAAAGTTCATATCATACGTTCTCTTCTCTTCTCTTTTAAAGATTCTTTTGCCGTAAATAAATCCCTATTCTCAAAAGTATAACAAATGGAAGTGTTAATATAAATAAGCTGTTATTTGAGGAGCAGACTTTCAAAAAGCATTTTGTCCATTTAACAAAATTTTCAGGAGAGATGAAAAACTGTAGCTCTGTGTGTACACAGTCTAACAAAAATACAAATTAACCAAAAAATGTAATAAAAATATATTACGCCAATAACAAATTGTCGGAAATACTGCGTTGCTAAATTTTCCAAAAAACGCCAAAAACTATTGGACAAATTGCATTTTGAAAGTTTGTTGTGGACAAATTGCCGTTTGGTTGTCAACACGATTTGAAATGTTTGTATAAAATTAAAAAGGTTTCAAATTAGTGCAAGGTTTATATGAAAAAGTTTATATTTAAGTTTAATTCGTTAACAAAAAGGATAAGGTAGTACATTTTATATAATTGTTAACTCGTCATTGGTGTTGCAGTCACACATTTCAGTGCCTGTACCCTGCTCGTCGTTTTCGGAAACTGGATCCTCGGAATTAGTACCTTGGACGGCTCCATTAGTAAAAATAGGTTGCAGCCAAGTTAGTTCAGGGTCTTCAGCCCAATTTTCACCTGAGAGACTAATGAGAAGTTTCTCCAGACTTTTTAATTTTTTTTGTTTAATTTTTTTTCCGATGGTTAGTTTGGGTAATTCAATCTGGTTAATTCTTTTTCCCGGCTTTAACAAAGTTTCAATTTTTTTTGTTGGGTCATCATTTCTGTATAGCATTTCTAATTTTATTAAAATGTAATCTGTTTTATTTGACCTTTTAATTATAACTCTTTTTGCTGATTGAAGTCCCGTAGGTTTCTTCAAAGATGTTAATGCACTTTTGATATCATACAAACACCAATCGGTGCCTAAGGTTCTTACCCTGCCAATCTTAGAATAGACAATTTCATGGTACTTTTCACGTGTTTTCATCGTAGAGTGAGCCCTAATTAATTTTTCAGCGCGTCCAAATACTCGATCCGCAGGAAGGTAGGAATGCCCTCGGACAGGGAATATTACTTCTATAGATTGAATCATTTTTGGAGCGTCTTTATTTAACCATAAAATTAGCATGTGCATTACGTGACAGTTTTTGTTCTGTCCTGGACAGCCATCTGCAAACAACCTAAGCTTTTTGGTGGTTGCTGTAAATGTGGCTGTTTCAAGAAAATGACGTAATGCGGAGCAAACTTCTACAGCACCCCTCTTTGCTTCAGTCTCTAACCATGTATAAAATACTGGATTTTTAATGTCTGTATTTTCGGTTATACAAAGACAATAGAATGACACCTGTTGGGAATAGAAAGCGTCTTGAATAGACACTTTTGGTAGTGGCCGTACCTGTTGTAAATCAAAACAGTACGAAGTAGTATCAGCCGGTTGTTCTTTCATCAGTTTGTGGAAGTTTTTTGCTCGAACTTTATTAACCTGCAAGTCTGTTTTAAGCTTCTGTTTTTCTCGTGGTTCCTTGCAAATACTAATTTGGGTTAAAGTTCTAACGCAATATCCACAAACATCTGTGGCGGGACTGCCAAAACCTATGTTAAAGTGATTATTAAACACTCTACTGAAGTATTTGTAATTGACATTAAATTTCTCTTCGGTGTTATTGTTAAAGATCTTCCACAAAACAGCGATATTGTATTCCGAAGACAGATAGATCCTTTTGGATTTTGCTCGGCCATAATGGCTTTCGTGACCTTTTAATTTACTTATAAATTCTTTGACCTTCATAAGTTTTTCTGCATTTTTATGAGAACGTCTATTGCCACCACGGCGATCAACAACTCCAGTTCCATCTATTACTTTTTTAGCAATAGTGTTAAGTCTTCTTTGGCTAACACTAAAAACTCTCAGAAAAAGTCTTTGGCAAACGCCAATTTTAGCATTATTTTTTCCACAGCTATAATGGTATTAAAAAAGAGTTGTAATAATATTAGGAACGTTTTTGATAAAAATTTTGAACTTACAAAATATTTTACAGAAAACGCATGCGATTGTCCATCAGGTTTTCGACTTCTACTCCTTTTTGGTTTATCAATTTGCAGAAGTTGTGCAAGTTTATTGTCCTGAATATTTTTGTCCGTTTCTAGGAAAAATTTTCGACGGATTTTTTTTATATCTATCATCTAATGACATTTTGGTGCATTCTAAGTCACTACGTTGTCTATGACGACAAAGTTCAATACCATTCTCCAAGTTAGAATCATGATCTGAATACCTTAAAAGTTATTTATATTTTAGTAACATCATAACCTATAAAAATATAGAAAACGTACCTAACTTCCTTTTTTCGGCGACGACTTGTCATATTGCGTTTTCTTTTTCTGCTTCCACGATCAACATCGCCGACTTGATGCTCTCCTTCATTAACGTCCATTGTTTCTTTGCCTATTTTGACACAAACTCAATACGCAAACACTGAAGGCTGCGAATAGCCCCACAACAGAATAAAGTTTATTTACGTTATATGGACAAAACTCGTTATGTTTGTCACCCAGCCATGGACAAAATGCATTTTGAATGTTCAGGTGATTTTTACGCTTGATTTTAACGGGGACTTCGTGCGATTTGAAACTCCATATATTATGAAAAAAGACGCAGATTAAATACCTATGCAACGCCACTTCAAACGGAAAATTTGAATTAATGGACAAAATGCTTTTTGAAAGTCTGCTCCTCATTTGTTTACAAATTTTTAAATTTGAAATATGAAAGAATTATTTTAAAAGAACTGATTAGCGAAAGATAGAATGAGCCCAACTTCAGAGGTGCAGTTGCAGTTCAGTTTTAGAAGAAGACACGTCATTCACATCATATTTTATCTTTACTCTCATACCTTTAACATTAGAATGGAACTGTATCAACTCAGCATTGTTGTCTATACACATTCTACATCAATATAGAAATAATTTCATTATTAAATCATTTACTAACCCCTCCATATCGACGGGTATTTGTTTGACGCGCCATCAATTCACAAACAGTCGAACCATGAGAATTACACACCTATGCTCTATCATCAACTATTAAAAAAAGAGTGCCAAAGAAAACGTTTTCGTCTGAATTCAGAAAAACTTTTGGTTTCTGGATGTCAGAGCACATTTTTGGGAATGTTGAACAGTGGAATAACACAACTAGACACTCACCTACTTCCTAAAGAAAGCACTGATGGTGGCAGAAGAAGTAAACATCTGGCTAGTAGTAGACAAGTTGTTATGGATCCTGAAGATAGTTATCTTAAGCATATCTTTAATACCTGCTGTAATCTAAGTTTTGTTAGTCTTCGTACAGAAATGTCTTATTCAGCTATCAGAAAAATATAAAAGCTTGTAAAGATTGAGGAGAAAACCAAACTAATGATCTATAAATTTTGTACCAATACCTAATTAGGTACTAATACATTTTGCTGCTGACACCACATTTTGATTCGACTGCAAAAAAAATTGTTCTACCCAAACTATTCGATCAACAAGCATATAGTACCCGACCAATTTATCTGTATAACTTTTTAGTTGTACAGGGTAGTTCATCAAGCAAAAATAATCTCGTCAACTGTAGAATCCGTTTATTGGAGAGAAAATGGATTCAGCAAGGGATGAAAAAGAAATTGCTTAATGTATTTATCATTAACTATATCAATAACTATAATAAGGTTGTTCTGCCATCAAGTTGTAATACCCTTATCGAAATGATGTGTGGAAAGTCGAAGTAATTTTATCCATTATAGGCTCCTTTTTTATTCCATCCTATTGGGTTTTGGGGATGTAAACGGCAAAGTGCAGTATTGCTTAAAATGATAGATAAGAAAACAACCCTAAACCCAAAGAAAAAGATTGACATAAATGAGTTATTTAATGTACAGGGTGGCCAACTAAGAATGTCCCTCGGCCATATCCCAGGAACGGTTTACAGTACAACTGTGGGAAAAATATATTGCTGACTAAAGTGACCCCGGGAAACATCTAGAAATTATTTAGAAAAACGTAGGATGACCGCTAGAGGGCGTAACTGATCACCAAATATTTTAATAATTTTTTTACGCAAAATTTACCAACTTAAGGTCTATCATAAACATGAAAATCGAAATTTATTGAGAATTTTACATATTTTACATCGGACAACTTTTTTGTATTTTGTCACTTAAGGGGTGAGGAGACTGGGGAAACTTTGTATTGAAGTAATGTTTATAACTTCGGTTCTGTTGAACCGAATTTTGCAACCTTAGTCTCGTTGAAAACAGCATTAATCTTCCAATGTAATGCTTGCAAATTGGAACCGATCTAATATGTGACGTGCATGCTAGAGGACGCTGTTTAAATTTTTTCGGGAATTTTGTTTTTTCACGAAAATATTAAATGGAAACATACATTTTTGACAAAAAATTAAAAAAGTAGGTCAAATTACCAAGAAATCATCGAAAACCGGGTGTCCCTATCTTTTACCAATCCGAAGATATCTTCAGAAACGTGTGGATGGTAAAAATGTCTTCTGTAAATTTAAATTATTCTGCTTCCCGTGAACGGAATTTAGCAAATTTGGTCTTATTAGAAAGGATTTTCATTGGCCTATGTTTCGTGATTCAAACTGTTTAATATTGTTTCGTCCATTACCGCTAGAGGGCGTTAAGGAAATTTAAATATCTAAATTTTATGATTTTTGAAAAGAACAGTGTGCGGAAGGTTATATTTATGCACATACTATAAAATAATGAATCGAAAGCTTAAAATTCTAGTGAAAAAAACAACAGAATAATTCAAATAAACAAAAAAAGAAAACAACATAATAAAGTTAATATTAGTGGCGGCCTAAATCTTGAAGTTGTCTCACATTATTTTTTATGCAAACTTTCACTCTACAACAAGTGGATAGAACTACAGTTTCTATTTCGGTTTTAGAAATACTTTGAACGATATTTCCTATTTCCACAACCAAGTTATTACGAGCAGTAGATTACGCTGCAAAAATAAGATATTTTTTTTGCCCCCACAGATGTTTAGATTTACAGGTCAAATTTGGGATCCTGGGTGGCCATGGAAATAAACTGGCGTGTTACATCCACCTATCAGGGGATAGAAAATTGCGAATACTTACGAAGAAATGCACAACACACTCATCATATTGAAAAACATAATGTTGCGTTGTTTGGTGATCAGTTACGCCCTCTAGCGGTCATCCTACTCTTTTCTAAATAATTTCCAAATGTTTCTCGGGGTCACTTTAATAATATTTTTTCCCAAAGCTGTACTATAAACCGTTCTTGAGATATGGCCGAGCGACATTCTTAGTTGACCATCCGGTACACTTCATTTTGGTAGTTTTTAATTTTATTTATTCATTCGATATTTTGTTGATGATGAGGTTCCATGAGCTCTTAAACCACCTGTTTCGAAATAATCAATTAAATGTTTTGATGTTGGTGTTATCGATTCTTTATCTCAGCTGAGTTGGTGGATCAATTCGTCAATTCGTGAAATTGGATCGTTATTGGACAAAACAACCCCTTCACGTTCTCCTCCAGTGCGTTCAGTCGAAAATATTGCTGCTATTGTCCAGAGTATGCTTGAAAATCAACTCGTCATCGTTCTCAAGAACTGAACATTTCTTATAATTCTTTCAGGAAAATTTTGCTTGAACACCTCGGTATACAGGCTTAGAAATTTCGATTAGTCTTAATAAACTCAAAGCCTTATGATAATCTGATACGTTTTTGGTTCGCCCAATGGGTTGGAGATCGCTTAGCCGAAGATGAGCATCATGTTTTTAGATGAAACCCATTTCCATATCTGAGGCTATGTCAGTAAGCAAAATTGTCGTATTTGGAGACCAGAAAATCCAAACGTCATAATTGAAAAGCCGATACACCCAAATCGAGTGATTGTTTGGTGTGGTTTTTGGCAGGGTAGCATTATTGGGCTATTTTTCTTTGAGAATTAGCAAGGAGTCGCCATCATCAACGAATGGTTGTTTCTACAAATGAAAGAAGATGACATGGATGACGTTTGGTTGCACGAGGACAGCGCTGCTTGCCGCACAATCAACGTAACAATGAAACTTTTGGGCACCGTTTTCGAAAATCAAATAATCAGCCGAAATTCTGATGTGAATTGGCCGTCTCGAGTTGTGATTTGAGTCAGTTAGACTAGCCATTCAGAGACGATTAAAGTCTTGAAATACGAAATTGGAGTTGCCATTTATGAAATTCAAGTCAAAACAATCGAAAAAGTACTTGATAATTGGCTTAATCGGATGGCGTACTCTATCGCCAGCCATGGCACTCATTTTAATAATGATGTGATTCATTCTCAAATGTAAAGGTTCAAGCTTTCGAATAAAACCATCCTTTTGAAAAAAATATTAATTTCTTTTTTTTGTACCTGATTCAAATTCCAAACGTTAGATGGCTCAGCCGTTATAAATTATGCAAAAAACGAATTGCAAAAATGACGTAAAAGCCAACTGAAACTCAGATTATATGCTGAAGTTGACAAGCATATGTTCAGCTTTTAATTCTGAATAAAATATACTTAGTTGTGATAACATGTACATATGTACGTGTGAAGTTTTTCTTTTTCTATTATTTCTACCAATAGTTGATAATTCTTGCAAGAAATAATAAAAGTTTTGTGTTAAATTGTTCTGTTACACTAAACGATTAAATTAATAAATTGCAAACTTCACGTAACAATACTACATCAAATAAACCTCATTTTTACCCAAAAAAATTACCAATAATCCATGCCGGCATAAACATACGACTTACCTTCTTAAATGCAAAGCATTTACCAGGCAAATTACAGCGTTTCGTGGTTTCATATTTTATAAATAATACCATATAACTTGTGTACACTTACATGTGATTTTGCCATTACCCAGTGTATACTAATATTACGTATTTCGAAAATAGTTTTAATATTGTATACCTAGGATGTATTTCAATAATCCGAAGATAAACGTGCATTTACGTTAACGTCTACGATGTTCGTTCTATACGGTTTATCCACATCCTTTATAATGGGACTTTCATTGAACGGATCTATCGAAAACGCGGTAAATAATGTGATGCAGCGGCCGTTCAAAGTTAAATAACAATAATCTGTTTTCGTGTGGACTGATGATTATGTCACATTAGTATGGTGTTAACAGTTATTTATGTTTCAGAACAGTGATATTCAAATTCTTACATATACAGGTATGTATTCTGGATAACAGCCCTAACAGGTTAGGCATTAATACTTAATATATTCCTATAATTCTCAAGCCTCAAGTTTAATTAATAGGCATTAAAGGAACTTGTCATATGCAACACGTATGGGATAATTTCGTATACGTATACATACATATGGAGCAACCTTTAACGTTAGTATCCTTATTAATTTAATTTCCTGTGTCTTAAATTAACTCGCACAGAAACGGCACATTAACGTCTTGATTAACGTCAACTTGAACTTCCTTGCAAGTACTAGATTCTACTCGCGACGCATATAATATCTACTATTTGAATCTTATTGCTTATTCATGATAAACGTTGCTTTTGATTAGTTCTATATTGATATTAGACTACGATCAAATCCACAAGACTAACATAAATGGAGAAGTTATAAATGTAAATAAAATATAAAATTCCATTTCATGATATGAACTACATAATTAATAGAACATATTGGCAGATTAATGGGAGCCGTAATAGGAAACCAGCTGGCAAAATCTCTGTTTCCAACGAAACAAAGCTACGGGGACTGCAATCTAGTCATATCGCACCCTTGCGTCAAAAGTGACACAACTCAAAAAACCGTGATTTTTGAGTTATTACCAGGGTTAAATTGAGAACACACTACTCCATCAATTATAAAAAATGACTTAACTTAATCTCAGAATGTGCCCACTAGATGGCACTTGTGTCACTTTTAACCTTCGTCAAATGATCATAATAGCTACTGCAAAAGTGACGTATTAACAATTGTGCTCCGAGTCTTGTGATAGGAAGGTGTGCGGGGAAAAATTCAAAACTGTACTTTTTTGAGTTGTGTCGTTTTGTCGATCGTACGTAGTGGGTTTCGAGCAGAACATTTAGAGTTAATTCAGTTTTGTTGTCCGAAGTGTCAATCAGAAGTGGTCGTATTTTTAGTTAAATCACTTTAGCTGAGCAAGGTAACTAAAAACTCTTAACGCATTGTGAGATATGTCACTTTTGATGATTTCTAGGTCCTGGCAATTATGCATTCTTCAAGTCGAGCAGCTACAATTGTAAAACTGGCACTGGCAAAGTGCACACAGGAGGATTATTCAACTAATCCGCTAACAGAATCTGGCAATCTGTCGTCAGATATTGAAAATGCTGACAACATGGCAACCGAACAACCTAGCCCTTCATATTTATCACCTGCAATTCAATCTATTTTAATGGATTCAGCCGCTACCTGTGTTCACACTAATGAAAATTCTTTTTATACAGTGTCATATAATTCTGAGTGTCCTAACATTGTGCGTTTGACCAAACGAAAAGAACACAATTACAGCTTATCTCCTATAGATAGTAATGAAAGTGACATAGACGATTCAGATGCCGATCCGAATTTTACTGACACTTCCTCAGGTAGTAGAAGTAGTTCTTCTGACGGCGTAAACAGTTCTTTAGATAGTGCAGACCATAATGCAGATGAACATGCTAAAGTTGAAGAAGAAAAAGGAGAGAAAAAAGGAAAAAGAAAGAAGAGAAATCCTGAAGGTTGGCAGATTAAAAAGACTAAACTATTGAGGAATTCCGGAAAAGCCTATCTATCGTCATCAAAAACTAAAAAACCATTTTCTGCAAGAGAAGTATGTCCACCTTGTGGAGAGAAATGCAGATTAGCTTGCAGTCAGAAAAAAGGTAACACAGTCAGAGAGGAAATTTTTGCAAATTACTGGAAACTTGCTAGTATACAGAGGCAAAGGGAATACCTTGCTGCCCATACTGAAGCTATAAAACCAAAATATCGATACTCAATAACGCAAAATTACAGAAAAATGAATTCGGCATTTTACTTTGAGGTAAATACCGATCGTATTAGAGTCTGTAAAACAATTTTTAAGGCTACACTCGACATTAATGACAGGCCTATTCGGACTGCACTGATGAAAAAAACTGAAACCGGATTCCTTGCTTGCGATATGCGAGGAAAACACGGAAGACAACCTACTGTCGATCCTGAAATCAACAAGAGTGTAAGAAAGTTTATTAATGCTACACCAAGAATAGAATCACACTATTTAAGAGCTCAAACTACACACGAATATATTGATAGTAGTAAAAGTTTAGCAGATCTCTAACGTGATTATAAAGAAGATCGTGAGAGACAGCAGCTACCATTTGCAAACTCAGTCATGTTCAATCGTATATTTAATGGAGAATTTAATATTTCATTTTATATACCGAAGAAACACCAGTGCGAACTCTGCGAATCGTTTCAAAATGCAGATGAAGAAGGAAAACAAAAATTACTTGATCGTTATAACTTGCACCACAAACAGAAGGAACTGTCTCGGAAAGAAAAGAACGCTGATAAAAACAACACGTACAGCTCCGTATGTTGCTGTGTACGACTTACAAGCAGTAATGCCAATACCAAAAGGTCTAATTTCAACATTTTATTATACAAGTAAACTTAACTGTTACAATTTTACTATCAGCGATTTAAATGCCAAACATGTCGAATGTTACTTTTGGGACGAAACAGAAGCAAAACGTGGTGCAGTGGAAATTGGAAGCTGTGTATTGCGTTACCTTAAGATGTTAGTAGAAAACGCCAGTAATACAGAAGATGTGGAAGTTATTTTCTATTCTGATAATTGCTGTGGACAACAAAAAAATAAATTCGTGCTTGCTGCATATTTGTATGCAGTACGTACATTAAAAATTCAAAGTATTACTCACAAATTCCTTATCCATGGACACTCTCAAAATGAAGGTGACAATGTACACAGTGTTATAGAACAACAAGTTAAAAGGCATCTGAAATCCAGTCCAATCTATGTGCCAGACCAGTATGTTACCCTGATTCGAGCAGCAAAAAAGAACGGTCACGTCCATCAGTTAACTTTTGAGGACTTCTATGATTTGAAAGCATTGTAAGAAAAATGGGGACATAATTTTACCACCCATACTGATAAAACAAAAGTCAAGTGGCATAATATTAAAGTACTTAAAGTCGAAAAGGAACATCCTCGAGCCTCGTGTTACAAAATATTACTATAATTCGTATTTTAAAAATATTTTGGATTTAAATTAAATATTATAACTACTGTTAACGAAAAACTTTTAGTTTGTAACAACATTAAAATACTATTACGTTACATATTATCTACCTAATTTTTGATTCTCTATGTAAGATAAAACCGTTTGTACTTTTATACTTTTCATTAAAGAAAATTATCTCCATTCGTATCAAATTCTTTGCAATTCCGAAAACTTTCGGGATGCTGCTGTGTCACAAGTCAAAATGATGTTTCTTGGTACCACTCATAAAGCTTCAAAAGTGTCACAACAGTAAACGTTTAGACGAAAAAATACATCAAAAGCGTCACAATTCAAAATAATACAGTCCGTTGTGGATTACAAGCACATCAATACTGTCACAACTAACAAAAAGGGTGGCAATTTCCGATAACGACGGGTAGGCACTTTCGTGTCTTCTCCACCAATCAAGTATATTCTCAGAATTTTCAATTTCATACTTCCAAGATTCTGACTTATCATTATTAGCTTTCTCAAATAGGTAAGTAATATCTAAATCAAATTCGTTATCTTCTTTTTTAAGACTCAGTGCTGGTGCTGGTTCTGGTATTGGATTCTGTACATCATACTCGAATTTATTAAAGTAGCTAGCTGTAAATATTTTTTCAAATTTTTTAACTGCCTCTGATTGTAGAAGCTTTCCCTATGAAGAAGTGGAAAATGCTCCGACTTTATGTCGAGGATCCTGAATAAGAACTACCGTAAACCGGGGTTACTTGAGCCCTGGGGGTTACTTGGTCCCTAACTGAAAAAAAGATATGAGCTTGCTTGGGGTCTGTAATTTTGATCGAACGATTGTGGTTGGGCGGTTTTCCAACAGGTAGCAGCACTAGCAACTACAAACACCGCTCGAGCGCTAGAAAGTTGAGCAGGACAGTTTTTTCAGTTAGGGACCAAGTAACCCCCCAGGGTTCAAGTAACCCCGGTTTACAGTATACAATTTGTTTTGCTATAGTGTTTCAATATTTTATCTCTCGCAGCTTGAATGCAATAAATTATTTGCTCATCGGTAGCATCTCTATCAACTTTATTATCAAGTTCATATTAGCAAATATGTCTAGTTTGTCTAAAAGTACGTTGATTCCAATTACGACCAATGGGAGAGTGCAATATTTTTCTCCTTCGAGTATTGAAGAAAGTATTTTGAAGCTTCTCAGATACTGACAAAATTTACTGATCAGACCCCATTCTTTATCTGATATCTTACAATTATTTAGATTTTCGATGTTATCGCAAAATATAGTTAAAGCATTTTTCACACTTAAACCTCATGTTAGCATCTCAAGAAATTTCAAGATATAAGATGTCAAGGAAACGTCAAGACAAGATTATTTAAATTTCCTGATTTTTTCTCAAGACAAGACAAGACATTGTTATCAAAACAAGAATTCTTGTCTTGTCGACCGCTAGTTATAAAAGTTTAGATTCATTGATCATAAAGGAGATGCCCTCAAACCAAGATCATCTACAGTATTATCTAGGTCATTAAAGAGGACCAATTTTATTTATGATTTTGTGTGAATGATATAGTCTGGAGCTTGGTTAGGTATGTTTTGACTGTCACTTATGCTGACGCTACTCTTGTACTATGTAATTTTTCTGTTATTTACTTTTTAATTAAGTAAGTACTCACATAGGAGAAGTGGCACGTACATAGACAAACATATTTTTACTAATTTTCAGAAGGAGATTTCTATTTTACGAAACAATACTTAACTAAATTTCTTAAAGAAAGAAATTGAAAAGATTGCCGCAACAAAATTTATAGTGTAATCTAAATTTGGATCAGGATCAGAACGTCCAACGTCAAACGTTTCAAATATTTAGAATGTCTCAGTCATTTCCCGACAAATTTAGTACCGTTGCGAATGCGGGGCAGATCGGCTGACAACAAACCAAAAAAAAAAAATCAACAAGTTGGATAGTCTAAAAGTAGTTAGAAATTTCAAAAGGAAAGTCAAGTGTTAAACCAAACTGCAATTGTTTAGAAAAGAATGTCAAGATGTTCAACTAAAGCGTCTAAGCCTTGGAGATGCTGCCGAAAAATATTCTGTTCCAAAATCGGTATTGTGATAATTACCGAAAGGTAAGTAATTTTAACATCTGTCGAACAAACTTGTCTCGCCTCGTAACAGAAAAATAGTAAACATGTTTCATCAGAACATTTCCAGTCAGGGTTAGACTAAAAAATTGTTTACTTAAGGTATCAGGTAAAGTACATTTGTTGCGCCAACCCCTCAGAAGTTCTTCAGTACTGGAAAACCGCATCCTTTTCAGCTTCATTTCCACATTTGGGAACAGCGCAAAGTTATAGGGAGCAAGGTCTGGATTGTATGGAGAATGCCGATGAAGTTTTAGTCCTGTAGTGGTCGAATCGATTTAATTGCTTCAGGTAGACACTGTTCTGTATACGACTTAGCTGTGACTGTTTTTTGTGCGTCCAAGACGACACGGTCCACAATTCCAGTTGATTCATCATTTTTCTTCTTTACAGATCGCGACCTTCTGACTGCTACAGGAGGGTCCTTACCATCAAAGATACAAACTTTGTTTTGAGTCTTGGGAGGTAGATCATAATAATATAGCCAAGTCTGTTACCTGTCTGTTACATTTTTAGCGTTTCTGAGCACTAACTCACACGTCGTGTCATCTGCTCTTGAGTTAGTTAAGATTTTCATATGCAAATGATGATGTAGAATCGAACGAATTGCCGGTGGATTTAGACTTAAGGTATCCTCTATCTGCTAATATGTCACTCACTTGTCTTCGTTGAGCATTGCCTACACGCAGTAATGTTTTCCTTCGTAACTGACGATCGCGGCTTTTCCGCTCTTTCAGTGTCCTCCAGAGTGGAATTTCCCCTGTGGAGAAATATCATCTATTGTAACAATTATTTCTTCTAAGCAAAACTGCTCGTATCTCATTTCGTGACCACAATGTCATAATAATAAACACTTCACACTATCATTGCTCATGAATAATTGAGTCCACACACTTGAAGCAACGGCTACTGTGCCAGTATGAATAAATGACCAGTAGCAATCCTAATAATTTCTTTTATTATAAAGAAAACACTTCATTAAATATGGTCTCTTATTGGATGAAAAGAAAGCTTTAACAAAAGTATTCACCTGCTAAACTTGACTCTTCAGCTTCAGACTGAACAGCTAGCTCTTTTACTAAAGACAACGGTAATAATAAGGAGAATGGTACACATGAAACCACCTCGAATAAAGATAGCATAAAAGCAATCAACCCCTATCAATTACTAAACACACATGCAGTACAATAAAAGTTGTGCCTTTATATGTATTATAAATATGTAGCAAAGTTCTTTCAAATAGTTTTGTCGCTTTGTTTTAGGGGTGCATCGTTATTTGGAATCTGTTCGTCATAGCAAGCTTAAATAAGAAAGAGTTGAATTGTTCACTCGAGAATGTGACTATTCTTACAAGTAGTGTCGAATTAAAGTTGCATGACACAAATTATTATTTTTTTGGGTATTATTCAGCTTTATGTCTACAGGAGACATCGATCGTATGTCTCCTTTGTATCAGCCGCCCCTGATCTAACATTATCAAATTAACGTGAGTAAGTTTAACGAAGTAGCTAGTAGTACCAGAGAAAGTATAGCAATACATACATACATAGTAAGAGGAATCAGCATCACTAGTAAGTAATAAGCGGCAATTACACATTGTATTAGTTTAAAAGCGATCTCTCTTTGACTAATAGACATTGCGACCCTATCCCAACGAGGATATGTACGCGATAGTCGTTTGTCCGCTAACAAATGACGTTCGCAATGCGAATCAAAGAGTACGCTGGCCACAGCCGCCCTTGTTTTTGCGACGATCCGGTGTGTGAAAACAATGGCACATCGCTCGGACCGCATTCTGTCTTTGAAGAGCCGCTCAGGTATGCTATGCTCGGCTTGCTGCAACTATTCGTTGCAGTACAGACGTACGTCATACGGTCGTCGTTTTGTTTTGTTTTTTTTCTTTTACTTGCTTTTTTCACTTGGTCGTCGTCGTCGTCTTCTTCTTCGTTTCGAGTTTACTGCGGACGTTTTTCGTGCCGAGCGGTGATGCGATGAGAAGGAATAAAGGTTAATGATTCGTAGTTTGTCTTGCTTAACATATTAATAATAAAGTGCTTGTTGTTGACACGATTTAGAAATTAGTAGTTATTTAGTTATTTAGTCGAGGTTATTTATTTTAATAATGAAATAGAAAATCTGTCACTTCTGATTCATTTGCTTTTTACTTTTCATTCATTCATGTATCTACTGTTTAAAATTCTTGAAAATAAATTATTGAGAAAACAATCAAAAAAATTATTGAGAGGTAAAAGTAAAAACGATGTTGGATCGGTTTTCATATAAAACATAATGTCAATGACTCTATGGGCAACGTGGACAATGGTCTAACCAAAACAACGTTTCGTAAATTCTCTAATGACAACATCAGTACACTTAATCACTTTTTGAATAAAGAGACTTGGTCTGAGGTTTTCATTGCAGATGAAGCCGCTAATAAAGCGGAGGCATTTCATAAAATTGTTATGTTCCACTTTAATAATTCGCTGCCAAAAATCATTAAAAAGAACAAACAAATTAAAGACAAATCTTGGTCAATTCCAGAAATAAAAAATCAAAAAGAAATACTGATACTTTTACATACTAACCTAAAAAATCATATATGTCAACGACGTGTCTCTATCAGATGGTGTGATGTTTGCGGATGATACGTACAATGCTTGTGAGTACTATGGGTTCTGATGATATTAGTGGTGAAGCAATTAATAAACTACGTGATATAAATACTTTTTTTAAAGATAATAATTTGCACTTAAACAGCAAAAAAAAACCAGTTTTCATGGAATTTAGAAGAACAACCACTGAAAAAGATTACTCACATTACATTAAAATTGATGGTAATAGCATAGAACAGGTTAACTGCACAAAATTTCTGGGTGTAATGATTGACTCTAGGTGCAGCTGGAAAGAACACATTGATGCACTAAGTAGTAAGCTAGCTAAAGTTTGTTATGTTCTGTATCGGCTTAAAAGTGAATTAAGTTTCACTAGGCTGAAAATGTATTATTTTGCTCATTTTCACTCACTTATATCCTATGGAATTATTGCTTGGGGAGCCTCCACTGAGGTGGGTCGAGTGTTTAAACTGCAGAAAAGGGCATTGCGTATCATGGTGGGTATGCCAAATGGTTCAAGCTGTCGTACATTGTTTTCAGATGTTGGGCTAATGACATTGAGTAGTATCTTTATTCTTAAATTGCTAACTTATGCTAAAGACCATATCAACGATTTACCGAAACTAAATCAATTCCACTCATACCACACTAGAAATGCACACATATTAGAAGTACCGCGGCATCGACTAGCGCTTAGTGAACGAAATCCTCGCTATTTAGCCATCAAGGCTTACAATAAGCTTCCAAAAAGTTATAAGCAAATGCAGCAAAATATATTTCGCTGTAATATTAGACGTTTATTGCTTTCTAAAAGTTATTATTCATTTAAAGAATACTTAGACGACTCGGATTTATAATTATTTATTACTTTACTCATTCAACTAATTTTTTTACACACAATATATCTAATGCTTCGGAGATCTACGTATCCTCTCTATCCAGACTCTGTATAATCGGTTGTTTCGTTTTCATTGTTTAATTAAGCATTAAATGACATGTCCTATGCTCAATTTGAGTCGACTGGATGAAATATATTATTATTATTATTGTTACTAATGAAAGCGTTATTGTTCATAAAAATATTGATTTTGTTCATAATTGCTAATCTACCCAAAAATCATACAAAAAAATTATTAAAGATTAGAAGAGGGCGCTATTTTTTGAGAAAAACTGAAATTGTTAGAATTTTTTAGACATTTTTCAATATTGGTATTGGATATCTAAAATGAGATATCGCTCACAACAACAAATACTATTAACTTTGCTAATAATATTATCCTTACTACTACATTAATTCGACATAATTAGAGGAGCAGACTTTCAAAAAGCATTTTGTCCATTAATTCAAATTTTCCGTTTGAAGTGGCGTTGCATAGGTATTTAAAATCTGCGTCTTTTTTCATAATACATGGAGTTTCAAATCGTACGAAGTCCCCGTTAAAATCAAGCGTAAAAATCACCTGAACATTCAAAATGCATTTTGTCCATAATAAATAAAATAACGTAAATAAACTTTATTCTGTTGTGGGGCTATTCGCAGCCTTCAGTGTTTGCGTATTGAGTTTGTGTCAAAATAGGCAAAGAAACAATGGACGTTAATGAAGGAGAGCATCAAGTCGGCGATGTTGATCGTGGAAGCAGAAAAAAAACGCAATTTGACAAGTCGTCGCCGAAAAAAGGAAGTTAGGTACGTTTTCTATATTTTTATAGGTTATGATGTTACTAAAATATAAATAAATTTAAGGTATTCAGATCATGATTCTAACTTGGAGAATGGTATTGAACTTTGTCGTCATAGACAACGTAGTGACTTAGAATGCACCAAAATGTCATTAGATGATATAAAAAAAATCCGTCGAAAATTTTTCCTAGAAACGGACAAAAATATTCAGGTCAGTAAACTTGCACAACTTCTGCAAATTGATAAACCAAAAAGGAGTAGAAGTCGAAAACCTGATGGACAATCGCATGCGTTTTCTGTAAAATATTTTGTAAGTTCAAAATTTTTATCAAAAACGTTCCTAATATTATTACAACTCTTTTTTAATACCATTATAGCTGTGGAAAAAATGATGCTAAAATTGGCGTTTGCCAAAGACTTTTTCTGAGAGTTTTTAGTGTTAGCCAAAGAAGACTTAACACTATTGCTAAAAAAGTAATAGATGGAACTGGAGTTGTTGATCGCCGTGGTGGCGATAGACGTTCTCATAAAAATGCAGAAAAACTTATGAAGGTCAAAGAATTTATAAGTAAATTAAAAGGTCACGAAAGCCATTATGGCCGAGCAAAATCCAGAAGGATCTATCTGTCTTCGGAATACAATATCGCTGTTTTGTGGAAGATCTTTAACAATAACACCGAAGAGAAATTTAATGTCAATTACAAATACTTCAGTAGAGTGTTTAATAATCACTTTAACATAGGTTTTGGCAGTCCCGCCACAGATGTTTGTGGATATTGCGTTAGAACTTTAACCCAAATTAGTATTTGCAAGGAACCACGAGAAAAACAGAAGCTTAAAACAGACTTGCAGGTTCATAAAGTTCGAGCAAAAATCTTCCACAAACTGATGAAAGAACAACCGGCTGATACTACTTCGTACTGTTTTGATTTACAACAGGTACAGCCACTACCAAAAGTGCCTATTCAAGACGCTTTCTATTCCCAACAGGTGTCATTCTATTGTCTTTGTATAACCGAAAATACAGACATTAAAAATCCAGTATTTTATACATGGTTAGAGACTGAAGCAAAGAGGGGTGCTGTAGAAGTTTGCTCCGCATTACGTCATTTTCTTGAAACAGCCACATTTACAGCAACCACCAAAAAGCTTAGGTTGTTTGCAGATGGCTGTTCAGGACAGAACAAAAACTGTCACGTAATGCACATGCTAATTTTATGGTTAAATAAAGACGCTCCAAAAATGATTCAATCTATAGAAGTAATATTCCCTGTCCGAGCGCATTCCTACCTTCCTGCGGATCGAGTATTTGGACGCGCTGAAAAATTAATTAGGGCTCACTCTACGATGAAAACACGTGAAAAGTACCAGGAAATTGTCTATTTTAAGATTGGCAGGGTAAGAACCTTAGGCACCGATTGGTGTTTGTATGATATCAAAAGTGCATTAACATCTTTGAAGAAACCTACGGGACTTCAATCAGCAAAAAGAGTTATAATTAAAAGGTCAAACAGATTACATTTTAATAAAATTAGAAATGCTATACAGAAATGATGACCCAACAAAAAAAAAATGAAACTTTGTTAAAGCCGGGAAAAAGAATTAATCAGATTGAATTACCCAAACTAACCATCGGAAAAAAAATTAAACAAAAAAAATTAAAAAGTCTGGAGAAACTTCTCATTAGTCTCTCAGGTGAAAATTGGGCTGAAGGCCCTGAACTAACTTGGCTGCAACCTATTTTTACTAATGGAGGCGTCCAAGGTACTAATTTATACGAACATTTCAAATCGTGTTGACAACCAAACGGCAATTTGTCCACAACAGACTTTCGAAATGCAATTTGTCCAATAGTTTTTTGCGTTTTTGGAAAATTTAGCAACGCAGTATTTCCGACAATTTGTTATTGGCGTAATATATTTTTATTACATTTTTTGGTTAATTTGTATTTTTGTTAGACTGTGTACACACAGAGCTACAGTTTTTCATCTCTCCTGAAAATTTTGTTAAATGGACAAAATGCTTTTTGAAAGTCTGCTCCTCTATGTTGATCAATGTTATCATTTAAAAATAAGTAAGAATTGTATAACAAATATGTTAAACATATTCACAATATCTCTACTACTAAGCTGTAGTATTAATACATAACAGGATGTTCACAAATTAAAAGCTTTCTGTTTCTCGAACAATGCAATCTAAAATGTTTACTTTGTCAAGTATTTAAACAGTCACACACATTGAAGCCGTATACACTGTATAAAGATCAATATACAACTGTATATGTAATATAGTAAATAACTATACATAACATTACATATGCTGCTGGAATATCTCTGGTAGTGCGTACAACACGAAGAATACAGACGTAACACACATACGTAGATGGCATGGGAAACTACGAACACGGCGGCATGTTTTAGAATTCTTTTGTTTATTATCTTGATGCGTCATTCACTGTAACGATTCGAAAATATAGTCACCGCACACTAGCTGCCAATCAAAATCCCAAAATCGAGTCACCTCAACGGACCTTGGGCGGTGATTATTTTAAATCTGTTTCCAAATCTGTGTGTCCTATGTATTTTAAGGTTCATGAGAAAGATGTAGAAACTGAATTACGGAAAAGGGAACGAAAGCTATAAAAGATTGTCACACCTCGTTTAAAAGGAGTTGCATTAATTTATGAAATTTGTTTCAATATTTTTACATGTAATAAATTATGTCAATTTATTATAATTTTCATTGTGTAATGTATGATCTTGTCAAAATAGATGATATTCTTTGCATTTGCCTTGTATTTAGTATATAATTTGTGATTATTTGCAGCAAACGTTTCGACTTTTAAACTAAATATTAACCGAGAACAATGGGTATAGAACAAACTACAATCCCAACTAGAGAATCAGCAATGAAGACAGGGAAAAAGAACGAGAATGACAGAGGAAGACCCGATAAAAACATGAAAACTGCGAGTGAGGAAGATTGTCAAAAACATCTGTTGTCGGAGATCTAGTACTGACACAACAGAGAAAAAACGACAAGCGCATGGAAAGTAGATTCTAATAATTGCATAACTCGCTGCAATTTTGCAAGTATTGCTCTTGCAGTATTTACTGCATATGTTACAGTAGAGAAGCAATAGCTTTGTTCGCGGACGGCATTCTGAACGTATTCGGGGATGAAAGACCTGCGCACTACAAATATGATCGTGCGCGGTAACAGAATTTTCTCACCGGTGCAAAATATTCTTTGTTCGCGCAATCCATTTTACATATTCCGAAGTAGTCCGTCACATGTTCGGTAGATCTTGAATCAAGGGCAAGAATTTTATATCCTACGCATGCGCTCTAAATTTTGATGTGAAAATACCCTATGCTCTTGCTTTCTTGCTATGGTTGACAGAGTTAAGTTGAAAACAAATTGGTTAAAATTGTTATTAAAGTAAAAACGTACGATATAAAGGAAAGTTTTTTATGTATCGAAATACAGATGTTATGTATGTACGAGCTTTGAATCAATTCTAATTGAGTAAAACTTTAGATGTCTGAATATTTCACATCAAGTGATGATGAATTAGAAGAACTTCTTCAGGTATTAGAGGTTCCAAAAGGTCAGATAAAATCCGCAAAATACACATAAACAGTATCCATTTATAAGTCACCAAGGTTAACTTGGAGTATGTCAAAATTTAATTTGTTACAGTGGTGCCAACGTTAACTAATGAATACAACAGAAATTCGTTCGAGTAGTGTTCGCGGATGAGAAAATTCCCTCTCGTGTTCCAAGAATCGCATGCGCAATACAAAAGTACTGAACATCTTCCAAGTATATCCTGTATCTATTCGGGATCTCTTCCGCAAACAAAGCTAATATTACTAAGTGTCCAGTTAAGACAGAGAATCTGACCAAAAACGATTTGCAACAAACAAAAATGCGAAAATATGAAAAAGAATGCTTTGTGAAAGTTAAACAAGACACGACTAATTCTAATAATTATAAAACTGCAACTCCTAAGTCCCTAATTTATGTTCAGAAATTGCTCATCCATTGGTTTTTGAGAGATTATACGTTTGAATGGCAACCACTTAACATCAATGGGATGCGAGTTAAATATCTGCGCACAGATATAACTAAAACCTCTTTTAAATAGCTGAATATGATGATTGGGAATATTAATCGAAGACACGCGTCTTGGACAACTTGAATTAGCAAGATATCCTTCTGGTTCAGGGAAAATATGACAAAATGTTAGAATAACACAGCAGTTTCTTAGCAGTAGTGTGAAGAATATTCCGATGAGGATATATTATTTTTAAATTTCAATGAGCTTGCTTATCCTAAACAAAAAATGTTTCAATTTGGTTATTTTTTAATAAACAACATTCTTGACACAATCTTTTATTACAAACGGTTTACATATCCATTACTGCAAACAAATTTCTCAAAATGTTGTTAATAATAATAATTTTCTAATATTAAACAAAAGGTTCAGTGTGTCATTTTATCGCAGTTACTGTGGGTAAAATGACACACACACAAAAGTTTTTGCTCTAGCAGATAGTACTGCACACTCGCCATGAGCCCACAAAGAGGACTTCATGCACCTCATCCACAGTTTTCTTCACCTAGATTGACTGTAGAGTCCATTACAATATAGGCAAGCTGCATCTTGATCATCCTCATCTGCATAAGGTTCGTCATCATTTGCGTCATTATTCATTGCAGCTACATTCTTTTCAGCCCGTTTCGACTTTCTTTTTTTCCGCTGCCTTGGCCTTACTCTCTTCTAAATAAGGACTGCTTGTGAGTAATTGAGATCCCTCATGATTTATTTTTCTTTGCCTGGACTGAGAAGCACATGGCACTGGTGATAAGTCAATTGGTTTTAGATTATTTTGAGCTTGAGTTGAGACAGTATCACCTTTACTCGTAGTGGTGGCTATATTCTCGGGTACTCTGGGATTGTTTTCATCGACTCCGTCAATGACTCTGTCAGTAGTCAGTGCAGAAGAAAATAAATGGTTAGAAAAGATGTCTGGATTACAGGGCCAGATTCCTGTGTTTCGAAAGCCGCTTAAGGCATGTTGATTGGTAGCTACCTTTCCATTTGCCTGAGCAAATAATACAGAAATTTGGTATTGGGTCACAACCCTACCTGGGTTACGTTTTTGTCACTTTCAAATCATAGTACGTCTTCAGCGGGCCAAAAAAGGAAATATCTAAAGGCTGCAGACGATGAGTACAGTGAGGTAGGAAAGCCAACATCATGCTTATGACTCGAGTGACCATCGAGCAGCAGCAATACCTTGTTTTCCGAAGTGGGATTTGTATACTCCTTAAAATGCATCAACCATTACAGAAAGAGCTCGCCAGTAATCCAACCAGAATCCTGTACAACTCCCATAGTTCCTGTTGGCGCTCCATCAATAAGCTCATTCTTCCACCTTTTTCTTGCGTAAATTAATGCTGGAGGAATAAAATCTCCTGATGAACTCATACAGCAAACTACAGTCACATGTTGGCCACGTTCAGCACTGGCAAGAGCATCAACCTGCTTCTTTCCCTTTGTAGCAAACACTTTGTTAGGTTTTTGCATTGTAGTGAGTG
Organism: Holotrichia oblita; assembly: GCA_023690525.1. Classification (NCBI taxonomy): domain Eukaryota; kingdom Metazoa; phylum Arthropoda; class Insecta; order Coleoptera; family Scarabaeidae; genus Holotrichia; species Holotrichia oblita. The sequence goes on from CM043016.1 coordinate 31,903,936, forward strand.
AAGATTCATCCATATTCCAGATTTTAGTCCAATGGATATTATGTTTTTTCATGGTGTCCTGTAGAATCGTAAAAAATTTACTGACTTGGGGTTTGTTGAAAGCTTCAGGTCGCCTCAGTGAGATATCTGGCTGTCTCATACGAAAACCACGCAGCCACTCCCAACCTGCCATTTTTGTATCCTTGCAGAACCTGTGCTCAATTCCCTTCTTTTCCGCAAGCTGAAATGCTAGTTGACGCACTTCATTGCATGATAACCCAAACAATTGAGATTCTAGCAATTTTATAAGTTCCTTTAGTTCCTCTTCAAGCCCTAACGGAAATGTGATCGCAAAACGACCGAGTCTTTTTTCCACTCCCACAACTTGCTTGTTTTTTTGATGCTTTAAGCCAGCCAACTTATCCCATGACTGGTGATTACTTTTTCTTTTGTAGACTCCCATCATAGCCTGAAAAATAATAATAAAAATAATTTATAAGATGGTGTTTGAATTTTGGATGTCTATTTCTAAGGTTGATCAAAGAAAACACCTGCAATCTTGTGTGTTTCATTAATAACCAACGATTAACTTCAGAAGCCAAGAAGGACTTGTACAGGCCCTCACTATCACTATATATATGGAGAACTTACTAGTGAAGTCCAGTTGCAATCAATGCTAAGTCTGATCCATTACTACCAATAACCACTATTTGTCTCCTATCACATAGATGGTTTCTGGAAAAGCTGAAGAGATTTCTGTGCAGTTCTGGTTTTTTTTGGATCATTCCAGTGAAAATATTAGAAAGAAACATTTGTAATTATTTTAGTCACTCCAACATTAAGCTAATTCTCATGGTGTGAGCAGTGTTTGAATGCGATTATCGATTACAATATTCATGGTTCACCTGCCATTTGGGCACATTTATTTCTGAATTTTTAAAGTTTACTTTTTGGTCAATTGGTTCCAGTTCCAATTTACAGAATTGAAACACGTGAGCTGGAAGCTCAAAGCAGGACTCGAAGAAGGATCACAGATGGAATCGGTTGTGTTTGCAAAAGAACTGTTGATTGTATAGTTGTCCAAGGAAAAGGTGTAGCTGACTTTAAAGCTTTAGGTACTGAAGATATTTAAGAGGATTGCATTTTTTTGAGATGCGTTCGGAGAAGAGTGATATGTTTTCCAAAAAAATTAATGCCAAAAATTGTCTTCCATTTCTTGGAATGATGAAGGTTCATAAAGTTGGTAAAATCGGTTGACTCACCATGAATCTAGACAATCACCGATATTTTATCAATCGAATTGTTTTTTAAATAAACTATTAGTGCATTACATCTATTTCACCACTTCAATTTCAAACGTTAAACGTAAGTACATATTATGTATGTAGATACAACATATACGACTTTTTCTCCTTCGATTGTCATATCATCGGTATGCGTTTAGGGAATGTTGGTGAGAGAATGAGCGATAATAGGAACACAATGGGCACGGCCCCAGCAGCGGCGCAATCTTCCTTGCTCCGTTGCACACTTGCGATTGTTCCGCCACCGGAAGCGCACTCTTTCAACTGTCACAGTGCCGATGCTTCGTTTGTCTCAGCTTCATTCGCCCTCGACGAAGATTTACGGGCTAAATTTACGGGAACGACGATCGTGGATGTGACGAATAACGACAAAAATCTTATATTGTAGCTACAATAGAATGTAGCTACAATAGAATAGATATCGACGAAGAAATGGGTTTCCTGATTCTTGCTGTGAATCTCTCAGACACACATCCTTTTTGTTCTTACGCAAGTTATGACCTACTTCAGTAATGTATCGAGTAGTTTATACTAAGATTTAAAAAAAGACATATTGATACTAGGTTTCTTTGCCATGTCTTCCCTTTGAAAATTTGTCCCTAACTAGATATTTCTTGACTCATTATTAGTAATACAATTATGTAGTTATCAAAAAAACAATTCTCCCTTACATTTAATTGTCGATTATCCGCATTACTTTGAAAACCCAAGAAAATTGTTTTAAATACTGTTGGCGATTATGTTGTATTATAATGTATGGCTTTGATCTCTTCCGGCATTAGAATTACCTTCCCTAGATGTTGAAACCTTAGGACTAATGCTTCACAGTCACGAATCATATGCATGACTGTGTTTACCAGTGTCTGCTAGACCAGACCCTTGATACGTTCCCAAAGGAAGAAATCTGGAGATCCTGCAGGCCAGTTCCACGGTCTTAACCACCTTGACCATCTGTCTTTGAACATTAAGGTGAGTTTTTGAGATACTCCCTGGGTGCAATGAGCTGGAGCTCCATCCAGTTGATACCAACAGCTTTTTATCAAGTTCAAATCCAGATTGTCAGAAAAATCTTTAACTTTGTCATAAATGACGTAAGACAACCTATCATTGATCTAAAGTAAAGCTGATCTGATGGTTGCTTTCTGGAATCGTATGCGGATTAACTGAAGCCCCAAATATGACTATAATACCTGTTAAAAAATTCTTTACGTGAAAACTTAGATTCGTCCGTCCAGATATTTCTTTTTTTCTAGAAGTCCTCTTGACTTCGAAGATATAACATCTCCCACAAGTTAAATTTATCGTCGGGGTCTTGAGGATGAAGGTGCTAACGAGAACGAAGTAAGCCAAGGTATTCAACTCCTGTTAAACATTCTGCAAGTTCTACTAAGAATTTTGTCGCACTTTCTGTGTATAAAAAATAAAATTAATTATATTTTGTGTAAACATTGTTTTCGTTCTTGTTGTCAATATTGGTGTTTAAAAATCAGATTATGTTAGGTCTATAACTTTACACTATACAGGCTTATTTCGGTATTCAACTTCATATTTTATAACTTTATATGTAAGAGACAAAAGCAAATGACAAGATCGGTCGCATAAAACATAAGAAATCTCACGCTGTCTTTTTTGACCACCAACCATTACTTCCGGTTCTACCTGTACAACGTAGCGGTAGACGAACCTTTTCCTACTATAACAGAAGGGTGATTCCTTCCAGATGAAATGACAAGATATAAAATACAACGTCGTCCAAGGCGACTGCTTTGTAAATTCATTTATATCCGTTACTCCTAAATCTAGAGCAGCTAGCGCACTATATTGTTATGTCACCTGTTTCATTTCCCACAAATATGTATTCGTTGAAACTTGAGAAATAAATAAAAAGGGAACTAAAATATCAAGGTCGTAAATCACATTTGATTTTGTAAATTATAAAATATTGCTGCAATTTTGTCGTCATAAACTAAATTTGGTTAGTTACCTTTTTCACGTAAGTTTTGATGGTACCTGTGATTATTTATGATATATAATAAAGATTTCGTTTGGTCGTCAAATAACTATATTAAGTTGAGTGGTGGGTATTGATAATCTGCCATTATACATGGAATAGAAATGTAAGTTAATAGCCTAAATGCACGTTCTGTGCGTACAGACTGTTTCAAATTGGTTGTGAACTAGGGGATCTAGATTATTATAAAAGATATATTATCGGTTTAAGTTTGGCGAAGTTTAATATTGGTCCGAATAATAATTTAATAAAAATTTTGTAATTAAATGTACTGAAAATGCTTATTTGTTATATTAACGTTTCGGAAAGGAGTCATCATCAAATTAATTTTTATATCTAAAGATACACATTTCTTTAGTATCTTCTTAAATAGTTTATTTTATTCTCATTTGATCGATACAACATTGAACTTGTTAATAATAGAACTTGTCAGTTAATTTATTACAAACATGCTCGACAACCTTGAAAAGCGAGTTAATGTTTTTGAATACACACCAATTCTTAAATAAGTTTTAAATCGTATTGTATAGAAAAATTTGAATTTATCAATCTAAAGATGAAGCGAAAAGTTGGAGGGTTAACAATCCTCGACAAAAATTGAGACAGAAATCCTTAATTTGCCCTTTTGGTTGTTGATTTTTGGTATCAGGTGTAGTATCAGCATTTATGTCATTTTTAAGAATTCACGGTCGTTCTGTTGGCAAACAAAGTTAACGCAAATATCGAGCAACTATCTCGATTAAAAGATAAAGCAAAATTTTCTACAGTTAACAGCAGATAAGCAATTCTGTTCTGTTTTTGGAAGTCCTGCAAGTCTGCACTAGCACTGAAATAATATTGACTCCTAATTTCAGGGGTCATGTCCTCGATGTCAACGGCAGTCATGAATATCATTCTTGGCCCTCCTCGCTGCAGTTCGTACTGTGGTCAGAAGCAATCTTAGGAGCCTATAGAGCAAAATTTAGTAGGAGCAAAATGTCTCCAGCAAAACAGGAAATCATCATTGCTGCATCTTCAGTTACATCGAATAGACGGGACCACTGACAATAAAGTCACCAGCCCATAGATCTTGCCCGTTTTCTGTTTCACTAAGGCATTAAATGTAAATACTTCTACCAGTGGGACTGCAAAGCCCTATGTGCCCAAATTGAAGCGAGGAATCTTCCACTAGTTTGTGGATACTCTTCTAAAACGCCAAATGCTCACCCTTCATCACTAGGCCGAAACAATCGGCAGCCAGAATTATGTGGAGGGCATTTTAACCTGATTGGATGAAAATGGATCGGAATTTGCGGATTTCTTTGTCCGGATGCAAGCAGGTCGAGAGGGCCAAAAGGACGTGGAGGCATATTAGGTTTTTTGTCTGATTTGCCTTTGCATTAGGATAAAAAGAACTTCTAATATGTCTAAAGATAAAATATATAATACGAAGAATTCTTTTTTGTTTAGAAGAAGGTTTAGAAAGAGAACGATTCGCACAACAATTATGTTTAATGAAAACATCAAATAATTTTTGATATTGCCTTCACCCCAATTTTTTAATATGTACAATAACACGTTGTTTCTGTCACAATAATTCTCTTCGATTGACAGGCAAATAGATACATCTATTTTTTTTAAACATTGATTTGACGAAGAATCTATTAGAGTTACTCAATATGAAACGATTAACTAAATGGAGTGCAATTTCATTTAAATGTGGAATGTATTTTCACCAGTTCTCTTTCAATATTTGCATGTGGTACTATGGTGCATCTATCATTTACCAATTCAAACCAAAGAGGTGCTCCAATTTGGGGACAGTCTAATTTGCTACCTCCTTAAGTGTTAGAATCTCCATCAATCACACCTTAGGATCCATGCCATTCTGTACTTGAAAGATGTCAAATCGTTTCCAGTTTTTCATTCTTAGCAGAATTATTTCAGCTGTGATTGATATTTATTTCATGACCGATGGGTCAAAGTCTATTGTTGTCATTTTTTTATAGTTTTTCTGATATTTATTATGTTTTATTACAGAAGAAGAAGTACGACTTCAAACTGCGACGGAAGGACGGAAAGCAGAAAGCACAAGAAATTCGTACAAAATTTTGCATAAATTACTGTCTAGACAATCCTTACTACCATACAGTATTTTCAGATTACCAAAAGCTCATCGAATGAGTCAAGAAACGTGTTTTTTGGCCAAGATTTCTAGAACAATGAGAATAGGGTATGAGTGCATTGCCAATACGAATCTTGACCTGAGGCAAGACCAAGCCTCTTTGTTTAGTGCGTCCAAAATCTAACACCGCTGATTTCTTGGGATTTATAGAGAGAGAATGGCGTTCAGATTCAATGACAAGTCCTTCAATATCATCATTAATTTTAGCAACAGCTGCCACAACATCTGAAGGATGGAATGAGTAAAAAAGTTGAGTATCATCAGCGTAAAATTGAAAGTGGCAGTATTGTAAACGCTTAGTTATATTAGAACTGTAAATTGCAAATAATAAAGGGCCCAAAATACTACCTTGAGGAACACCCGATGTAACACGTATCTGATTTGATATTTTACCATTAACATGGACTTCTCCACGTAAGATTGAAAGAAGTTCAAAGCAGTTTGATCAAAACCGATAGAGCGCAAGATAGCTAACAAAAGCGAGTGGTTAACAGTGTCAAACGCTTTCGAATAATATAGAAGAACCGAAATCGTCACCAAGTTATCGTCCATTGCTTTAAAAATTTCGTCTGTAATATGTGTCAAAACTGCAGCACAGCTATATCCTGAGCGGAACCACGACTGTTGACTTAGAAGAATGGAATTAGCATCTAGATAAGTACGAATCTGCTTTTCGACTATCTTCTTCAGTACTTTTGAAAGCAGGGGAAGGATGGATATACGAGGGAGCGTTTGTATATTCGCGTAATGGGGGATAAGGGGTGGAAATAAAAATACCAAATTATTTTTCTTTTTCAATATATTCACCTGCAAGACGGATACATTTTTTACATCTTTCAATTAATTTATTTAACCCTCATAAAAAAATGATTTCTCTTTATCTGCAAAATACGCCGAAACTGCCTCCTTGACTTCATCATCGGCAGTAAATTTTTTACCCCGCAGCTCTTTTTTCATTTTCGGAAACAGGCAATAATCACTCGGGGCCAGGTCTGGGCTGTAGGGTGGGTGATTCACAATTTCGAAGCCCACCTTATGCAGGGCAGCCAACGCAACGCGGCTCTTGTGGACGGGCGCGTTGTCGTGCAAAAGCAGCACACCTTTCCTCAATTTTCCCCGTCTTTTCTCTTTAATGGCTTCTTTTAGTCGCTCTAACATTGAAGCGTAATATGCTCCGGCTATAGAATCACCTTTATTTTTATAATCAATCAACACTATTCCTTCCGAGTCCCAAAATACCGTTGCCATGAGTTTCCCAGCTGATTGTGACACTTTCTTGGGAGGTGCTGTGCCCTTTTTATGCCACTGCATGGAGTCTTGTTTGGAGACAGGTTCATAATGAAGACGACTCAATACACCATCCTTGTCTTCATTACAGAGGTCCAAAAATGCACGCGAACACTCTACGCGCTGTTGTTTTTGCAGCGGCGTGAGCATTCTCGGCACCCATCTTGCGCTGACCTTAGACATGCCGAGATGATCGTGTAGGATTTTAAAAATTGTTGTATCGGATACTCCAACCATTTCTGCGAGTTGTTTCTTCTTTAGTCGAGCATCTTCGAGGACAATTTTTTCAACTTTTTGGATAAGTGCTGGCGTGGTCACCTCAATGCTCTGGCCTCGGGTCGTCTTCAAGGGATTCCCTTCCTTGTTTAAATATTAACTATGCCACTTGTACACCATGGTTTTTCCTGGACAAGAGTCGCCGTAAACCAATGACATCTCATTCATTATGGTCGCGACTGATTTTCCTTGCCTGGTAAGGAACTTTATAACGGCACGATATTCGATTTTTTTCATATTTCACTTTTCACTCCTGATTATGTTACTTGGTTGACGATAGCTCAAAGACTAACTGTCTAATAACAATGAAACTTCGTATTTATACTAATTATGAGTCGCTGCACAGGCCACGCCCCCAATGCGCCTAATCACCTCCCTACAACCCGTTCATTCGAATATAAAAACGCTCCCTCGTAGGTCGGAGGTCACTAATAGTGGTAGGATTATAAGTTTTGTTGGGGAATAAACCGTCTATTAAGCATGAATTTATCAAATGTGTGATGACTGGAAGGAGAAATGGGCTGCAGTACTGTATCATTTTGAGACTAGGTAGGGTAAAACTGAAATCAGCATTGCTGATACGATTATTGTTGTAATAGTCTAAAATACTGATGGCAGCATGGTGATTAAGCAATCTACTCGCGAAATGAACATTCATTCCCTCAACGTCAGCTAGATGAGCAGGCAAAGCAGTCGATTTCTTACGATTAAAAATATTTAGTAATTTGAAATTCTTCCATAAAACAGAGGTCTTAAGAAATACTGAGGTCCAGAATAGCATAAGCGAGTAATGATCCGATACAGGACAGTCTGTCCTAACACCAGTATCAATTGCTTTAGTATGCCAAAAGATAAAAATAAGATCAATCAGAGAGGACGAAAACTGAGTGAGGCGAGTAGGATTGTTAATTAATTGTTGAAGTCCCACAGATCCATATATATTTTGAAACAGTCGGCATGAATAATTATTATTGTTAAGCATATTTATATTGAAGACACCCAGTATAATTATCTCGTGAGCATGAAGAATAATATCAAAAAGGAGGTTCGTTCGTTCGTTTAGTTCGATAATTGGTCCCAAATTCCAATATTTTGGTCGTCAGGTCCTCGCAGGTTTGTTTTTGTTTTTGAATAGTAGAATTTGAATAGTTTTACCAAAATTTTGTGGCCACACCCTTTGCTTTTATGATCACAGTAATTCTGTGAGGCGTGTTGTTTACTTCATTCAATTTAGAAACTGAACACGATCCTGGATTTTCAAGCAGAGATCAGTCATTTATTAAGGTATTTAACCTGAACACGTCCATTCAACTTCTTCATGAAAAATTGAAAAACTTTTTTTGGCCGTTAAGAAGAGGGAATCTATAATTTGTGTGACTATTAAAGTAATACAGAGAAAACTGTTTCATGTAAAAATAGTGTTATTGAAGATTCATATGGTGTCGACCGAAAATAGTATCATATCCTAAAAATAGTCCTAAAAATTACGTCGTTTATGAATAAATATTGATGCCCCATCTCTATTAACTACAGGAAAATATGCATATAGCATAATATTTTTAATAAACACGTGCGTTCCTCTGACGTACATACATTTAGAAAAATATTGTTTCTACGCCACATAACGTGATGTAATGAATACATATTTGATCGGTAATTGAATTTAGATTGATGCCTGTTCCCATCATGGGTTTTGTATAAAGGTGTATTATATGAAGCATATTCTTCAGATGTAGCGATTACCCGCTAATGGATGGCCATCTAGTTAACATGCATATTTTATCGCAATCATTATGTTGTGTGCCCGATTATTTCTGATTTATGCCCGAGTTTTTTACGTAGGCGAAAACGGCCTTTTAAGAACGTACACATATGTATGTGATGCTACGGTTAATGTGAACAGTGGTTATTTCTTTCTTATGTTTTCAACAACAATAATTGTAATGTGTGTTTTTATTAATATAAAACATATCTAAGTATAGGTTTCGATGTAGTATGTTTTATTGACAATCGTGAAGAGTAAAAATAACCGGCTAAATAGATATTGTATGTTAAGGTTATGACCTATGTAATCATGAAAATTAATATAAGGATATTTTGATTCAAGCGATGCATTATTTAGGCATTTGTATATACTGTTTAAAAGAAACATTATCTGAAATTGCAAAACATACTTAGATTAGGTTTTGAATTCAACAGCAGTCGTGTTGAATTGTAACTCATTTCGATAAATGAATCACACAGCAATTGCGGAGAATACAACCAATTACCATCAAGCCGCTTCGCAATTGTAACTTGGCAACCATATTGCTGATAATGGATTTTATTTGCTTCTGTTCAAATAGCATCTTAGTGACAAAATGTCATATTTTTAGTACCATTCGGCTATGCTAGAGTAATAATCTGTTGTTGATATGAAAGGTTTTTGCAAATTTGGAGAGTGCGTCAATAGCAAAATCATCAGCTATCAGAGTTATATATTTTGGCAATCATTACCCTCTACTGCCAAAAAGTTCGGGATAAGCTACTCTAAAGGAGCTGGTCTATCTCCAGAACTGTATCATTAATATATAAAAATCATTGTGTAATAGAAAACATATTATTGTTGTGACCAATAGCTTTTCGGTATTGGTGGTAACTATTTTTTTAAAGCAACTTGAATAGGCAAGTTTACTTCATTTTCTTGCAAGTTCAGAAAAAAATAGGGAGAGATAAAAACTTACTCCGCGTGAATGTATTAGAGTCAAAGTAAAAATAACAGTTGGAAATGAAGTAAACTACTGACATTACCAATTCAAAAAAAAACGGTGGGGAATGACTTTTTCTTTATTAAACAGGACTAATAGCCATCAAAATATTTACTCTCAAATCACAGGGTGTTCCATGGGTGTCTTTATTACAGTGGGTGGCCAAATTATTAAAGCATTGGAAATTTGAACAATTTGTTTAAAAAAGGTTTATAATTAAGCAACATAATATGTTTCTTTCTATTTTATGATGTTGTCACACTATTTAATTGTAGAAAATATACTGGCAACACTTTTGATATGGCAACGCTTAACTCGGGCACCATTTTGTGTCAGTTCTGTTACTCTCTGCTTACACACGTCACGCAGTACCCACGTATATATTCTTATTGCTTAGTGTGTTTATAGACGTTTATAGACTGTTTTTAATGTTCTCTATCGATTTTCTGATTATTGTGTTATATTTACAATAGAATTTTATGGGGAAAAAAGCTTTTTTATGATGAGAAAAACCAAGACATCTCACCAAAGAAAATAGCAGAGATACAAACTTTAATAATGAACACTAATCACTCTAACAGAAGGATAGCATCCTAAAGATTGTAGGACAACAGTAGACAGCATAAAAAACTTGCTGAAAATTTGGATCTAACCTTACGGCGAAAAGGAAAATATGCAAACAGAAAACAACCTCGCAGAATCCTAATAAAAATAATGCAAGAGTCAGGTGTCAACATTTCACTAAAGACAGCTCGTCGAAGAATAAAAGATCTGCGGTTTTCAGCCTGCCAATCTGCTAAACAGCCGCTGCTTACCCCAGCCACGAAGAAAAAATACTGCAATGGGCCAAAGATTGATGATAATTAGAGAAGCAGGTAAATAACATTATGAATCCTCTCGTGCAATTTATCAGTTTGTTCTGAATTCTAAAATGATAAAGTATTACTGGTTTGCTTTTCGGACGAATCCACCATGCAGATCCTCATGGATAGAGCTGTATTTGTGAGGGGAAGACCAGGGAAAAAATAGAAGGACCAATGTATTGTGAGGACGGTGAAGCACCCTCTCAGCATCATGGTGTGGTCTATCATCGGCAGTAAAGGAACCGGTCACCTGTACATCGTTGAAGCAACGATGAGAGAGAACCAGTATTTGAGAATGCTGCAAACAAGAATTACTCGACTCGGCGCCTTGTCACTAGACGAAAACTGTCACGAAAATTCTTTCTGGTAACCACGTGAAGGTGCTTGACTGGCTTCGCCAGACCTCAACCCAATTGAAAATCTTTGGAAGTTGATGAAGAAAGAAATATCAAACGAAATTATTACCACCAAGCGTCAGCTGATCGAGCGCTTAATAGTGTTGCATACAAGTGAAAGAATTAAAGAAAACTGTTTGAAATGCATAGAAAGCATGCCAAGAAGGTGCCAGGCAGTCATAAACGCAAAGGGTGACTCTACTAGTATTAGCTATAAGGTGTAATTTTAAATGTTTTATAAAATAATTGAAATATCCTTCACCAGACATTCCAAGACTTTTTATTATCGAACTGGATATATCGGTAGAAAACTTTACTTCTAATACTGGTACGTCAGGAATTAACATGACCTGCCATAATTGCGCTATTAATTATTATTTTAATAAGTAGTGTTAACCAAATTACGTATTTCCTACTTTGTTTATTCATGTTAAATGTTAACCTAACCTTTTTTCTTGAATTTCGGATTTCATTCGTGCATCTACACGACATCTATGGTTTTATATTCAAATTGTTTCTATTCTATACATTTTTACTGAATAAATCATAATTTTATTATTGTGAATTGTTTTTATTATTTACTAGTAGGAGATAATTTTTATTATTGACTACTAGGAGAGAAATTCATCTTCTCGGGACGAAAACATACCAAATAATGACGCCTTCTAACGCTAGTAGTGGAAAAAATCATTTACCTTATAATAATTACAATAAGTCATATACATATATAAGCCTAAATTAAGAATAATCTCTCCACATGTACACTGTACTCTGTACTCAAAGAAGTTTATTAATTTTATGTTATATTCCACCATAGTTTGGAAATCCTCATCTTCGCAATATTTAAACTCGATAAAGTATAGAATACCTTTAATGAAAGCAATAAAGCTAACGGAGAGGCTATTGGTTGGCGAATATAACGTATAGTAATTATTTTTCATCACATGGAAAGCCTATAAGGTAACCTTTACGCAATTATTTACATTCCCGATCTTCCACGATACATACACGATGGTTTTTATAATCTTATAATACAATCTCTCTTCAATTACAAGTTTGCATTTAACTCAGCTCCGATATTACAAGTTCCTGCGCTGCATCGCGCACGCATATATCGAAGGAAACTCAACAAAATCGAAAAAAAACTAACCTAAACACGGGAAAAATGTTCCAAAACGAAAAACGATCAAAACAACAAAAATACCGCCTTCAAGAACGGAACGGATTCCGTGTAGCCATCACAGGAGACGAGCAAAGTTCTGAAAATCGAAGCTCAAATTCAAAATAAAACTATCACAAAATACTATACAATTACCGCTGAGGACTGGATCATCTAAGCAGCAAAAAGGCATAAACAGTACATAATTCCATACCTTCTCATTGTTCATAACTTAAACACATGTTTTATATTAATAGTGTAGTCTCTCCTTCGTCGAGGATTATCCTTTTGTAATCGATTTTGAGCGAAATTATGGTAATTTCGAAAATAATCGTGCTCGTTGCCAACATTTTTTCTCTTCCCCTATATCAGTTCGAAACGCGGAACGTCTATGCTTAAGCTACGCGTCCTCCGTGGCCATTTAAGCCGGTAGTTCTTGCTATTCCCGATCGGAGAGGTGTTCTCCGTCTTTGCATATAGCTGCATAACTTTCGGTCAAAATTAGCGCTACGATCTAAATTAGTTTCTAGATTATATGTATTAAATCCGAAAGGCGAATGATCTGTTGTTGTATATAATTCTGAATTAAGGCAATGATGATTTTTTGGGAAACACCACCAATTTCGACCGGAGGACACGATATATACCACGTTAAGATTATGATTAGCTATAGTGTGTCGGGTAATTTTGTAGGTTGAAAATTTAGAATTTTAGATAGGTGACTATTTTAGAATTGGTGGGCAGATGGGTTACGCAACTATAATTTTCGATGTTTTCGAAGTTTTTTTTTGCGATATCACATGCATATCGTTCGGGAATTGGGGGTGTAACCTGGAGCTTTTATAATGAAAAATTCATATTCTTTCCGGCGAAATAGAAAAATAGTGGTTATTACATCCATATTCTCTCTTTCTGATTTTTTTTTTAAACTAAATCACTGTAATAATAATAGTTCTTTCGTTCGTAAACTAGGAAAGGTATTCTTAAAATTATCTCTCCATGGTCCATCTCTCCATTCTGTTGTAAAACTGAATGCAGATACCCGTAAGAGCCCTAGACATTCCGGAAACGATCTCTTGTAGACACAATGGTTGTTTATGTTAAACAGAGAATTGAGAGAAAGGAATGAAGTATTAGCACGGAAGCAATTTTTCGCAATTGCTGGGGTTGGAGGTTTTAGTAACACGTTTCAAAGCTTTTGCATTAGAGGGTCCATTAATTTGCCCTCTCCCCTTCTCCCCCCAGTTGAGGTATTTATCTCAAAAGCTAGCACCTGGTTGCTTAGAGCTAGCACCAACTAGCACCACCGCGCAAAATGCTAGCTCCACCTCAACTTCCCCAATCATCGCACTTCTTTTCGGGGTGGAGAGGGGGGAGGGGAGGCAAGTTAATGTTGGCCCCCACTTTGTTGCGTACTACCTCAAAAACCTAGCACCAGGTAGGATATACCTAGCACCATCAATTTTAGACCTAGCACCTAAATACTTTTCCAGATAAAAGATTGTTAAACTATAAGAGTAACCATAAATCCCCCCTCCCTTCCTCATTTGAATATTTATTTCAAAAGCTAGCACCAGATAGCTTAGAGCTAGCACCAGCTTACACCATCATGCAAAAGCTAGCACTACCTCAACTTCCCCAGTAATCGCACTTCTTTTATGAATAAACTTGCCTTCATTGTGTTTTATGAAGATTATTTTATACACAAATCAGAATAAGAAAAAAGTGCGTATTTTCTACGTGCGTTCTTATCATGACTATGTAACAATGTAATTCAGATTCGCCTTCTAGTTTTTCGACGATTTCTCTTTACTTATTTTGGATATACTGGAAAAGTGTTTAGGTGCTAGGTCTAAAATTGATGGTGCTAGGTATATCCTACCTGGTGCTAGGTTTTGGAGGTAGTACGCGACAAAGTGGGGGCCAGCATTAACTTGGCCTCCCCCGAAAAGAAGTGCGATTATTGGGGAAGTTTGGGTAGTTCTAGCTTTTTGCGGGGTGGTGCTAGCTCTAAGCAATCTGGTGATAGATTTTTGGATAAATATCTCAACTGGAGAGGGGGAGGGGGAGAGAGCAAGTTAATGGTTACTCTTATAGTTTAAAATTTTTTTTCTGGGAAAGTATTTTGGTACTAGGTCTAAAATTGATGGTGCTAAGTGGTGTTAGGTATATCCTATCTGGTGCTAGGTTTGGAGATCATACGCGACAAAGTGGGGGTCAGTATTAACTTGCTCCCCCCCTCCACACCGAAAAGGAGTGCGATTATTGGGGAAGTTGAGGTGGTGCTAGCTTTTTGTGCGGTGGTGCTAGCTGGTGCTAGCTCTAAGCAATCTGGTGCTAGCTTTTCAGATAAATATCTCAACTGGAGGGGGGAGAGGGGGAGGGGCAAGTTAATGGTTACTCTTATTGTTTAAAATTTTTTTTCTGGGAAAGTATTTTGGTGCTAGGTCTCAAATTGATGGGTGTTAGGTATATCCTATCTGGTGCTAGGTTTTGGAGATCGTACGCGACAAAGTGGGGGTCAGCATTAACTTGCTCCCCCCCTCCACACCGAAAAGGAGTGCGATTATTGGGGAAGTTGAGGTGGTGCTAGCTTTTTGTGCGGTGGTGCTAGCTGGTGCTAGCTCTAAGCAATCTGGTGCTAGCTTTTCAGATAAATATCTCAACTGGAGGGGGGAGAGGGAGAGGGGCAAGTTAATGGTTACTCTTATTGTTTAAAGTTTTTTTTCTGGGAAAGTATTTTGGTACTAGGTCTAAAATTGATGGTGCTAAGTGGTCCTATCTGGTGCTAGGTTTTGGAGATCGTACGCGACAAAGTGAGGGTCAGCATTAACTTGCCCCCCTCTCCCTCCCCCGAAAAGAAGTGCGATTATTGGGGAAGTTGAGGTGGTGCTAGCTTTTTGCGCGGTGGTGCTACCTGGGGCTAGCTCTAAGCAATCAGGTGCTAGCTTTTCAGATAAATATCTCAACTGGAGGGGGGGCAAGTTAATGGAACCCTGCATTAGAGCTTCAGTTATGAGGTTTTGAAGGATTGGCATATTCAGATCTGGATCAGAACAAAGCGGCGTAACTCAAGATAGGTTGAAGAAAGGTAAAAAATGGTAAGATTTTGATTGATGATGAAGAGCTCGCTAGAAGTTTCAAAATAATTAAAGCAACAGTCTTTTTATCACAAAGAAATCACTTAATCGAGGTTTTTTTGAAGGTCAAGTTAGTGATAAATAAAATACTTAAATATAGAATAGGATTTCGTCATCGTAAACGGAAATCATGTCAAATGACGTCAAATGCTTTTGCGTGTGTAGCGAGTGGCTAAACCAGCTAAACCATTCCAGAAGCCTTACATCAGTCTGGGGCAATCTAGTTAATCGCAGCAAGAGGAAGTATAAATATTTCATCAGTGTCATCATAGAATCTAAGATCATCTAAGAAATAAGTTCTGTGGGACTCCAGTCATGGATAAGCCGTCCCACAGGGCGTATTTGAAGAACTGTACTAAACAAGCTATTGTTATTGAACTGGTTTGTCAGAATATTATTACACCCACACTAAAAATGATATCGGTAATGAGTTTAACTTTAAATTAACTGATGAATTGGACGTGGCCACTATTACATTCAACATTTCTTCCTCGTGTTGCGGTTGTGACAGTCTTACCATTGGTATGGTGCGACTTTGCTGTCCGTTTATAATTTTATAATAAAGTATATTGTCCTGAATCTTGGAAACAAGCTTTCGTAGCGCCATTTCCGAAAAAGGCAGATCCTCAGACAGCCTCAGATTTACGACCTATTAGTTGTATTTTCCCTAAAATATTCGAGAAAGTAATCAATAATCAATAATACAATCATATTAATGATAAAAATATTCCCCGTGCTTACCAATCCGGTTTTCGCTCCGAACATAGCTGCGAATCTGCTTTATTGAAAGTTACTGATCATCTATTGACAGCGTGTAATCATGGTTTTGCCTCACTAAGGCGTTCAAAACCGTTAACCATAGATTACTGGTCGCTATTTTACATTAAATCGGCTTCTGCAATGCTTCGGTAATACTGTTAAATAACTTTTTGAGCAATCCATCACAATCCATAAAATTAACTGACAGTCTCTATGGGAAATCTCTTGCAAATTCTGGTGTTCCATTTTAGATCCACCACTGGCAGCTTTAAGTTTTTCTACGCAATTAACGAGTCACAATTAGAAATCTAGAACAGCTTCAAGGCTTTCAGTTTTCAGGAACGTCACAGGAGGCTTTGATAAAGGAACAAGCATGATTAATCATACTCCAGTTTTTCATACACACATACAAAGGTTTTCAGACCTTCTCCATGCTTGATCACGTCTCTTTCTTGTTCATAGTTGTATGGGAGGCCTCCTTAAGTGTTTAAAAACATTTAGCCAGTTAAACTTGTCAAATAAAGTTAACTGTGTATATTACTGATAAGCACTGGAGAAAGTAGTGTCTATTATTTCATTTAAAACAGAATTTTTAATCATAAAAATATAATCCATAAACGTAGAAAGCACGATTTTACCACAAACTACTTTCCTTTCACTTTCATATAATTTGATAGTCTTTTAATCAAATTTTTTCCTCGGTTTATATATCCTCTAAGTTCTCTGTTTAATTCCATTGTGTGTACCTAGCTGAAAAATTGTATTACATGCGAGTAATTTCCTGGGAACGTATCATTTGCATAACATTATCTCTATCGCTCTACTCTGACACAATCTAATCTACTGAAAACCATTTAAAATAAATCTATTTTCTTTAGCACATACAGGGTATCATTATCGTTTAACCGGCGAACAAACAAGGATATTATTCCGTCAATCAGATTATCCACTACAGTTGCGAATACAAATGGTCCACGCGTGTTCGCTGGAAGTTTACAAAACACAACAATTATTCTGTAGGCCATGACAATTTATGTATCTATTTTACATACTATATATAATATGTGTTCAGAAATATAATGGCAGCTTCAGTTTCTATAGAATAGTTGCGTAATATTTCGGCTAGAGGGCGACACAACTATTTTTGTAGTTCGGTGGTTACGATTTACACAAGTGCATAAGTATGTAAAAGAAAAATAATGCATAACGCAATGTTAGGCGTTAAGCATGATGTGTTCGCTTCATTTGCTGTCAGATATAACGAGAGTTATTGTTGTAAATTATTATGTTCTGTTGACGTTTCTATATGTATTGAGCAAGTTGTTGAAAGGAAAGATTTAAATTGTTAGAGCCTTTTTAATCGTAAATATTGCATTTTGCTCCTAAAATGTCAATGCTGAAAGAGCACAACAGAATAAAGACATAAAAAGTAATGCAATACAAAACGGTTTTAAGTGAACCAACATACTATGTAAAACAAAACTTGGTTTGGAATCTGTTGACTTGGAAAACGAAGTAAATGCTAGCAAGAAAAAATAAATATTCCTGGACTCCCCCCAACAAGTGCTCGACAATTATTTAATGAAACAAATTAAAAAGAAACCTGAAAGGTGGTTCTAATTGAAATTTACAAAAGAAAGTTGTTTCGAATTAGATAGGCACAACTTTTAATATAACCTGTGTAATATAAGATTTAAAAAAATTAAGAACTTTTAAGAAGTAAAACTGGTCGATAGCCTCTATAGACCCGTCAGCTGCTTAACCACTGCGGCAGTGCCATTAGAACAAAATTAGACACAATTAGAAAAATTACATCGCGAAAGTTGCAGTGATCGTCAAACAAGGAATACAACTTAGGACGTGACTGCAACTAAGCACCCACTACACATAAAAAATACAAGCTTGCTATTGGAATCTAAAATTACATTTTAGAAATTCCATTTAATAAAATGGAACGAACATTAAATATATCTAAAAAATGCCTGTAATAGGCGCTCATGGTATATTACTGGAATCACCTACGAAAACGAGAGCAACGAAAAAAAACATTAGAAACAAGCCACATGGTTTTGGTCTATTAGACTTCATCAAACAGCAGATACAGATCTAGTTTGGGCAATTCATGGATTGTCGTGGACTTGGAAGAACGCTAATGAGATTTGATGAGGTGGTCCGCTTCTAATGCTTCATATATTTCCATTACTCTTGTCTTAGTAAGGTGATTCCAGTAATATACCATGATCGACAATTAAAAACATTTTGGATAGCAAATTGGATGGTAAACTCTATCTGGAGGCCAAAGTTTTTCATTTGACATTCCCAAAGTAACTTGTACGCTTTTAATTTCCGACAAACAGTTCGACAATAATGTAATTAATCAAACGAACGTCTGTTTCACACAGTAATACGTTAGTTGTCCCATTTTTTTATGCACACATCTGTACTTGCAATTTGCGTGAATGATACTAACATCTTCATCTCTTTTAAGAGTAAACAACTCATGCAACATCAACTAGACAAAATCTACCTGTAGGTGTCCAGCTGGAGAAGCAACATAAACGAACCCAAATGCATCGAAACACTTAACACAAAGTAAACCCGTTAGACAGTTACTGCTGCTAGATTGATTATGTTCTTGCTTTTGTTTGCCAGAAGTGATTTTTTGTCCTTGTATTACTCATTGAGCGTTATGCTTAGCCAGAACACATAAGAGAAGATTTTTTTTATGTATGCTGGGCGATTAGTTGCAGTGACTCCGTAAGCTGTATTACTTGTCTGGCTATCATCGCAACTCTCGCAGTGTAGTTTTGTGTGTATAAATTGTGTTCCAATGGCTTTGTGACAGCATCATATCGTCTTTTATAATGCGGCGCTGTCACTTTGGTCCCAACAGCGAATGGTAAGTCGATCCGGATTTGAACCATCTGAAAAAATGTCACCGTTCCTCCAAAGAATTGAAACCCGGCTCCGATGGTTCTGCCACAACGATAGTCAGCCGCCTAACCACTGCGATTATCGACGCGTTTGACTCGTTGATCACAAGAGTCTCCTGCTTTGGCTATCTATTCATCTCTACGCCAACAGCTCAGTATCAATATACTAAAAATTATCATCAGAATCAAAAACTTCCTATTTATCATGATTAAGCCTCCTCTTGGTACACCATCAATGATCAGTAATTTATAATTTCATTCTAACTCGATCCTCACAGCTTGAAGAGCCATTTTCTGTGAAGTTGAAACATAGAAAAGGAGAAATGATCCAGGAATAACCAAGTTTGCCCTCCGAAGAGAAAACCACTTATGATAATGATGTTGGAGATTACCAGAACTTAAAAAAGACGATCTCTATTGACAAATACATTTTTGTCTAACTATGATGGATTTGTGCGAAGCAAATCGACGTCTGCAAATCCCTCTTTCGACACCACTCCCTGATTTTCCAGGTATTTATATAAAATACAAAGCTTACATCAACACATCCTTTAGCTGAATTACATGATCACATTTGTTGAATTGAAATGTGTAGAATTAGCCCAGAAATGATTGAAAAATTACAGATAGAATTTCTAAACCGGCTTGTGTATTATCAAGAAGTCTGCAGCTGGCAGTTTAAATAAAATGTTTAATAGTCCACCAAAACTGTAGCAGTACTGTATCATATCAATTATAAGTGAAAAAATTTGAGCTGACGATTCAGATTGTAGTGAGTTTGTTTAACAATTTGCAGACATTGATAATGATAATAATCAGACAATGTTCTATAAAACAAAACGTTTGCTCTACAAAATGAAAATGTAAAAGGGCAAAATGTGCTATGGACAGGCTAACTACTAGCTACTAGCTACCTTCGGCAACAGTATGCAGTGTTATAACTGTTTATGAAGGTGATTGCCTCCTCATTTGACGAAAATCTCCGTCCTTCGAGCTCAATTTTTTGGTTAGAGAACAAAATGAAGTCGCTTGGTGCTAGATCTGGTGAGTACAGAGGATGGTTAAGGAGTTCAAACAGTAAGTCGTGAATTTTCGTCATGATAACCACTGAGGCGTGAGATTCCTTGGTGAAACAATTTTTTTTCTGCAAATGTGGCCGTTTTTCAGCCACTTTTGCCATTAGCTTGTCAAGTAATGGTACGTAGTAAGCTCATGTGATGGCTTTTTGAGCTGGAAAATAATCGATTAATCACAGTTGGCATAATTTTCTCATCCGAAAAAAACAGTTTTTGCTTTTTTTTTGGAGCCAACTCCCCAGCCTCCACTATTTTGACTGTATTTTTGTTTAGGCCGTCCAAAATGACTGACATTTTGGTGAGTATCTGTTAAGAGATGCGCAGTGACATTACTCAGATTTTATTGACGAGTGCTGCCAGTTTCACTTTGGGGTTGGGAATATTTCAGACCACCCTCATGGCACTCACAAATTTTCACTTCTTGTGATCGAAAAATGAAAAACTATTAATATTTTCTGGTTGCTAGTGTACTACTGCAATCAAAGGTCAGTGTAAATAGACTGTGTGGACTGAAAGACGTGAAAACAAGGAAGTTGCCGAGAAAATATTTTATACAGGTGCTCAGAAGGCTTTGGATGTGACTCTGGACTATTGAACAGAACTCTGTTTCGACGACTATGAACACTCGATGAATAATAAAATAAAGGTACATGGTTGCCAAATGAAGAATGATATCTTATCCTTTAATGCTAAGCCTAAAATGTAAAATCTCTAGGATTAAAATACAAAACATAATGCAATTTTCTCTATTTTGATTCTATTTACCTATCAACTTATTCTAAACTGAATCAGAAGCTGATTACTTAATTCCCAGGTCTCGACTAAGATTTCCATTGATGAAGTTTCGTATACCTACATCGTGCAACTTCATGAATATGTATTATAACTACAGCACGTAGATTTGTTTGAGAGCTTTCTCATTTCGCGTGAATTTAAACACAGCTTTCGCAATTCGTTATTATCATTTTTATGAAAAACCTCGGCGTATCGACCGACTCACCTGAAATACATGTTTTTGCTCTTGGTCGTTGTGTTTTACTTTGCGCTACAAAGAGAATAATAATACCGAGGTACGCTCTACATCCACGACGCATGAACGTTGGTTATAAAAATCGGCAACAGTAGTAGTAAGCAGATACATAACGTACAGTTGAAGGTCTATGATTCACGACATTAAATGGCGTTTTCCTTCTTTTTTCGCGGTAGTAGTCATCAGCAACGCAGAGGAGACTCGGAAAGAATTTCTACATCCTCTACATTTTCATCTAATACTACGTTGTCACGAAATAATTAAAATTTTAGTGCTAAGCGGTGATTCGTCGATTCGAGCACATAACAACGTTGTGGTGGAGGTTTCGCTCTCTTCGTTTTTTGGTCAGCTAACAGCGAAAGGAGTCGTGCCCCGCTTCGCGATTTTATTGCCTCTAATATTAGCGTAAACGGTGGAGTATTGGGATCGATTTGTGAGTGTTTAATGGTAGCCGAATCGTGATGTAATAATGTATACGGCTTTTATACGAGTACGATTGTAGCTAATGAATGAGTACCGAGTTGGTTTGGTGTTTCTGAATCGGACTATGTGTGCTTGATTGTTGGATATAAATCTTTCGTGAAAACGGTGCTCGTTTTATATGGAATAAGGTGGATTTCGATTTAATGAAATTGTAAATTACGTAGCAGGTGTAATAGCGAATTTTTTCTATACGATTGTTTTGGTCTAATTTGAAGGGATGTGTTTTGTCAAGACAAGTTTTTTCTTTCATTTTAGTTAGGGTTGAGTTTTTATTTCTGATTTTAATTCGCCAGTTGTTGGTGCAGTGACGGTTCTTACTCCTTGAGGAAGTAAATATCGTCATATCGTCCGCATACATCATAAAGTCTAGACCGATCGTCCATAAAAATTAAAAACCCCTGTAGTACCCCTGCGAAAATGGTCTTAAAATAGGACACCAAGTCATCGACTTCAATTACAAAACTCCGGTTCTAAAGGTGGGACCAAATTATCTTAATAACCTTCGCTTATTTGAATCCCGTCCTGACCACCTTGAAGACAAAGGTACGGGCAATATTCAAGAACACTGTGCTCATCGTCTTCCTCGTCTTAAAAGCGTTTCTGATAGTCTCGGTGTCTCTCTCTGAATCCCAATTGTTCACTCCAGAGGATGTTATGGATGAAGAGTTCTTTTTAGAGGCGACTGAGAACAACAGATTCTGCGATTTTTAAGTGGTTCAGCAAGAGAGAGATGGGACAATAGTTCTGGGGAAACAAGGGGTCCCAACCACGATTAGAAATGACGACGACAGCAGCATGCTTTCAAATTTTTGGAAATTGGCCAAGATATAAAATGATATTTAAGATTTTAACAAGGATCTTAAGAACGACAAGAAGAAGCCTAGCGGTGGCGGTATTGGGGATTTGGTTAGGCTTAGGTGCGTTCCCTAGCTTAGGAGTCATAATTTCCGAAATATCAACCTTTCGCGTTTCCCTCATTCGACTGGGGAGTTTGGTTAATTATGATGTCATCAATTTGGTCGATAGCATCATCATCAGAATTATCGTTGGGAGTAACATCATGCAGAGTTATCTCTGTGAAGGGTGACTACTATTTATCTTGTACCAACAACGATTCTATATCATCATCTAAAGAAGATAGTTATAGAGTTATAGATTGACTATTGATGATAGAAAATAAAATTAAATAGAAGTAATGCATTCAACAAAACAAAAATGAGGAGACTTTCTTTTTAATAATATAGAGATTCTACAAAAAAATTTTGTTTGATGTCGTCCATTTTTATAATGTTGACAAGAAGAAGGCAGGACTAGGTATTATAAATCATCTATTTAGAAGCTCTTTCTGTGCCTTTTGTGTTCGTACTTATCTCTTACAATGTTCCTGATTAAAAATACAGGAGGATATCTAAAACTGAACATACACTGTTTTCTTTCAAAAGATCTTTCATAATGCAGCAGCTAGATATTGAATTCTGGTAATAATTTTGTTTCATAATTCAAATATTTTTAAGTAATGCCACTGTCAGCAGACTCATCATGGAAACGATTTGTTTATAAAAACCATATCCCATCTTCACACTGTTGGTAAGGAAGACAGTAGAAGACTTAAGAAAGATGCTGGATCAATATCATATCAACAATTTGCCACAGCAGAATTACAAAGGCTGAAAGTATTAATACAGCCAAACCATATAAATATGGACCAAAAAAAAAACCTCAGGTTTCAACATCTGCCATACCTTTGGAGCCAGATCCAAGGTATAGTAAATGCCTAGTTGCCGCACTTTTATTATTATCACCTTTAATAAGTCCACAAAAAATTATTTGTTCAGGATGGGCTGAATGTAAAAAAGAAAATTGAAAATTAAGTATCATAAAACACCAATCCAACCTTTTATGACAAACAAGATCATGGATAAGCAAATTGAAGATTTGGTATCCAACAGGTAGTTGTAGACAGCTACAACTGAAGCAATTGAAGTCACCGCTTTTTTATCATCAGCAACATTATCATCGTCACCCTCTTCAGAACTGAGAACCAGAGCAGCAACATTGAAAGTATGTGCCACAGCAAAAATAGGACATCACACATGCATGCATGCATATTGCATTTCTCAGTTATCAGCTGAGATGCCAAATTGATGGAGTCAACCATGAAAATGGGGAAGCAATACCTCAAAAATTCTTTGAGGTGGTTTCAATTACACTACTCCACGCTTACCTCATTTACTTCTAATATAATCCTATTGCGATGATGTGATAATAACATTGTTCAAACGATTTTTTCGCTCATACCAGACCCGTCCGACCTATGGTCACTGGTAAGGCAACACAGCCTTCAGGCTTATTGTGCCACGTCTGTACATTCAACTCACCCACTCTAACACTGTAGTCTTCTCCACTAATCTGTACAGGTCCCTGACCGAGTGGGTAAGGTATCTATGTCTTTGGGTCTCCTTTCGTTCTCCCAAATAGCTTTTGCCTTCTGCGATGTAGTGCCTCGCAGTCGTAAAATATATGATCGGCTGTCTCTGTAGATTCTTCATATTTTACTTCGTCAAATTTCGGATCTCTTGGGGCAGAAGTAAAACACTGAACACTTTAACCCACTAAACACCAAACAAGTTTTAAGTAAAACACCGACGAGTTTCAACAGCAATGCTGTCATTATCAAGGCGATAATAAAACTAAATTAAAATAAAATCTACAAATATCAGATAACCTAAATGTTATGCACGGTCAATCCGATACGCATCATTAATTTCCGATTAACGAAAACAATGACGAATGCGGGATAGAGCCGTTGTCACAGTTCATTACACATGACTTATTTTTATATATTTCTAAACTTTCGAAAACATTTAGAAACTTACAATTGTTTATTTGTCTAATTAATTTAACATTCGTATGATCGATGTTGTGATCTGTTTCAAAAATGTTTTGCGCTCGATTTATCAATTCTATTAAATCTAAGATTAGACTGCTCTCCTGGTTTGCCCGATATATTTTCGATTACAATCTTTACAATTGATTTCGTAAATACCTGACTTTTCTAGAGCTTGTATTTTATCTTTAGGGTTACCGATGAGACTTCGTAAACTAGTCCCAGAACTGTAAACTATTCTGAGATCTAGCTCTTTAAAGATTTTACTCAAACCTTTAGTGATAATAGATTTAATAGAATTGAGAAATCGAGCGTTGCCCAATACATTTTTGAAACAGATCATAACATCGATCATACGAATGTGAAATTAATTAGACAAATAAACAATTGTAAGTTTCTAAATGTTTTCGAAAGTTCGGAAATATATAAAAATAAGTCATGTGTA
Organism: Holotrichia oblita; assembly: GCA_023690525.1. Classification (NCBI taxonomy): domain Eukaryota; kingdom Metazoa; phylum Arthropoda; class Insecta; order Coleoptera; family Scarabaeidae; genus Holotrichia; species Holotrichia oblita. The sequence continues at coordinate 31,928,874 of CM043016.1, forward strand.
ATGAACTGTGACAACGGACCTATCCCGCATTCGTCATTGTTTTCGTTAATCGGAGATTAATGATGCGTATCGGATTGACCGTCCATAACATTTAGGTTACCTGTTATTTGTAGATTTTGTTTTAATTTAGTTTTATTATCGTGTATTAGTTAAAACTTGTTTGGTATTTAGTGGGTTAAAGTGTTTAGTGTTCTTCGTCAAATTTGAACATTTTCTGGGCACTCCTTATACAGGGTGTAACAGTGAGAACGCCCTGGTCTCTGGTAGTCAAATGGTAACAATTTTTGGAAAGTTACATACTGGAACATATGTGAGCGGATTAGATCTACAATTTAAAAATAATAAGCAATATACAGGGTGTTTCAAAACTCAGCAATGTACCAAAGTTATGTTTTTCTTAATGGAACACCCTGTATTTTATGGCATTTTTGAGTTGTACACTGATATCTAGATCAACTTTATTTAAGGTTTCCTATGTCTAATTTTTGTAGTTTATGAGATATTTCAAGTCCGAAGACCTTGGTAGCCAATTGCACGGACCATCTCTTCCGATCCACCAATTAGGAAATTTCCTGTGAACGTAGTTTTTAACGGACCGTTTAAAATGGGCAGGAGCGCCGTCTAATTCAAGCCACATCCGGTTTCTAATATTCAAGGGAATATTTTCCAAAAGGGTCCAAAAGTCCCTTTTTAAGAATCTTAGAAATTCGGCTCCGTTTAGGTGCCCATTGAAGAAGTATGGTCCAATTACATAATCGCCTATAATGCCTCCAAACACGTTCAAACTCCAGCGATGCTGCCGATCCAAGGGGCGAAAAAGATGACAATTTTCGGTATCATTATTAATAATGAAAATTGTGACGGTTTACTAATCCATTATTATGAAAAGTCGATTCATCGATAAATAAAACGTAATTAAGAAAATAATTATGTTCTGCGTTTCTATCAAGAGCCCACACGCAAACATCAATTCGCCATTCATAATCCATAGCGTATAAATTTTGATGGTATTGTAAGTGATAGGGCTGGTATTTGTGTTTTCTTAGTCTCCTAGATACGCGCATAAGAGTTATATCTAATTCCTTGGCAATCTGTCGTGTGCTTTTATGCGGTTCTTCAGTGACTGCTGCCAATACCACGAATTCATTTTCTACGTCTACAGTTGTTGTTCGCCTTTTGTATGCAACGCTCCCTGTGGCACGGAATCTATCCAACAAATCTTCAAATACCCTTTTATCTGAATGTTTTCGATTTGGGTACTGCTGCGAATACACCCGAGACGCAAGGAAGCAATTTTCCTGACACTCACCAATAACTAAAATCATATCAGTTCTTTCTTGCAACGAGTATGCCTTCATGATGTTAACAGAGTACACGTCAAATTGACACTTTCTCTATGAGGATCCAACCTCCTAGATTAAATAATATCAATTTTCGTAAGTTATCTAAAAAAACGCAAATTACTTAAAAACCAGTACAGATAGTCATAGGGATTTCTGATACTGGTTTTAAGACAATAAAATGTTCTATCTGATAACATAAATACATACAGGGTGTTCCATTTAAAATAATAAAGTTATGCACGAAAGAAGTTCACAAAGTTTGGCCTCGGTACTTGAACGACCTGTAGAATACTGGATAACTTTGAATATGGCATTCAATCAGTCAAAGGATCTACTATTTACGCTTTTCGTTCAATTTCTCTGAATTAAGTTATTTTTGAGATATTAAACTTTTCGTGCAACATTGCATTTTCAAAAAACTTGAAATATCTCATAAACTACAAAAATTAGGCATAGGAAACCTTAAATAAAGTTGATCTAGATTTCAGTGTACAACTCAAAAATGCCATAAAATACAGGGTGTTCCATTAAGAAAAACATAACTTTGGTACATTACTGAGTTTTGAAACACCCTGTATATTGCCCATTATTTTTAAATTGTAGATCTAATCCGCTTACATATGTTCCAGTATGTAACTTTTTCAAAATTGTTACCATTTGACTACCAGAGACCACGGCGTTCCCAATGTTACACCCTGTATTGTATTTCAATCTCTGACATGGTGTTTTGGAAAACCATTATTGCCTAATATTTGATATGAAAATAGCTTTTCTTTTAATTAGCGTAACCACAAAATTTGTGATATTGTAATTGATAAAAATTGACTAGAAAAAGATAGTAAGCCAAATATCTCAAAGACCGTCAGTTGTTTCATATGAATGCCACACATAGAGTCGCTTTTATTTTTCATGTAGATTCAAAATAAATTATAGAAACAATAGGTTTGTATTTAAAAAACAAAGTTGTTAGATTTGCAGATCTTGAGAAAACTAGACAGTGAAATAAAGAAAGTTCCAATTATCTCTCTTATCAACCATATTATATTATATATTATATCCTAGTATCTACTATATAACAAAAATGCAAAGTTTTTTCAATGATAACAAAAATTGTGACTTGCACTTCAATACAATTAAATAACTTAACAGAAAAACTAAATCATACGACTTCTTTTCTGTACAACTGAAGGGCGTTTATAGGGATATTGAGAAGCTACTGAAATATTTATGTAAATGTCTATAAGAAGCATATCGAAGAAATACCAATAAAATGTTAATAAGTAAACCTAACACTAAACTATACCGGTTATAGCATCTAAACATATGAGTATACATACGTGTCGAACTGATGATAAGAACGGACTACCGAATAATTTTCCATAAATTGCCGCATTCTGTAATATTCTAATGTTAGTTTAATGACTACCGTCATCGCCTGGTCTCGAAAACCAGTAGCTTTTTCACTCCGAGCTACAATTAACGGAACGCAACCCTCTTTATTCTTTAAGGAGAGCTTGCATGTAAAATCGTGCTGTACGACGAATCAAGTTTTACTTTTCTAATTAGCATACAGCGATTAATATATTCAGATTGAAAGTTTGTTTGAGATTATTATTAAAACTCAACATAACAGCTATGTAATATAGTATACAGTTTGCGTTAATGAAAATATAGAAGATAAACAGGTTATGGAACAGAGATAATTATGTTTTAAAAGAGGGCCAATTAAGAGACAACAAAACACAATTTCCATTTTAATTTTATGGAACATATAGATAGATATGTAATAAACTGAAGCGTATATATTATGTATTGCTTTATATTCCAACTATATTGGTTGTTTCGTCCATACATACGTATATCTCCATGTATATGTATATTTGTGTAATGGCCGCTTCTGATGTGAATAAAAGCCATATGCTGACCGAGTAATAATTAAAATGCCGATGCCTGTAATTATAGAAATGTATTTTGTGTTGTTTTCGGTTTTTTTTTCAGTTGCTGCGAAACCATATCCTGGCCGTTCGATGTTGTCGATAGATGACGAGCAGGTTTTGTGGTCAGATGTAGATTTCCACGTAAACTTACCACGTTTCAGATTCGTGTAAATTTATAAAATGATGACGATTATAAATGAAATGTGTGACTCGAAGATCATTGTTTTTGAATGGAATTTGAATTAGTTAGAATTGTATTTGCTCGGTTTTCATTTGCTATTTTCTAAAATAAAGCTTTAATAAACTTTGTTTCTTTCATCATGACAGCATACCATGGATTGTGGTTTGAAATTAATTTATTGAGTGGTTATTTTATGCTGATGATACAAAGATGACAGCAGATGCAGCTGGTATTGTCGAAGACAATCTTAGAAGCTCTTATTAGATAGATCTTAGATTTCTCCGGTAAAACGGGAGGCCATACCAGCATCTCCATCTACATACATCGAACAGACGGCACCACTGTCCATAAGGGCGGAGAAGATCTCACCCGTTTTCAGTAGCAATAGGAGATGTAATGTAGCCATCTCCAGCAGAGATCCTGCGAGAGTCCTCGTTCGCAAATCGAAGCAAGGATTTTGCCGTACGCTTTTAAAACGCCGAACGGCATGGGAATTGGAATTTGGATCATCAGCTTCGGGAGCTCCCCGTGGATCTTCAGATTGCCCTTGATGTACTACAAGCTGTCAAGTTTGATTCCGAGGTGGTACTTGACTGCCATAGGAAACCCGAAAATTGGGGGAACATCACAACACTGTCCTGAGATGGGTGCCAAGCCATTCTGGAATCAGAGGCAATGAAATAGCTGATAACTCATTAAAAGTTATTAAGAGAGGGAGAGAGACGAATGACCATTAAGCCCAAATAAGAAAAGCGGTCTTCATGAGCAGAGACAGGCTGAAGTTAGGTTAGGTTAGGTTAAGAGTGGGATGGCATGCGGGCCTGTTTCACCGCGACCTTTACAGGTCTATTGTGATCCTCTTTACCTTAGAGAACGCTCTCTAGTTTCGCCTTCTTAATCAGACTTATCATTTTTGAGAGCGGCTCTTTTGTGTAGCCGTTAGCTGTGGGGTTCTCTACACCCATTGCTAGAAACCTTGTCCTCGCTAGGCCGTCACAGTGGCACAAAACATGAACTGGGGTTTCTTCTTCCTCTTGACAGAATCTGCAGAGAGCATTTTCTGCCAGGCCTATGTTAAACATATGCCTATTCAGTCTGCAGTGACCGGTCATCAGACTTACTATCATTTTGACAGTCTTTTTGTCTTTACTCAGTAGGTCTTCAGTAAACTTAGGCCTCTGTTCCCTTAGGAACTTCTTAGCCTGTCTTTGTCCTGGCGATCTTACCCACCATTCCTTGGACTTGTTTTGTGACCATTCGTAGATGGACCTCTTAATTTGTGATTTGGTAGTGCCGAAGGAAGGGGCCGCTCCTATGAAAGGCTTTGACGAGCCTCGTCTGGCCAGCTCATCGGCCGCCTCGTTTCCCTTCACTCCCATGTGGCTGGGGACCTAGGCCAAAGTGATTTTCCTTAGGGTGCCCGCCTCATTTAGGGCTCTTACGCAGTCCCAAACCAGCTTTGAGTCAGCACTTGCGGAACTGATAGCTTTAAGTGCTGCTTGGCTGTCAGAGTAAATAGCGACGCTTTTTCCTGGTTCGGCCCAACTGTCTACTTCTCTGACACAGTGGTGAATCGCCGCAACCTCAGCCTGGAAAATTGTCGAGTCCTTGCTGAAGCTCAATGAAAGGGCCTTGCACGGCTTCTTTCTGTAGATACCAGCTCCTACGCCGTGGTCCGTTTTAGAGCCGTCGGTATACCAGCTTGAGTCCGCTCTTACTGGGGGGCCATATTCCCAGTCCTTCTTATCTGGTATTATAACCTGATATTTTCTATCTAGGTTAAATTTCTGAACCATGGCGTCGCTTGGCGTCCCCGTTAGGGGCCCCGCCTTGAGTTCATCAGGCTGAAGTTACTCACAGGGATCTTAACCAGTCACTGGGCACTGAATAATGACGTGCATCGCATGGGACTAGTGAACTGTCCCCTGTGTAGAAACTGTGGGGGATGCGGAGGAAATTCCAGACAATCTCCTTGCTGACTGTCCAAAGGTAGATATATGTACATACGTTGGGGTCGATTGATTAGTTGATTCTGGAGTAATTTAATAAACTCTTAATGAGGTTGGAGACTTCTTTGTTCAATTGAGTGGATTAAAACGACATGGGGGCACAATGGGTTTTTCTTTCAGTCGAGTTTGTCTTTCAGGGTCGCCCCTCCCGTGTAATCGGAAAAAAAATCAGATGAGTATGATTCGTCTCTGTCAATACCAACGCATGCATTGTCAAGGTATGAAAGTGCACCAATATACATTGGAACGAAGCTAAATAACAAACTACCAGAGGCAATTAAAGATACTGATACCATTAAAATGTTTAAAAAGAGATTAAGTGAATATTTATTACTAAACAGATTTTATAGTGTAGAAGAATATTTTAACAGTTGATTGACGACAAGTTGAATTTCCCGCTTTCTATTTGTTATCTTAGGTAGAACTGTAAAACATTCGAAAACGTTGGCTCGTGTTTGGAGGTGTTTGGCGTTGTTATAAATAATTTTGTTCTTCTCTTTGTCCTTCAGTTTCTTCTGCGTTTTTTTTGAGTGTTAGATTTTATTAGAATTGTTTTTTTAACAAACAGTATGATATAAAATATTGCCCAGTTAAATATTTTCTTAATACTGCAACTTTAGCACCCGTTTGGAAATGTTCGTTGAGACGCCTATGAGTTTACGACAGGTTGGCCAATAAAAAAAAAATGAAAAGTGGCAGGAAATTCAACTTGTCCTCAAACTTATTGGCTCACTCTGTATGTATTTGAATGCCTTTTACTTTCTTTTATTTTCTTTTTTTCTTAGTGTATTACTGGTTGGAACTACATATTACAGTACTGTAGAGTACTGTAGTTGTTCATCTTGGTACTATATTTGCTTTAATTGTTCTGTCATGTGATTTGTAATGTATTCTCTGAAAAATTTAACAGCATATCTGCTCAAACAGATAATAAAAATATTATTATTGTTATTATTCACGTTTAGTAATTGCTTTGGCAAATTTTTATGGGATTTTCTTGTAATACTAACTGAAGTGAGTTTTTTTTTGTTTTTTAGCAATTCTCCTTCCAAAGTAGTGTATCTAAAGAAGTTGTGAGTCGTAGGATTACGACCACTTCCGCTCTCTAAAGCTTACTAGCTGTTCATTTATGGTTTTCCAGGCTGAAGGACATTACAGCTCTCTATCTATATCAGCGAACTCATAAATTGGAGCCAAATTTGGCATTTTTCCTTCTCTCTATCTGGTCTGATACTAAGATCGTCAAACCCAATGTGTCTCGGTGTAGACAAAAATATGTTTCTCGTCATTATTGCTTGATAAATATATCTGTACAACGATTTGTTTGGAATTGATCATAAATCTTAAGATTTCTATGGCATTAACTTAAGCTCAATTTCATTCAATCATTATGCCGGCTCATCCTTTTAACAACATCGATTTTTCTAATTCACGCCGAAAAGTAGTTGACGATGGATGAATATTTGAAGAATCTTTGGGCAATTTCCATCGTTACAGGTTTATACCACATTACACCAAGCCACCACATCTATACGTGTTACCAAAAATCCACAAACTGGACATCCCCTTACGACCAATAGTCAGTTCCAGGAATTTTCCATGTCATCCTGTAGCCTAGTTCCTACTCGATATTGTTACATCCTTATCTAGTAGAACAACATCAACAATCACCAAGGCAGTAGACTTCATAGAAAAGATTAAAAACAAAAAACTTGAACACCGAGACAAATTAGTCAGCATTGATGTATCCAGTCTGTTCACAAATGTTCCTACACAACCGACCCTAACAATAGTAAAAGCCAAACTCTTCAGTGACCCCACTTTGGCTGGGAGAACAAAGTTAAGTGTTGCCGCCATCATGGAACTTTTGACCATCTGTGTAAACATCACCAACTACAAGGGTTCTTCGAACATATCAACAACATACGAGGGAGCGTTTTTATATTCGCGGAATGAGCGGGTTGTAGGGGGGTGATTAGGCGCATTGGGGGCGTGGCCTGTGCAGCGACTCATAATTAATATAAATACGCAGTTTCATTGTTATTAGACAGTTAGTCTTTGAGCTATCGTCAACCAAGTAACATAATCAGGAGTGAAAAGTGAAATATGGAAAAAATCGAATATCGTGCCGTTATAAAGTTCCTTACCAGGCAAGGAAAATCAGTCGCGACCATAATGAATGAGATGTCATTGGTTTACGGCGACTCTTGTCCAGGAAAAACCATGGTGTACAAGTGGCATAGTTTATTTAAACAAGGAAGGGAATACCTTGAAGACGACCCGAGGCCGGGCAGAAGCATTGAGGTGACCACGCCGGCACTTATCCAAAAAGTTGAAAAAATTGTACTCGAAGATGCTCGACTAAAGAAGAAACAACTCGTAGAAATGGTTGGAGTATCCGATACAACAATTTTTAAAATCCTACACGATCATCTCGGTATGTCTAAGGTCAGCGCAAAATGGGTGCCGAGAATGCTCACGCCGCTGCAAAAACAACAGCGCGTAGAGTGTTCGCGTGCATTTTTGGACCTCTGTAATGAAGACAAGGATGGTGTATTGAGTCGTCATCAGTATGAACCTGAGTCCAAACAAGACTCCATGCAGTGGCATAAAAAGGGCACAGCACCTGCCAAGAAATTTAAAGTGTCACAATCAGCTGGGAAACTCATGGCAACGGTATTTTGGGACTCGGAAGGAATATTGTTGATTGATTATAAAGATAAAGGTGTTTCTATAACCGGAGAATATTACGCTTCAATATTAGAGCGACTAAAAGAAACCATTAAAGAGAAAAGACGGGGAAAATTGACGAAAGGTGTGCTGCTTTTGCACGACAACGCGCCCGTCCACAAGAGCCGCGTTGCGTTAGCTGCCCTGCATAAGGTGGGCTTCGAAATTGTGAATCACCCACCCTACAGCCCAGACCTGGCCCCGAGTGATTATTACCTGTTTCTGAAAATGAAAAAAGAGCTGCGGGGTAAAAAATTTACTGCCGATGATGAAGTCAAGGAGGCAGTTTCGGCGTATTTTGCAGATAAAGAGAAATCATTTTTTTATGAGGGTATAAATAAATTAATTGAAAGATGTGAAAAATGTATCCGTCTTGCGGGTGAATATATTGAAAAAGAAAAATAATTAGGTTTTTGTATTTCCACCCCTTATCCCCCATTCCGCGAATATAAAAACGCTCCCTCGTAGAAGCATCTATCAAATTCGCAATGGAAATTGAAAAGCAAAACGAGACGTTTTAGTAATCAAAAACACAAACGGTACTATAACAACTAAGGTATACAAAAAATCAACGTATACAACATCAAAATAGGTGTTGCCAAGTGCCTATATGACAGAACAAATAAAATATGCTCAAACGAAAAAGATAGAGAAGAAGAACTGAAGGCCATAACCTACACACTTAAATTAAACTGATATACAGACTAGACGCTGTCAAAACCAAGAGAGAGGAAAGTAGCACAAGAACAACAACCCAACGTGTGCATTACAGTAATACCGTACGTAAAAGGCCCATTGGCAAAAATACGGAGAATAGGCAACAACTACGAAATCAGAACAGACATAAAAACATCTAACACCATCAAATCCTCTCTTACAAGAACAGAACCTGTGTGGGAAAAAATACTTTGATCTTTAGCGATGTTATCATCGATGCTTACAGTTTTTGGACGTTCCGAACAGTCAACGTTTCGCTAGCTTGTACGGCCACGTTTAAATTCTGCTGCCTAAAATTTTAATGTGGTAAATGATGGTGCAGAGCCGCGGTATACAGCGTGCAACTCATCTTTAATTTGCGTTGGCGTATTGTTAAATATTTAATATGCCAAAATATAATATCTATTTGACGCTTTGATATTTAACATCCTGCACAGAAGTAAAATATAAACGACGTTTAACAAAATCACTGAACATCGACTTCATATTGGAGTCATTCTTTGTAGGTAGTACACATGCACACATACATAGGTATACCTCGTAATGCTCGTTTTCTACCAATTTTTAGAGAATTCGGAAGCAAACCTACTAATCACGGAATCTTTAATAGGGCGACATGAAAAAATATGTTAATAAATGTAAATCAGAGGCCAAACTCGGGAGGCGACTCTTTCTCTAATACGATGTATTAATATTACAGACTTGTCGTTCTCGGGCGGCTTCCTTTTTTCTTCTTCTTTTCGAATCCTGTAGTTTTGGGAATATTTTAATAATAATGGTATAAGGTTGTAGAAGAGTAGCTGTATGGACTAATATTGGCGCCGACGGGAGAAAAAGGGTTCTTTTACTGCCGTTAATTATACAAATTGTCTCAACTGACTACAGATGACCGAAAAATAGGAATATTTTTGTATTTTGTTATTAAGAAGATGAAGAAATCTACAGCGTGTACTTATAGCATTGGATACACGATATTTCGTTTATATTTCCTGCAATAAAAACTTTTATCCAAGTCGTTTTAATTTAATAAAAGAGTGTGTTCTAATTGAATTATTTTTTTGACTGGAATTAAAATTTACTTCAGGGCCTTTTGGACTGTCCACCTGATCGCTGAAGAAAATATTTTTTTTTATTTGAAACGTTTGAAGGCCATCAACGTTTGAAGACACTGAATTGGAGGCTTTATTGGACGAAGACAAGCCTTTTAGTTGTGCCTAAAGAACATGGGTATGATCCAGAAAATAGGAAATTGGGTTCCATATAAACTGAAAGGAAGAGACATCAAAAAACGATTTCGGTGTCTGAAATGATGCTTCAACGGTACAAAAGGAAATCTTTTCTGCATCATATCGTTACTGGGGACGAAAAATTGATGCATTGTGATAACCCTAAACGCAGGAAGTCATATGTGAGGCCCCACCAACCCGAAGACGGATGTCCATGGTTCGAAGGTGGTGCTGTGTATATGGTGGGATCAGAATGGTCTGGTGTATAATACGCAACTCATAGCTGCTTCTGACTACCACTTGTTTCCATCAATTCAGGATACCTTGTCCGAAATACGATTCACTTCAGTTGAAGGTATCAAAAATTCGGCCCATACATTCTTGCCTCAAAAGATGAGTGGTTCGATCGAGATGGACTTTATCAGGCCTCTCCTTTTCAAATATAGTGGTAGTTCCATGTAGGCGTCCAATCGTCTGCAACGCTGATGGTCTCGTCATGTCGTCTAGAGATAAGAGCATCTTTACTGCTAAAAGTTTAAATTGTCTTACCGTCTCTTACCGTAGTTTTAAAGTAATTTGTATCTTCCCTGTATTTATTTAGAAAAAAAATATCTTGAATCATTTGCAATTACATTCGAGCTAAATTAATCTATTTCATGCAGCAGAAAACAAAGTTAGAAATCCAAATCAACATACACGTTTATGGCGTGAACAAACTTACTTTACACACACGTTGCGGTAATACACCTACAGCTTAGCGCAATTTACGCATTAATGTTTAATTGTGTACCAGCCTTTAGTCGCGTGATTGGATAGTTTAATCTGCAGCACCTACTCCGCATCAAATATTTAATGCAATTAGTTAACGTCGGTCAGTCATACACGTTCTCTATGTTTCCTCGCATTATCGAAAATGTTTCATGCGATGTATGGAGACATTTTCCGAATGCTACAATCTATATTTTAGATTAGAGTGGGTGTTGTGTATTGTTGGATATTACGTGTTTGCTCTAAATACGTTGAATGTTTTCCTCTTTTTTCCGGGAAATACCCTTCCGTGTTATTCAGTTTTATTTTTTTTTTTAGAGTAGGTATGTAGTATATAGATCTATAGCTATTGATAGTATTTCTCTGAATGGAATTAGTAAATTAAGGTGTGTGAGTATCAAAACCATACCATCAACATACCATATACAAACGTAAATAAAAAAAATTACCTCAAGCTCCAAGAACTAGTTCAGGAACTTCTGAATAGCTAGACGCTGCAGGTTCATAAACATCATCTTTAACAAGTGTTGACTTCACAGATACAATGGGCCAAATATTGCATTGTTTATATAACAGTGTGCTCTGCAGCAGCAATCCATATCGGTGGACATTGCAGGGCTTCTGCTTAGCTATAGCTGCGATTGAAAGTCCTTTTAACCTTTTTTTTTTCTCAGTGGAAATAGACTAATTGGCAATGTGGATCTTGTGTGTGTTGACACTTAAGGTTGAGTAGGAGTCTTGATAATTGCCTACTCACCAAAACTACCTCATATTCTCTCACCTACACGCTGGTGTCTACATGGTCTGCTCTTCTTCAGACATGCGAGCTATTTTTTATGTCTTTTCACTCCTCATAACTAATTTTTGGAAGATCAGTGTACCTCCTATTTTCTTTTTGAGCCCATTCCAAGCGGGGATCCGGATCCAAATGAAATAACTGTTCTGGTTCGGCTCCAGCCCTAGTGAAAATGGAAGATATCAACCCGGAAAAAAATTTGTAACAAAACTATAAATTTATCCAAAGAACTTGCCACAGTTTCTCCCGATGACATATGCACCCATCGCCACTGGTTAATGTAGTTGTGCATCTATGTAACAAAAAAAGAAAAGTATTTATGAGGGAATTGGCCGAAGACCTTTTTTTCTCATTCTGATCCAAGTTTATCTTTAAAAAATGAAGTTGAAGGCACTAAAGGTTTGAGTATGATGAGTCATCATACTCAGATGTAACAACTTCTTTTAAAAAATTACAGAAAATACTGTTACGCGTGCCTGTTCCAATTGAATTTGTAACCGGCGTTTACAAAGAACGCTGCCAAGCGTTCTTATGGAAATGTATTACCGCTATAAATACTCAATGGAGAATGCTAGTGGTGCCATCTATATTTCGCCAATAGAACAGTATCTTGACCACAAATGTATATGGTATCAGATTAGATTAGAATAGATTAGGAATGGGGTGGTCATGCGAACCTGTTTCACCGCGACGTTTTTAGGTCTATTGTGATCCCCTTTTATCCTAGAGGACGCTTTCTAATTTTGCCTGCTTAATTAGGCCTATCATTTGTGAAAGCGGCTCTTTGATGTAGCCGTTAGCTGTGAGGTTCTTTCTGAGGGCCATTGCTAGAAACCTTACCCTCACTAGGTCATCGCAGTGGCACAAAACATGAACTAGGGTTTCTTCTTTCTCTTAACATAATTTGCAGAGAGCATCATCTGCTAGGCCGATGCTAAACATATGCTTATTCAGTCTGCAATGACCGGTCACTTTGTAGTAGGTCTTCTGTAAAGGAACTCCTTTGCCTGTCTTTGTCCTGGCGATCTTTTCCACAATTCCTTGGATCTGTTATATGTCCATTCGTAGAAAATGAGTTTTTAATTTGCGATTTGGTGATACTGAAGAAAGGGCCAACTCCTATGAAAGGTCTTGACGCACCTCTTCAGGCCAGCTCATCCACCGCCTCATTTTCCTTGACGTCTGCGTGACTGGACGCCCAGGTCAAATTTCATACCCACACCTCAATATGTGCCGTTTCTCTGTTCTTGTTCCACATGTTCTGCCATTTTGCCATCGGTATCAATATCATGATACCGATACTAAAGTGTCCATACCAAAGAACTGATATTATGGTATCGATATCGCTTCTGAATCATCGTTATCTTCTGCAGAGCTAATTTGAAACAAAACTTCTACAGCTTATTATGAACATTGTTAATTTGATTAATTTGTCATTGGATGATGCCATCTTTCCTTCTAGACTTGAGCTTGTGCAAATAACTCCGATTCATATGGGGAGGAGGTGGTCTATTTGCCAGTTTAATTTTAGGACTGGAACATCAACTTCCGACGCTGTGTATGATTTCTTGCAGAATGTCTTTAATCAAATTAATAACAAACAAATTGTTGCAACAGTGTATGTCGATTGTCGACTCGGACATTAGCCATTTTCATGTAGTGTTCCACAGGATTCGGTATTGGGACCAATCTTATTTATCATATTTATGAATGACCTAGCGTTAATAGATTTATGATCCCATTTAACCCTCTTCGCTGAGGACACATCTTTGACCCGGCATTCTCCGAGTTTAGAAAACCTTATAAATAATGAAATTACTATAGTGCAGTTGTGGTTTGAAGCGAATGCGATCATCTTTGATTTGAGTAAAACAAAACTCTTACTGTAGAAATAGAATACATCAAATCTGAATGTGAATATCAATAATCTACAACTTGCGTCATATAGTAAGTTTCTAGGTTTGACAATAGATGCAGATTTAGGTTGGTCGCGGCATGTTCGCACTCTTTCTGGCAGACTCTCGTCTGCATGCTTGGCCCTGAGAGTGGTGAGATGTGATTTGGGTGAAAATGGTGCCAGGATGACGTACTTCGTAATGTTTCAATCTCGTTTATCATATTGCGTTGTGTTCGCGAAGGACACACGCACCATCACACCTTTCCGTGAAACAGAAGAAAAAAAACACGTAGGGTGAAGGAACCAGTAGATGAACACCCACCAGTAAATGAACACTTTCCTATTTATTGCTTCATATTAAGATTTAGAAGTCTATAATAGGGTTTTAAGGTATTTGCGTTTAACTCGTATGGTATCTGCTAGATGACAGTACTGCTTAAACCGCCATTAGTAAATTGCAGCATCTGAAACTTGTTTCGGCATACGATGTGTTTAGCGTGTGGATTGTTTTGAAACAAATAATTTACAAAGCGAAGCGGACTCAACATTTGAAAGAAGTTTTGTAGTGCACTATTTTGTAAGTAGGAATAAAATATTGTATGAGGACAATTTAAATATGTTCAAATATAATATTGTTGACTAGAAAATGCAAATTAACCTAAAAATAATTTTACTTTGGCCTGTGTTCATATTCTGGTACATAAATACTCTTAAAACCAGTGAATGAACGCGGTGTTCATTTACTGGAATTTCAACATTCCATTAAAACATACTAAAATGATCTCTAAAGAAAAATATTCATATGGTTTCTTTTCGATTTTGTATGTCACACATAGCTATTATTTCCGGGACCAGTAGTTGAACACGAATTCTTGGAGTGTTCATTTAGTGGGTTACGTATTTGCTCTTATTAAACGTTTGAAATTAGTGAATGAACATATTTATTTCTTCTTTAAAAAGCTGTAAAAGTAGATCTTTACAAATGTAATCATTCTATAGGGTCAAGCACAAGGAAGTCGTTGTATGGACACCACAATGAACGCTAGAAAAAGTCTTACACCCGGTTTAATTATAGTGAAGAAGATTTGCGAAGAGCACTTGATGCTATAAAAAATGAAAGTATGTCTTTGAATGCAGCCAGCAAATGCTTTAATATTCCGAAAGGAACTCTACATAACAAAATTAAAGGCAAAGTTCCTTTGCAAAGAAAAATGGGACCTGAAAGTGTCTTAAAAGCTGAAGATGAGAACCGAATCGAAAAATGGATATTAGACAAAGCCAAGTTAGGTTTCCCAATGCACCCCGAAGATGTAAAAGATGGCGTTCAAGATATACTAAAAGCTCTTAAGCAAGAGAATCCGTTCGTAAACAGCAGGCCGGGCAAAAAATGGCTGCAATTGTTTTTAAATCGCGATCCGAAGATTTGCAAACGCCAATCGGAAATAATCTCCAAAGCTCGTGCTTCAGTTACGGAAGAAATGCTCAGATCATGGTTAGACGAATTAACCTATTTGTTTAGGAGAAGAAAATTGTTTAGATGTACTGAACGACAGTACTAGAGTTTTTAATTGCGATGAAACAGGAATTCAGACTTGTCCAAAAACTGGTCTGTTGTTAGGACCTAAAGGTTACACTAATTTTTATAATATTGCAAGTGGGAAAGAAAAGGAATCAATTACAGTTCTTTGTACTTTTTCTGCTGAAGGGGATATTTTACCACCCATGGTCATATTTCCCTACAAGAGAATGCCAGCACATATAATAAATTCTGTTCCCGAACATTGGGCTTGGGGCAGATCTGACTCTGGTTGGATGGTGTCAGCAACATTTTTTGAATATGTTACAAATGTTATGTATCCCTGGCTCTTAAAACGGGAAATAAAGTTTCCAGTAATCTTTTTTCTTGACGGGCACAAATCACATCTTAGTATAGAGTTATGTGAATTTTGTATCGAAAAAAAAATTATTCTTTATTGCCTTCCACCAAATGCGACGCATATAGTACAACCTTGCGATGTCACAATATTTGGGCCTCTCAAGATGTTCTGGAAACATCTTGAGGAACAAAAGAGAAAAAGTCAAATTTCACGTACAGAAAGCGCAACTAAAAGAACGTGTAAAGAGGCTGTTACAAAAATCGAGAAAAAGAAAAAAATTGTATCAGCTGTCAATGCAACTTCTAAGATTGCAAATAAAGAGGGCAATAATTCAATTGAAATAGTTAGATATGCAATCGGCGATTACGTAATTGTTTTATACGAAGAAACACATTTCCCCGGGATCATAACAGATATAGAAGGAGGAGAATATGAAGTAAGTGCCTTGAAACAAAAATGCGATGGCACTTGGATATGGCCTAAACCAAAAGATCAAATTTGGTATCACGAAAATGCCATTGTTAAGAAAATTGCAAGGCCCATTATCGATGATAGAACAAAAAGTTTTACTATATCCTTTTAGACATTACAATTCTTTCTTAGGTTAGGTAATGACATAATGAAAGAGAAGTTTACAGCACTAGCTAACAAATTTGAAGTAGGAGAAAACTCAGTTGCCTTAGATTAGGATTGAGATAGATTTTTAGAAATTTAAAATATTTGTTACTGCTCTTTGTTTAACAGTGTTTATCAATAAAGACTTTCATTTTGATTTTAATTATTAATTACCTTTTTACAATGTTTCCAATAGTCATTTAATGATGTTCATTTACTGGATTTTTAAAATTCATTTATTGGAGCTGAGTGTTCATTGACTAGGGAAACACGCAATTTTTTAAAGAAAGATAAATACACTTTTTTGGTTAAAAGGTAATAAGTCTTTAGCATTTAAGTCTAAAACTAGATAGTTCAATACATTGAAAAATTACGAATATTAATGTTTATATAAATTGTCACTATTGTGAAATCATACTCAGTATAGAAAATTGTCTTAAGTGTTCATTCACTAGTGCTACCACCCTATCAACCTACTAAATATTAAAGCTAATTTATAGATACTTTACTTTAAGTACATGGCATACATGAAACTAACGATTATACTACAAAATGATAAATATTCAACAATTTTTAACTAACTAAAATATACCGTGAAAAATTGTTTTCGCCTTAAATTACAACTAATTATATTTAAACAGTCGGTCGAGTCAAAACTGACACTTTATTAAAAGAACACCTTAACTTGGTGTGCACACAACACGGGCATTTATACCCGCCAGCAAATAAGAACGAAATGTACCTACCTACTACGTAATATGAGTTACATATGTACATATGTATATACACAGGAAGAAATTTAAATTTCTCGTGAACGCTTTACGTGCATCCTTGTATTGTGGAGACTAACAAATTACATACATTTTTCGAGGTGCCAATTAACGTTAAGTTTCTGTCATTATTTGTATGCAGTGTTTGACGTAATGTTTGGCAACGTCTGCGTTTTAATATATGGTCTTTCAATTTGCTCGAGAAGTGTAATAAGTAATAAGTGAATATGGATGGTACGCAAATAATAGGTCATTACGATGGAGTTAAAGAATTATTGTTTGCTCGTTGGTGTAAAAATAAAAGATTGGATATGTATAAGATTTTGATAAATGAACTTTTTAAAGTTCTAATCTAATTATGATTATTTATTATTAAGCTTTTTCTCTGTGCATCTTACGTTAGTCTACTAAAGTACGTTACAAAATGTTAAAACTACTCCTTATCCTAACTTTTACAATAGATCCGATCCAGAGACTTGAGAGAATTTATTTTGTACCAATTTAGGTTTTCTAAAAGTACCGACGATTCATCTTTAAGAAAAATTTAATAAACATCTTTAATCAATCATTATATTAAAAAAATACAGATCTGATGATAACATGCGAGCTAATTACTTCATCCAACATGTTTATCAACTTCCTCAACCTTTAATTATGCGAGAGATGTGTCGTTCTAATATCTAATTCTCCGAATATTTCCCTTTAACTTTGGAAATAAATAACAATAACTAGTTACTAAGTCAGAGGTCATCCAAATCGAGTACGCAGATCGGCCAAAAAGAACCACAGGCTTTGGCCTACACCGGACGAAAATACTAGAAATAGTGACCTAAGAGTCCCCTGATTCATATCCTATCGGATAGCCAAGCGACCTTAAACATGTTAGCATCAGATAACCTCAAAACTAGGATAGGACTGCCTGGAAAATCTAAGAGATCTGGTCAAACTCAATAAAATCACTTTGGTATAGGTACCAGGCAACGAAATAGTAAACAAGATGGCAAGAAAAAGTTCTGGAACAACATTTACTGGACTTGAACCGGGTCTGGCGATAATCAAGATCGCGATACGTGGAGCAGCAGCTGAGTGGATCACAAAAGCATACCAGATAAGCTCGAAATTAGCTTGGGACTGCCTGGCAAAACCTAATAACCTTGGCCAGATAAAACAAAGTATCTTTGGTGTAGATATCGAGGCATAACCGGGTCTGAGTATAACCAAGAGTGCTATACGTGGTGCAATGGCTGAGTGGACCACAAAAGCACACTGGAACAGCGTTGAAGGGCAGAAACACAGTAAACGGGTGATGGGACTGCCATCAAGGCAATTAACAGCTAGCTCTCAACCGAGAACAGTATAGAATATTGATGATATGCCTGTTAACAAGGTTAACAAGACACCGCCGTCTAAGGATATGCCTACACAGAATTGGCATCTTGAAAGATGAACCTATTTGTAGACTATGCAATGAAGAAGAGGAAACAGCCTACCACATTGTCTTTGAATGCGTTGCATTGGAACAGCGGAGATGCAAAAAACCTACTGACAGGACTGTCGGAAAATGATTTCCTACACAGGATACTAAATCAAGTTAAAGGGACTAACATGTTTATGTAAATAAATTCACTAGACACGGAATGATGCAATAGGTCATAGGTGATGATGGAAGAACCTGAAGCGTGCCCAGTGATAAACAAAAAAAAACAAAATTTGTGCACCTGAGCATTATTCTGATGAAAGGAACTTCTATGAGATAATTTTCCTATTCTTCTTTCTTTAATGCCGATACGAAGTTTATTTACTAACAATAAGTATGCGTAATGCTGACTCAATTACCACTATGTTCCCAGCATATCAAAAATTGTATCCATAATCTTACTTGCTGAGGGTGAAACCCTAAGTTTGTGGAGGTTGTGGCATTATTCTTTACTTTGGAGTTTAAATTCGGGATCGAAGCGATAAACGTTCGATCAATCGTAATAAAACGTTTGAAAAAAACGTTTTAGATTACCCTTAAATAACGTCAATTTGCTTCTGAATTAATGGCTCTCTCTCGCTTGTTTGAAGGTCAAAATTCGAGGCACCAATCATGCACAGACTTTATGAAGTTCCAAATACTCGTTTATTATGATTTGAAATGTGCTATTTGAAATGCCTGATATCGCTACAAAACGTCTAATAATTAACCGACGATGTTGAATACATACATGATCAACAGTTTCTTGTGAGGAAACAATGTGTGACCAACCAGCACCTTTAGCATGTTCAGAAGTTGTTTTACTATAAATAAAACTCTCTAGACTGGTTCCTTACTACTTGACACAATGGAGCATTGTTTCCAAGTACACAAATCATATCCTCATTAATCTATTTTGGTGCAAATTTCTACTTTGACCTAATACAATTTCTTAACAATAAAAACCAGCGTTAGTATTTCGTTTGACGGATCAATAACAAATATGTTTCTTTATTACGCGCCCCCTCCCTCTCCCTCCCATCAACATTTATAACCCTTCATCAATGATTGAAAGGTGAATAGTTCAATAGTTCTTAGAAAATCTAACGCTAAATGAGTTGCCCAAGTAGCAAAAGACCATTGGAGAACGAAGAAACTCCTTTAGCTTTATGGTTTATGTCTGGCGACTGTTCTGAATTGTGTTTAAATTCAGAATTCAAGCGATAAACGTTCGATCAACAGTAATAAAACGTTTGAAAAAACGTTATAGATTACCCTTAAATAACGTCAATTCGCTTCAGAATTAATGGCTCTCGCTCTCGCTTGTTTGGAGGTCAAAATTCGAGGCACCAATCATGCACAGACTTTATGAAGTTCCAAATACTCGTTTATTATGATTGGAAATGTGCTATTTGAAATGCCTGTTATCTCTACAAAACGTCTAACAATTAACCAGCACCTTTAGCATGTTCAGAAGTTGTTTTACTATAAATAAAACTCTCTAGACTAGTTCCTTACTACTTGACACGATGGAGCATTGTCTCCAAGTAGGTACACAAATCATATCCTCATTAATCTATTTTAGTCCACATATCTACTTTGACCTAATACAATTTCTTAACAATAAAAATGAGCATTAGCATTTCGTTTGAAAGATCAATATGTTCCTTTATTATGCCCCACCCTCCTCATCAACATTTATAACCCTATTCATCAAGGATTGAAAGGTACAGGTTCAATAGTTTTTAAAAAATCTAAAGCTAGATAGGTTGATCAAGTAGCAAAAGACCATTGGAGAAGCTTATTAGCTTATTAGCCTTCGTAGATCCGCTACAATGTAGGTACACGGAAATAAGCCCAACGTCTCCATTATCAGCACAGATTGAGTGCAAACGTTTGGATAGATGTGGTTGACAGCAATCTACTTGGACTTGTAGAATTGTGTAGTCTCTTAGAAAATACTTTGCCAAATCTTTCAGATGAAATTCTTTTAAACTTCAGACAAACTTTATGGTTTATGTGTGGGGACTGTTTTGAATTTTTTAACATAGATGTTTGTTAGTTTCTTGATGCCGATGATGATGGGATCCATTAGATTTGAAGAAGAACACCAGCTAAACATTGGTTTATGTCATTCCAATAGAGAGTCGAGAGTTCAACAAGCTTGTAATGATTTTAGAAATAATAATTTATGAAAAAATGCGATGCCGACGGTCTTTAAATAAAGGAATATATTTATGCTTAGAGATAGAAGGCCATGTAGAGGACTTTCTGTAGATTTGGTTTTGTTCTTAATCTTCACTATTAGAGGTACCTATCACTGTTCTAAATAACTGATTTTGTTTGGATATTGTGAATTAATTAATTGTACCACAAAAAAACAATCTATCTTAACGACATAAGACAAAAATTGTTTGAAAGCTTGAAATTAAAAATTTTGAAGTTAGAGAGAAGAATGCTTGTTGGGTACCATCTTCAAAGCGTTGTAGCTTCCTTAAGAAGCAATTTTATATGTAGATGATTTGTGTTGAATCGGCTTAAAAGCACTTGTGTTGTTGACGTTCAAACAGATAAACAGAAATAATCTCGTTTGTCCAAGAGCGTTTTACGAATATAGACTAGATTATGTTTTACCTGAAATCACACCAAGCAAACGTAAATTAATAAACATAAAACGTCACAGTTACAACATACTCAGAAATTCTAAAGTACATTCACACAAAACCGAGCCACATGTGCATATTATCTAGCCTGTGTGTTGTGAGTAAAGACGGGAAAAATTATTAACCAGCACACGTATGTTCTCTAGCGTGTTCCCGTCCTGATCATACATATTTATAAACCAATCCTAACCTATAATAACCCTCGTCTGAACCTGCTTGATAATCTTTGCCTTTGTACGATATCCCCATTGGTCGTCGCTAGCGATGTAGGTGTGGCGTACGCATTTTTCTGCATAACATTAATTTTTATTATTATTATGGTGCCGTTCCGAATATATTGTAATCTGCGCGTTCGTCGCTCGTAATGAAGTTGAAGATGAAAATGAACGTACATTAACAATGTTAATTATGCGTCTTGCTTAATGAAATGTGTATGTTTAAAGCATCGTTTTGCGTTAAACTTACTTGTAAGTAACTGACGATGGTATAAATGTAGTTGTGCCGGTGCGAATAGAGGTATTGTTGCGTAAAGAAACCAGAACGAATTGCACGGATAAAGTATGGGATTGTATGCAGAAATGTGCAATTTTGCAGGCGGATTTTCTGAATGGGCACAATGGAGTTATGTTAATTCGTTTCGGCACGTCCCGCTATATAGGAGTCATGAATATTTATACACGTAATGGAATTGTGAATTCCTAGCAGTTAAAAATACGAAGCCATATCTAGATTGGTGCTGATTTATTCACGACGGCTTTCTTAATTTATTAATTGCTCTGAGTTTAATTTATATATTTAACTGCGATATTATTTTAATGTTGGCTTCTTTACAACGCACTAAAAAAATTGTAATTAAATTATTTTAATTTAAAAGATAACAAGTCGAAGTCTTTTATCAATTAAGATTATCTTTTAATTTAGAGCGCAACAATTTATTGGTCACTAACATGGTGGGTTTTGAAAAAAACGGTATTGAAATTTACTGCAGCTAACTTTTTTTTTTTTTACAAGATAGGGCTCCCGCTCATAATTTGAGAATTGTTCAAGAACTGAAGAATTTTGAATAAATAAATGAGTTAAACAGGGGGTGCTCTGACATTATCAAATCTGGGTTTAAAATATTACCAAGAAATATAAACAAACACATGTTAATAACGAGAGAAGTGCGGCTGGTAACATACATATGCGGACACTATCATAACAGTAGGAAAAAGAAGATAAATATTGATAGAAATAGATAAAAAAAGGCTAAACTAGCATAGTAATGAATTAATGATTGATGAATCAACATCACAAGTCCAATAATAATGTTTAGCCGAAACAATGACTATATGACTAAAAAATGTGAAGAAAATCTAAGAATATTCAAAGGGAAGCATTAATAGCAATACTAGAGTCTGTGAAAATAGGAAAAAATCAAGAAACAGACAAGTGGCTTGGACATATATGACGAACAATCCACTCGAAAATAAAAAAAAATGCTAATATGGAATCCCAGTGGAAGAAAAAGAAGAAGGAGAAGTCCCAGTCGAAATGCCTAACCGAAGTTGAACAGAGCATGGATAAAATGTTGGCAAGAGAAAACCAGCGATGGAAGATAGTTTTCTGTTCATAAACTGTACAGAGGTTGTATTCCAAGTGACAATACTTGAAGAACTCTAGAGAACTCTAGTTTTAGGTAAAATTTGATGATATAACAAAACATATATTTATCGGAATCTCAACCTTCACATTCATTGACCGAACTGCAATGAATTACATAGCTACATTATTTACTGCTATCCATGAGATCTGGCGAAATAATAGTTGAGCTGACTCGGTCTGAATTTTATTAAAATTTTAAAACACATTTGGTCTTGATCGGATAATCATCGTACGAACAATGGCCGTGTATCTGAGATTTGTCTATTATTTATCTAAATTGCAGATGGCGATTTAGTAATAAAGTTTTCTGCATTACAGATATCTTTTCCTATATCTATATAAGACATATGTTTCATTTAGAATCCATAGATGTCGCGGAATATTTGAAAGCTGTCAGTTTAAATTTGAATTAACGCAATAGCGATAAGCTAAAAGGTTTTTTGAATACTATTCTCCAAAAAATCGTAGTTCCTATATTTTCTCGAATAAATTCACCTTTATGAACACGTAAGTATTGCTTTCACATATTTTTCTACTGAACATTTATATTACCCGCAAAATTCTCGTGAAATTTGGTAGTTGCAAATATACAACAGCATGCATTTAAAGAATTTTTGTTTAATTGATAGATACTTACAACAATGAATATAATAAAGGCGATTAGTGCTAAAAAGAGTTCCCTAACAGACAAGGAATTGGTAGCTATAGCAGATAATTGGTTCGATAGCGAAAATGAAACGAGCGATGAAGAAGTAGACGACGAAAATGAGCTATATGAAAATAATGAACAAGAAATGCAAGAGACAAGAATTTGAAAAAGGCCAAAAACAACTACCTAATACAGAGCACGTGGAAACAGAAGAAGAGGTAGACGACAATAATTTTGTAATATATAATAAGACCAATATTTCGTGGAACGTGGGCGGTTTTCCTGAACCAGTAGACGTAAGTTTCCAAGGTGTCATAGATTTGGAGGTTTAGGAATTGTCGTCCCCATTTGCGTTTTTTAAGTATTTCTTTTCGGATGACTTATTTGCTTATATTTGCGAGCAAACTAATTTATACAAAAATCAGTCAAACTCATCAGATGACAGTTATATTCCGGTCAATAACTTAAAAATTTACATCGGCATAATTATTGTATGCCGATGTACAACCGCAAAAATGGGGTTTTAAGCTATTTGCTCTATCAGGTATATCTGGTTTTGCGTATAATTTTGAAATTTATTCAGGCAGTAACAACATTCCAATACCAGGAAAACCTGAATGCATTGCATTAAGTTTAGCAGTTGTAAAAGCATGTTGATTGAAACAATTGATTGGTGATTTTCAGAAGTTCAATATCAGTTCAGTGGTAGACATTGTATGTAGATAATCAACTGGTTATAAGTACAAGCAACAGCCCTGACTAGCCTGAACTAGAGGATGGTAAATTACTATTAAAGCACATATTAAAGTACATAAAGTCAGAAAGTTAAATAGCAGGTTTTTACGAAACCGTTAGCAAAGACAAAAATTGTTTTCTTTAGGAATCAGTTGTGCCTCTTTTAATACTAACTTACATTTAGATTAAAGGGGCGATGCCTTCACATCTTCTGTTAGATATTTTTTTTTTCATATAACTTTATTGACGGGGCGTGTAAAGTTAGCAATAAAGTTTGCTAGTTTTTTTAAGGTGGTAACACAAAGAAACCAGAAAGAATAGAGAAGGATAAACAAGAAGTAGTAGAGGTTTGGTTTTGTATACTTACAGTAGCATGTAGTATAAAGAAAAATTTTTAGTTACTTTTCTGTTAACAGTGTCTTATTAAAAAAAGAAAACTCAAACAAATTATGCTTCGCCACCTTTACAATTTTTTCCACATGTAATAATTTGTTCAGCTAGACACAACATGGATGCCTTAAGTCCGTTCATGATGCCATATTTGATGCATTAAATTACATTTATAGCGAATTGATCTTTATTTTGATTTGTTTAAGGCTTTTGACAGTATTAACCACACGATCATATAGCGTGAGAGAATCCAAATAGTGTTATTAAATATCCGGAAAATAACTGTATCTATTTTCAAAACCTACAATAAATAATAGAGGAGTAGGACAAGGTTCAGTGTTAGGTCTTTTTCGTTTTCTTATTTATGTAAACGATCTGGTTGGCGGTTTCTCCACAAAAGATATTTATCAATACCCTGACGATGGGTCATTGATCATATCCACTCCTCCGGTCGATGATTTGTCGACTAAATATTCAATTTGTGTGCATAACATGTTGCGCTGGTGCAACTCTAATAATTTGTTGCTGAACTGTGGAGAGATGGGGCATGTTAAATTAAATCAAACAATACCTGAAAACCAATCCGTCAAGTTTTTAGGATGTATCCTAGATAAACATTGATCTTGGAATTGTCATATTAAGAAATTATGTAATAGGATATCTTCACTTACATTTGCACTTAGAAAATTGAAGTATTCAGTATTCAGTATTGAAGAAAATGCTGTTAAAATGTTGCTCTTTCAGAGTATGTCAAATAGGTAAACCCTTCTTTAATTTTTGCTTCATTTAATCTTGGGAATTTCTGACGCCGATACTGAAAAGCTGGCCCGTCACTATTCAATGCTTTAATAAAGTTATTCATTAGGCCCAATTTGATGTGCGGTGGTGGCAACACAGTCATTGTGGAGTCTGCCAGTGGCATATGTTATACATTTTTTTGCTGTGGTTCTAATGATTGGCGAACAGGTCTTTAGCCGACTATCCCATTCATGCTAAAAAAAAAACAAAAGCCTACAGCCTGGCTGCAACCTAAATAAAGGTGCACCAACTTTTAAGTGGCCACAGATCTGCCATAGATGTTAAATTTGTAGGGGAGGGTTGGGTAAAACGGGATACTTAGTGTTTGATCTTCAATAACGTTTTTGCCAAAAAAGCTTTCTAACGTTTTCTCTTTTTATAGTTTTGCTTAGGTTTTGGCTTTTCTACATAAATCTTGCTAACAGATGTAGGTATCCCGTTTTACCTGCACTACCCGTCCGGTAAAACGGGATGGTAAATATTTCTGTGAATGAAATATGTGCTTTTCTATTAAGAGCAAACACGAAAACTTGAAGATTAGAGCTTTATTGTTAAGATCTAGAATATCGAGAATAAAAACAACTTCAGAAAGAATAAAAACTTTATTTTAATTACTAAGGTATCTCAAACTGTTCTTTTCTTCAATGACTCTTTGCGGTTAAGCTCTCCTCTCCTTATTGTTTTAACTCTAGCTTCAAGAGTTGTACGAGGAACTTCAAACTGCTTAGAAGCCTTTATAGATACTCCATTTGACCCTCTAATATTTCGTTCACAGCTGGGTGCATATTTTCTTCATTCCACAGGATTGCATTTGGATTTTTCTTTTATATTTTCCCATTTTCATTTATACCTGAGCGAAAAAATATGCATTTTTTTGAGTTGTATTAAAAAAAATGACTTCGGTAATATAGGATAGTGTCGCGTTTTAGACGATCGCGAGCTATCCAGTTTTACACAACAGTGCATTTAAAAATAAAAGTGTTGTTTGCAACACTGAGTAATGGATCATATAATTCTAATTTGGTGACCAGCAGATAGATCGTTCTACACATTGTTGTGAAAACGGTGGTATCCCATTTAATCTTAACCATCCCGTTTTAACCGATTCTCCCCTACTCGACATCAAAATGATGCAGAATTCTACTATGGACCAAACTTGTTCAAAAATCTGCTGGAAAAGTTCTTGCTTCAGTTTTTTGAGATTACGATAGAGTCATCATGATTAATTTTCTGGATTTATCTTTATCTTTATCTAGGAGAAAAAAAAATGAAGAGGAAACGCGAAATGTTGTCCAAAACCGTTTTGTTTTTGCAGGATAATGCCTCCTGCGCACAAATCGCATGTTGCCGTGCAAATAATTCGTGATTTAGGGTTCGTATTAATCGATGACCCCCCTTACACAAAAGATAATCAAAGAGTAACAGCTGAACTCACTATTTTTATACTTTTATGTCAAAATTCTTTGAGTTATTTTTACAATTTTCGTTTGAATTGAAGATACAAAATTCAACTATATTGCTAGCGGTAGTTATTCATGAAAAATTATAATTTATATCTTATTCCATTTCGTAATTTTCTAAAAGGACATTACCGCATAACGCAATATTTGCATGATATTTGTAACTTGTGGACGATTAGCTACGGTCTAATTTATGCAAAATATATTTATTAAGTGTTTGAACTAAATCCACATTATTTTCTTCGAATGTTTGCGATAACAACATTTTTAAATTAAACTCTCTCTTTAAAATCCATTTCACCGTCGGTTGTCCGGCTAGCAACATTTTTCGCAGAGTTATATCATATATTAGCAATATTTAAACACAAAACATAGTTATCTGCATATTAACGCACAATATTTATGAATAGCTGAACAGCTCCGGTAGCATAATTATTACTATTATCAGCGATTAAAATTAATGATCCATATGAAGTAGCGGTTCGATTTCTCAATCGTGATAAATGTTAACCTAACGATAATTTCAAATTTATTTATACCTAATTGTACCTACACTTAATGGAATAGGATCTAAATTCTGTAGCTATACTAAGATATTCATATCTTCCACGCTATATTAGCTGATAAGGAGAGATTAATAGTTTTATGCTGTAATTAAAAAGATATCGTAATTAGGACGGCAAGCTCTTATTAGAGTTAATGATTAATGATGCAGGTGCATTGTCTAATCAACTTGTATTATTAATAAAGACACAATACTTCAAATTTTCTAAATTTATATTATGACCGTTATACAATGAAGTAAACAAACTAACGATAATTCCTGGAAAAAAATTCTATTTAAAATTGGCTAAATATACTCATTCTCCATAAATATATTGCATGGTGGACTGGAGCTAAGCTCTCTCGTTCAAAAATCAAAATAATTTATAACGTGGACGCCGACAACGTCGAGAAAATTGCGATGAAAATTCTCTTTTTAATTATATTGCATGCTGCTGAGCTCGTTGTATACGATTTACCTCAGGAACAATTCCATTGAATGTAAGGGAGTGAACGGGTATACGCAGAAGAAAATTATGTGTTGACTGGTGGTTAATTTCATAGCACCAGCGTACCGATAAAAGTTTAATACGCAAATTAAGAAGTATACGTACGAGAATGCAGTGGTAACGTAGCCTAGACTAAACGTAATAAATAAACTTTAGAAAACGTGCATAACGTGATGGAGTTTATTGTTCAAATGCTTCATAAGTTGCCTTAAGTTTGCAATAATTATAATAGATATAAATTTATGACATCAATTTTATGGACACTCGAAGTACAAGGTGGCACAAAAGTAATGCCATAATTTGAAGTGGCTGCCATTTTTGCAGATGGCGCCAAATGTCACTCTGCTTTGACATTTATGATGTAAATATATAGAGAATTAGTCGTCAACAAGCTATGGAGCGATACCAATACGAAAACCCTGAAATTATTGTTACTGTTTATTTGACAAATTGTCAGTTTGTTGTTGTGTTCCAAGGGTATGTAAGCTGAATATAAGGTTTAAAAACTGTCATGGCCGCGATTTCCGAAGTTCTCCATGGCCACCAGAAGGCGCTTGCGGCGTATGGGCTATATATAGTTATGTTGCCATGTGATTTACTAATTTTTGTTTTTGTTACGACCTTTTGGTAAGCAAAAGTGGTTTGATTGCGTTCTCGTTATTATTTGATATTTACGAGGGAGCGTTTTTATATTCGCGGAATGAGCGGGTTGTAGGGGGATGATTAGGGGCGTTGGGGGCGTGGCCTGTGCAGCGACTCATAATTAGTATAAATACGAAGTTTCATTGTTATTAGACAGTTAGTCTTTGAGCTATTGTCAACCAAGTAACATAATCAGGAGTGAAAAGTGAAATATGGAAAAAATCGCGTGTTCGCGTGGATTTTTGGACCTCTGTAATGAAGACAAAAATGGTGTATTGAGTCGAATTGTTACTGGAGACGAAACTTGGGTTCATCATTATGAACCTGAGTCCAAATAAGACTCCATGCAGTGGCATAAAAAGGGCACAGCACCGCCCAAGAAATTTAAAGGGTCACAATCAGCTGGGAAACTCATGGCAACGGTATTTTGGGACTCGGAAGGCATATTGTTGATTGATTATAAAGATAAAGGTGTTTCTATAACCGGAGAATATTACGCTTCAATATTAGAGCGACTAAAAGAAGCCATTAAAGAGAAAAGACGGGGAAAATTGACGAAAGGTGTGCTGCTTTTGCACGACTACGCGCCCGTCCACAAGAGCCGCGTTGCGTTAGCTGCCCTGCATAAGGTGGGCTTCGCAATTGTGAATCAGCCACCCTACAGCCCAGACCTGGCCCCGAGTGATTATTACCTGTTTCCGAAAATGAAAAAAGAGCTGCAGGGTAAAAAATTTACTGCCGATGATGAAGTCAAGGAGGCAGTTTCTGCGTATTTTGCAGATAAAAAGAAATCATTTTTTTATGAGGGTATAAATAAATTAATTGAAAGATATGAAACATGTATCCGTCTTGCAGGTGAATATATTGAATTGGTTTTTTTATTTCCACCCCTTATCCCCCATTCCGCGAATATAAAAACGCTCCCTCGTATACCGATTTCATGCTTTTGATATTGTTTGTATTTTTGTAAATATTATTATCCATTTAGTTTTTAGTTTATTCTCTATTAGTTTAATAAGTTGCATGAGATAGCTTACAATTAGTGTGTTGGTGGCAAGTTGTTGTTGTGTTGAAATTTGACGTGATTTCTTGACTTTGGGGAAATGGGAAAAGCTGGTTGTGCAGTTAGATCTTGCGTTCCAAGTAAAGCAGATTCTCGACATGCTTTTCCAGATCTAAGAAAGTATCCTGAGTTGTTTGCGAAGTGGGTAGCTGTAATAAGTAACCCTCTCTTGACTGACGAAAGTGCAGAGTATATATTTAAACATTATAGAGTATATGTACAAAACATTTTTTGCGAGAAGATATAGGCCCAAATAATAGATTAAAACACGGTGTTTGGCCCCAATTATTTTTACCAGGTATGTAACACACTTAAATTATAACAGATATATTTAGTAAGTAAAATTGTTGGCTATAGCAGTGGCACCACCTAGTGAAGATGCAGTACCTTCTACATCAAGCAAATATCAAACTGAGGAATTTCTACAGCAGTATGAAGAACCTTCTACTCGCGAAAACCAGGACAATATTTCGATTTGTAGTACACCCCCAGTTAACACCCAACGCAAGATATTTATATAAAAAGGCATCAGTGCTTAAAAGGAAAAGTAGAGTACAAAAATTAAAATTATCAAACTTCCGTTCAGGATTAGCAAAAGCAGAAAGGTATTCAAAATCAGCTGCTTTCGAGAAAGTGACTACACCTCTAAATAAGACAGTGAAAACCTTTTTTATGAGCCAAATCGAGTGTGCTACAAAGAAATCATCTCGTAAAATTACTACCCTGGCATTGTACAAGCAGACCGGAAGATGTTATAATTTTCTCTCTAACATTTTTGCACTACCGTCAAGAGTGACTCTCTCAAAATTTTTACAAAAAAACCTATCGAGCCTGGATTCAATAGCTCCATATTTGAAAGCCTTAAAAAAGTAGCAGAAAATTTAAATGAATTAGATAAATACTGCGTTTTAATCTTTGATGAGACGAGCCTTTCGCCAAATGTAAGTCGTAGAAACGAACCATCAACCACAACCACTTATATCAATCTTCAAAAAACTACTTCATAAATGTTTAGTCAGACTACAATGAATGCTATTATAACTGCAGAAATATGACATAAACTATACAAGGGAGGAACAGACTTAATAATCGCAGATGCATTGTCAATAGCGTATTTAACAGAACATGAAGATGTTCATTTAGAAGGAGAAATAAACGCGTAAGAATGTTTAATATTTAGTTAAGTATCTCGAAGTCATAATATAGATATATGAATTGGTATGTTGAGTATTAAGCCTAGTTTACACGGTCAACTAAATTCATGAAGGTTTTGACCTTGAACTTATTGGAATGTGTAAACGCTAAAATTGTCGTGAATTTTGCTTGTCAAATACATTCATAAATAAATTGACGAATTACAACCTGCTCTAATTTTTCGTCAATTTTCTAGGAAGTTATGGTTACATTTGTGTTCTTTTTATAAAAAATTGTTAGGCCGAAAAAGTATTAAAATCGTATTTGTCATACATTCGTAAAAATGATTTAAATTGACCAGAGTCGTCTTAAAAGTCCTTATTAACCAGATTTGCCTTTTTCTACTACCTACCAACGTCGATTTCTTATAGGTATTGCAATAGATGTAAAGATATTGTCGTCAGCGTATTTTCGTTTTCTTTGTAATTCCCATTTCTGCTACAGTATAATAATAATAATAATAGATAAAAATAAGTTAAACGTAACCTCCAAATTCATAAATGACACAAATGTAAACAGATTTTAGGTTGCTAAAAAATAAAAGTCAGTATTTGAGGATGCATGAATTCGTTTAACCTTTCATTTCATCTTGTAGCAAATTTGTAACACTTCGTGTTGATACTGGATATTTCACTTTATTTTCAGTAGGGAAGTCGTAAAGCAGCATTATCCGATGCCGAAGTTGCGGAGATTATTGCCAATTTGGATAATAGTGAAGATGAACTATTCGACAACACGGATAGCATTGCGGATCTAGATTATAATCCAGAAGAATTTGACGAGAATCCTATTTTAGTAAGTGTAGCAGAAAACTCAATCGAGGGTGAAGCAGACAAAGAAATAGTTCCAGAAAATGAACCAAGTTCGTCAAAAGCTAAGGATAAAAAACAAAAAAAACCAGAAATCTTATAGCACAAGAAACATTTTCAAATAAATGATGATGCACTAAGATTGAAAGGCAATTCGGAGCTCCCAAATAGTGTGTTAGATCTAGACACTTCATTTGATTTTTCAAATATTTTTTTTCGGATACTTTTGTTGAAAAGATTGTCAAAGAAACTGATTTGTAGAGTGTTCAAACAAATTGAAATAAACCAACTAACGTTTCTACGAGAACATTAGATATTCAGAAATTTTCAGGAGTATGTTTGTATACATCCGTTGTAAAGCTATCAAAAACTAGATGTTACAGGTGGCAAGATATAGGAGTTCCAAGTACCAGATCTGCAATGTCTATGAATAGACTAGAACACTTACAAAAGTGTACTTGATTTCAATGACAACACAAAAGTACTTGAGAAAAGTGATCCCCATTCAACTTTCTATTGACGAACAGATCTGTGCTACTAAAGCGAGGCATCATTTGAAACAATATATCCCATGAAGACCCACAAATGGGGGTTCAAACTTTTCATTCTCTGTGATACCACAGGATTTTCGTACAAAAATCAAAATCCAACCAGGCGAAGTTGATGTAGGTGCTAGTGCCAATGTCGTGGTCCGTTTAGCACAAATTATTCCAAAAAATGTGAACTATCAACTCAACTGCAATAATTAGTACAACTACATTCCTTTATTTGCCAACTTGACAAATCAGGGTGTCTATATACTGGGTACAGTTCGTCTAAAACAAATTCCAAACAATAAACCGAAGCAAGAAAACATATAAAAAAAAGAACCAAGAGGATCTACAGAAGAGTATGCGGGGTGGATTTGAATGTAACTTCCTGGAATGATAATAAGGTAGTGATGCTAATCTCTTTTTACTTTGGTGAGCTACCACACCATAATGTAAAACGTCTTGATAGAAAAGAAAAACAAATGTTATTGTTTCGTGCTCTCACGTAATACGTACTGAGTATAATAAGCATATGGGTGGTGTGGATTTGCCAGACAGTCACATGGGGCGGTACAAAATTCCACTTAGATCAAAAAAATGGTACTTCAGGCATATTTTTGTTGCACAAGATGTTCTTACTTTACCTGCACAACAGCCATAATCCCAAACATTATTTTATTGTAAAATTTTTAAAATTCATGAAATCAAGGGTTAAGTCCAATCCAATCCAATAAATTGAGAAATATATTCATCAATTTCTTTGACCGTGTAAACCTAGCTTTACTGCAGAAAAACTAATTTAATTGGAAAAAGAGATTGAAAGCGCCTTTCACCACCTCCACCTCTTCGGTGGAAGAAAATTCATAACTTTTTAAACTTTTTTTTCAGTTGAAGAAAGACGTGATAGTCGAACAGAGCTAGATCTGGTAAATAAGGAGGTTGTTCGAGTAATTCGAACCCTAAATCACAAATTGTTTGTATGGCAACCTGCAATTTGTGTGCAGAGGCATTGTTCTGCAAAAGCAAAACACATTTGGATAATTATCCGCGTCTTCTCTTCATATTTTCTTCTCGTAGAATGGTCAGACACGTCGAATAATAATTCTCAGTTATTGTTCCACCCTAATCTAGAAAATCAATCCTGATTACTCCATGGCAATTCCAAAAACCCGAAGCGAGAACTTTCCAACAGATTTTTTAACATAAAACTTCTTAAGCCTAAGAGAATCAGAGTGTCTCCGTTCCATCGATTGTTGCTTTGTTTCTGAGTCGTAGAAATGTATCCAAATTTCATCCCTAGTAACATAATATGGCTTAATAAGTCTACATTATTTCCAAACCGAGGACAGATCGATCGTGATGTTGTCACCTTTGCACGCTTCTGCACATTTGGGATCCATTTTCCAGAAATGTTTCTCATGTCCAAATTGACGTGAACTATGTGATGGACTCGTTCATATGAAATATTCATTGCCTCAGATATTCGTTTTAATCAAGTTCGACGGTCTGATAAAATCATGTTTGCATCAACATTTTCGGAAACGGACTCAGAAATTGCCCTTCGCAATCGAGGTTCATCTTTCAGTCGACATCAGCAGTATTTGCAGGAAATAAACACTAATGTCAGATGGAGGAACTCAATTGTTCTGATTTATATTTCAAAATTACACTGTGATATGAATGATAAATAAAAATCAAAATTAATCAAGAGCTAGCTGTTTTGATTGCTATCATTTTCTATTCCATTTTAAGAGAGTACATTATTTAACAATCTAACTTTACGAGTTCGAGGAACACAAGAACATACGAGTTCTTAGCTGTTTCATAACGATATTGGCGTCCAGTATATGAATTATAACGAACATAAAGACAATGTTATATCCACCGATCATATCCCACATGTTCTCAAGAGGGTTGAATATTCTCTCAACCGCTACTTCTTCCATGTATACAGAAAGACATGTATGTATACATCGACAGCCGACTCGATACAACCGCATACATACATAAGACCATATAATTTCTAAAAGGAATTAGTATCAATTATAAAACCTCAATTTATACACAACTTATTTCCCCGAACCGATAATCTATGTAGAAATTATTGAAAGGAAAAAAAAATTACCTCACATACAAGTCCGCGGTAGTTCCTGAATTATAGATGGTCAGGAGACGCAGCAGGCAGCGGTGGTACATCAGAAAATGTCGGACGAACCTAGCTAGATATATACATAGGTACGGTGTACGGCCATCTTTCTTACGAGGACTTTGAGGAGCCCGATTCATTATTAACTTCGAAATTACGGTTAATTCGGTCTAGCCGTCGATATGTATATTTCAGTCGAAGTAGATGAAAAATTGAATACGAATCGGTCTAATTCATAGGAATTTTGGACGGTGAGGGGACTCCTTGGGGGAAACTCTTCCCTCTATATTATAATACGAGCGATGCATTTTCTATGAGCGGTTATGAATTTTAAAGGTTTGGGTGTGTTTAGTGTGTTCGGTTTCCCACAGGTGGCGAATTTTCTAGAGGATCGTCGTTATAGAACTTGTCATGCAAAAGATGAAACTTTGTCTAACAATAAATGGCTGTATTAAGACAGGATAAATAATAATTTAAATTTGTACATCGTAAATAATGATTGAGAGATTTAATGAAATAACACTAGGTAATATCTATGAAGTTGCATGAATGCAGATTTTCTATGTTACAGTTTTACTATCATTAAAGAAAGGTAACGCTAAAAATTGTTGAAACAAAAATGTACTTAGGTTTTATAGCTCTAAAGTTTTTGCCCACATTGGAAGGATTATAAAAAGGAGAACTAGATGAACGAGCAAAACCAATGAAGTCCATAGAATATACAAAAGAAGGTAAAAGTAACCTACAGACTTGTGAGAAATAGAAAAGGAACATGCTGCAGACCAGATTATTAACTCCAGAAGAACTAAAAAAACCTTAAATATCTATCTCCCAAACAGAAGCAGTAACCTGGCACTAGAAAAAACACTTGGAAACAATCCATATCTACTTGAACAACAAAAGAATTCCAAAAACGAGTTATATCCAATATTTGGGTACTATATACTATACAGGGTGTTTAATAATATATGCGCAGGACTTCAGGATGCGATAGCTTGTCAAAAAATTTGAAAAAAAGTTTCTATCAACTTACCTTCTAAAATGAACCATTTTCGAGATACAGGGTGTTGAAATTTAATTTAAAAAAATTCGGTTTTTGGAAATATCTCCGGAACGGTTTATCGTAAAGGAAACAGCTTTTGTAACCATTTTCTATTTATAATAAGCTAAGTCGAGTGCGAAAAAAAAAATTAAGTCATAAGTTGTGAAGATTTTGAAGGGGTAGTGGTTGTTTTTCTCCCCAACTTCTACGCCACTGGAAAAAGTACGGTTTTGAAACGCCCATTTGAACCGCCAATGTTTTCTACACAAAAAAGGTACTGTTTCAACATAAAAGTTGATTTTTCTCGAAAACGGTCAACTTTAGAGCTCATGACCAACAGTACCTTTTTTGTGTAGAAAACATTGGCGGTTCAAGTGGGCATATCAAAACCGTACTTTTTTCAGTGGCGTAGAAATTGGGGAGAAAAACAACCACTACCCCTTCAAAATCTTGACCAATTATGACAAAAAAAATTGTCGCACACAACTTAGCTTGTTATAATGGTTACAAAAGCTGTTTTGTTTACGATAAACGGTTCCGGAGATATTTTCCAGATTTTTATTAAACTTCAACACCCTGTATCTTGAAAGTTGTACATTTTAGAGAGTAAGATGATAGAGACCTTTTTTCAAATTTTTGGACAAGGTATCACATCCTAAAGTCCTGTGCATATATTATGAAACATCCTATATTTTGGAGTCCTGGTGTGACTTAAAGGAAGCATTTGATAACATAGGTCTACAAATAAATTTTTGGTGAAAGATGTTTTAAATTCGACAACTACTTTTATACAATTTCGGGGTTCCTTTAAGGTGTATCGAATGTTCGACAGGAATGGAACTCAACACGTTACCGTTATGTAGTAATACTCCTTTTAGGTTTCTTTTGCTTGAAGCGATGAAACGACGCCATTATCCTTTGTCATACGAAGCAACTCCTAACTTAGTAAGTAAATCAGGAATGTTATTACAACATACTAAAGTTCCATCTGAACTGAAATAAGGGCTCAAGTCTTTTTCTCGATTTCTATAGAAACTGGTTGATGTTTCAGGAGCTAACAAATTTTTCTCGTGAACTCTTGATGCCAACAATTCTGATGCATCTTTAGAAAGATGTAAATCTCTTATTAAATCACTCAGTTCATTTTGAGTAAGCAGTTCTGGTTTAATACATTCTTCTGGCTTAAAGTCAACGCCTTTCGAATCACATGGATCCTCATCAGAGTCAGATGAAACTATTGCTTCAATTTCTTGGGGTGGAACAGGTAGTGGTACATCAGGTCCATGCGGCACAGGTCTGATAGCAGAACTGACGCCGTGATATGTTATATTTTATATATTTAACAAAAATAACAATCATCACTATGGTTTTTTGGTTCACGCCATATCATAGATATTCCGAAACTTAATAATTTTTTTCCAGCTTTTGTCCAGTTTCGCAAAGCTTCTACGCAAACCCTGCATACAACGTGTGGTGCCCACAATTTATCTTGGTCACCAAGTTTTATGCTAAAATAAGCATAATATGCTGATTTCACAAATGCAATTATATATTGTGTGTTGTAAGATCAATAGGAATATAATACACTGTTGCCAATTTAACTTTTTATAGTAAAAGATCGTACTTGTTGTCTTTGTCACTCAATTGTTTCAAATAAAATCAAATCTTATTTTATAATTTATTCTTACTACTGTAGACTTCGATTTCAAGGATGACTATTGAGTGCCGAAACTTTTTTGAACCAACTCATTCCGAAATCCCAACCAGAGCTTTCCATAATGTCTGTAATCTAGCTAGGAATCAAGGAACGGAAGGCTTGTTGACGTTGACTAGAAACATAATTTAAGATGCATTACCAATCTCTATTTTTTAGAACACTGTGATCAATAGAACCTTGCGATATAAAATGTCTTTTTTGACAGACTGTCTCATCTTTGTCAAACTCTAAAGTCACAGATTACAGATCAACTGTGTGTTTGTTGTTAGACGTTCTAATGTAATTTGAACTCGATGGAGTATTGAATACCAGCGATGAAAATATAGTTAAATATGGCTTTACACCGAGTGTTGGAGCTAGATTCTCTCTATGGTCCTACCTTTCTCTTCTAGTGCTGGACGGGATGGTCCTTTAGCACTTTTATCACTTGTGAAGGCCCTTCAAGCCTTATAAATTTGTGTGCGAGGTAATGCTAGTTTGATCCATCTATCTGTATTCTGGGCGTTGGTGGAATTTTGTCCCTTTGAAGATCGTCCTAGTCGGCTGCGATAAGAGCTCTCCGTATCTTCGCCTTGGGCGGTAATCTATCTGGGGTCAAGTCCGGTTAGACGGGGTATCAGTGGGTTCGCGGAAGTTGCTGCCCTCTCCAGGGTCTTGGTGACGAGTTAGATGATGTGAGCCTGGAGTGATTGGACGCCCAGGTCTGCCCGGAGTTGCTGTATTTTCAGTATAGTGCTTGGTAAAACATTCTAATGTATGTAATTTGGGATCGATGCTGTATTGCATTTCAGCGATGAAAATATTGCTAAATATGGTTTTACATTGACTCCTTTAGCTCTTTTGTCACTTGTGAGGCCCTTCAAGTTTTATGAGTTTGTGTTTTAGGTAGTGCTGGTTTGGTCCATCTCACTGCATCCTGGGCGTTGATGAAATTTTGTCCCTTCGAAGATCGTCTGCGATATCAAGAGCTCTCCGAAGCTCTCGGAAGTTGTTTTCCTCTCCAGGGTCTTTGTGGCGAGTTTGATTATGTGATCATGAAGTGATGAGACGCCCATGTCCGTGCGGAGTTGGATATTCCTAACGAACCAGGGCGTCCCCACGATTGACAAGATTCATTATTAAATAAATATGACAATCATTCTTTTACTTATTAATTGAAATTCAGGATTTGGTCATTTTCAGCATTTTGTTCATATGTTTTTTTGTTGTGCAGTAGGATCATTATTAGCGCAGCTCGATCAATTTTGAATTTGTTTTTATTTGGAGAAAGCATTAATCTTGGATAAACTTGGCAATACAATAACCTGCCTGTTTCAGTCTATTCAAGTACTTCAATTACTTCCTTGTGCTAGTGCCATTTGCAGTTGTCGTCATCTTTTATTTGTTATTGAACCAGTTTGTTCGAATTTTTAAAGTGTACCCCAATCGAGATAATTTATTATTTCTGCTCTTGCAGTTTTGTATTTTATTAATGCTTCTGGTTTCGTCTTCTGAGTTCTTTCCAGTTCTTCTAGACTTTTGTTAATAATCATGTCTACCGCATATTCTTTTTCTGTTCTTCAAAAATTCAGAAAATATTCTTGTTACTATTGTTGTTATCTTTGAGATTCCTTTGACGATTACATGGCTCAACAATTTAAGAGGATTAAGGTTACCTACACAAAGTCTTGGGGGTTGATAATTTTTAACTTAGAAAGGTTCTTGGAATAGAATGTTTTTGGAAGAAGAATTTCCAAAACTGATATCTAAAAACATATAATCCAATTCCAAACATTTGAAAACACCAACGTTCCTTACATGAGGCTAAGCTAGGTAGACAGAGACTCAAGTATGTATGGATTACTGTTTTTTTTTCAATTGCATTATCTGCTTTCTCTTTCGATTCAAATAGCATGGTTAGTACATACAAGGCAGTTATCAATTTTCATATTATACAGCACTGCTTACTAAAATCATACCTGATGTCTAATTTTCTCTTGTCCCCCTTCAGAAAATTATTCTCAATAGCGGAAACGAATTTTTAAGTAAGATTACGACAATATCCACATACGTCGGATATGCAACGCATTTTCAGGAAGTCGTATCATACCTACAATAATAATTTTAGAAAATTGCCATCCGTAGTAATACATTAGGTACACTTCTCAAAGCAACATCCTCTAACAGACGCCGTAGGTCTACGGTAAGAGTCCATAAATATATATAAATATATATGTTTGAAAATATCATTTTCTTCTGCTGTCTTCTGTTCTATTGTCAGCGCTAATAACGGTGATTACAGCTAACGCTACCTGCTATATGCGACTCATTTTTCGCTCGTAATACCGATGCCCATCTTTTCGCAAATTGTCTTTGGCAAATAGTAAGAAAATGCCCGGCCACATAATCACTATACTACCGTAGACCATATGTGTTGGACTCCTCTGGTGATACGTATAATTTCTTGGTTTTTGTTCCTGTTTTCTATGTAAATCTAGCAGATGTTATGTGCTCGTGCGCCGCAGCAACTAATAGTTATCTTCTTGTAGCGTTGGCGGCATTAAATAAATAGTAAATTGATGGATTTGCGAAACGTTTTTGATTTTATTTTGTTCTCTTACGAGGTAAAAACAACCCGTTGCATGTACTACGAGTATAAATTATATTTTACGTAGTAAACGTCATTACAATGTTGAAAGTGTAATTTAACGCGAAGCCCTAGTTTTAGTGGTTATTTTAATTCAACAAGTTCTATGGGTATCATCATTTTATCAAACAAAAATTTATTGTAATTTGCTCTTGATATGCGATTGATTACATGGGAAGAGTGACAGCGAAATAAAATACTTAGACAACATTTAAAAGAAGCAAGAAATAAACATTTAATCGCCTACATAAAAAGAAATAGATTGTTTATAAATGGCGAGGAATTGACGGAAAAGGATGGAGATGATACTGTCGAAATCGAGTTAGAACAAAAATCCACTAGGGCACTCCCTACTCCTACTATCAGAACCATATAGTTCAATTAGATGAATCGACACCCACATCTGCAACCGTGTCCCAAATTCAGGAAACACTTTTAAAAGAACCAAAACATAACTCAACAAAGTCGCAAAGATACTCCAAAACTGAAGGAGCTCATACCACTCCATGCAGGCCAAGATAAGAGGATAAGAGTAATGTTAGAATTTTCAGAAAATGTTATGTATGTTTCTATATTCTTATTACATGAAATGCTGTATTATTTCATCTTTTAAATATTATATGGTGCAATATGAGTAGATTTAATTAAGTAACTAGTAAAACGTATATAAGTATGATTTAATGATTTTCTTTTGGTCATTTTAATGAGGAACACAATTTCAAGAAGTTGAATATACATATTTTACTACTACTTGGTAACTTATATAGGAAAAAAAAAAAAAGGGGAAAAAAAAGGAAAAAGAAGAAAAATGTATCCATACATTACAAATTTCAAGAAAATAATATTAGAAACATTAAAAGTGAAATTTAAATTAAAAAAATTTAAATATCAAACAGGGCAAATAAACTATTTTACAAAACAAGACTACTGAAGAAAGAGAATAAGATAAAATATGCCTGGACACGAGATGGTGTAGTATATGTTAAAAGAGATGTTTCGAGTGAAAAAATAAAAATCAAAAGCGAAGACGATCTCCAAATATTCTAAAAAAAGAACCTTAAAAATCAAACAAACAAAATATAATATATATTAAAATGTTCAATATATATGTACATGCATAACGTAAGAAGTTTAAAAAACAAATTTGAGGAAATAGAAACTATACCCAAAGTGTACAACCATATAGACATACTAGTAATAACAGCAACTTGGCTATCTGCGTCGGAAGAACATCTGTATCACATTGCAGATTATAATGTAGAATATAATTCAAGAAGAACTAAAGGAGGTGGTATTGCTTTCTACATAAAGAAGGACATAGAATACAAAGTCCTTATGAACAAGACAATAGACAAGATATAAATAATCACGTTATTACTCAAAAGTTGCAACATATCCCTAACTTTAATTTACAAGCCTCCCCAAATCAACTTTGAAACTCTTAAAATAGTCCTAAAACACAACGTCATCCACAGAAAACGAGAGCATATTAATAATGGGAGATTTTAATATAGATATACTGGAAAATAACTCTATAACAAAAGAATACTATAACTTGTTTCATGCAAGAAATTATAAAATAATGAACAAAAAAGCAAAAAGACATTTTACAAGAAAAAGTCCAAATGGAAATAACTCGATACTAGACCATGTTATAACAAATGCAAAAGAAAATATTACGAAACTTAAAATAATCAGTACAGATATATCGGATCATAATGCTATTTTGACAGCAGTAAAATGTGAAGTACAACAAAAAACATACAAATATAAACACTTCAATGTTACCAAAACTGACTACGGAAAAATAAATACAGAAATAGAACAAATACCATCGGATGACATAGTATCCTTTGAAGTATTATCCAAAACAATACAAACAATTATAAAACAAAATCAAACATCGATGGTAGTTCGGAGAAGGCAAGAATGTCCGTGGATCGATGAAAGTATAATTAGGCACCCAAAAAACGAATCCTATAAAATGGAATATGAAAATCAGAAGGAAAATACAAAAAATTTAATAAAGACTACCAAGAAACAATATATACAAAACTATATAAAAAAACATAATAAAGACTCCTCCAAGATATGGAAATTAATAAACTACCAAACAAACAAGAACCAAAACAACGAAAAATGTATTAATGAAATTAAAAAACAAGACAAAACAACTCGCACAAACAAAAAGGATATTGCTAATGAATTAAATACCTTCTTTGCTGATATAGGAAAAAAATAAGATTCCAAAAAACAACCGAAAACCACAACAACAAAAAGAAATATCCCACTAGTAAATTTCAAAAATACTACCGAAGAGGAAGTTGAAAAAATTGCTAGTAACTTAAAAAAAGGGAAAGCTCCAGGATTTGATGAAATACCAGTTAACATAGTTCAATGCAACAAGAAAAAATTGGTTCCAATATTAAAAAGATTAATAAACAGAACCTTGGAAGAAGGCATTTATCCAGAATATTTAAAAAACACCATAATAATACCTATCCACAAAAAACAAGCCCATGATGACCCGCAAAACTACCGTCCTATCTCACTGCTCTCCACTTTAAATAAAATATTAGAAAAAGTGATACAAAATAGAGTTAAAGAACATATGCAAAGCCACAAAATAATTCATTATAACCAATACGCTTTTTAAGAACAGTCATGTACAACATCAGAAGCATACGACTTAATAAATAACATAAGTAATGAACTAGATAATAAAAAAACCGTTGTAGTACTTTTCGTAGACATGAAAAAAGCTTTTGATACAGTGTCTAAAGTTAATAGAAAAGATGCAAAAATACGGTTTCGCAAACAAGGAGCTACAACTTCTCAAAACATATCTCGAAAACATACCTCAAAAAACGAGAGTGAATAACAGTGATAGTGATTCACTATATGCTAAATATGGAATACCACAAGGCGGAATTCTTCCACCCATATTACACATACTTTACACAAATGATTTAATGGAACAGCCACTACAAGGACAATTATAGCTTTGTTTTGGTTCGTAAATCTGAGGATGTTATAAAACTGCGCCGGACAGAATGCGTAGATGCAAAACGTCTTGAATTGTTACGGATATTTACGGATCTGCACAAAACCAGAACGAGTATTTGCTCGATTGTAGTGTCATCTGCACAAGATAAGTATGTACTAGTTTTATGGTTTTTAGAATTTAATTGTTTGGAATATACATACAATAGAGACGATATACAGATTATCGATATTTATTTAAAATGAATGAAAATGCTTATTCGGAATTAAGAGAAGAAGAAAACGTTTTTACAAGAGTGAAAATTGTAAGTCTATTAGAATTATATAAGTTGTACAAAGGTAAAGTACAGAGCAATGAAATAAAAACAATGAAGAAATTGTGGGAAAGAGTCGCTATGGACTTGTCAAATATGTATAAAATAACAATAATGCCAGGTAAATGCGAAAACAAATTCAGAGTGTTAGAAAGAAGTTACAAGAAAATGAAGGACAACAACAATAGAACTGGCAGATCACGAAAGGATTTTCCATATGAGGCAGAATTTGATGACATTTTCGGAAAACGTGTAAATATTTTACTGAAAGTGTTGTTAGGTACAGAGCAAGTTGCTTCTACTTTAAGCATGTCCACCTCAAATATTCCAAGTACCTCAACAGGTGTAATTGATTGTAGTGTAAGTAAAAGATTTAAAATGTCACCCCGTGTCCCTCCCAGTACATCAGAAAATTATGGAGAAGTATATAGTAGAAATAAAAGTTTAACTTCTTCATATTTGGAAGATATACATGATGAGGAAAATGAACCACCTGTATTAACAATTCCAGATTCACCGAAACAAATCCAAAGGAAAAGAAAACGACCAACATCAACATATACAAAACGAAATGAAATTTTGATGGAAATGAAAGATGACTTTAAAAAGTATTATACAGAAAAACTAAAATTAGAAAAGGAAAAGTTGGGAGAACGAAAAAAAAGAACACAAATATTAGAAGAATTAGTCAAGGACCATTAGTTTATTAAAATGCTGTTATTTTTTATGTTATAATATGTTGTCTTTATTACTCTAGATTTTGATTGATTTTATTTATTTATTTGAATGTTTATTTATTTAAATTATTATATAGAGGTTATTTTTTAAATTAGTCAATATTAAATCTAACTATGCGATATCTATTGGATTTTGACTGATTTTATTTATTAATTTGAATGAGTTTTATTTATTTAAATTATTATCTAGAGAAGTTATTTTATTTTAAATTAGTCAATATAAAATCTTACTAAGCGGTATCTATTCCGAGTGAAAATATATTAATAAGAGAGTTATACTGAAATAAATTTTATTTTGTTACATGTGTCTATTAATTACATCATATCCCAGAATACATTTGCTACTTCTTATGAACTTCAACATATATGTGTAAAAAACTATAAGAGAACGCCAAAACCATATACATATGTATGTAAATACACTGTACACATATTGCGAAAAAAGAAATTTAAAAAAATACAATGAATGATTTTACAGATACATATAATATAAACTCGATTGGAAAGCTATATATCCAATATAGAAGCAACATAATTTCTAAATGCAAAGGCAGGTCGATTTTGTCCATGATCTTCCTCATCATTCTCATCAATGTGCACATCATCTGCGGGTGGATGGAGATC
The DNA here is from genome assembly GCA_023690525.1 of Holotrichia oblita. NCBI lineage: Eukaryota > Metazoa > Arthropoda > Insecta > Coleoptera > Scarabaeidae > Holotrichia > Holotrichia oblita. The sequence continues at coordinate 31,973,034 of CM043016.1, forward strand.
TACATCGAAATGAGCATCTTCCAGGCTTAAATTGTGGAGAACACAACATGCCCTAATTAAATGACATATATTTTCCACCTTTCTTAATTTAATGTGATACAGCATCCGAAATGTTTGCTTTAAAAGACCGAAACAGTGCTCTATTACAATTCGGCATTTACTTAGTTTTTGGTTATAATTTCTCTCTAGTGCATTTAAATTGTCTCTAAACTTGTACGGTGTTAATAAATTTCTTCGACATGGGTATGCACTGTCACCTAAAATGTACTGTTCTCCGCATCTTGCTTCTAGAGTCCTAGCTAGTGGTGACGTACGGAATACCCTTGCGTCATGTACTGAACCTGGATATCCTATATATACGTCTATTAATCTGCATCTATGGTCACATACAGCTTGCATCTGTAATTTGCACAATATTTTATTAAAACAGTACATTTTTCTAAAATTGCAAAATATGCACAGGGTATACATACATATTTACATATGTTTAAGTATGTACTTACATGGATTGAATAATATTTCTTTCTATTATAATATGACAATGCATCTTCGGTTGGTGTATCTATTTTAAAATGTGTGCCGTCTATAATTCCTACTACCCCCGGGAAACCCATGCTTTGAAACCCTTCACTGATAATTGTCTTTTCTTCATCTGATGGCCATTTTATCACTTCGTTTGCCAAATTTGAGAGGAACAAAGATGTGTGTTCTATAATATTGTGCATCTTGCTAATAGATATATTGAAACGGTCAGCAACATCTCTGAAACCAACAGCTTCATGCCCAACGAACCAAGAGAAAATTTGTAAGCACTTCAATGCGGGTACTTTTTCAAATCCAGTGCTGCATTTTGGATAGAACGGGGATTCTTCCAACTTGGCTGCCAATTGAACCATAATATTCCTAGGTATCCTAAAACATATTAGGAATTACATAAGTAAATTTATAATACTTGCGAAATGTATGAAGTATATGAACATGGAGCAGTTTATATATAAATATAACTATAATGTTTTACGTAAATAAAGCCAGTCGAATATAATTGTTTCAAGTAGTACATACATACCTGAAGTGCATTTGAAATTCTTTTTCATTGAATAAGGGCACTGTATTTTCGCTAAAATACTCGTTCTTCGAAATTCCTCTAAGCATCTCGATGCCACAAATCGTTTGCACTATTTGTTCATCTTCATCCGAAGACGACGGACTTGACACAAAAGCTACTAATTCGTTCATCGCATAAAATATCTACCTTTAAAACTTTACATATATATCCACTGTCACAGTTGTTTGATGAACCATGGATGAACCTCACCAAAATAATCGACTGCAAATATTATTAAATATGATAAAGCGCGTGCGCCGCTAAACCTGTCGAACGTTGTCCACACCTCAGAGCATGAACGACCTGTGACGGTTCAAAATAATTGTGGATACTTCTTTAACGAAACCAGAACAGATAACTCACAAATCAAAAACAGTACGGAAATAACCAGAACGCGTTTTATCAACTGCGCTTGCGTCGGACGTCCGAGGATCTTTATTTTTCGAAACCAGAACAAACCTATATATGTATGCTGACGACATTTGTATTACATACTCGGCTCGAAATATAAAGGATATAGAGCGAAACATACAGAAAGATATGAAACTATTAGAAGAATGGTGCTTTAACAACTTGCTAACGATAAATGAAACCAAGACAGAATATATGACATTCACAAATAAAAGAGCAAAACAAGATATATGCGTAATGCTGAAATCAGAAAAACTAAGAGAAGTAAAAGAAACTGTATATCCAGGGTTAAGCATACAAAATACGCTAAAATGGAATATTCACTTAGAAAAACAAATTAAACAAAATGCGAAAACAATAGCATCCTTAAATAAAGTAAAGCATATAATTCCCTTAGAGTACAGAAAAGCTGTCTACCACGCTCTATTTTCCTCACAGAACAATTACCTAGCTGCTATATGGGGAAATACATCCAAGAAATATCTACAGAAACTGCAAAGACAACAAAACAAAATACTTAAAATTATCTACAAGATGGACTACAAAACACCAACAACAGATGTATACGAGAGAACACAAGAATTAAACATACAGCAAACCCTCACACTCAATAATCTTCTGTTATTATATAAAATTGAAAAAAAAACAAATTAAAATCAACGTAAAATTGAAAACGCGTAGAATGTCGCATATTAGGAAGGAGAAATACCTACACAAAAAATATAGTCTACTACTAACAACTGAAACAATCAACATGTACAATAAAATACCGAAAGCCACAAAACAACTACCATACAGTAGTTTCAAAAACAAAATAAAAAGTATGCTAAAACGTCAAGAATAGAAAAAAAGAAACAATTCCGATTTCGATTTCAATCCTTTACGAAACAAATGAGGCCCTCTATACCAGTAGCCCGAGATAAGAGATCCCGCGGAGAAGAAGAGGGACGGACCTCTAACTTTCTTTATACATATTTACTTACTAATTTCTTTTTTTTTTTTTTTTAACATCTATTGCTAATCCTGTCCAATAATAATATTTTTTAATATTATTATACATGTGTCTAATACCCGCATCTCCACCCGTAAGCAGCATGTGAAAATCGTTCAGTATTAATTGCCTCATTTCTTTGTTAACTATATTTTCTGCTCCTCTCACAATTGATATATTAATGTTAGCGAGCTTTTCCTTTTTTACTTTAGAAATTTTCATAATAAATTGACTAGTCACCTTATTTTTTATTATACATAACATATAATATGCCTATACAATTGCTAAAAGTTCTTTTTCTATGGTACAGTAGTTTCTTTCTGCCTTATTTAGAGATTTACTCGCAAATGCTATTGGTTCGTCATTTGAATTCGCTAACACAGCTCCTATAGCAAAACCTGATGCATCAGTTCGTAAATGAAATTCATTATTTTTATTTTCGGAAAAAATTTGGGTACTCGAGTATTGGTGGATTTATAAAGATTTTCTTTTAAATTTTCAAAAGCACGCTGACAATCGTTTTTCCATTCGAATTTGATATGTTTGGGGATGGGGTAGTTCTTTATGGTTTCTATTTTACTTGGATCTGGTGACACACCTTCACTTGAAATAACATGAGCTAAATATAACAGATCTTTCTTTAAAAATTCACATTTTGACGGATTAAATTTTAAATTTACTTTTCTTAATGTTTCAAGAATTTTAACTAAATTTGCATTATGTTGTTTCAAATTATTTCCAAAAACTACTAAATCGTCGAGATAAACAAAACAAGATTCATAATTTAGACCCGACATTGCTAGTGTCATAACCCTTGAGAATGCACTTGGACTAATTTTTAAGCCCATAGGTAGCCTTTTGAGTTGAGATTGTCCCTTGTTTGTTGAGAAAGGTGTAATTGGTTTACTATGTTCATCCAATTTCACTTGATGTATATTACTAGCGTAATCAGAAAACATACCAGAACTACTTCCATTAAATTATATTTTCCTCCGAGCTCGCTAGTGTTTGCTGTTCCTCCACTATTTCCTGCCTGGGTTATTATCACCTCTTTTTCTTCCTTCGATTCGGTCAACCCCATTTTACATTTTTTTTGCGGTTGGAGAAGGTCTTAATTGGTGATAATCTCAGTACCCACATTAGATTAATGGTCTTAAGAGCTTGTGAGAAACACAACATTACATTCATAGCGCTTCCTCCAAATTCTACACACTTGATACAGTCACTCGATGTAGCCTTTTTCCGGCCATTCAAATGCTATTTGCGGCAAATATTAGATGAATGGAAGGCGACGCCAGATGGACAAAGGATGCCGACAATTCCCAGAAATATTTTCTCTTCATTTTGTTAAGTTCTTTCTAATTTAGTCAATTTACAAAGGCTACAATTTAGAAAGGCTGGCATATTTCCTCTATGTGCAACCAAAGTTTTAGAGCGCTTGCCGTCATATATTGATCTCAATGTCATAGACCCAAATATAAGTGTTGTTTCTGATACGTTTATAAAATATATCGAGATGACAAGAAAACAAACAGTAGAACCAGGAGCATCCATAAAGGGACGAAAGAAGAAGCTTGATGTTGAGGGTAAAAGTATCTCAGCAGAAAACATTGAAAAACTTGCAATACCGTCTACCAGCAAAACTATAAGCTGCTCAAAGAAAAAAGAAAAAAGGAAAAAGCAAAGGCTAAAAGTTCCAGTGACGAATAAGAAATAGATAGATACTCCGTAGCTTCACAATCGTCAATAAACTTATCAGACATTGAACAGATCTTAGAAGAAGAGAATGAAGAAAATGTTTCAAATAAAGAGGTCGGTGATAGGTTTCTTCCAGTAAAACACAAATTTGTGATTCTGAATTATGAAGGAGAATACTGGTCTGGGCAGGTTACACATTATGGAAGTGGCCAGAGAAAGAAGATTGCCTTTTTATCATCAAGAGGATATTATATTATCTATACGCAAACCTCAACAGAAAAGCACCAAAAGGGAGATCTTTCATGTGCCTGAACTCCAGATAATATGGGGTAAACCAAACTGTCAACTTTGGAGGGTTTAACAAAAGCGAGCGTTGCTCAGCTTGATTTGTCAAGGATTCAAGATCATTTTCGTAAAGCTTATGGCACTCCATACTATAGCTACTTTTTATTTTCTCCAACAATGTCATCCATAATTTTCAATGAAGCTGCATCATAGCTGTACTCCAATCTAAAACCTTTAATTAAATACGAATCGATAGTCGCAGTGGTTTGGCGGCTACCCAGTGATGTGAGAGACTGCTGGGGCCCTTAGTTAGAATCTTTGCATTAGAAAAAACTATTTAACAATCTGGGATTTAGATTTACTTATACAAAATCTGACAGTATGGAAGGTAAAATTAGAAATATGAGCAACGCATTACCTCTATAATTTTGAGTTAGAATCATCATAATATAATAAAAATTTTTTGCAAAGAATTGGCGTTTTTGTCAGGAATTCTTGAGGAGTAGATGTACAGAATCACCCCACTGCCAAACATTCAGGTTTAAATGCCGTAACATCCTCAGAAATGCCTGTGAGATGTGTTGATAGAACAAGCATGTATAGGCTTGCTAGTCACCAGTATTATACTTGCAGATATATTAAAATATTTGTGTCTTCGTCAGCAATTGAACTTGTAATTTCACTTGCCGGGTAAATATGCAGAACCAACGTATTCAACTCCTTAACATAAAGATTTCTTCTTTTAAGCTTGTTTTCACTTTTTATTGCTGATGTAGTATATTGACAAAGTAGTATCATGTATTTGATTACGTACTTTTAGTACACTCAAAAACACATTAGATGTGCAATCGTAAAATATGCATTAAGGCAAATGCTGCAAGCTAATTCAAAACATCGGTACCTCATCCAAATCAAGTTGTGCTAGGGTTGTCTAGCGTGAGTATACTGCCTTACCTAACTGGCGATCTGAAGATCAGTCACATTTGGTTAATATAAAAGCTGATGTTGATGTGGTGATGATTCTTCTGTATTTTGAGCATTGAATGACTCAACATCAGAGTATAGTATCAATATGTTCAGAACACATGTGATATCCTTTCTGCTTCATGTGTAGCAATCTCCTTAAATCGTCTTATCATCACCATCATAGTGGATGGTAATCTCTTGCACATGGAGGCCACTTGATGATCCTAACCTGAGTCAATTATCGATCTACTATACAGTACTCAAAAACTTGGTGTTTGCCTTAGCATGGCACCTATCCGTGCTAAACACAATGGATTCAGTCTTGGTCTCCTAATCTTTTAAATTTTTTCGCTTTGTACTACCTTTCTTGATCTCTTGTTGAACTTTTCTATACCACTTATTTTAATTAGTATCGATGTATCGTCTGCATAAAGGTATGTTGCTTCGTTAATATTGAAAGACAGATCGTTGACATAGATATGTATATCAGGAAAAGCAGCGGATCTAGAATGGAACCTTGTGGTACTCCGCATTTAATGTCTTGAGGAGGTGCCTTGCAATCTTGCATAAACACGAATTGCATCCTGTTAGGGAGTGTTTCACAAGATACACCTCCTTTCTCCTTTTAACCTTCATTTCGGGCTAAAAGTGGTTAAAATGTCTAATCAAAATTTTATGAAAGTTACTATAAATCTGTTGTGCTGAGAGATTTAAAGCATCTAAGCACTAAGATGTATTTTATAAAATGCATGATCCCTAATACTTTCACCATCACAATTAATTTTAATGACAAATGTAATATTGTCTCGCGTCACCGTCATCATCGTCATTGTCGCAGCCCCTTCAGACTCCTGATATTAGTACCCCGTAGCGTCACATCTTTCCGAGCACATGATGCAGCCCTTCACCGCAAAGACATATACACACATACACTAATTTGATTCCATTCAGCGACAGAGAGCGACGGGTGTAGCAGGAGCAATCGGGGGAAGACATTACATCGGAGGAATCCATTCAGAAAAACTACTCATCGCCGTTCGTCCTTTTCCAATATTAAACTTGTCTCTCTCCGATCTTTCAAACATCACATCAGACACTCCGGGATGAAAAGCATGTGGCGCCGTAGGCGGACGTCTGCCGAACGTAGGATACATAATTATAATCATTTCACGAAACGCACACTGTGTAGAACTGCGTCTCGCCCGCAATGATACATATAGGTATGTATGAATACAGGGTGTTCACTTACGTAAAGTACAAGTTACGTATGAAATGAGAGAATAATTTTAAACGTGGAAAATATGTAGTAGAACTGAGGCTTTAGCAATCAGTTATCTAACAAGATGTCCATACGAAAGACTGCTGAAATTTAAAAAACCAATATGACATTAAGTGAAGAAATCAGACATTTTAACAGTAGAAAATGTCAGCTTATATATAAGGCCTGTTCACGAAATAAAGAAGCTAAGTTAGCCATGAAGCCAATGTAAGAATTGTTTTGATCGGTGCAGGCGTAGATATGTCGGGCAATCGATTTATGTCAACATGAGATTTGGCAAAGAAATATTCAGAGTGATAAGAAAAGCAATGATATGCAGACACGCAAGAGGAATAAAAGAACTGCCACGCAATTTGAAAGAGCGTGGTTAGATGCTATTTTTTGAACAAATTTTTGGTTAACAATCGCGAAAGGTGCATTTTGATGGACGATGGACGAAAGACATGCCGACTTGCTCGGATTTTAATTCTACACGATGGAAGTTGGCGAAAAAGTTTCAGATAGAGATAGAAGTGTGGTATGATAAACAACTTGTTAGCGTGGCTTAAAAAGTTCAAATTTCGTTAGAACCAGTACAACCCATGTTGAAGACTACCGACAGCAGTATATTACGTAACGCCTCGTCCCATTCTATCGCAAGTATTCAGAATCCCCAATATTTTGACCTGATTTGGCGTTAGCTCACTATTCTCACAAAACTTTAAATTAATTCAAACAGCAGAACGTTGGGTCTATTGAAAGGTATTGGGTCAACATCAAGCCAGAGATATGAATGCCTTCAAAAGATGTTCGAACGCAACTGATCGATATGTTTCACAATCTTCAATTCAGGCACTAATGGCAGATGTTCGGGAAAAACTGCGAGGTTTGGCTCAATCTTAAAAATTGAATTTATTGTACTATACTTTAGATTTTTTTTGCTGTCAGATATTGTAGGTAACATTTGGCTGCTTTATTTCGTCAACAGGCCTTAAGGGAAGCTAACGACAAATGTTTTTTATTGTTATGGTTTTTGAAACATAAAACTACAGAACGGTTGCTTTAGGTTGCTGTGGTCTAAGCACTAAGTTGTAAACAGGATAGTCGTTCATGTAGAGGTAGATGATGGACTCAAATTATGAAAAAAAAAACGACACCAACCTCGGTTAAAAGACCCTTTCAGGGAGAAAAATGAAAGTAGAAAAACCATCTAAAAAGTAACTATTCGAATCAAAAACAAAGCTACGCCGAAAAAGTGCACTAAATGAATTTAATCAAAATCAAGTGCATAATCTACAAAATTCGGAGCCTTCACAATACAAAACTGAAATCTTGAAAGCTTCTAAATATACTTCTATAGTCAAACGTAAATTTGTGTCAGAACTGTGATCTCACAACTTCATCGAGACAGGTTTGATTTGACACAAATAGTATGTATGTAGTTGGAGCAAGAAAATCGACATTGAAGGTTTCCTGACGAAAAAAAAAAGCTTCCTGTTAGTAAACTGTATAATCTCCTCACTAGATTTAGCGATCATACTATTATTCTTGCTATAAAGTTTGTTGGCAAGTTTTTTCTCTAAATTCAAAAATTTTCTTTGTTTTTTTAGTCTAGGAGTTTTTGTGTGAACAGTTGACTAGAACATCTACATTTAAACCAACGGTGTTTGCACATATGTACATCTATATAAACATTTCTGTTTGACAAATGAAAACTATTGGTCGTGCTTTCTTGCTGTCTGAATTGTAACTTCAGAACTACAGAACTAAGGCGACTACGAACTTTCAGAAAAATAAAGCATCATTAAAAAATACTCTACTAGCAGATATATAACTGTAATAAGTGATTGTAAGGAACACAAAAACCAGACTGAAATCGATGAATTGGCGGACTTGAAGAATTAAAATATTACACAACATTAAAACTATAGCAGAATGCAAATGATTTGATTCACTTGAGTGATAATAAAATTCTCAAACTTAACTCGATAATAAATAGTATCCTATGAAATATTTTAGTAACAACTGTTCAAACTCTGACGGAAGAGTTTTCAAACTGCAGTCTCAGTGTTAAAGTGGTTGTTTCTGATGTGATTCATGTATCAATTCACTATAAAAAGAAGAGTTGTATTTGCTTAAAAAATTGACCAGAACTTGTCAATGGACACTGGGAATTGGAACATAGATGAGTCTCATACAACCTTGAAGGATCTGGAGGAAAAAACTGCAAACCTAACCAATTACATTCGTTAGATGGATCTCCTCAAGAGGCTGCTAGTGATGAACCACAAACTCTCAATGGTCATGCCTTAACTGAATGATCTGACTAGCTTTTCGGTAGCACAATCTTGCTAGTTGCCCTGACGAATCCAGGTAGAGCGGAATTTTAGTGGATCTGCAGTAACTTTCTTGCAGCTTTAATTTCTTTAAGCTACTTTCGAGTATGATGATTGCATTCTTTTTCTTTTCGTTATGTCTGCTTGTTCTTCCAACCTCAATTTTTTTTTCTTGCTTTTATTAGACTTCGATAATTTCGAAATTTTTGAAAGTCCTGTTTGAACTTCATTAGAGTATTTGGGGGGTGGGAGAGTTGAATGTTTTTTATCTGGATTAGTAGTGGACTTTTATGTTAAAAAAACTTCACACTGACAACAACTGAAGACGTTGACACACTTCGCATAACCGTGGTAGAGTCCTTTAAAGGTGGTAAAGTCCTGTTTGAACTTCATTAAAGTATTTGGGGGGTGGGAGAGTTGAATGTTTTTTATCTGTATTAGTAGTGGACTTTTATGTTAAAAAACTTCACACTGACAACAACTGAAGATGTTGACACACTTCTCAAAACGATGGTACAGTCCTTTAACACCCTCAGAAAAATAGTTTTGTCTTGGACTGTTAAACACTTGTTCACCTCTATCATAACTGTCTCATCGTCCCGAAAGTGAATCCTACGAAGATGTTCTTTGAGTTTGAGCCACTAGTGAATTACGGCCATTGAAACACAGCTGCTGTGGGCAAGAGCAGCTAACTTCCGCTCCTTTTTTCTTTGAGGGAGTCACGTACTTTTAAAATTAAAGCAGCATTAATCTGACCACGTGGTAAAAAGTCTATAAGGATAAGTCCTTCGGCAAACGACCATTATCTTCACCGCAGATACTGTTGCACGAAACTTTCGAGGGGGTGGTGAACCCTTTTCGATATGAATTACTTCGTCATCGTTATTTCTCTATAGCAATGATAATAAATAATGTGAATCTCCGATACAGTATGTCTGGAAATATGAGTTCTATGATGACGCAAATACTCTATTTGTTGAGTTGTAGAGGACGGAGCAGTGGTTTCGCTTGTGATTACCATCATATTGCATTTAACATGTTTCTTGATATTGTATTAATAGATGCTTTCCTTTTGTGAAACTTCCGTTTAACAGGAAACCAGTGCATTGGCTTAGAGAGGTTTTGCACTTTAAGGATGAATAAATTAGACGTTTTCTTTTGCACCCAGTGATCGAATCAAACCAGGGAATTTGCAATCATTCGCTGTTCTTTCGATCAGTGATTAATCCCCACCCTAACCATAAACGTGATCACGATCGGTAAACCCCTTTCCCCTTTGAATCACTCATTTTTGATGATTGGATTGATCGAATCATATAATTATAACCTAAAATCCGTCAACGTCCGTCAATTTTGACCAAGGGGGTGACCAAGGTATTATTTTAATTTCTATAAACAAAATAAATCCAATTTATGAAAAATTATACTTAGTTTATATGCTTCAACAATTTTTCTAATACATTAATTTTCTCTCTTCCAATTTAATATGTTCATAATGACGCTTCTGTTTAGTTTCTTCCTTTGAGGTCAAATATGTCTTCTTCATCTCATGATACTCTCTGGTTAATGTATGTAGATAATGTTTTGCTCTTCTTTACAGTTGGGAGGGCAGATCGTTCCGAATCCTCTGATACTGTTTGCGATTCTGAATTATCAGTCTGTATGGTTGAAGTGGAAGATGATGCATTTTTTAGGTGTTCTTCATTTTGACAGTCTACAGATATTTCAGAACCACTTGCCCCAACAGCCAACACCACAGAAGAATCCGTTTTATTACTACGTTTGTCATCAATTCTTTCAAAAGATTTATGTCATCGCACATTTTCTTTCTATTTCTGCTGGTGACCTCTAAAATATTTTCTACTAATCACTAACATATTACATCTCTTATATAAATAGGTATAGAATGCTACTTACGTTGTATCCATAGGTTGCCATTCTTTCAGAAATCATCGTCCAGATTTCTTTACGTCTTTTTGCCATTAAAAAGTCATCTTTGTGTTCACCATATACAGGATGTCCAGCCTAAGATGCAACGGTCCATAGCCGATTTATTATTAATTTTTTGAAAAAATGTTTCAAATAAATAATAATAATAATAATAATAATAATATTTCTTTATTATTACCATAAATAAAAAAAAAAATACAAATGAACATCGAAGTAATGATTTAAAAAAATCAAATACGGTAATAAACGGTGACATTCAGACCTTTGTGAAAACACAGTGTCTGTTTTTCAATATCACCGTTAAATGTAAAAATATGAAAATAAGTGCACATGAATAAGGCACACAGACAATATTAAAGGAGAAAAAAAAAAAGTGAACAATGAAAGAATACTTATATAAAACACAGAAAAATAAAATAATATGAAATCAACAGCCCAGCACACAAAGAGAGAAAATAAAATTCGGGTTGCATGACAGTGTCCCACTATACCGCTGAGCCCAGCAACACCCGACGCATGTATCGTCTAAAGGGAGCTACAGAAGTGCAGAGGAGAGAAAGTGGATATGCGTTGCGAAAACGTGCGATATTGAAAGAGAATGACCGTTCGAAAAAGGCACTGCGATGGGTAGGAGGTGTAATATAGTGGGGAAAGCGAATATTAATGTTATGCACATCGCTCCTAAATGTCAGTCTTTGATAAAGATAGGGCGGAGTCTTTGTTGTTAACACCTTATAGTAGAATGTGTACCGATGAAGCAGCCGACGATGCTCCATACTGATCCAGTCTAACTCATTTAACTTGTGGGAGACGTGTTGAAACTTTTTCAATCCAAAAATGAAACGTATGCAAGCATTCTGTGCTACTTGTATCCTTCGCGATGTAACGCTGTCCAGGCAAGGACCGTAAACCACGTCGCAGTAATTGAAATGAGATAAGACTAGAGCATCAGATAGAAGACGCTTGGTAGGTATGGATAGATAATGTCTATGCGAATATAACATTTTCAGATTGCCGTAGGCATTACGAATACATTTCATAATGTGATCTTTAAATCTAAGACTGCGATCGAACTGCAATCCCAGACTCATGGCTTTCTCAGAGAAAGGCAAAACTGTATTATTGATTCTGATGGACAAGTTATCGGTAGCAAATATAATATCATTTTTCTTTCCAAAAAGAAGAACGGATGTTTTGTTTGTGTTAATATTCAAGGAATGCTGTTCGGCAAAACCAACAATATTAGCAAGGTCCGAGTTAATAGAAGCATTTGCTGACGCAAGATCGGACTTATTAAAGGAAAGGTAAATCTGTGTGTCATCAGCGTAACAGTGGTAAGAACAATGATTAAGGCACTTATGCAACTTGGACGTATATAAAGTAAATAGTAGTGGACCTAAAATAGATCCCTGCGGGACTCCATTTCTCACTGGGAGGGTATTCGATGTTTTGCCAGACAGCTCCACCTCCTGGCAACGGAAGGACAGGTAGCTTTGAATCAGCCGAGACGCACTCGGACCAAAACCGATGGAGTCGAGGATAATTAATAAGAGTTCATGATTAACGGTGTCGAATGAGCGTGAGAAATCTAGAAGTATTAAGCAAGTAATTTTGCCCTGATCAGTTGCAGTGAAGATGTCATCTGTCACGGCAGTTAGAGCAGAAGCACAGTTGTAGCCAGGACGAAAGCCAGACTGATAGGGAGGTAGGACCTCAGCTAAAGTAATGTAATAACGTATTTGTTCCTCTAATAATTTCTCAAACACCTTAGATATCGCACAAAGAATACTGATGGGACGTAAGTCCGATAAGGATTCAGGGCGCTTTTTCTTGGGTAGAGGTAAAATCCTAGACTTTTTCCAGGCACTGGGAAAACAGCTACCTGAAATGGACGCGTTGCAAATATGCGTTATAAAGGGCACGATGAAGGGGCAGCATAATTTAATGTGTTCAATGCCAAAGCCATCACACCCAATCGACTTGGAGGACATTTTGTTTATAATGCGGAGAACATCGGTATCAGTTACGCTATGAAAGGCAAATTTATCACCGAGTGCCACATGGCTGTTTGATTCAAGGTTAGCGTAAAAATTAAGAAGATGAGGGTGAGAATTTGGGGCTACAGGAGCAGAGGTGAAAAAGTGGTTTATGTGGTCAACATTGGACAGATGGTCAGGCAAAGACTTATCACTGCTAGAACCTGGGAGAACATTAAGAGCTTTTAGATCTGACCAGAAAGTTTTGGCATTTCCAGTTCGGGCGCGATGGTCCAGGTAGGCTCTCTTTTCCCGCCTGATAGCACTGGTGGTTAAGTTCCTAAGGTTCTTGTAGTAGGAGAAATGCGCCGGATTACGGGTTCGCTTAAATCTCGAAAAGGCTCGGTCTCTAAGTTTCTGCATCGTTTTAATCGTATCCGTTATCCAAGGCTTTCGAGGGTGGCTAATTTTGCATGTGCGGTAAGGCGCATGAACATCAAGCAAAGTGATAATAATAGAATTAAAGATGCCAACTTTCTCATCAATGTCGCAGGTGTCAAATATTAGCTGAAATGGACTATTGATTAAATGGAAATAGAAGTCATCGTAAATAAAGTGTTTGAAGTCTCTGTATGTTTTGAGGAAGGGCTCAGTACGGGGAACAGGTATGTATATCCATTATGCATGACACAAAGCTATGATCTGAAAATGTTGCCTCGAATCAAATTCTACACATTTTAAAATCAGTATCAGTAATGGCGGACTTCCAGTTCTACTGTAAGTAGATACCAACTTTATTATTTTAAATGGAACACCCTATATATTATTGCAGTTTTTGATTCCTTATTAAATTTAAAGGGCACTTTATTCAGCTTACATTGAGTCTTGTACCGTTTCCGAATTACGTGACGTTTTTAAAAAAAAATGACATCTGCAGCGTCTTCGGTGTTTGGAAATATCTCCGTAACTGCGAAAGCTAGAAACATGCGGTTTTCAGGTTTCGCTTAATCATGAAATAGGTCACGTCTTTTATTAGAAAGTTGTTGCATTTATGTTACAGGGTGATTAAATAGGGATCTGTAATTTTCCAACATTAAAATCATGAATAACTTGATTTTTTTAAATAGAATAGTATAGCAATTTTTACATAAATGGATGTAAAATTTGATTTTCTTCTGTTTTTATACGGATATTATTGTGTCTATTTCCAACGGTTTTGGAGATATTTCCGATTTTTCAGTTTTTTACCATCCCCACGTATTGCGAAATGCTGGCACTTTCCCCTAGCATTTCACCAGGCTTGGGACTGGCAGCAATAATACTGGCATGCTTAAAAAGTGGCCATCAAAACACAATAGAACCACTAGAAACAAACAAAATGGTGAAAAATGCTATTGAGTTGTTTCAAGCGACATTGATATAAAATCAAAATAGGCTTCGAAACAAATTAGGTATCTAACTGTCAGTAGTGTTCTAAGTGTCAGAACTGACGTTCAGAGTATTATTTCGTAAGATAACAATTAAAAATGTCGCTTACTCAAGAAGAATTAGTGGATATGGTTTTCGTTCTCGGTGAATGTAACAGAAACGTTTTGTTAGCGTCAAGAGTTTATGCACACTATTATCCAAATAGAGCAGCATTTCTGTCGCCACTGGATAGGTTTACAGGTACTGGATCTGTAAAACGTACAAAACTGAACCCCGCAATAACTCCGTACTGACGAAAGAAAATCAGTTGCAAGTATGTTAGCAGTGCAAGAAAATGCAGGATCCAGTGTGCGCGAAATAAGTAGAATGACTAATGTCAGTAAATCTTCGGTACACAGCACTTTAAGAGCACATAAGTATCATCCGTATCGGATCCAGTTGCAACAGGAAATTACTGCAGACGATTTTCAAACGAGACTGTTGCTTTGTCAGTGGGCAATTGAAAGAAATCATCATGATGTGAACTTTTTCGAGCGAGTGATGTTTTCAGATGAAGCTCCCTTCCGCAAAAATGGATTTGTAAATCGTCACAACTGCCATTATTATAACACACAAAATCCCCGTCGATTTATTGCTGCTCATAGTCAATATAGTAGATGGTCAGTGAATGTGTGGGCAGGTATCATTGGGGAACATATTAAAGGCCTGTTTTTTCATAACCAACGGCTGACGGGTAGGGTTTATATGGAATTTCTTCAAAATAGTATGGGCGTTTTGTTAGAAAATATTCCACTGACTACACGTTTACTGATGTGGTTCCAACACGATGGTGCCCCACCACACAATACTGTCGAAGTTCGTCAGTTTTTGGATGTGTCTTTTCCGGACCGCTGGATTGGACGTGGAGGACCTATCAGACGGCCCCCGAGATCGCCAGATCTTACAAGCTGCTATTTCTTTTTATCTGGTTTTATTAAAAATAAAGTTTATGAGACGCCACCAACAACTCAAGATGATATGCGCCATCGTATTTCAAGAGCGTTTCAAGAAGTCACGCCAGAAATGCTCAGAAATGTTCAAAATTGTTTGCAAAAGCGATTTCAATTGTGTAGGGCCCAAAACGGACAGCACTTCGAACATTTAATGAAATAAATAATAGTGTTGTACAAATTCTATTATCCGTGCTAGGTTAATCTCCAAATATTTCAGAACACATTTTTGTAAATTCTACATGTTTTTTTCTTTCGAGTTTTGTTTGTTTCTAGTGGTTCTATTGTTTTTTGTTGACCACTTTTTAAGCATGCCAGTATTATTGCTGCCAGTCCCAAACCTGGTGAAATGCGAGGGGAAGGTGCCAACATTTCGCAATACGTGGGGATGGTAAACTGAAAAATCGGAAATATCTCCAAAACCGTTGGAAATAGACAGAATAATATCCGTATAAAAACGGAAGAAAATCAAATTTTACATCAATTTATGTAAAAATTGCTATACCATTCTATTTAAAAAAATCAAGTTATTCATGATTTTAATGTTGAAAAATGACAGATTCCTATTTAATCACCCTGTAACATAAATGCAACAATTTCTAATCAAAGACGTGCCCTCTTTCATGATTAAGCGAAATCTGAAAACCGCATGTTTCCAACTTTCGCAGTTACGGAGATATTTCCAAACACCGAAGACGCTGCAGATATTTTTTTCGAAAAACGTCACCGTAATTCGGAAACGGTCGAACTTAGACTCAATGTAAGCTTAACAAAGTGCCTTTTAAATTTAATAAGGAATCAAAAACTGCAATAATATATAGGGTGTTCCATTTAAAATAATAAAGTTAGTATCTACTTACAGTAGAACCGGAAGTCCGCCATTACTGATACTAATTTTCAAATGTGTAGAGTTTGATTCGAGGCAACATTTATTTGAAACATTTTTTCAAAAAATTAAGTCGGCTATGGACCGTTGCATCTTAGACTGGACACCCTGTATAGTTATCAGTAAAAGAGTTTCTTCATTTGACCAGAACTCCGGATGTGATGTAGTTAAAGTAGCTTTGTTACTGGTTAATTGTCTTCAATATCACAAAGTATACAGTCTAAAATTTTACAAAAAATGCTATTACTATTACAAATTTATACTGTATGACAAGTCCTACTTTTACAACATAAAATTAGGGCCTATAGGAATATACATGCAGATATTTCACATAGTTATTTAGCTTAGCAAACTGCACGTCTAAAAAAAATTAAATTTTCGCAAATTGTTGTGTTTGAATGTCAAAGACTCGTTTTTAGGATATGAACAAAAACCAGTGATGTATTGAAGAATAGGAAACTCGAACTGAAGAACTGAAGCTCGATAGTGGTGGACTATTTAGGAACAACTTAAAATCATTTGGAAAAAGTTTTACCTTCTATGATAGTGTACAAATTTAGTTCCAAATAAATCTACTTATGTAGTTTTCAGTGCTTTAGCAATGACTTATCTCTATATTTTGTTTCTTCTTTCTCAGATCGATCAACTATAATCAATTTAGTTTCAAAACCTGTATTACGAGTAAGTTACTTTTGATGGAATTATTGATAATCATGATTATGAATTATAACCTTTATATATTGCTGTTATGTGCATTTGTACTCCCAACCCGAAAATTCATAAACATTTTAAACTTCTCTGCAAGTAGTTCTCATCGTAATGCATGCTCAAAAAAATTTTTTTAATACAGAAAAGCATGTTTATCATACTCAATATTTTATTCTGTTGAATTTAATTATTGCTTGCAATTGTAAAATACCCTGTATATTAAAAAAAAAGAACTTCTAGTCCAATTTAATGTACCATCTTCCTTTTTTTATCGATTTTACATCGTTGCACACTCTCTTGTTTCTAGTCTCTTTGCCTGCGAGGGGTTTTATTTCTAATGACACCACTTTTGCCGACAAAAATATAGATCATTAAAGCAGGTCCACGTATTTTCGGCTGCACAAACGCAACTGCTCTGGTGTAGACGAATGATATTAATTTTTTTTTCCTTATATTACTATGATGACGGGCGAAGAAATTATATACCTTCTTCTTCCAACAGTGTTCCGTGCTTCGTTCCAATTAAAATGTGAATAGTTTTATTCGTACCGAATTCTAGTAAAAGATGCGAAATAACTGGACGGTCGGAACGGTCATAATAACATTAAATTTATTTTGGGAGATGTGTGTCATTAGATATGAAAATTTCTGTTAGCAGTTGTAATTATATGATTTTAAACAAGAATGATACGTTTGAGTGGCATCGGTTGAAACACGACTTTACGTTAGCGATCAAAAAAGACAATTCCAAGGAAGGTTAAAGAGCAATAGATTTGTTTCATTGTTATACGACGAGTAGTAATATATAACAATTGTATTTGCATCAAAAAGAATTTATTCAATTCTGTGTAAATAAACTATCTTTGTTATATTAATTTACATACATTCAATATTCAAATTCATCCTCTCTCAATAATATAAGAACTGGAAAGCATCAACTCCCCCTTTTTTTACGACGGAGAGGGTGAGTTAACACGCAGTCCCCGGTATGAAGCTTATAAAAGGGCGCATGAATTGAAATATTGATTATAAAACGGGGTGGGCGGGTGCGGCGTCGAGAGGGAGAGGGGTAGGAAACGACGACGTAAATGTACAAAGTCTTTCCGTGCGATGCTACAACCATTCGGAGTTACCAGGGTACGATGTCCCCAGCAGTCACCACGCCACTAGTTTGACCCCCCAGTTAGTTGCCTACGCCTGCGCGTCCTCCCCCAATGGAAGAAAGACTCCGGCGAAGGGTGAAAAGTTCCGACCGGAAGTAGAGCGAGCTTTCGGCCTTTAGTGCTTCCGCTAAAATGGAAGAATGTATGTACCTACGTGCAGCAACTACTTTTTTTTCTATACGATGCGTTTATGTATTTTGCTTGTTCGACTATGTATTTGTATGTATCTACTTATTATATTATGTATTCATGCATATATGAATGCTCTTTGTTGTTTTATATGAGGGGTCCAAATATGTATCTTACGATTAAAATGTATTTTTTTGAAATGTGTCATCATTGATGATGACGTTCTTAAAATCAAAGTGTTTTTACATTTTCAATATTTAATAAGGACCTTTTGTGTGTAGTACCATCAATTAACAAATTATCAACATAAGCTATTGCTGTAAATATGCTTGAACAATCTTGTAATATATACATAGATCACTTTTTGAGCGAAACATTCTATATTTCTTTACACATTTGTCCCAAATCATATTTAGCTGCTAAGACGAAAATGTGGCGGCTAAAAGAATAGCTTATCACCAGTCAGTAAGAGCAATGAGTACAATAAATACTCTCTTTACTATCATTTTATCAAATTGAGACACATTGAGGATCTGGGAGCATAAAAACCCACCACAAAACACAAACAAAAACACTATCGTTTCCTTTTTTTTCAAATAAGACACTTGAAACTCCTGATTCATTGTTGGCTAGGGTTTTAGTAAGAAAATGTTTGACTGTTTTCTTTATTTGACGTTTTATGGAAAGATAATCGTTTGATGTTACTTATAACAATCCTTAGAATCCGTAGAGCCTTTACTTATCACTTTAGATAGTTTTCTTTCTAATTTTCTTCCATTATTGTCCTCTGACTCCCAACCATAGGTCAACCAGAATGCCGGGGCAGTGATGACGCGTTCTGAATGAGTGCTCTCTGCACCTCTCTGACTTAAGCGCAGCTGCCACAGGATTCGGGTCAACTTTCTTGCAGCTTTAATTTATTTTAGCTACTTTCGAGTATCATGATTGAATTTTTTTCTTTTCGGTGTGTCTGCTTGTTCTTCCAGCCTCCATTTTTTCGGGATATACGAAATAATTTTACATCTTTTCTTGCTTTAATTGGACTTAATCGTTCGATAAGGATTCCTGTTTGGACTTCATTAGAGTATTTGGGGAGTGGAGGAGTTGACTGTTTTTATTTCTGGATCGGTGGTAGATTTTTATGTGGGTAAAACCATCATCAGAAAAGAACAGCTTGTTAAATGGCCAAATATCTGGCTTGCTGATACCACGTGGAATATTGCAGTGGTATGTAACAAATGGATAATGTTTTCTCTGGATTGTTTGAATGCTGTTGTGTTGTGTACAATTAAACATTCTTTCCAAGAATTTCTGAGTTAATAATACGAAATATATAAATACATTCAAGTTCAAGTCAAAAATCATTTCTTCGGCATACGACCATTATTTTGCCCGGAGATACTATTCCACGAAACCTTCGAGGGGGTGGTGAACCCTTATGCCTGCATTGCATACTCTACCTTTTCGATTCTGAATTATAATGGGGAACCCAAGTTTTATCCACAGTAAGGAATCTTGCTAGGAGGAGTTTAGGATCTCGCTTAATGATGGTCAAGTTCATGTTTATGTATCCATCGTGCAGCCACCTTTTTGAGACTTAATTCTTTATGTAAAATTGTTTCTACGCTACCTATTGAGAAGCCACAAGTCTGAGCTATTTTCTAATTAGACTGTTACCCATAATGCATTAGAATTTTATATCAAATTAAACTATGAACCTGTAATTTTGTCTGTTTATATGTTAGTCCTTGATACTTTATCTCACACGGTAAAGATCCTTGTAATGGTATACGGCGAAGTGTGAAGAGATTAACAGCGAAGACAAGTCTTCAAAGGACGAGGCATCACTGACGAAGCATGGTACCACTTTAGCAGTGTTTCATAGTTTTCATAATTCACACAGAATTTTGAGCAAGATGGTGCCACACCTCAAACGGCAAATATAACAATGATCTTTGTAGAATTTTACGATAACCTTTCAATAAACAGGAATCTGTGGTCTCCTCACTCACCTGATCTTGCTCCGTTGCATTACTGATGCAAATAGAATAGTATTGCCTGAAGTATTAATCGAAATCTTCTACAATATTAAGAGAAAAGTTAATACATGCCTGGAAAGAAATGATGAACATTTTCAACATCTCTTGTAATAATTATAATAATAAAGTTTGTACATCATCCAGCTTTCACCTTCAGTATTCGAGCACTTGCATCTCTGCTTGTTTTGAAGATCTACGTATGATTAACAAGTTTCTTTTAGAGCTAATCCTTTTCCTATTACCACACAATATTTTTGATTCAGCACATTTTTTACTAAACTTGATTCACTAGTGACCTATTGATCACCTAATCTTAACTTGAACGATGTTTTGATTCGGTTTGAATGGACCCAAAATAAACTATTTATTGAAAATAGATTTTTTAAATCTCATACCTAATTTTAAAATCTATGTTTTAAACACCATTAAAAGAATATCTTATGATTCTCAAGGCTATAGAATATCGTTTTTATCTTACACAGGAAAAAAAAACTCGCAAGAAACTCAAAGCGAACCTCATTATTTTGCACGCTAATAAATTGAGTAATAAATTGCACGTATTAGAGTTCCACAGTTCGCGCCGCCACTTCTATATAAAGCGAAACCAATACTGACATATCTATAAAAGAGAAAATGAATTCTATTAAAACTTGCAGACTCGAACACAGTGCAGCTCTTAACTAAAGCTGTAATTATTCCAGTTCAATTCCAGTTAACTTAAGCAGAAAGCGACTATAAACACCACTTTCCGCGCATCTACGGCAGAAAAGACAAAAAGACAGGGAGCACCAGTCTGACTATCTCGGAGAAGTCTTTATACAAATGTAACAGTGGATAATCGAGAAAAACCATTAGAAAATGTACTATCGTCGACATCTTTTTCTGAACATATTTATATAGTACTAATTTATTGCTTATTGTTTATTTTATACAAGACTCTCACATTTCTTTTTTAAATCGATTACACACATTATATATTTACGTCTCTTCTTCTAGATAACCCTTACTAATATGTACTGGTATGTCCCCAATTAATTGTCCACGACTGTATGTGTGGCAGTATTACGACCGGAGAGGCGAAAGAATCCATCGCGAGTACAGAGATCGTACAGCGCATACTTCGACATTTTTCACGGTCACATAAAAGAGGTTTCTTCTTTTGAACACCGCTGCGATATGCGAGACATTTTATTATCAAATAAGAGAGACCGATGCGGAGTTTATAGGCCGTATTAATGGTAACATCGGTCAAGAAGAAGACAGTCACGGGAATTTTTACCATTTTTGGCCGGCCGCATAACGTTTGAAAATTTGCTCGGAATTACTCATAGGGTTCTTCCAAGTAAAGACAAATGCTGTTATCTCATCGCTGTATGTACGTTTTCCGATCCGTATGGTTGTAAATATGTTTATGGTTATTTCCAGATTATATTGTATTGTAAAGGATTTAGGAATCTTAGGTTTGCTGTAGATACGGAAACTTCCATGGGTTAGTGTTTTTCAATCGTAAAGTCATATTCCAGCACCAATGCCAAATATGTTTTGATATAGATATTGCTCATTTATACTTGTTTTGACAGTTAGATTATGTACCAATTATGTTTTTGTCCGCCAAAAGGTGGCATCTTCTTTTCTTCCGATAGAGACTAGACTTCTTTCCTGGGTTGTCTTCTGGAAACGCCAAAGAAGTGTTTCCCTCCAACGAAATGCAATTTGGCTCTCTGTTTTGCAAGTTCTACTATATCATTTCCTACAGTACTGGCTTGTTATTGTTGGCCAGTTGCTTAACTTGAATTCGACACTCCAGACTAGCTTAAATTCAAAACTCTATGAGACGATGAAGTGGTCTTAATGCTAAAGAATTTTGATAAAAGATCCGTTTTTAAATTATGACGGACCATTATTCCATTCGTCGTGGCTTGGAAGCAACATTCTGAATGCATGATCATGATCTAGTAAAATAGATATGATAGATATAAGCTCCTGACACGAGCACGAGAATGAAGAAGTAGAAGACCAGGTACACAGAATTACCAACATCAACCAAGCAAACTGAAACAAACCGAACTAAATAATTGGCCAATTTTCTTAAGCTTAGGTCAAGCTTTTAATCATGCAGGTCGTCATAGACTGACAAAATTTTATGCCCTTAGAGACGACATTGTAAGCTAAGCTTTAATGGGAGAAGCAGGTGTCGAATAGGAGTATTGAATTAGGCTTTAAATACAAAATCTATCAATGGTACCAATTGATGGTTATGAATGATATGTAGAAGTACTATTTTATAACTACACAACTAGCTATAGATAACAGTAATGAAGTATGTACTTACTTGTTAGTTCTGTTAGCTGTACCTACAATTCAGTCAAGATGCTAAATTCTTAGGATTGGTTCTAGACTCGAAGCTAACATGGAACCAACATCTTGAACAATGATAGACAGGTGTAAATGTTATGATTGCGAAACCATCAGGATTAAAGTCACGTTAACCTATAGTTACCTGAGTTGGTGGACTCGTTGAATATTTACTTAAAGTGAGAGATAAGAATAGAGGCATATAGACTAAAGTTTGGTGGAAACTGAAGAACCCAGAATTCTTTGTGGCATGCCAGAATAGAGATCAAAATCACAAATCCCATCTTTGAAATGGGCTGTAATACGATGATTCCCAAACTTTCCTTCAACAAACCCTTCAATCTAGGACGACTATATTGGGATGGATGGGGAGTAAAAACCACCTAAATTATTTTAAGCTGCGTGAACCGAGTTTTGACGCGGTATTTGAATCACTCCTTCCTATTCTGGAACGAAGTATAGCAATAGAGGCTTCTGATCGAAGAGCACTGGCAAAACAACCTGAGGGTGAGTTGATTTATATCCTATCGGATGTCAGGCGACCCTAAGGACACTAGTATCAGATAACCTCGAAATTAGCTTGGGACTGTATGGAAAACACAATAAAATCACTTTGGAGTACGATAGATTTCGAGGCATACGGGCATACCAGGCAACAAAATACCAACTAAGCTAGGAAGAAAGGGTTCTGAAACAACATTTACTGCACCTGAACCGGATCTGGCACTAACCAAGATTGCGATACAGGCGTGCGGTGGCTGAGTGAGTACCAAAAGCACACTGGAACAAGGGTGGAGGAGTGAAGGAGGGGGTGGCAGATACACAGCCAATGGATGATGGGGTAGCCATCATGGTATTTTACAGCTAAGATTCTTTTAATAAGATATGGCTGTCTAAAGAAGTACCTACACAGAATTGTCATCTTCAGGATGAGCCTTGTAATGAAGAGGAGAAGACAGCTTGCCATTACATTGTCTTCGAATGCGTTATATTGGAACGGCGGAGACTGCTACTGTTAAAAGCAAAAAACCGAGTGATAGGACTATCGAAAAAAGATTTAGCACACAAGCTACTAACCCCAGTGCTAAGGATGATGGAAGAACCTGAATCATACCTAGGACAAAAACAAACTTAGTTTGATTCATGGAAACTCCTTCATTAGTTTAGTTATTGATTCAAGTTCCAACTGAAAGAGCCACGTTGATAAGGTTGTTCTGTGCCTTCTGATTACTGTTTAGCATACTTGCGTTTAGAGTTGTCTTTCTAGAAATAAATAAACTCTATCCCATCGGAATAATCTGCGATTTAACAAAGGCCTTTGATTGTGCCAAGCATAGCTTGCTGGTCAGCAAACTGCATTTGTTGGGATTTAGAGGAAAAGTTTCGGACTGGATAGTATCATAACTATCTGGAAGAATTCAATTGGTTGAAATAGAAGTTAAAACAGTGAACGAGAAGAAAACGTTCAGATCTTCCTTTTTACTATCGCCTATTGGCGTTCCGCAAGGATCTATTCTTGGTCCCATTTTATTTTCTTTATTTAACAATAATATTGCTAAATTCTTATTTGATTACTACTTGATTTGCTATGCTGACGATACTACCTTACTTATAGCGGAGGAATCGAATCAAATGGAAGACGCTACTAATGCCATACCTAGTTGAAAAAATTTGGTTTTGTGGAAATGGACTTTCTTTTTCTTTATCTTTTAATTTTGTACAAAAATAAAATTTTCTTATTTTTTTTCTAATTTTATATTATTTAAAAAAATTATGATTCAACATACCAATTGTTTTATATCACTATTTGGAGGATATAAGGTCATCACTCTAAAAACCAATGACGTCATAGAAAAAAATTGTATGTCAAAAGATGCCGTTTTAAAAAAGAAAATTTACTTGTCCGAGCGTTTTTCCTAAAAATGTAAGATAATGCGGTTATAAGCTTGGTTCCAAACTTTATGACCACACTGTATAATTTTATCTGTAAGGCACTCACACGAGGATACTTGAACTGTAACAAACATGCAGGTCACTATTTCTGTGAAAAATGTACTGCTTTGTTTTTGGTTGCTATTGCTTGACACTGGACATAATTTTGATTTTTCGAACTACAAAATGCTAAGGTGATGGAAATGATAGGAATCAAAGAATAAACTCTATAAACGACAGATGTGAATTAGCACAATTCTCCATCACCATTAAACGTTACTAAGAACCTTCTACTGAAGAACCCAGAGCAGTTAGGCACTCACAGGGGCCGGAAAGAAGAAAGAGACCCAGCATGTTAATTTAAATCCAAAAGAAGAAAAATTCCAAAATACCGAAACACGTTCATTGTTATCATTGGAATAGCTTCTTGAAACAACAACTCACCCAGAAGTGCATTTATTTTAAAAATGATCTTGGGTTGTTCTCAAAAAAAAATTCACATGTACTGTTGTAACTTGTGGCTACAGAGTGGGGGTAACCATGTACGATTAGTACAGTATAGTACAGCACCAATCACAGCTGAGTGCTGCAACGTCATACTTGTACCCAACCTCTCTCACTTAAACGCAACTGCCATGGGATTCTGATCGACCTGTAGTACTGGATCTTAAATATTTGGTTTTGTGTGATTAAAACGGGGATAAAACCACTTCATACAAATGTTGGTCTGCTGAGGTTGCTGGGGTGGCATGAAAAGTTGGTTCCGAGCCCCATTTTTGAGCACATTCTTGATTCTTCGTCTAGAAAAAATTACAAAAGGGGGGAATGAAATTTTCTCGTGCAGCACTTGTCATAAAGCCAAAATAATATGTAGTAACGTTAATATTAACCGCCCATCAAGATCATGAATTACAGCGCTTTTTAAAATCAATTAAAAATAACCATTATGTAAATGGCAAGTTAAATTGTCGATACTAGAATTAAAAGTAAAAGAACCCCCTTTTGGTGCAGAATTCACTAGGATCTCAAATTTCCCTATTAGAATCGAACTACAACATCTCCTTTCCTCTTCGTTTTTATCGTTTTAACCACTTTTTGCGATATCTCCGTGAGATTACGTACGACCGTACTTTTTCGATCAAACTTTACGGCCGCACAGAACTCATCAAATCCAAAGTAATATAAAACCTTCGCCATATAAATGCGCTAACATCACGAATACGGTTCGTAACGAGATGATGCTTGTTGACATTACGACTCATTTTATGTTTCGTGCAAGGCTCCATGGGAGACCTTCACACACCAGCAAAACCGACCAAATCCTTTTTAATTCTTGCGGTTACGCCAACGGAAGGCTATCATTATGTGACAGATCTTAATGAGAGACGGGTAAGTATCGTGCGTGCATCTGTATAGACATTTGCTTCTTGCTCGTATAATATGTGTGTGTACGTGTGAGATGTTTTAACTCTTTCTCAGTTTACGGTCGCAGTACATCCTCTACAAACCTC
Organism: Holotrichia oblita; assembly: GCA_023690525.1. Lineage (NCBI taxonomy): Eukaryota > Metazoa > Arthropoda > Insecta > Coleoptera > Scarabaeidae > Holotrichia > Holotrichia oblita. The sequence continues at coordinate 31,999,150 of CM043016.1, forward strand.
TAAAAACAAAAAAAAACGCAAGATGGTAGCGTGTCAATTGTTATTAGATAACAAAACAAACAAACAAGAGAAGTCATGCTCGGCGGATGTAAAACAGAGAGGTCGTTTTAGTTAAGTGGTAACAAGGATGGGATAAAGAGTCGGTAATGTAAAAAAGAAAATGATGCAAGATATATCTAAGTGTGCTGTTTCGCAATAGAAACAATGAAAGAATAAAAAAAGTTGATATTTTCATTGAACTTCTAAATTAGTACGTATGCCAGTATAAAAATATCAAGTCAGATGACCGACAATAACAGCTGTCGAACGTAAAGCTTTTTGAAAATGGAATCTTTAATTCGTATACTATTGAGCCTTCATGGTGTCTTCAAAAACGATCAAATAAAGTCTTTAACGCATAATAGATGGTGTGAATACAGGACTCGTAAAGAATTGGAGGCGCTCTCGAGCAAAATCGTTTGATTTTCGAAATAATTGACGGTTAGTGTATCGATCAGAACTTTTGTAGTGGATGCAAACACAGAATTAATGTCAAACGTTATTCGGTTTAAATGCATGTGTCGGTTACGTAAGTCTGTACGTTTTAGCCATTGATTATGTTCTGCCTAAGGTATGATTGAAATTCATTTAGATTGCGCAATATTTATTCCTATTATAGTTTGATATTTTGTAGTGTGGGATATCGTTTTTAATAAGACAACTTAATAAAGTCTGTGGATATCTTATACAGCATGTTCATGTCATAACAAGGTCTATATAAATGGGATCAAAAGCTTTGCAACTTTTTCGTAATTATAGTACAATATTTATGTCTACTGTAGTTAGAATTGTGTGTACAGTCACGGATTTATTTTACCACGTGCATCTAAAGCATCTGTAAAGCACAAGAGTTTCATAATTTTAAATTATACAGAGCTTTCGAATAGTATCGAATAAATTAATTATTTCTAAAATTGAGTTTTTCGAAAAGATCGTCTGAGACGTGGATTTTGTTTTAAACAAAGGCATTTTTCGACATACGACCCCTATTTATGACATAATCGTCATTCGAGATATGACGTCATTGATATTTTTTTAAATGGCACTACACAATTTCGACCATGTCAATTGAAAGAGCGTTGTCTGACAGTTGTCTTAGCGACCGAGAATGTTTTTTATAACTGTCAGATAAAAACTTGACATCGTGCTTTTTTTTGTATTTCTTATTGATTTCTTATCTTTCGTTTCTTCATTAGCCAAAGCATGGTAAGCAATATTCAGTCTAAATTCCGTAAGTTTGAATATGTTAGTGATTTACCTAATAAATCTGGTCGACCCTCAAAATCAGAAGAAGATAAACTTAACGTTTTGTTGGCAATACAAGAAAATCATCACTCAACGCTTAACCAAGTGGCTTCTGATTTCAATATGGCAGTGTCAACAGTTCACAAAATTGTGAAAAAGCAAAGTATCATCCTTATAATGTATATCTTGTTCGTGAGCTATCTTTGATCGGCGAATTCATTTCTGTGAGCAAATGCAAGAGCTATGCACCAATGATAATAATTTCGTAAGAAACGTAATTTTTTCTGACGAGGCTACGTTTGCTTTGAACGGCCATGTCAATAAGCAAAGCTGTCGTTATTGGGCTATCCAGAATCCTCGATGGATGATGGAGTAGCTCACTCAACTGGTGGAAGATATTTGGAGTTTCTTCGATCCGACCTTATTCCCGAACTAATAAATTTATATTCCTCATTTGGACATAAATTGATCTTCCGAGAAACATTTTCTTTTAACTTGATGGTGCACCTCCCCATTATGCAGCACTTGTCCGTGGTTATTTAGATGAAGTGTTCCCGAATCGTTAGATAGGGAGAAGGAGGCCGATTGATTGGCCGGCCAGATCGCCAGATTTGAAACCCCTAGATTACTTCTTGTGGGAGTACTTAAAAAGCAAAGTATACGTTAGAAGACCGGCGAATTTAGAAGATTTAAAAGAAAGAATTCGTCAGGAGATACATCGTATACCTCCTAAAGTTATTGACCATATTCAACAAGAATTTATGAATCGCGTTGGTTACTGTCAGGTAGCCAACAGTGAACAATTTCAAGTCGAATGACGTGCTTTTTTTAATTATCATGGTCGAAATTGGGTGTTGCCATTTAAAAAAATTATCATTGACGTCACATCTCGAATCACGATTACGTCACAAATATGAGTGGTGTGTCAAAAAATGCCTTCGTTTAAAACAAAATCGACGTCTCAGAGGATTTTTTCGAAAAACTCTCAATTTCAGAAATAATGAATTTATTCGTTACTACTACAATTCAAAAAAAAAATTTGTATTTAATGATACAAACTGTCTGCTTTTGGAGGGTGCTCTGAGAATGTTGGTGCAAGATGATGCAAGGTGAGTGCGAATTTGCCCTTTTTCCCGATGTTTTTTTAAATAATTACTCAACTGGAGTGATCCAAGATGTAATACATATAGCGCAAAGTGTTGAAAAATTGGAAAAAAGGGACGAGCGCGGCTTGTATAATCTAAACATATGATTCTAACGCAATGAAATTTGGTCTGGGGAGTGCCCTATCCCTGCTAAGTGAGGATACATCAATACCGGGAGTATCCCCCAGGAGCAGCGTGTACCGTTGCCACATGACGAAGCATGGAACCAATAAGTCGTTGTATGGCAGCAGAAGGGATCGCCAACCATGCTGCTACAACTCGCCTCCATCGAAGTGTCCAATCGATCACATCGCAGACATGTTCGATTGGATTCAGATTCGAGGAACGAGCTGGCCATGGAAGCATTTGTGTGTGGTGCTCTTTTACAAGATCCCGTATAATACGCATGTACTATCATGGACAGAGAGGATGTCCGGGTGTATGCAGTCCAGGCTGCGTTCCTGATCGGTTCTACGGTTAAGCGAATATAGTACGTATGCAATGCAGACAAAGTCGTTGTCTATATATGTACAATATTATTATTAATATTAGACATTTGCGTTTAAAGCTACAGGTTAGAGAGTACAGAAGACAGAGAGGTTTCTAATGACTGTATACGAATCGTACTTGTCTCTCTCTTGATATACTTGCTTTTGTTTTCGATATGGAAGTTTTCATTTGATGAATATTGCAAATATTAGCGTCTTCCTATTTGTTAGGTATATATTATGTATGGTGTTGTAACTTATTATACACAGATGTAATTAATACAATACATTCTTGATTTTTATTTATTTAAGTGTTCTCAGTATATTGGATTGGTTAGGATAGGCGATTATTTCTATTCATTAAATGAAATAAAAAAATCTTTTCTAACAAAGTGAAGAATAAGCTTCTTTTCTTGTTTTAAATTAATTTGAGAAAAATTACATGATTTTATTGAGCGAGATTTTACATGTTCACTGTGTAAAAGTAAAATATTATTAAAGATTACATTGTATAAATAGTAATATTTGAAAACGTGTTTCTACAGAATTGAAAACTGTTCGATATGCCTTATTTATTTAAACATAATACAAAAAAAAAACATTTAAGCTTACAAGTAAAAAAATTGAAATAAATTCAAATTGAGTTCAAAACAGTTTTATTCACTTCACTGCAATCGTTTCACCCTACTAGGGCTTCATCAGATGATGAATATTATATAATAATAATAATAATAATAATAATAATAATAAGCTTACATTGAATAATTCACTGGTAATAAAAAATATAAATCAGAATTTGATTTTGTTGATATTTTAAATTTCACTGACGTGTGAGTATACGATAAAGACAAACGCCCTGCAACCGAAATTATATTAAATTATACAGGGTGTAATAATAGTGATATTCTTCCATATCTCCATTTTTATGCAAAATACAGTAAATATTTAAACACAAAAGTTGTTTAGTTTTACAAAATTTATAACGTAAAGTTATTCTACGACATACAGGATGTTTAGTTTGTCCGTAACCATCAGAATCTTTACATTTTTAAATGGAATAGCTTACATGTGATCACATTTTTGAATTGGCTGGAAATTATATGACAACTTTATATAGGATCATATTCAATTATTTTCATTAGTTTACAAGATATTGACATTCGTTTGAAAATTTGACATTTTGCTCTCGTCAGGAATATGCCATTATTTCAGTAACATTATGAAACTTAACATAACGTTAGAAGCATCTCCTATGATGGAAATAAATAGCTGTAGACTTAAATACGTTATACAAAGTGTTCTAGAAATAAGTGTCTTTTCTGAAACAATTGAAATGCGAAAATCCTTTTTTTTCAAATTAAAACATTGTATTTTTATGGGTTAGTTGAAAGCGAAATTTCATTATCTATTAGTTTGAATAAAGCTTGTATGTAGTTACAATTAATGGTTTTTTTCTGTTTTTTCTTGACCTTTTTTTAAGTTTTTGTTTTAAATAGCGGTAGCTTGTGTGTACGTGTAATTTTGACAATTCAATTCATCCCAAATTTACAGTGTTTAATATATGACTAATGAATTTTGAAAGTGATCGAAATGACATAACATGACAGTATATTGCCACCGTTTACTTGTCGCTTTAAACACCAACAATTTAATATTCATATAAATACCCAGCCCATGTATATTATGAAGGTACGAAATTCGCTTGAGGTAGAACTGATATTGTATCAGGAACGCAGCATGGATTCCATACACCCGAACATCCTCTCTGTCCATGATAGTACGTGTGGACGCTGCCGAACGTAGGAAACCACAATGAGCCAACACTTGCCCTGCTGGCGGTGGATACGTCATAGCTGGATGCACTGCTCGAGTTAACGTTTGAGACTTCTCCGGTGAATCAAAATTTGCGCATCAACGACGCTCAATTCGATGCAGAAACCTGTGCCTCTACTCGACAACCTATCGATGTCTCGGTTCACTGGCATCGTAGACGGCGATGATCGCAGGTCAGTGGCATTTGTTGCAACGCACTTAAAGTCCACTCTCTTGCGAACGCTCCCCGTACAGTTCGTATAATAAGTACGTCCTCCCAGTCCAAGCTGTCTCGACGACGACATACCTGACACTATAGCGCTGAACACAAGGGTGCCGTCCATTCTCGCCATGTTCGTTGCACCATCGAGAACGAACGCTTGAGATGGTGCACGATTTCGCGGTGAAATACACCTGGCATGTGCATATTCTTAACCATTCCTAGCTCAAGCTCACTCAGGTAACGCGAACGACCTTCCATTACTCACAAAGCACGACTACATAGTACCCGTTTGCACTACATTAAGAGCGGCCGGTTTCTCCTACCCGCTTCGGCTTCCAAGCAGATGGAATGTTGCACCTGTCTAAACTGGTTGCATCAAATCGTCTAGAAGAAACCTTTCAATTATTAGCATGTGCGTTCGCCCCCTCCTCTTCCTGAACAAATTATAATGTAATTTAAATAGTGTTAAAATGTTATTGTTATGAAATGTCTACAAAAAGAAATGTGGAAGAGCTTTAAGATATCTTTAGGTACTACTATTCTGTCTCTCAATAATCCAGTATGCATAATAAACGATTTATAGTATTATATCATAATCTTAATTCAACCACCATTAATTATTGCATTTAATGGTTGGTTACAAGTTATATTAGGTTACATGTACATATATGAATTGACAAAATCAATTTCAATTTATTTCTAACTGAAGTACCATCCCTTATTAATACCGCTCAATACGCGTCAGCAATCTCGTATTAATACAGCACAATTAAAACGTCAACGAAATCGAGATTTGATCTAACAAACTAACACAAAACCATCTCGGTCATCGTGAAAATGAAATAAAGATAAGTATGCTATGCCACCGGGTTTCAACGACTGTTGTATATCGTCGAGTACCACTGAAACGAATTGTGTAAGTGCGCCAACTGTTACATGTTCCGCGAAGAAGTGGCCTCTATACTTTATTACCGACGGTGGTTGTTATATTCTTTGAACAATGTCGCGTTATACGGTGTTGCGGAACCTCTCAAACGCACGTCTACCACTCAAAACTCTAACTTCAACCCGTATATGGTCAATGAAGTACACACAACGTGAAGATTGTGTGGAACATTAGGTACATTGCATGCATGTGTGTTATCCTCGATGATTTACAGTGCTTAGATATCATTCATATTAATCTAGTCAACTTTTTGAGATGCCAGTACAATTGAAGTGAATCCCATGAATTTTTGTTAAACAGGTTGAAAATTAAAAGATATTATTGTACCCCAAGTTTCTAGAGTTTTTGATAAAGATAAAAAGTACATATTATTATTAATTTTGAAATAAATTACTGAGGGAGTGGTATATCATCTGGAAACCACTAGAAAATGGCGCTAGCAACGGTCGCGTAATTAATAAAGATAAATCCAATTGTCGATACCAATTTTACTAATTGGGAATTAAAGTTAAAGTTAGTACCTACCACGTCAAGGTAGGAGTACTAGAAGATGATGGCATAGAAGTGGTAAATTTAGATAGAAAGATGAGTAAACTTTGAAGCTTAATGATACAATAGTATGCAGACAGTCTATTCAAAACAAGAAAGAGTAGGAAGAAAACTCAACAATTAAATCACTAAAAACCTATTTTTAAACTATCTTGAACATATTTAGAAGCTTAGGTACGCAAGAAAAATTGGGAGTCCGGTGAACCTAAAGTACAGGAGCCCTATATAGCACTGGTATTCAGACAGGTCCTAAACTAATTCGGGGGGTGGGCATAGGTATCTACAAACCTAAAAATTTTGCAGGCAGAAGTGTATGCCATAGAACAATGTACTCACGAATGTCTGAAACGATGTTGCCAAGGTGCACGCATATATATTTCTTCAGAAAATCAGTCAGCACTAAAGGGGCCTACACTTTTAAGTCCAAACTAACCTGCGATTTTCTGCTTACCCCCAATCTTGTGGTAAAAAGAAACAAAGTTACACTGATGTGGGTACTAGATCATTGGAGATGTGAAGGCAACGAATCTGCCGTCGGTCTTGCAAAGAAAGGTGCGCCGTTCAAATATATTGGACCAGAGTCATTCTGTGAACTCACCATAAACCATATAAGAGCTCATCTCCAACAGCGGGAAAGTGAACAAAACATCTCGCACTGGACCAACATTCCAAAACTAAGACAATCAAGAAATAGTTTATTACTTTTTCAACCAACTAGCCTAATGTCTGCTGGATCTCAACAGCCTCAACAGACCTCATCACCATCACGGCTTTACTCACTGGCCACTGCCCCCTGAGGTATCACCTGAAAAAAGTGGGGTAGGTGGACTGTGATAAATGCCGATTCTGTTCTGAGCACAGTGAGACGAGAGAGCACGTTATGTGCAACTGCAAGGCGGTGGCCAGATAAAGGCACCACTACCTCGAACAGACGCACGACGAACCGGCTGATAACCCCCAAGAAAATTCCAAACTTCTTCAGAAGTCTGAAGATCTTATAGGTCGGAGTGAAGAGAAACAGCATTCAATCCAAAATACCTCACACCTATCATCGCATTCAATCACTGGATGCATCATTCTTTGGTCTTCTGAAAACGGCGTATTCTTCCGAAGGTGAAAAATTTATGAGAAAGCATATAGGGGAAAAGATATGAGCTTCTGAAATAGCATAGCTTTTTAACAATAATTTTAGTAGAGAAGCGACACTTGAAATTGCCGCAGTAAAAAAACTTTCAGAATAATACAGATAAATCAGGAAACCTTTTTCAGAAAAAATAGATGTCGACTGAAGACGCATGAACGTTTCAGTACTCTAGAGCAAGGAATGGAAAGTTTACAAAGCAAAAATCTCTATACAGAACCGCATTATTTGTAGAATTACCGGAATCTATCCCTGTATCATACAATAGAATGCACAGAAAATTAGATCATGTATTATGACAGGTTCTTTAACTTCTGCAAATATACCAGCTCGTTCCAGAGCATGAATTCTTGAAAAACATAGAAAACAATCTTAGTATTTGCTTTGAAGACTGTTCAAGAAAAAACGAATTCCATAGAACACCATGCAATGTTAATAGAAAATGGAGAATCTACTACTAACCTCACTTTGGTTACCAATAACAGTTAGTTCAACAGGTTTAGAAAACACAGTTGTCAATCTTTTGCCAGACGAACAGTTCGGGTTTCGAGAGGCTTTATCGTCAGTCTTCCAGGTTCTAGGCGCTTTGGAGGCACGACATTCTACTGGTACGTTCGATTCGATTTAGCATGACAGGTTGCCATTTAAAATGGGCGGTCTTAGCATCTCTCCCAATATGATCTCCGTCATTAGCTAGTATCTCTTCGTCAGGACGTTTTGCATGAAGCATTCTAGTGAACACTCAACCATTGGACAAATTCGAGCTGGTGTACCTCAGGGCTCACTTCTGGGTCCAGAACCTTTTATACTATTTACACGCGACATCCGGGTCTCTCCGAGTACAAAACTCTCAATATACGCGAACGACGCCGACGTATTTAATACGTCTAGAAACGACTAACTGAGCATAAGGAGGTGACAAAGGTGTTGACCACTCCACTTTTTCCTGAAGTGCAATTCCTCATTCTCACAAATCTCGGTAGAGGGTCAGATGTTGCCCTGGCTATAGTACTCAACGCAAAGTTGACGTTCCGTCATAATTTCACAATGATAACATCTAGATTCTTAAGGGCTCTGACTTCCTTCCTATACTCGAAAAGCTTACTCAGTTTGAGTATTAAAATGATGATCTCACTTATCTGGTTCAGATCGCTAAATCGCATGTTTAGAGGCTCAACATTCTGCAAAACAGGGTGCTGCTCATATCATCATTAATACAGTCTGATTTGTCAGCAACGATCAACTCCGTAGAGATATCGGTATTCCAACAATGAAGAAAAATGCGATTACGCTGGCTAGAGACACACTGGCGACGATTGCTCGGTTGGAGAACTCGGTTGGTTTCTGTATCTTAGGGAAATAGCCGCTAAGAACGGACCTGATATGGACGACAACGCTACGTTTCAGACCGCGAATCCTGTGGTCAGATGAAGTCGCTAGGAGAGACTAGGAGCTTCGAGGATGCATAAAGGACCAGCCTTAGGGAACATGAAGACCTCAGGAAACGCATTTCATGAACATATAAGCAGAGAAGGCATCTGTTGATAGTGCTGTTAGATGTTGTCCAAAAGTGCTTTTATTTCAAAAAATTAGCAGATTTCTTCTGGTTTCAAGATAGCGTTAAAAATTATTTATGTGCTCTAACGCTTTAGATGATCACGTTGTTAAGTTCATGTTAGTTTATAAATCCCTCAATCCTCGTCCGATGAAAATTCTTAACTAGAGGAATATAACCTCTTATAAAAGATGCTTGCAAAGCTATACGGACTCCTAAGAAAAATTTTGTGGGTTTACAATAAGCCGTTTAGATCCCAACATGATTGTGCGTCAGTCAGTCTATACAGTGGTTCCCAAACTTTTTTGTGCCGTATACCCCTTGCCATGTTTTTCGGTTTTGGGTAGACCCCCTACTTACCTGATATTGATTTTTTGTAAATTTCTAACTATAGTGAAGTTTAATGTTAAAAAGTTAAAGTAAAAACACATGTTAAGTTTTATACATTTATTAATTGAATTTAAATTAAAACTATTCACAATAAAATTTTGTATCTGTTATATAAAATATACCTAACATAAAATAAACTAAGCAATAAGTAAATGTTTTTAGTGAGAAGGATGAACCTGATGCTTTAATAATAAATTATCAACATTCAACATCAATTTTGTAAGGTTTAATCTTAAATCTCCTCGGCTAATGATGACCAGTTTGTTTCTTTTTTTTGTTAGGAGATTGATAGCGCTGAACCCCCTTTCCACTAGGTATGACGGTGGAAAGGAAACTAAAAATTTCCTCGCTATATTCCATAATACGGGATAAGTAACGGGTATGTTGTTTTGCAGCCAGAATTGCTGATATCCGTTTTTACAGTGAACCTTAAGTTCTTCGTTTGTACTTAGTTCAGTCAGTTCCTCTTGTATTATGACACTCGTTTCTTCTATGTCACTATATGGGTTAATTATCCACGGTGGTATTACCATAGCCAAAACATCCTCAAATCTAATTTCAAAATCTGAATAGAGGGCATTTAAATGTGGAACGTAGGTTGAAACGTCGTCTTCCTGGCAGTTTGTCTGTGACAAATTGGGGAACTGGGAAAATTCGCCCCGTCCAATATTTTGCTTCATTAGTTTAACTTTGGCAAGAAACGCTGATAAGATATGGACTTTGTTTTAATCAAATTTCGCCCTGTAACTGCAAATTAACCATATTAAATTTTGTAAACAAATCTGTTAAATAGGCGATGTCTGTTTTCCTCTTCAATAAATTGTCTTTTAAAATTTTATCTTTAGTGCAAAAAATCTTGTCGAACATAAGCCTTTCGACAGCCAACGTACTTCAGTGTGAAGGAGTAATTGATGGAAGTGTCATTTTCTTCACACAACTGCGCAAATAACCGCGAATTCAATGCGTTGCTTCGAATTCGGTTTACTGCATCAATGATTAATTGAAGAGATTCATGCAATCTAACACTCAAATTTTTTGCAACTAAATGTTGTCGATGGATGACGCAATGTATTGCTAACACCCCTGACACATTTTGTTTTAAATAGCTTATAAATCCAAAATAACGTCCAACCATGGCAGGTGCTCCATCTGTAGCTACTGATATTATATTTGATAAAGGGATTGCTTTTTCAATGAAGTAATCCTTCAAAACATGAAATATTGATTCACCTTTAGTGTCGGTTGTCAAAGTTCTTGCGAAGAGCAGTTCTTCGTAGATTTCTTGATTCATAATAAAACGAACATATGTCAATAATAATGCTGCATTACCAGTTAAAGTTGACTCGTCCGGTTGTATAGAGAAATGGGTCGTTTGCAAATAAATACACAAGAAGCTTTCAATACCAGAACTCATTTCATCAATACGTCTTTCAACAGTATTGTTGCTTAAGCAGCAGTGTAAAACTCTAGTACACGTCTGAAGGATCTATTTATATTAAAAATCACACCCTGAACTACAAGATATATACAGGCAGGCAAAAAGGCAACACAGATCCCTAGTAATGAATACAAGACAAACATTCAATGATAAGTGCATCAATTCCGCTGACAATAAAACAAGCGCGATGTGGAAAATAGTAAAACAGGCTAGTAATAACTTCAAGCCAATTAAAAACATTGAACTTATGCTTTGCGGATCATCTGTACGGGAGCCACACGCTGTCGCTGATATATTTAACAATTACTACCAATCTGCACCCAGAAATCTTGTTGCGAATATTCCTAATAACTATCAGGTGGATAAAATAAGTGTGAATGCAAACTCGCTAGCAGTTTTTCCTTTCAGTACTGATGAATTGGTCACCGTGATGTCCAAATTGAAACACAAATGGTCTACTGGAACTGACGATCTTGCTCCTGCTATACTGAGAGATGCCCGTGCCCATATCGCCGACGTTCTCGCATATCTTGTAAATGAGTCCTTTGTGGAAGGTATATTCCCAAATGCCTTAAAAACTTCTGCTGTGGTTCCGATTTATAAGAAGGGCAGTAGAGGTGATGTTACGAATTATAGGCCTGTTGCGTTAATCTCTACCATATCCAAGATCTTTGAATATTGCATGCTTAATCGCCTTACTCCTTTTCTGAACAAATTTGACATATTGTCTGCGATACAGCACGGTTTTCGCAGTGGCAGATCTACTACAACGGCATTGATAGGCTTTTATAATGAGCTAATGAAGAGCATTGAGAAACGTGCATCCCCCATTGCTATTTTCTGCGATCTCCAGAAAGCTTTTGACTGTGTACAGCATGATAAGCTAATTGAAAAGTTGCAGTGCTATGGAATACGAGGTTCTATAAGTGCATGGTTTGCATCTTACTTAAGCGATCGTAGTCAGTTCGTCAGAATTAAATTTGCAAACTATTGCGGTGATATTGGAACGGCGAGATCCCGCTGTTTACCTATAGAGCATGGCGTCCCACAAGGATCTGTGCTAGGTCCTGTACTCTTTACCCTATACGTAAACGACATAGTGCAATTTCTATCAGATGTTTATGTAACTATGTACGCTGACGATTTATCGATCCTTATTGCTACCTACGAAAACACTGAAAAGTTAGCTAATGATATTATTAACGTATTATATCAATGGTTTACCAATAATAAACTTTCTTTGAGTCTGGAAAAAACTAAGTATCTCATATTTCATACGAGACAGAGAAGAGCACCTATTTATGCATTGCAGCTTGACGACCACATTCTTGCACAAGATGAATCAACAAAGTTCCTAGGCGTTACCTTGCAAGAAAACTTGTTATGGACTGAACACTGTGACACTCTAGCCAACGCAACGTCAACAAAGTCTTATCTATTTCGCCACCTACGTTCAAAATTGAGCATAAATACGCTAATGTCTGTATATTACGCGGAAGTGGAATCTAGACTAAGATACGGCATCCTGCTCTGGGGTTCATCTGCGAGTGCAAAAGAGATCTTTATAGCACAAAAAGCGGTAGTAAGATCTATAGTTGGAGCACATTTTACTGATTCGTGCCGCCCGATTTTTCAATACCTTAATATATTACCTCTACCATGCCTATACATCTTCGAAATTGCTTGCTATACATTCAAGAGGAGAGATTACTTTGGTAAAAGTTCGGACACCTATGGATATGAGACTAGAAGGAAGCGTGATTTACATAGACCGCAGTGCACCCTTCATATTACGAGCCAAAGTCCCGATCACCTTGGTCCTAGAATTTTTAATAATCTACCATCAGATATCCGTAGAGTTGCAACAGTATATATGTTTAAATCAAGATTAAAGCAATTTTTGATGCAGCACTTGTTTTATTCTATCAATGAATACTTAACATTATAGACTCATATCTCTATTTATATTATTATTATTAAAAAATATTCTCGACCGTGCTGTATATATAAATTGGAAGGCGTTATTTTTGGGTTATCGGTCTGTTGCGAAGGAATAAAACTCAATTGAGTTTTATTCCTTCGCAACAGACCGATAACCCAAAAATAACGCCTTCCAATTTATTTATATTATTTATATTTACTGTTTGTAATGACTTGTTACATACACTTATGTGTTGTAGTAATAAATATTATTATTATTATTATTATATTATTAAGGGAATGAATGATATCAGATGCAGGTTTGCGTAAACAGTTCTTAAAACCTATTCAATGGCTGGCAAAATTAACTTCTCTCCGATAGTATGCGGTTTTCCGAATTTTGCTATAAGTAGCGAGATATTGTAAGACGCCCGCAAACCATCATCGTTTCTTTGTGACGTCGAAGCGAACATTTTATCCAGCGTGGGTCTCTTCTGAAGTTTATTTTTGAATGTTTGAAAGTATTTCAAATCTTTATCTGTGTTATCATGGTGACATCTTCTCAGATGATCCTGCAGCTTAGATGGTTTCATAGCATCATTGCCCAAAACTTTGTTGCATAAAAGGCACCTAGGCAATTGTTTGTCGACAATGATGGAATGAAGCCAAACTTCAAATAATCAACGCTGTACTATCTACATTTCTTTTTAGCTTCGGACATGGTATCAGTCATCTGTGGGCAAAATTAATCTATTTTAATAAGACATAAAGTCAAGCAGCTCTATATTAAAAAATCAAAGTCAAATTTAAATCGTATGGTCTTAGATTTTATGGCAGGTATAGGTATACAGCCATTATAAATGAATGTGAGAAGCTGTACAGTTGTGGATTTCTTATTTTCTTAATTTATCTTTCAAAGTGGTAACATATTGTATGTTAATAATAAAATACATACGTAATATGTAGGTATAGTTGACTTGCAGCAATTACTTCGGATTACGGAGATTGCAGTGTAATTATAATACCGATTGGTTAAACTTTGAAAAAGAAACTATTGAGGAGTACTCGTGTAATTTTGCATGATTTAAATATGAAACTACTGAAGTCAATAACTGAAGTCATTATTGGCGTAATTTATCTATCTTTGCTAACTACGAGTACAAAACTAAAATTTAATAAAAAATAATGTAGTTACTTTTCTTCGGCACTCTCAAATAAATAACACTGATTCACTATAATTTGTGTGATAAACTACCAGTTTATATTTTTTTAAATATTTTCTAGCACTTTCTATTTCAAGATTCAGGAAACGAATAAACGTATTTGTCTCACATTCGTATTTATAGAGTGACGAACTGAACAAGTCAGTGCAAGTTCGCGAAGCTCTGAGACTGCGCGTATGATTGTAACAAGATGATACTGGTATATCAATATGTGCAGGTTTTTACAAGTTCCACAAAGCGAATGCCAAAGTAGGTACTATCAGTGTATGTTGAGATCCACTATCGTGGATCCCCATTTTCATTTCATGACCCCCAATTTTGTTTCGCTGACGTAGACCACTTGCAGGTTGTCATAGACCTAGAAAATTTGTTATATAATATTTTAAGTATTTTATAATACATAATTTCCTGTACATATTTTTAATAATAAAATTAAATCTACTAATTCCAAGTATTAATGCCGCTGTATTAGCATTCAGTCAAACACCTGCGTAGATATGGTTGTCTACCTCACCTTTTTTCAGGTATCGAAACTACTTTATTTCACCATATTACTAAGCTGTAATAATAAGCCGCATATTCCGAGCATTATTATCCCAACAATTTTATAATTGTCGAAAGGCTCGCATCTTCATTAAACGAAGGAGAAAAAAACAAGGCCGTAACTTGTTATTCAAATTATTTCACGTACAATTTAATTTCTATGCCCATTAAGAAGAATTCGTCCGCATGTATGTAGACACCCGTCTACCTTTCTACGAAATACAGATCTAAATATTTATGAATCTTCATGAAAATATTCATAGGTATTGTAGTAAATAATGTCTAGAACTTTATGTGTATTAGTTTGCTTTCGGATTTCGTATACATTTCGCTTATTAGTATTGTAGTATAAAATTACACCCAACAAGAACTAATTTCATCACGACATGTAAAAAATAATTAAATTAACGAAATAATGAGCATCTCCCTGCTGAGTATGTATGTATGTATGTATTCGGTCTTGTTTTTTTGTTTAGCACAGTTTCAAATTTCATGTTGTTTGGTTAATTTAGCGTAGAATCTAAGCTGTAATTAAAATGGCGAGATAACCGCTCGAAGTAGATTACCGTTTACAATTTGCGACGTAAAAAATACAGCGTATTATATTCCTATATAAACAACAATGTGCAGGTATTCGAAATAAAAAAAAGTCAAGACATAAAAATCACATTTCGACACGGCATGAAGTGCTTTAACACTTTTATATCGCTTGGAAATGCAATTGCAGGTTCGTTTTCTTTCGTGAGAGATTTGCGCTTTTATGAAATATAGAGAGCGTTCATAATTAACGGTTATGTTTGATTATTTCAAATCTGAATTATATGTTAAATAATACTTAAATGTATTATAGTAATTGCGTGGCGTGAAAGCAGTTATTAATATATTAACTGGAAAAGATATATCTGCAAGAAGTAAGCCTATAATGTAATGTTCATTGTGGTTAACACTTTCAATTAGAGGAAATTATCCTGATCATATAAATGTAATTGAATTTCGTATTTTTCTGTGAAAATTATGTTAAATATCTTTTTAACTCTTTAATAAATGTAAGAATAAGATATCTTGTTTTGTTGATTTTAAAACCAGTTTAAATTATTGAAAGTGGTCGTTAAACTACATAGAAACGTCAACAAAGTGAAAACAACTAAGACATTATCAAAATGAAGCATCATTCACACGTCTCAAGATTAAATTTCAAACCAATTGCTCAGTTTTTGGAAGTTACGAGGGAGCGTTGGAAATAAAAAAACCAAATTATTTTTCTTTTTCAATATATTCACCTGCAAGACGGATACATTTTTCAGATCTTTCAATTAATTTATTTATACCCTCATAACAAAATGATTTCTCTTTATCTGCAAAATACGCCGAAACTTGACTTCATAATCGGCAGTAAATTTTTTACCCCGCAGCTCTTTTTTCATTTTCTGAAACAGGTAATAATCACTCGGGGCCAGGTCTGGGCTGTAGGGTGGGTTATTCACAATTTCGAAGCCAACCTTATGCAGGGCAGCTAACGCAACGCGGCTCTTGTGGACGGGCGCGTTGTCGTGCAAAAGCAGCACACCTTTCGTCAATTTTCCCCGTCTTTTCTCTTTAATGGCTTCTTTTAGTCGCTCTAATATTGAAGCGTAATATTCTCCGGTTATAGAAACACCTTTATCTTTATAATCAATCAACAATATTCCTTCCGAATCCCAAAATACCGTTGCCATGAGTTTCCCAGCTGATTGTGACACTTTAAATTTCTTGGGAGGTGCTGTGCCCTTTTTCTGCCACTGCATGAAGTCTTGTTTGGACTCAGGTTCATAATGATGAACCCAAGTTTCGTCTCCAGTAACAATTAGAGAGGTCCAAAAATGCACGCGAACACTCTACGCGCTGTTGTTTTTGCGGCGGCGTGAGCATTCTCGGCACCCATCTTGCGCTGACCTTAGACATGCTGAGATGATCGTGTAGGATTTTAAAAATTGTTGTATCGGATACTCCAACCATTTCTGCGAGTTGTTTCTTCTTTAGTCGAGCATCTTCGAGTACAAGTTTTTCAACTTTTTGGATAAGTGCTGGCGTGGTCACCTCAATGCTCCTGCCCGGCCTCGGGTCGTCTTCAAGGGATTCCCTTCCTTGTTTAAATAAACTATGCCACTTGTACACCATGGTTTTTCCTAGACAAGAGTCGCCGTAAACCAATGACATCTTATTCATTATGGTCGCGACTGATTTTCCTTGCCTGGTAAGGAACTTTATAACGGCACGATATTCGATTTTTTCCATATTTCACTTTGCACTCCTGATTATGTTACTTGGTTGACGATAGCTCAAAACTGTCTAATAACAATGAAACTTTGTATTTATACTAATTATGAGTCGCTGCACAGGCCATGCCCCCAATGCGCCTAATCACCCTCCCCTCCCTCCCCCTACAACCCGCTCATTCCGCGAATATAAAAACGCTCCCTCGTATATTGATACGCCCATGGAATTCTTGTAATTGGAAGCTGGTTTTGAGAATTGCTCTTGTGGATCTTGTTTTGAGAACTTTATTCCAGAAACGAAATTGGGTTTTCCTCTTTTTGGAATTAGACTTGAACGTTGTATAAGCAATTCTTCCTTCGTTTTTATATTTTGATTGATGTCTCATTTTGGTTTTATAAGTTTATTTGCCTGGCAATGATGTGGGACCTTACTGGAATGTATTCCTTTATGAAGTGTTTTAATCCTCCATTTGAAGATGCTCGTTTTTTAGCGTTCCAGGTAAAAAATGTTGATGAGATACTAAACACTAGGACGTCGCTTTTTCTGTTTTCTTCAACAATCTTCTCAGCCATCTTGTTGCTAAGAAAGGAACTGTTTTTCACTTATTATATCTATAATAGTATCATTCGTTTCCATCTTTTCTTTAATGTTTTTGTTTCTAACATGATCTAGGTGTTCAATTAATTAAAAATTCTTATGATTTTTACAAAATATTGCAATAAAACTCCTTGTACGTACATTATGTACTTTATTCTATACAAAACAAGTTGTTTGACTTTCAGTACCTCTCTCATTCTTATACAGATTTTAATTGTATCCTTAATAAGTGGATCATTTTCCTAAATTTCTTCAATTCTCTGTTTTAATACATTTATATTTGGATTATGAAATGTTTTTGTTTTCGATTTTAATACGACCCAACAGTTTTCTATTGGGTTTACATCCGGGGAGTTCCCACACCAAGGAAGCAATGCCGTACCTTTATGGCTCTTCTAAAAACTTTTTTATAGTTTTGGCTCTGTGGCATGGAGCGCCGTCGTGCATAGATGTGTACAACTTGACTTCTGTACATATACCTTGCAAATATGGCAAAAAAACATCCCTGAACATCTTCAAATATTGAGTTTGGTTCATGGTTCCAGAAACAAAGTACAGGGGACCAGGACCCTGTTCGGAAATGCAACTCCATATCATCACTGTTGGTGGATGTTTAACAGTTTTAACGAGGCATTCGTCCTTGTACCTTTCAGAGGGTCTTCTCCTCACATACAAAGCGCCATCCGTTAAGGATTCTATCCGATATTCGTCACTGAAAATCTCCTAATAAAGAACAAAAAAATCAGAAATAACTAAACATCACACTGTTTACCGAAAAAATTTTTGTAAAAACAAAACAAAATATTAACTCCTTTCCAGTCATCCACAGTATAATTCTGATGCTGTTTAGCCTATTGCAATCTCGCTTTCTTCATCATAGCAATTATCACAAAAATACAATAATTTATTTACACTAATTTCGCAAAAAAAACACTTATCAGTAACTGTTTTCGACAACCCAATTGACGGTATTTGAGACGATATTGCGATCTTCGAATTTCTACCTACTAGCGAAGTGTATTAAAAGGAACTATTACGATCAAAAGTGGTATCTATAAAGTAAACAATAAAGTATGTTTACCGAAATTTCTGGGAATAGAAGATATTCACAACGAAAGTAAGTTTTCAAGTACTTTCCTAGAAGTTTCTAATTCATTGAACATCTACTGTAGTATTGTTAAAGTACATCATCTTCTCCAATATGTCATTCCTGCTGAGGATAACTTTTGGGACATATTTTTGCTTATAACCCACACCTCCCACCAATATGTCATTATTAGTTCTATCACAGTTTTATAGATGTTTCTTTTTGTTCAGTTTGTTAGGTTTTATTCCACAATATCGGATGTACCCTGCCCTTCACTTTCAATAACTATATGTACTGCGTCTTATCTTTATTTACATTCAATTCAGATTCAATCTTCTATTAATTTATTTAGGATGTGTGTAATATCTTGTTAGTCCTCTGCTAAGATTACCTGATCGTCCGTAAAGAGAATGGTATAGATAGGGCGTGTATCCATTTGTATTACCATAGGATTACATTTTTTTATCCACTGTTTTAAAGCTACACGCAGATAGATCTTAAATAATGTAGGAAAGATGCAACAACCTTGTTTGACATCTTTTGTTGGAGAGAAGGATGTGGAAGTTTGGCTTCCCACTTTGACGACAGCCCGGCTCTCTCTGTATATTTCTTTCACCGCGTTTATGTTTGTCTTACTAATCTTCTTTTGTTAATTTCTTTTCTGCGAGGTGTCTTAGTGTAAATATATTATCAATGCACTCTTCAGCTTCTCAATCTATCCTCTCATTTAAGGCTTTTCCACATAATCTTCTTACAGATGATGTTATAGATATTCCTCTATGGTTTGGGCATTCATTCCTTCTCCCACCTTCTTATAAATCGAATTTATTTAAGAAAGGTTCTAGTGCGGGGGGATTGTTTCTCCAAAGAGACATTTGAAAGAATATTTTTTACATACAATCTCTAATGCTTTTGTTGAATAGTGTTTAATTAATTGGAAAGGAGATCACCTGGTCCTGGAGCTTATAGTAATTTTTTATTTTCTGCAGTTCTCTCTTTAGTTCATCCAACGTAATTTGTTTATTCGCATTGTCATCGGGTTCTTTCGCCTTTAAGCGTGTGCCTATAGAAGTTTGCTGCGATCGTCTGTTAACAAGCTACTCTAATAGTCCTTCCATACTTCCACAGCTATCGGGTTTATTTTCCGTTTTTCAATTGTATTTTTTCTTGGACTTTGTAGTGTTTCAGGCATGGATCCTCCTAAATCGGATGTACATTTTTTTCTTCGTTTCTACTAACTCCGTAATCCGGTCTCATGCATTTTGTTTTTTAATGTTTCAGACATTTCTTCTTTTGCATCTGTTATCTCGTTTTCCAGTTTTTGTGCTGAGATAACATAATAATAATAATAATAAAATTAAGTAATTATTCGTGAATTTATGAGTTTTATATGTGTTAAGAATCTAAAAAAAGAAATTCAACAAGAACTGAATGATTTCGATTTGCATTTTATCGTGACATAAAATATAATGGCCTTCCTGTATTATAACCGTATACATTTTCTCGGAATGAAGAAATTCATCACAATATACCATCGTTTTATTATGTGAATCACATTAATTATAACACTGCAGGGGAGGTACGAAATCATACCTTACACAGAAAATATAATTGGAAATTACAAGAATTTCGTTACAAAGCGTTAATTTAACATCCATTAATTCTTCACCATCATCATCTTTACACCATCACCATACCATTTACATATTTCCGAATGAATGCAATAGTAAAAATATTGTAATAATTCGGTTTGATGGAAACAAAAACAGAAATTTACATTTTTCCAATTAGACACATCAAAGGAAAGAATTGTAATTAAGCGTTTCTACAGTAGTTATTGTGTTCTTATACTAAACGAGAAAGGAACAAAAAAAATAGAAGGAGAAAGAAAGTAAGCTAGATGGGGAGAAACCATGAACAACTTTTTTATTTGTTAAAACAGTGGTTGATGCGAGAAGGTTTTATATAATAAATATTGATGTTGTTTTGATTACATGTAAGAAGAATAAAATTAAATTTCTCAACCACACACAAATGTATTTCCTTTAATTTTATAGAACTCAAAAAAATTAATACTTCCGATAAATATTACTGGAGTGAATCTTCTTTAGACAAAGAAGTTGTATGGAAGGCAATTTATCGAGATAGACATTAGTTGCTTCTATCAAAGCTACGGTTAAATAAATTCTAAAAGTCAGAAAATTCTGATAAGAACTATCATGTAGATGAAATTGATTCTTGCTTAAAGAGAGCATTAAATTTTCAAATCCAATAACAGGTTCTTTTACATGCTAAAACATGCACATTTTTCTATTTTTTTAATTCTATTTTAGGATGTGCATTGAAAGTTGTCAGAATATTTTAAATATTAGAAAATCAGTCGCTTGATTATTTACATCATAATTGGACATTTTTGTTTTAAATTGGCAACATTTCTACAGTTGTGTGTTAACATGTCTGAATTTTTTAATTTAAATTTGTAAAAAATTTGACAAAGTAAAAGCCAAGCAATAAAGTATAGGAAACAATATAGTTTTACTTTCAAGATGGTCTTCTTCATCCAGTAAAATGTATTTATTATAATGGCTTATTTTTAAAACAGTTTTAAATTCAGACATTCAGAGTCAGGTTGATGTTATATATACAGATATGGCTAAGGCCTTTGACCGTATTGATCATGGTATGTTACTGTCAAAACTTCATTTGTTCGGATTTAGTGATTTGCTGATACAACTGTTGGAGTCATACTTATGCAGTCGCGAATTATTTGTCTCTTATAATGGTTTCTCTTCTAGCACGCGTGCAATTACTTCTGGTGTCCCACAAGGATCCAATCTCGGACCGCTTTTGTTTTTGCTTTTTGTTAACGATTTGCCCGTTTGTATTAACAGTCAAATTTTGATGTTCGCTGATGATGTTAAGATATTCTGCGCAATTGATTCGGAGGAAGATTGCATATTTCTTCAGGAAAACTTAACAAGAATTCATGACTGGTGCGAGAAAAATGGATTGTCTTTGAATATCTCTAAGTGCAATGCGATGAGCTATACAAGAAAAAGGTGTCCCGTTCAATTTGATTAAAAGATTGCTGACAGCTCTGTCCAGAAATGCGTTCACATGAGGGACTTAGGAGTAACTTTTGATAGAGAACTATCATTTACTAGCCACATCGATCGTGTCGTTTCGTCAGCCACTAAGATGCTGGGCTTTATTTTGCGCAAAACCAAGCATTTTACTAATATATCGGCTTTGAGAACTCTTTACTATTCCCTCGTTCAATCAAAGCTCGAATATGCATCAATTATCTGGAACCCAATTTATGAAGTACATGTAAAAACTGTTGAGACGATACAAAGACGATTTTTAAAGCACCTGTGGTACATCAGTTTTAATATTTATCCCTATAGAGGGTTTCCATATGATATTTTACTTCGTGCCTTTTCCATTCATTCATTGGAAACTAGACGAATAGTTTCTGGTTTATATTTACTCCACAAGCTGATACATTACCAGGTTGATTCTCCTAATCTCCTTGGTAAATTAAATTTTAGTGTACCTCGCATTACCGCGCGAAACACTCGAACATTTTATTTACCACAGGCTCGTACAAATATACTGCAAAGGTCTCCTATTATGTTCATGTGTCGTTCTTGTAATCAATATGCGGATTATTGTGATGTATTTAGTAATTGCTCTATCAAAAACTTAATTGATGTATCAATTTCATGAATTGTAGTAAGTTAATCATTTACTTTGTTATTATTTTTAGTATAATACTTGTATGGTTGAATTTAGTATTAGTTTGATTGATATTGTTTAATATATGTATGATGATGTGTACAGTATTATGTTTGATCAATTTTCTTTTTTTTATATGTATTTGTGTATATGATTGTTGTTTTCAATTTGTCCTGTAATTGGTATCTATGTACTGTTGGACAATAAATCAATAAATAAATAAATCAATAAATAAATAAAATGATAATGGTAGTTGAATATAGTCCCAGCAGTTGATGATGATTGGAATGTATCTAGTATTGGATACTGGATATATTGAAGATAGTATTTTGTCACAATTCAGTATAAGAATAACTGAAGATTTTTTAAACACTGATAATCAGATTATATGCAAATCTGCTTTCCATTCTTCTTAAATTGTATTGTACAATAGTCTACACGTTGAACAACCCAGATCCTAGGCATCCTGATATATTAATATGTGCAATGGTGCTACAACCCAGCATCGATGTAAAGGACACGACGTGAGAGGGTGGTTAGGATTTATGTCAGTCATATGTCAGCCTCGATTCATTCGTATTTAAATAATTCAGCTTATAATTTGTTCTGCAAACTTTTTTAAGATGTCCATTTATACAAAAGCTGAATGAATAAGTATTATTAATGTGACCGAAAAGAGAATTTTATCCGAGATGTCTTGTTCACCGATTAATCCTCTTTTTTGCTTCAAGGCCTGAAGAAGAGGTTAACTAAAAAACGGTAACGATACTGTATACATTTGTTTTTAATAAAATTGGGAAGTACATAATTGTTGATATGAAAGCACTTAATTATTACTAAAAAAACAAAATTATTAATTGCTATACTAATCTTTCAAAACACTCCACTACTAAATAAGATAATTTAATGCAGTACAATAAGAAGAAATGTTAGTTGTAGGCACTTGATGAAGACTTGTACTTACTTACGAGGGAGCGTTTTTATATTCGCGGAATGAGGGATCAGGGGTGGAAATAAAAAAACCAAATTATTTTTCTTTTTCAATATATTCACCTGCAAGACGGATACATTTTTCACATCTTTCAATTAATTTATTTATACCCTCATAAAAAAATGATTTCTCTTTATCTGCAAAATACGCCGAAACTGCCTCCTTGACTTCATCATCGGCAGTCAATTTTTTACCCCGCAGCTCTTTTTTCACTTTCGGAAGCAGGTAATAATCACTCGGGGCCAGGTCTGGGCTGTAGGGTGGGTGATTCACAATTTCGAAGTCCACCTTATGCAGGGCAGCTAACGCAACGCGGCCCTTGTGGACGGGCGCGTTGTCGTGCAAAAGCAGCACACCTTTCGTGAATTTTCCCCGTCTTTTCTCTTTAATGGCTTCTTTTAGTCGCTCTAATATTGAAGCGTAATATTCTCCGGTTACAGAAACACCTTTATCTTTATAATCAATCAACAATATTCCTTCCGAGTCCCAAAATACCGTTGCCATGAGTTTCCCAGCTGATTGTGACACTTTAAATTTCTTGGGAGGTGCTGTGCCCTTTTTATGCCACTGCATGGAGTCTTGTTTGGACTCAGGTTCATAATGATAAACCCAAGTTTCGTCTCCAGTAACAATTCGACTCAATACACCATCCTTGTCATCATTGCAGAGGTCCAAAAATGCACGTGATCACTCTAATACGCGCTGTTGTTTTTGCGGCGGCGTGAGCATTCTCGGCACCCATCTTGCGCTGACCTTAGACAGGCCAAGATGATCGTGTAGGATTTTAAAAATTGTTGTATCGGATACTCCAACCATTTCTGCGAGTTGTTTCTTCTTTAGTCGAGCATCTTCGAGTACAAGTTTTTCAACTTTTTGGATAAGTGCTGGCGTGGTCACCTCAATGCTCCTGCCCGGCCTCGGGTCGTCTTCAAGGGATTCCCTTCTAATAACAATGAAACTTCGTATTTATACTAATTATGAGTCGCTGCACAGGCCACGCCCCCAATGCGCCTAACCACCCCCTACAACCCGCTCATTCCGCGAATATAAACCCGCTCCCTCGTATCCATCAGTGATCCCAACAAATCAAAATATGTTTCAGCTGATACTTTATTAAACCCAGAAGCTCTTGCGGCAGACGTATTTTCTGGGGTTCGCAGTGAGAGGTAAGGATGTCGCTTCATGAAACCAAGTAACCAGTCCTTCCCTGCTAACCGTTTTTCCTTGTTGAAATTGGTTTTAGTGTTATTTTGCTCTGCATATTGATATACCAGACTCTGGAGGTCGTAAGGTGACAGACCAATCCTTTTTCCATTTCCAGCAAGTAAATCTTCAATTAGTTTTCCATTTCTTCATTAAAAATAGTTCTGAAACGGCCCTTCTTTTTCTGCAGCTTCTGTTTCTTTTTCGAAAGAGGGCCATTGTACTGCTTAGAAGCAGTAGAATGAGAAAGAAGACCTGCTCTAACAGATAAAATTGTCGCCTTTATGGCTTCCTCAGACCAAGAGTGCATACTTATCCTTTTATAGTTCCTCATCTGTAAATAACAGCGATTAATGTGAAAAGTGACCTTACCTACATACAATTGGAGTAAAGTGAAATATTTCAATTTGCCCCATTCCTCGCCTTCATTTTCAAATGTACGTTTTACAGCTTAACATAACCAAAAAAAGTGACAAAATACAAAAGCACATGCTAAAAAATTTGTATTTCTAACATGTATAAATGATAGTTCCAAACAATTACTTTAAAAAGTCTTATAGATTCACTGCTTACTTTAAAATGTTGTAACAAACATCACGAAATCTCAGTTTTTAAAACAAAACTTACATTTTTTATCTGTCGAATATATGTAGGAATATATAGTACAACGTATGGCTTCATTGGACACATTATTATGCGTTTAAACACCAGATGGCTGCACAATTTTTTTCAGAAAACTATAAGTAGATTGAGCATCATCGTAATAAGATTATGATGAAGAGATACTACACCAAGTGTTCTAGATGTAATAGGCGCTCATGGTATATTGTTCGAATTCTCCCTGCCGACGAATGCAATGAAAATAGATCAAGCACAAGAAGAATACGCACCAAATGCAAGATCTAATTTCAGCACCTTTCAACTTATTGTTAAAGAACTCCCGACAATGGACTAATTCCAACCTCATTCCCTCTAGTTAGCAAGGTGGGAAGTAGTGTTCTAGATGTGTTGTGTTCTCTAAGAATTAGAAAAGTATTCTGACATTGACGACTCAGCTAATACCCATGCTTGAATTAAACCAATAACATCGAATTCCTCTTTACTCACTGATATCCTAAATTTGGTTGTTTTCGTTTCCAGACAACGTACATTTTGGTAATAGCATATTATCGTCGTTTACTAGTCTCAGATCTAGTAATCACTTGCCCCCTTACGTCCATCTTTAAAACTAAATTTCAAGGCCGCTCAATATTTGTATTGTACAGGGTGTTTCATAATATATGCGTAGGACTTCAGGATGTGATACCTTGTCAAAAAATTTGAAAAAAAGTTTCTATCAACTTATCCTCTAAAATGCACCATTTTCGAGATAGAGGGTGTTAAAAAAATCGTTTTTTGCAAATATCTCCGGAACCGTTTATCATAAAGAAAACAGCTTTTGTAAGCATTTTCTACTGCGCATATATTATGAAACACCCTGTATACAGATTCTTGCGTAGATCCATTCAATAATGCCAATTTCGCAATGTGTAATGATTTCAATACTCGTAGAAATAGTAGTAGATGTTTGGATAAGGTCATCACTCGTAAATGACCTTGATTCAATTTTAAGTTTGTTGTACTTCAAATGGGCCCCCTTCCCTGCCTTTTTTGCCTCTACAGGAAAATATTTTAGTAATAAAATTATTTAAAATTTGTGTTGTATTAGCAAGATTTTTATAATATCTAAATATATTGTTTGAAAAGAACATCAATCAACAGTAGACCGTTGCTGACGAATAATCTTATGTTGCGCAAGATTAAACCCATTATTTTCGTGCAGTTCATTAACATAATTGACAAATGGGAGTTGATTTTCAAATGTTACATGCAAGCGTTTGAAACCAAGCTAAGCTTAGTCAATATGCATCAATCTGATAATGGCTCCAAATTTGACTTGCAGATTTTTGGAAACGTCTATTGTTCCAAAAATCGGCAGGATAAAACCATGAGAAAGCTCCTAATGTATTTTTTTCTCTCACAGAGCAAAATCTTCAATTTCTGCAACACGACGATTTAAAACCTTAAAGAGATCTGTATAAAGCACGTCCATTCGATTATGGTTATTTAATACTTGTGATACATATTATATGAGCTGCCTTACATAAATTAGTCACAAATCCATGTTGAAATGAGATGATATCATTTGGTACAGTAACATAAGTAAAGCAAGTCTTAGCAAGTTTCAATGCTGCCGGAAAAATATATATCTTCAAAGTGAAATTGCAAATTTTGCAGAACCACTTGATGGAAACCTCAGCACAATCCTTCAGAAAAAAAATTGCCTACAGCGTGGGTCATCAACTTTGCAAGATATGAGAAATTGTTGAGTTAGAGAAAATACTTTGTAGGGGAATACTCCATACAGAAGATTGCCTTGAACAACATTTCTCTCTGTAACATAGGAGGGGGGTTTAATGCTACATAATCTCTTATATGCTGTTTAAAATGATTTGTACCTCTAAAGGGCCTGAAATTGTCAACATTATTTTCCATATATCCCCAAAGAAAAAAAATTAGGGTACTGAGGTCAAGTGACTTATCTGGCCAGAGATTAACTGGACAGTAACCAACCCCCAGCACCAAATTCACCATCCAAGCAATCTATGACTTCTGGGACTATTGGAAACACAGTTTCATACACTGAGATGGTGGAAGATTATCTAGAAACTTCGACCTTTGCATTTTTTTAAATTTAAATAACTGTGGGAGTCTAGGTTTTGTTTAAAACAGAATGACAGAAACCAAACATCAACTTTAAAGCATTGGTCTTTACATTAGACAACAAAATTGGGATTTCCAATTATTTACCACCGACATTTCTGAAACTAACATGCTTCATCAGTGAATAAAATGTTTTTGATAAAATTTCAATCATCTTCAATGAAACTTTGAAATCAGGCACAAAAAAACCAAATCTGTTATCGTAATCTCTGACTTTGAAAACTAATACAAATTTAGGTCCATAAAAGAAGACATTTTTCTTTTTCAAAAATTTTTCAACAGATGTTCTAACAAGAACCTAGAATGAATTCGTTTATGATTAATTTTTCCTATTGTTCCTATTATTTTCTATCTTAGTCTAATATTGTGGCAGCTCTTATTTACGAATCCTGATATCGCTAGATAATCTTAAAAAAGTATAATTAAATCTATCACTATCAACAGATTAAGTCGACAATCTTGATCCTTATTGCACATTGCACTCAATTCACAATACACGTTAACATCTTGCAATCCACATTGAAAACGTTAGAGATAAAGATCGCTCTAATCGTTCCGAGCATATCAAACATCTACAGTAGTAACAGGACACCAACAGTTTTTCAAAAGTCCTTGCAAACACGTATTTAATTTCTGAACCACGTTTAAACGCACAATCACCATCGTCAGTCATTATTCATGGTATTCCACATTGCCAATTAGATGCATACGTTCCAACTTACTTCATAAGTAAGGTCTTGCATTATAGTACCATGCCTAGATTAACATTAATACCATATTATTTCGTCAATTTTCCGCTGGTTGGTAGTCATATCCTGCGCGCAACAACTCATAATTAACCTTCATTCAAGAATCTGGCGGCATTTTTTACCGTTCAAACGTGTATTTTTCGATTTGGTAATAAAACGTATCGTTAGATACTCTCTAACGTTACCGCGTTAGAGAGTATCTGTATAAAACGTCGGCTGTGGGGGAAATAAAAAACAGCGCAAAATGTCAAGTAAAACCTCTTTAAATTCGCCCCGATCTCCTACAAACCTATTAATCGTGGATTCATGTTACTCGTGTAGGTGGCGCGGTATTTTTCTCTTACGTGATCTCTTAACGAACATCGTGTGTACGTTGAGGCAAATATGCCCACGCTTTATATACTCGATTTATGTCGTGCATTTTTATAGTTGGCACGACTGTAATGCGCGACTATATAAAGAAACGAGAAACGAGTAGGACATGTAGCGATCAGCTGACTGCGAGATTGGTCCTGATTGCTCCTAATTTGTGTTTCCGCTCCCTGAATGTGTTCACTCATCCTCTGTTGTCAATATACGGGGTGTGAATCATAAGTATGATGAAGATTTTATTGTAATTTGATAGATTAGTCAGATTATCTTTCTTGGCGAAATTTATATAATGGTATTATTTGGATGAATGGCAAATCAAATGTTTCAATCAAACAAATCTCTCAAAATGTCGTTTCCTTCCTCCCTAGCAAGCACCTAAGCCGGAAACGGCACCTTGTAAATTCTTTCTTAATTAGGTTGTTGATAATATTGTTAAATGCTGCAATAAGTACTAGTTTCTTACCACCTGCGGCTTGAAAAATGTTATAAAAAGTTTAAAATAACATGTTTCAACTTGATGCCACTTGATGGCTATCTGTACGAATCAGTATTCGGGAAGGAAGGACCTTGATTGCTCAGCATCCTTACGTATGGAGCGGTCATTAATGGTATAATAAGTCCCAAAATTACGTGAGTCATGTTCACTTGTTAAGAACGTTCTTCCAAAATTGTCTACTACGTACCAGGATGTTCAAAAGTTAACAACCATACTAACACTTACAGTTTTGTTTAAAAAAATGTCCCTAAATGCATGGGATTTTTGTATAATGTTTTAAACTGTTACATAGAATTAATTAAATGGTCTTGTTTCATACAGAGTGACGCATAAAATGTCATACGTTGACATTGTCTAATAAACATTTTATTTGCAGGCTCGGAACGTTGAATGTTGTGACGAGTCGCCTTAGTTCGTGCATGGTTTTTCGTACAGGATAGCACCCTGTAGACAGACAGTATTTTGGAGAAAAAGCTACCTCGTAGGTACCAAGACAGTCCATACTCCAAAGAGTATTGAAGCTGACTTGAGGGTGGTTTTGGTAGTCTTGGAAAATCCCCGACTTGAGGAGGTCATCTTGATCTCTTCAGACAATACTTTATGCTGACTTGAAATTATTTCCATACAAAATGTCAGTGTTGCTCAACCTGACGGGAAATTACCAGCTTTTGGGCAAAACAAATTCCTAATGATGTGTACGAGATTAAAAATAATGAAGAAGAAGTCAGTGTATGTGGTGCCATGGATGTCCTGCATGAACATTTCTACTAGCGTGTGATGTCCTGTCTTTATTCAGAATGTTAGCCACATAGCCCACATATGATTATATCTCGTGGGGATATTTGAAGGAGACAGTCATAAAACCGCAATAAACCAGATAATCTGATGCAAATATGAGCAGACATCACACAATATTTTTTCAGAGGATCACAGAAGATTGCCGTCTTAGGCTGGTTGGAAACTTCGTCTCGATCAGAGGTGGTGAATGTCCAAAATAAACAGCTGACATGTTTTTTTTTATTAAATATTATTTAAACAATTTTCAATGTTTAGGGTGGCACACAAAGTATTGGGCAGGTTCTAATTGATGGAGAATAATTATTTTATATCAGTAATTTCAACATCTAGGTCTGCAATTGCATGAAGCTAATGTACCCAATACTCTGCTACTTTTGTCATTGTTCCTTCCATATGTGTATGTATGTAAAGTACTCTGTTCTGGAGTTTTTATAAAACACACATCCATTATCCAAGACAGATCTAGTAATAGCTCTGTACATCGTCTAATACATTTCATTACGATAATTGAGCATTTGAGTCGATAAGCAACGAGAGTACCAGCGTAATTTCTTATGGGATTTTAAATAGAAGTTTTAAAACGTCCTTCGAGGCCATTTGTCGATCTAGGTCAATGTAACTCAAGGTCACCAGCTCAAAAACAACTAAAACAATTTTGATTTTGAATTTTCGAACAATGTTTGAACAACTTAGGAACTTTTAAAATTTCAAACTTCGTGAATTGAAAGGGGTGTGGAACAGAATAAAAAAATGTATTTTACGACTAACTTTGTAATATTTTTCCAAAATTCTAGATCAATGTAGAATAAACTTGGAACGGGCTGGATCAGCCTTAAAAAATTCCAATATCAAAAAAGTGTGAACTAAATTTACAGAGTCACTATGTTTTTGAACTGCAACTATCAGTAGTATCTTATTTTTTTGGTTAGCCATACTTTTTCGAAATTCCTAAAACTATTCCAGATTGTACTAGATTGTATTTACATTGTTCCAGAATTTTGCAAATTGATATTAAAAACAAGTGGAAAAAAGAAAGGAAAAACATTTTTTTTAACCTCCCTTTTTAACCTCTCTTTTCAAATTCTGCAATTTTAAAAGTTGTTCCTGGTTGTTCCAAATGTTGTACTAAGATTTCGAAATTAGGACTTGAATAGTTAAAATATATAAAATCTTGCTAGCCACCCACCTCTCAACTTTGGAATAGTTACTCTAAATCTCGTTAGAGAGTCATTAAACGTCAAGAACTTTAGAGCTGTTTGTGTATATACGAGGGAGCGTTTTTATATTCGCGGAATGGGGGATAAGGGGTGGAAATAAAAAAACCAAATTATTTTTCTTTTTCAATATATTCACCTGCAAGACGGATACATTTTTCACATCTTTCAATTAATTTATTTATACCCTTATAAAGAAATGATTTCTCTTTATCTGCAAAATACGCCGAAACTGCCTCCTTGACTTCATCATCGGCAGTAAATTTTTTATCCCACAGCTCTTTTTTCATTTTCGAAAACAGGTAATAATCACTCGGGGCCAGGTCTGGGCTGTAGGGTGGGTGATTCACAATTTCGAAGCCCACCTTATGCAGGGCAGCTACCGCAACGCGGCTCTTGTGGACGGGCGCGTTGTCGTGCAAAAGCAGCACACCTTTCGTCAATTCTTCCCGTCTTTTCTCTTTAATGGCTTCTTTTAGTCGCTCTAGTATTGAAGCGTAATATTCTCCGGTTATAGAAACATCTTTATCTTTATAATCAATCAACAATATTCCTTCCGAGTCCCAAAATACCGTTGCCATGAGTTTCCCAGCTGATTGTGACACTTTATTACTTTTTATGCCACTGCATGGAGTCTTGTTTGGACTCAGGTTCATAATGATGAATCCAAGTTTCGTCACCAGTAACAATTCGACTCAATATACCATCCTTGTCTTTATTACAGAGGTCCAAAAATGCACGCGAACACTCTATGCGCTGTTGTTTTTGCGGCGGCGTGAGCATTCTCGGCACCCATCTTGGGCTGACCTTAGACATGCCGAGATGATCGTGTAGGATTTTAAAAATTGTTGTATCGGATACTCCAACGATTTCTGCGAGTTGTTTCTTCTTTAGTCGAGCATCTTCGAGTACAAGTTTTTCAACTTTTTGGATAAGTGCTGGCGTGGTCACCTCACAGCTCCTGCCCGGCCTCGGGTCGTCTTCAAGGGATTCCCTTCCTTGTTTAAATAAACTATGCCACTTGTACACCATGGTTTTTTCTGGACAAGAGTCGCCGTAAACCACTGACATCTCATTTATTATGGTCGCGACTGATTTTCCTTGCCTGGTAAGGAACTTTATAACGGCACGATATTCGATTTTTTCCATATTTCACTTTTCACTCCTGATTATGTTACTTGGTTGACGATAGCTCAAAGACTAACTGTCTAATAACAATGAAACTTCGTATTTATACTAATTATGAGTCGCTGCACAGGCCACGCCTCCAATACGCCTAATATATTTATGGTAGACAGTTCGTGAAATAATTGAAGGAAAAGGTTTCGCTCTGCCCTCACCCTATTTTTCAAAATTGTTGAGAAATTTTGGATGTGGTTCCAGATTATTGTGCGTTTGTTTTATATCATTCCAAGTTCACACTTTTAGTTAGCGTTTTTTGCAAGATATAAAAAAAACGAAATTGCCCTTGCTCTCCTCCAGCCAACTCCTCCACCCTCTGTTTTAATAATTATTTCCTGAGCAATGTAGCTTAGGAACTAAGACTTTTGCAATCATTTAAATCAAAAATCATGAATAATAATAGATGGGCCAACAAGATTTTGTTAAATGGGGGAATGACTTCTTTAAAACAAGATCTAGTCAACCACAACAAGTTGAAAAAATTGACGGCTTATGCTTTCGGCGGTATTTTACCATTTAATACAGAAGAATTAAAATCTATAACTTTATCATAAAGAGATTTTGCTTTATAAACTTGAAATAATACGTAAAGTTTTGGATGTGGTTTCAGATTATTGTGCGTTTGTTTTATATCATTTCAAGTTCACACTTTTAGTAGCATCTTTTGCAACATATTAAAAAAAAAAAACGAAATCCCTCCCTTCCTCTCCTACAATCCCCTTCTCTCCTCTGTTTTAATAATTATTTCGTGAGCAACGCAGGTTAGAAACTAAGACTTTTGCAAAAATTTAAAACAAAAATAACTCTTAATAGTTTGGATTGTCAAAAAAGGGAGAAGAGGAAGCCACAAAATTTTGTTCTTGTCGATTATTTCATGGACTATACATAAGATGAAACATTAATCTTCAAAATAACTAGAATAATCTGCAACATTTTAAGAAGCAATGACAAAATTTTCGCTATATTTCAACTATTTTTGTTGTTTTGATTTTGAAATTTGCTTTTAGCTGCTTTTAGTTGGCTTTGAGCAGGTTTAGTTGGTTTTGAGCTGGTTTTAGTTGGTTTGGAGCTGGTTTCAATTGGTTTTGACCTGGCTTTAAGCTGGTTTTAGTTCGTTTTGAGCTGGTGTGTAAGGTTCACTGACCTTGTATTACATTGACCTACATTGACAAATGGCCTTGAATGGCATTTTTAGACCCCTATGTAAAATCTCATTTGCATTTGTGAAACCATATTTCAATATGATTCTGCCATGATTCTCTTTTTATGCAGGTCTATGCCAAAATTGTTGGTCTCTTTGGAGTATTTAAAAAATATATATTTAATACTTATATTTTGGTATATTGTGCTGTGAGAAGTCGATATATCTTGAGGAACGTGGATTCTTATCATTCTATTTTGAAGAAACGTTTGGACGAGGGGGGCATTTGAGGGATTCTATTACAGATGGCTCTACAGTTATATTGATAACAGATTCTAAGTCCTCAAATTCCAGCTTTGTTTCGACATACACTCTAATGACATTAGGCTTGCCGCAGGGATCACACTCGGCTCCCTTATTGTTCTTAACATATTGTGGGCCAGTCACGAGTTAACTCGTGTTTTTATGGCCAAACATTGCCGCCTGGCCACGAATAAGTTTATGATGCTCTTACTTCTCGCTGTTGCAGATCATACAGTGGAATTGTTGATCAGCAGATCCTTGAAATGGCATCCTTTGTGGTAAAAAAAAATTCAACGATAACAGAACGCATCAATGAAGAATCAAATTGTGTTGATTTGGAAAATGATGATGATCATTTTTGACATTTTTTTGACCAATTTGTACCAGTTTCAAATGGAACCTGCTGGGGATAACAAAAAAAAAGTGAGATATGGTTCCAGAGTTCGTTTTGTCTTGAAGCTGTAATGGAGCAAACCGAATTCCCCTATCCCTTGCCGTCTTCGAACTAGAGAGTTTTTTTTTTATTCTTGGCAAAACTAGTCTATGAATTCTTTTATAATTTTCTGAGTAAATGTATAGGATGATCCAAATAAAAATGAAAACGAAATCAAATTCATATTTATGCCATCGGATGTAACTTAAACAAATGCATGAAGGATGTCGAAAACGTCACAACAATATGTGCCCGTCTTACCTCGCTTAATCCTCCTCGGGATACCCAAATTGAATTCTGTATCTTTCAAAATATTTGTGCATGTGACCAACAAACGTAGTTTCTTAATGAGACTTCCGTATCTAATTGTAACAGCGGGCGACGGACTCGTAAAGCATTTCCTGTACACATTCTGAAACAATTCGCCCGGCAATAAAGGCTAATAATCTTGCAGAAAGCCGCGAAAGAACGACGCAGTGCGCTCTATGAGCGGCGAAGGGAAAAAGTGAATGTTTTGCTATACTATACTACAGAACATGCATCGGTATTAAGCACTAGCTGCGTATAAGCGAGAATTTTTCCATTATGAGGCCGCTTTCTCGGATCTTTTCTGTCGTTTTGAAATCATAACAAATGATGATTATAGATCCAGAACACCGGAAACGAATTAAGTGCAGTGATTTTTCGAATTTTATTAGATACCTAGAAGCGGTAGCCTGGTGTTGTTTGGCATTGCGTTTTATTGAAAGTTGTATTGTTTTAACTCGGAGGTAATGGAATATGCCAGGTTCTACTTGTGCATATTACTTTTCAACTATTTTTACCAGGGAGATAAACCTTGAATTATCTATCCGTTTGGTGTTAGGCAATGATGTGAGATTGATAGAAGTCACGTAATGTGAATTAATGTTAGAGATCTACAAATGCTAACTGTATTGCTAGTTACATAGAAATGCCTACTTACATAATAGCGTTATTAGAGGCCTTATATAATAATAATAATAATAATAATAATAATATATTTGCCCAACAGATACAAAATCCAATTCTAGGACAAGGTAATATAAACATATGCAATATCGAATACATATATGTAGATAAATCTATAACTAATCTTAAAACTAAACCACAAACAACATGACCTTAAACAATACCATACATTCAACAAATCTACGCAAATCTAGACATAATGATAACTACTGTTACATTGATTTAATATGGTTGGTAGAGAAGAAAAGTTGATATCAATACTATTGCAAGACAAATTATTATAGCAGCGACATATTCTGTATACAGGAGATTTCAACATAATATTTGTTTTTGGTGGAGCACAATAAAAAGTATTTGTTGATCTGGTCGCTTGTCTAGGAACCAGAAAGTTAAGTTTGGCCAGTAGTTTAGGCAGGTCAATTTTATTGTGTAAAAGAGAATACAAAAACTTAATATCGCTATGACACCTGCGAAGTTCCAAGGGTTCCACGTTAAATGTAGCCAAAAGGTTACCATGACTGTATCCACGAGGCGAATATTCTCCTGTACGACTGAAACTCATATATTTTAGAAGACGTCTTTGAACCTGCTCGAGAAGACATATGTGCGACTTATGCAGTCAATTGATGGAAACACTCGTGTTGTTCTGATCACAAAGCCCAGAGTCCTCAAAGAAGCATTAGCTATTGTATGAATATGCGTCGAGAATGATAATTTCGCATCGAAGGTAACACCTAAATCCTTTATATTGAGAGACATCTCAAGTTGAACATCATTCAATACATAATCGAAGTTAGTTGGGTTAATTTTTCTGGTGAAGGTAACAATTCGACACTTGGATATGTTCAGATGTAAGCTGTTATTTAGACACCACGTTTGAAGTTTGTTAAGTTGTTCCTGGAGAAAAATGCAGTCTGAAAGATCGTTTACGGCATGAAATATTTTTAAATCATCTGCAAAGAGCAACTTGTGGCAGTCCAGTGCATCGACCACATCATTGATAAACACTGTAAAGAGTAATGGTCCAAGATTAGTTCCCTGTGGCACACCTGATGTGGAATAAAAATTTTGAGACTTATGGCCTTTGTGATACACATAATTACTGCGGTTTGTGAGATAAGAAGTGAATAAAGCAACAAGAGATGGAGAGAAACCGTAAACGATGATCTATTCGGTCAAATGCTTTCGAAAAGTGTGTGAAAATAACCTCAACGTCAACCTGAGTATTCCGATCAAGATTTTCACTTAAGTATTGTGTGAAAGTTGCAAGGTTTGTAACAGTTGACCGTTTACTAATGAATCCATGCTGGGAGGTGTTTAGAGATGACTTCAATTGGGGATAAATTGCAGAGTGGAGGCACTTTTCAAAGACTTTGGCAAAGTTGTTGATGATCGCAATAGGACGATAATTTTCTACACATCTTGCCTCTCCCTTCTTGAAGACTGGTGTTACCCTTGCGATTTTCCAGAAAGCGGGCAAAGCACATGATCGAATTGCGATGTTAAAAAGTACACCCAATGGTACAGCGAAAGCACCAGCACAATCTTTAAGCAAAAAGCTGGGGATACAATCATCACCCATAGTATTAGAGTTTTTAAGATTTTTCAGCCAGTGAAATACATCCTCTTCATTAATGAAAGGAACATCAATGTGGACATTGTCGGACTTTGCTTGCATAAGAGCCGGAGGAGTGGAAGTAGGCTGAAGATAAACTGATTGAAAGGAATATGCAAAAGCATTAATAATAGATTCAGGTTTAGTAAAGTTCTTCACTGGATCTCTTGGTGCAGAAGTAGAACACTAAACACTTTAACCCACTGAACACCAAACAAGTTTTAACTAAAACACCGACGCGTTTCAACAGCAATGCTGTCATTATCAAGGCGATAATAAAACTAAATTAAAATAAAATCTACAAAAACAGGTAACCTAAATGTTATGCACGGTCAATCCGATACGCATCATTCATTTCCCATTAACGAAAACAATGACGAATACGGTATAGGGCCATTGTCACAATTCATTACACATGACTTATTTTTATATATTTCTAAACTTTCGAAAACATTTAGAAACTTACAATTGTTTATTTGTCTAATTAATTTAACATTCGTATGATCGATGTTGTGATCTGTTTCAAAAATGTGTTGGGCAACGCTCGATTTCTCAATTCTATTAAATCTAAGATGAGCCATATGCTCTTTGAATCTAGTTGAGACTGCTCTCCTGGTTTGCCCAATATATTTTTGATTACAATCTTTACAATTGATTTCGTAAATACCTGACTTTTCTAGAGGTTGTATTTTATCTTTAGGGTTACCGATGAGACTTCGTAAACTAGTCCCAGAACTGTAAACTATTCTGAGATCAACTTCTTTGAAGATTTTACTCAAACCTTTAGTGATAAAGGGAGCGTAAGGGAGGGTCACAACGGGTGAAACTTTAACATCCTCTCGAAAAGTCGTAGATTCTTTCACAGTTTTCTTATAATTAAACTTCCTAATTAACTTATAGATATGCTGAGGCTGGAAACCATTACACTTGGCCGCATGTTTTATAATTTTAAGCTCTTTCTCATACCTCGCCTTGTTCAAGGGAAAGTGAGAAGTCTGTGGTTGAATATCAACTATGGTGTGATTTTCAGCGGAACATGTTTATTTCAATCGATAGGAAAGTTCAGAATAAGAAATTCTCTCATGATAGGAAATTAAGAAAGTTAGGTTGTTTTTTAAAAAATAAACATCATGTTCCGATGAATACCATTAACATAGTAGAAAATCATTCTTCGCAAACCTTTAGTGAACGGGAACTTAATCTTTTGAATAAAGGATTGAAATTTGGTTTGCAGACTCCTGAATCGAATGTTGAGTGGGTTATTGCCGGGATAGAATCCTCTATCGAGCGGTTTTCTGAGCCCACAAAGCAGTTTGTTAGGGAGGCCTGCAAACATACTATTTCAAAAAATTTGAAATCCTATAAATCACCTCAGAAATCCGAAAACATTAAAATCATTAAAACTTTGCGGGAAAAAGATTGTTTTTATTTGAAAGCTGACAAAGGGAACAAGGTTGTTATTGTAGATAAAGAGGACTACTATGATCGGGTTAATGACCTGTTGAGTAGTGGCCCTTATCAGTCAATTTCAAAAAATCCTTTACCGAAAATGATTAGAGACGTCAACAACGTGTTTAAAACTTGTAACAACCTTGTTACTGCCGACGTTAGACGTAAGCTACATGTTTCCAATCCTGTTCTCCCTAAATTATATTGTTTACCTAAAATCCACAAACCTGGCAAGTCGGTAAGGCCAATTGTTTCGGCAATTGACGCACCGACTTATAAGGTTTCTAAATGGCTGACCAATGAATTTAATAATTTGCCAATACAGCAACCTAGTTTTGCAGTAAAAAATTCGTTAGAATTTATTAAAGAAATTCAAAATATTCTGTTGCTGGAGGGTGAAGTATTGATTTCATTTGATGTTAGTTCTCTCTTTCCTAGTGTACCGATTCCAGACACCTTGACATACCTCGAGGACTTGTTGCTTCAAAATAGTTTGAGTCAACAATGTGTCCAGGAATATATTCGCTTAACTGACATCTGTATGAAACAGAAAATTTTTCAATTCAACGGGGGTTTTTATGAACAGCTGGAAGGAACGGCAATGGGTAACTCCTTGTCGCCCTTTTTGGCTAACCTTTTCATGAGCCGTTTTGAAAAGGACTTAGAATCTGAGAGCGAATACTTTCCTAGGGTTTGGTTGAGGTATGTAATATTGACGATTTTCTCAATAGATTAAATAATCGGTTCGAAACCATAAAGTTCACTTGTGAAAGAGAAGAAAACGGTCAGCTACCCTTTCTAGATACTTTAGTAATTAGAAATAACAATAGATTAGAGTTTGACGTGTATAGAAAGGAAACCAGTACACTTCGCTACATTCCTTCAGACTCCCATCATTGTGTTCAACACAAAATGGCAAGCCTGAATTTTTTGGTCCACAGACTTCTCACTTTTCCCTTGAACAAGGCGAGGTATGAGATAGAGCTTAAAATTATAAAAGATGCGGCCAAGTGTAATGGTTTCCAGCCTCAGCATATCTATAAGTTAATTAGGAAGTTTAATTATAAGAAAACTGTGAAAGAATCTACGACTTTTCGAGAGGATGTTAAAGCTTCACCCGTTGTGACCCTCCCTTACGCTCCCTTTATCACTAAAGGTTTGAGTAAAATCTTCAAAGAGCTAGATCTCAGAATAGTTTACAGTTCTGGGACTAGTTTACGAAGTCTCATAGGTAACCCTAAAAATAAAATACAACCTCTAGAAAAGTCAGGTATTTACGAAATCAATTGTAAAGATTGTAATCAAAAATATATTGGGCAAACCAGGAGAGCAGTCTCAACTAGATTCAAAGAGCATATGGCTCATCTTAAATTTAATAGAATTGAGAAATCGAGCGTTGCCCAACACATTTTTGAAACAGATCACAACATCGATCATACGAATGTTAAATTAATTAGACAAATAAACAATTGTAAGTTTCTAAATGTTTTCGAAAGTTTAGAAATATATAAAAATAAGTCATGTGTAATGAATTGTGACAATGGCCCTATACCGTATTCGTCATTGTTTTCGTTAATGGGAAATGAATGATGCGTATCGGATTGACCGTGCATAACATTTAGGTTACCTGTTTTTGTAGATTTTATTTTAATTTAGTTTTATTATCGCCTTGATAATGACAGCATTGCTGTTGAAACGCGTCGGTGTTTTAGTTAAAACTTGTTTGGTGTTCAGTGGGTTAAAGTGTTTAGTGTTCATCATAAAGAGATTTTGCTTTATAAACTTGAAATAATAAAGAATGAGAAGTGAATTTAAGAAATATCCCAAAACGCCAATTTCTTTCTAATATCCTGAATTTTTTCTCTGGCCAATAAATGTACACTTAATTTGCTTTAAGTC
Source organism: Holotrichia oblita (assembly GCA_023690525.1). Classification (NCBI taxonomy): domain Eukaryota; kingdom Metazoa; phylum Arthropoda; class Insecta; order Coleoptera; family Scarabaeidae; genus Holotrichia; species Holotrichia oblita. Next base: position 32,039,083 of record CM043016.1, read on the forward strand.
GGAAAGAATTTCAAGAATATTGCAGCAACGTATAGGTAAATGAAAATATTCGCACTTTTTGTTTGTCCGAATACTTTTTCCAACCATTGTACACAACCACACATTAATTCTTATTTATTTACTAAGACAATATGTATACATATAACAGTTATATTTTTCTGTGCCTATATACTTATTACATTAGTAACTCAACTTCTTATATACAATTCATAATTATTATATATAGCTGACTACATTAGTGTAATTCTATATTTAAATGGCACCTATTTGAATCTTAATTTATGTTCGCCGTCCGTCTGCTTTGATATTCATACCGGGTTTATGTTTCAAAGAACTTTTCTGAAGTGCATTTGTCTTGTTATTGTTATACATTTAAACGTTGTTCTTGTGTCGTAAGCTTACACACGTTGGGATTGCCCGAAAAACTTATGGAAATCAAGAAGGACCGAAATTATCTATAATTTAGCTTTCAACTCGACAGTGTACTCATTATAATGATCGTAATTATTTCGAAAATATATTGTTTCTCTTTACAAATAACATTGTATGGCATACTTACACCTACCTTGTGTATTGTTTTGTTGTTATTTGGTTCCAAATTAGATATATGAGGAGAGTGTGTCGAGAAGAATTGGGTATTGACTTGCAGTAGTTGGTGTAGGTGGTTAGATCGAGAACATGTAGCTCAGAATTCTAGTATTTTCTTGTAAAAACAATCTAAACTCACCAGGAATTAATATATATACTGGAACAAGTTTGCGTGGATTTCGGCAACAATGTATTGATTCTAGGTGATTTTAATGTTGCGCATTTCAATAATCAATCAATCAATGATATCAAAACTAATGTTATTAGCAATTTTATGAACTTTACAGACTTAACTCAATTTAATTCGATCACTAACCATAGAGGTCGGCTGCTGGATCTTGTATTTACCAACTTGGATTCTGTAGTTGTAGACCGGGAGTATGTGCCGATGGTAAAAGAAGATCCAGATCATCCTAGTTTTAATTTAGCTATGAGTTTTCCTGGTGAAAATAAATCTAACTTAGCTCCTAATCAAGATAATTATATTTATAACTTCAACCAAGCGGATTATGTTAGCTTATAGCGTGCTTTTCTGTTTACTGATTCGTCCTTTCTTTCTACATACAGTAATATTGATTTGGCGTGTGAAGCATTTTATAATCAAATATATGCATACTTTGACTTATTTGTACTCTATAAACGTATTAGTACCAATGCTTATCCAGTATGGTTCTCCAAAGAACATATAAAAGATATCCAAGCAAAGCACAAGTATCGCATAAAATATAAAGAAACGAAATCAATTCATTATTTAAATGTATACAAAACACTACGCAAAAAAATTACAATTGTTCAAGGGAAAAGTGAGAAGTCTGTGGACCAAAAAATTCAGGCTTGCCATTTTGTGTTGAACACAATGATGGGAGTGTGAAGGAATGTAGCGAAGTGTACTGGTTTCCTTTCTATACACGTCAAACTCTAATCTATTGTTATTTCTAATTACTAAAGTATCTAGAAAGGGTAGCTGACCGTTTTCTTCTCTTTCACAAGTGAACTTTATGGTTTCGAACCGATTATTTAATCTATTGAGAAAATCGTCAATATTACATTTTTTAGTGTCAAATATAGCGAAAATATCATCCACATACCTCAACCAAACCCTAGGAAAGTATTCGCTCTCAGATTCTAAGTCCTTTTCAAAACGGCTCATGAAAAGGTTAGCCAAAAAGGGCGACAAGGAGTTACCCATTGCCGTTCCTTCCAGCTGTTCATAAAAACCCCAGTTGAATTGAAAAATGTTCTGTTTCATACAGATGTCAGTTAAGCGAATATATTCCTGGACACATTGTTGACTCAAACTATTTTGAAGCAACAAGTCCTCGAGGTATGTCAAGGTGTCTGGAATCGGTACACTAGGAAAGAGAGAACTAACATCAAATGAAATCAATACTTCGCCCTCCAGCAACTGAATATTTTGAATTTCTTTAATAAATTCTAACGAATTTTTTACTGCAAAACTAGGTTGCTGTATTGGCAAATTATTAAATTCATTGGTCAGCCATTTGGAAACCTTATAAGTCGGTGCGTCAATTGCCGAAACAATTGGCCTTACCGACTCGCCAGGTTTGTGGATTTTAGGTAAACAATATAATTTAGGGAGAACAGGATTGGAAACATGTAGCTTACGTCTAACGTCGGCAGTAACAAGGTTGTTACAAGTTTTAAACACGTTGTTGACGTCTCTAATCATTTTCGGTAAAGGACTTTTTGAAATTGACTGATAAGGGCCACTACTCAACAGGTCATTAACCCGATCAACCCCTAAAGATAAAATACAACCTCTAGAAAAGTCAGGTATTTACGAAATCAATTGTAAAGATTGTAATCAAAAATATATTGGGCAAACCAGGAGAGCAGTCTCAACTAGATTCAAAGAGCATATGGCTCATCTTAAATTTAATAGAATTGAGAAATCGAGCGTTGCCCAACACATTTTTGAAACAGATCACAACATCGATCATACGAATGTTAAATTAATTAGACAAATAAACAATTGTAAGTTTCTAAATGTTTTCGAAAGTTTAGAAATATATAAAAATAAGTCATGTGTAATGAATTGTGACAATGGCCCTATACCGTATTCGTCATTGTTTTCGTTAATGGGAAATTAATAATGCGTATCGGGTTGACCGTGCATATCATTTAGGTTACCTGTATTTGTAGATTTTATTTTAATTTAGTTTTATTATCGTTTAGTGGGTTAAAGTGTTTAGTGTTCTACTTCTGCACCAAGAGATCCAGTGAAGAACTTCTTTGTGATGAAGTTATAGTTTTCCATTCTTCTGCATTAAATGGTAAAATACTGCCAAAAACGTAAACTATATCTCTGTGAAGTTGCTTTCGTTCCCACCCCTCACTCCCTTCCCGCTTGTTTAACATTTGAAGTTTTGAAAGTTGGTCTTCACTAACTTTTTGTAGAGTTGTTCTACATTAGTCCAAAATCTTAAAAAATAATATTACAAACGGATCGACAATTATTGTTTACTCAGGCTTCCACTGCCAGTATTTTAAACTTGTTTTGGTTGACTAGATATTGTTCTAAAGGAATTATTCCTCCATTTGGAAAACTAAAATGTTGCAGATTGTTATAGTTATTCCGAAAATTGCTGCAATATTATTTTAGATAGTACATGAAATAATCGACAAGAACAAAATTTTGTTGGCCCACCCCCTCCTTTTTTTGCAATCCAAACTATTATTCATGATTTTTGTTTTAAATTTTTGCAAAAGTCTTAGTTTCTAACCTGCATTCCTCACGAAATTCCGAACCGCATTCAAAACTTCTCAACAATTTTGAAAAACAGAGTGAGGACAGAGACAATTATTTCTTGAACTGTCTAAATAAGAATAGACAGAAAAAACTATAAAGTTCTTGACTTTTTATGACAGTTATAACTCTCGAACGAGATTGAGAATAACTATGTATTCCAAAGTTGAGAGGGAGAGGGGTGGCTAGCAAAATTTTATATATTTTAACTATTCAAGCTCTAATTTCGAAATCTTAATACAATGTTTACAGTAACCAGAGGCGTTTTCGAAAATGTAACCCGAACAACATACACGACATAACCTAAACACTGACAATGTAAAATGGCACGTCTGAAAAAAATAATAGCTACTATTACCGCCGCTGGTATATTAAATGTAGATTCTGATACGGACGATGATAATGAATTGACATTACAAGTAGTGATGCAGAAAGAGAAAAGACAACGGACACGTATAAAAGATTCTGAATTAGTCATAGAATCCTACAACTTCAATGGTAAAATAATATTTAATTGATTTTGGTTTCTAATCTAGTGAATTAGATTTCAGATATCATTTTCGAATGAATAGAAATACATTTGAACATTTGCTGAAACTTATTGCACCAAAAATTTATCCCAGAAATAAATACGGTTCTGGGCGACCCTATCACAGTATAGAAAAAATACTTTTGATTACTATATGGATCCTAGCAAATCAAGAAGTTTATAGGTATGTATACATTGCACAATAAAAGTACTACAAACTAGAAAACAGTAGAAAACAAAACTTATGCATCTTATTATTTAGATCAGTTTCAGATCGATTTAATGTTTCCTTGTCAACGGCATGGAAATATGTGCAGGAAATATCTACCATTTTAACACAATGCTCTAATAATTATATAGTATGGTCTAACAATAACTTCAAAGAAATAGAGTCTGGCTTTCGACAAAGAGCTGGATTTGAAGGTGTAGTAGGTGCTGTTGATGGGACCCATATCCCAATTATGCAGCCCACGGAAAACAGCAACTCTTACATCAATCGGAAATCTTATTTTTCAATACAATTACAGGCAATCTGCAACCATAAATATGAATTTTTGGACTGTTTCACTGGTAGGTATATCTTTTATAATGTTATCGCATTAATACTGACATATCAATTTAAGGATATCCTGGTAGTGTCCATGATGCACGTGTATTTGAACAATCACCAATTGCAAAACTATTGCTAGAACAACTTTTACCTAATAGTTTGCACTTATTAGGTGATTCGGCGTATCCCCTGCATACATGGTTGATTGTTCCTTTCAAAGATAATGGTCACCTTAGTAGACAACAAAAAAAATTTAATAAACTACACTCATCCACCAAATGTGTGATAGAACAAGCATTTGGACTATTGAAAGGAAGATTTAGAATTTTAAGATTTATAAATATGCGCAAAATAGAATCGATACCGAATATTATAGTTGCTTGTTGTGTGCTTCACAACATTTGTTTAAAGTTGGGTGATGATGATGTGGACGTGGTGCCAGAAGAAACTATGTCAGAAGAATATAGTGACGCTGCTATTAGTAGAATTGCAAGCCACAAGAGAAATTAAATTATGGATAAATTATGTGCATGATGAAGCATTTCCAATATAATAAAAAAAATGTTAAGGACAAACAATTTATTTAAATGTAATAAATTAAGAAAAATATAACATTATATTATTATTATAATAGGACTGAATATATTTTTTCTCCATATTTTTTTTATTACAGAAAATATTACTTATTTTTCTAATAACTTTGACAAAACATTAATAAGTTGTTTTTGAATTTCTATTTTTCTCTATCCTCTTTTCCATTCTGAAAACCATTGTGGAGGGTTGTCATTCTCCACACGATTTCTTTTTCTTGACCTACTGGTTGAAGATGCAAGAACGTTCAAACCACCCGATGTAGATGATTCTGATATATCACTATCAGGATTCTGGTAATTAATTTTATTAGAATAAAGTATTATAATTAAATGTTGTATACATACTTTGTCTTGTTGAATTGTAGCTGCTGTATAGTTTGAGGAATCAAGTGTGGAAGCAATATGTTTTGGGGTAATCTCCGGCTTTGTGTGAAAAATATTGTGCATAGTTTAATAGGGAAACGAAATAGGGCCAGGTAATTCTACCTTCTCCAGTGTGAGTATTGGAGTCTACAATTTTTTTATATGTTTTCTTCAAGTTTTTAAATTTACTTCCAACTTGTTCATAGGTAACATGGTAACCCTCATCATTAATTTGTTTAGCTATTCTTTTCCAAATGGACTTATTTGTGGTGTTTTTTGAGGCAAATAGGTTTTCATTTTCTTCATATAATGTCATAAGCAACATAATTGCCTCTTTAATCCATATAAAATGTTGTTTTTCTTCCTTATCAATGTTTATATTAGTTGTATTCACAGCCTCACTTGGCAGTTGCCCTTCCTCTATGAGTATGTATAACATTTACCTTCAACGAAACAATTTTCAATTTGGCTATTCATATTATCAACCTCTGCACTTCCACTAATTACTTGTTCTTCTTCTAGGCTATATAATGTTTTAATATTTACTTCTCTTTGTTTCTGTTCTAAAATTAAAATTTTGTTATTGCAATTTCGTTGATATGTATGATATTTACCAGTGTAACAATTTTTAATATGTTTACTAATGTTTCTACCATAATCAATAAGTCCACATTGACCACACCTTGCCAAGAAGTCCATTATGTATCTATACTACGGATTTGGATCCGTCTCCAACTATCAGCAGTTATATCAGCTGTGTGTACATCGTGTATATAAACAAACGATTCGTACGATATCTAGGATCTCAGGAATAACTTTTAAAATTGCAGAGTTTGAAAAAGGGGGATACTAAGCTAAAAAAATGTTTTTCCTTTCTTTTTTCGACTTATTTTTAATATCAATTTGCAAAATGCTGGAACAATGTGAATAAAATGTAGTACAATCTGGAATAGTTTTAGAAATTTTGAAAAAGTATGATTAACTTCACAGAGATTTGTAATATCTTTGAATGTTTCGATAAAAAAGCTGCTTGACAGGAAATAATTGTATTCACAACTGTGTAAATGCCTAATTTTTCAACTTTACTTATTAATGGATCAAGAAGAAGATGCTGCTATTTTTTGATAGTTTAGAAGCATTGTCTACGTCAACTTAGCCTCCAATATTTTCATTTTTGAAATTTTTAAAGCTGATTCAGCTCGTTGCAAATTTGTTCTACATTGAGCCAAAACTTTGTAGAACAATATTACAAACTAGTTGATAAATACACTTTTTACTCAGTGTCCCATCCACACCCCTCCCCTTTCCGGAATTTTAAAATTTTAAAGTTCTGCTAAGTTGTTCGAACATAACATAACATTCCAAAATTTCAAAATGAAAGCTGGAGTAAAATAAAAAGGTGTGAACAAAATTTTGCTGTTTCTCTGTAGCGTTGAAGACTGTCCAAGTTGTTCTTGTTGTTTGGGAAATTACTTTGGCTTTCTTTCATGGCCAATTCATAAAATAATCATGAGGAACGAAATTTTGTTGTCCCAGCTGCCCAGATTTTTATAGCTTTATTACAAATATTTGCAAAAAGTTTAGTTTCTAAGCTACATCGCTTACAAAATCATTATGAAAACGGGCGGGAGGGGGACGTGGAAAATTTTCGCTTTCTGAAATTTTTGCCGAAAAATGTTAACTAGAAATTTTTACCTTTGAAATAATGTAAAACTTCTAAATTTTCTGAAAAAGGGCTCCCACCCTAGCAAAACTTTTTCTCGCAATTAGTTTATGAAAGACCTATATAAATAAAAGGAGAACAATAAACTACAAAGTTATAGCCTTTTAAAGAAAGCTGGGACTTTCCAACAATATTTAAAATAACTATGCAAGAGATGGGGGAGGGGAGGGGAAAAGGCGATCCTCCAAATGCAACTCGCTCTTCGAGCTTACGATGAAATTAGTTCTTGCATTTGGAAGATCGCTGACGAGATCGGATACATCGAAACCTCGTGGTCCGGTTCTAAAGCTTGATCCGTTTTGATTGCACCCGTTTATAGGGTGATTTCCAACAATATACCATGAGCGCCATTTCCCAATGCATTCAACCAGAAATAACATAAAATTTGCTTAAAAAAAGGGGGGCGGAGGAGGGGTTGAGCGAAAAATTACTTTTCCTAATTGTTTGTTGGATCAGTTTGTAAAATTTTGGGGCAATATAAAACACATTTAATATAACATGGAACAGTTTTCGGGATTTCATAAAAGTGAGGTTAACTTCATATAGATTTGGAATATCTTTAGTTTTCTTGATAAACATCTACTGGATAGGAAATTACCGTATTTGCAACTGTACAAAAGCCCTATTTTTCGACTTTAGTGATACCTGTATTAAATATACGATACTGCTATGGTTTTTTGTTTAAGTACTAGTACTTGTTACAAATTATAGTACAATGTACTTGTACAAGTACTTGTATGTAAAAGAACGGACTGAGCTACAAAATTTTTTTTTAGTAGTTTTTAATAGCATTTTGCAAAATTCTGTAACAATATGAAGCCACACCTAACGCAACCTGCAACAGTTTTCGAGATTTTGAATAAGTGAGGGAGTGTTTAATTCTTTCATTATGACAGAAAACGACTATACTTACGACGAAGGATAATTGGATTGAGTATAAGATGCTGCTATGTTTTTGGCAGTTTAGAAACTTGTACTCACTCGCGTACAGAAATTACAATACTGGACCATTGAGACGATAACAAAAGCGCATTCAATATTAGCCTATTAATGTGTTTATTGTTTTAGTGTATAATTATAGGTACTCTAACTAAACATATACCCGCACTTGATTTATACATACGCGAGATTTCTGAGTAGATAAATTATGATCGAACCACGTTAATCCATAATTTAAATAAGTTAATTCGAATTCAAATTTGACAATCATAATAATACTACTGGTTGAGGTAATTATATAATTTAGTGTCATTATAACGTTATTTGAATACATGTTAGGTTGTACACTCTCTATTAAGAATGTGCTGATTTGAAATAGGCTAATATCAACAGATAATAACTCAATTTAGTTAGCTGTATAGTAAATATGCTATATTTATACTTTTGATAGTATGCACAAAGAACTAGACATTATTTATAACTGTAAATTGAGCTTAACAATGATAAATCAATATATAATTATATGAATGTGAACTTACCTTTATCTCCTTTCCATATGTTTAATTTAATCGTATCTAATCTTGACATTTAAGCAATTTTCAATTTTTTTTTTCAAGGACCATTACAGCTATGAAGCCTAATGTAGCTGTTCTTGTTATTGGTAGTTTAAGTCCTACTTCTATATCAGTGATATGAGTATTAAGATGGGAAGCAGTTCTGTTTAAGTAACAAACTTGTGCGTCTATGTAGAATTAAGACTTATAAAAGATCAATGACTGCACAAGACAAAGCGACAAAACGCTTTTATTGGAACTTAATTTACGATTGTGACTGTCAACATTCTTATCTGTAGGAAATGACACATCTTCGGTTTGCTCAATACTAACTTTTTTTTCCTATTGGCTTGTTTGTCTTAGATGTAGTGGCCACACTAGGTTCTTTAAGACTCATTTACACTCTGCAAACTTAGACATAATGTTGTCGAACTACCGTACGTTAAATTTTGAAAAATTTGCACCAGTAAATGTTAAAAAAAAATTTAATGGTCTTTTGAAATCAATCCTCAAGACAAAATTGATCAGACCAGTAGGTTTTACTTCTGTTGCAGAGAGTGCCAAGAAGACTATTCTCGATCCAAGTTCGGTAAAAATATTGGTGTCAAAGTATGACTTGAAACTGCTGCAGAAATGTTTCCAGCAGTCTCGTAAAATCCGTTGAGATATGTATTAATTAAAGCTGATATCACTTCTGCTGGCGAAAGTTTCATACTTTGTGATAGCCTAATTAACAATTTGTGATGTCTTCGAAAAAATTTATTAGCCCACCCCTGACCCAGAACATCTGAAGTAGCAAGTTGAAAATTCCAGTTGGTGAAAGTCATAATCTCTTGGCTAAGATAGTTGTCTTGACTTTACTCTTCAAACGCATCTCTAAGGCTCCGCCCTCTTTACATTTTTATCCAAATGATTGCAGTTTAGTTAGACTAATTTTGTTAGACTATTTTTGCACTGTCCAACTTGCTTGCTCCGGGTCGGCGTTCACCCTATAGCGTCGACCCTTAAAACTCTGCGGCTGCACTACTCAATCCCTCGTTTCATAGTTCCAGGGCAACGGGCGTGCCGAGAGTAGACTTCGTATATAGGGGAGGATGCTTGGGCGTAGGCATGGGCATACGCTCCGGTGTCCGGCCGCTAACCGTCGGAATATACGGTGGGTAAGTGGCGCTTACCTAGAGAACTCTGCAGCTGCATTACCCCATCCTTGGTGGCCACACTCAGGGAAACGGGCGTGGCGAGAGAATTTGGCGAAGATAGTAGGAGAGGATAAAAGTCGGTTCGCCGAGGAGTAGTCCGCTCGCTGGTTGTCTGGTTGGGGAAACCTTCGGTTTCATCCTAAAACAAGTCGATGATTCTGGGACCCTACGGTTTCACTGTAGCTGCCGCGGATACTTGATCGCCGGAGGGGCGAAAGAGTTGGCGCGGTCGGCAGCTGGGTGCCCCTTTGGAGTCCAGCACTCCACATTCGTGTCCAACTTGCTCCTAAATAAGTGAGTTTCAATATTACAGTCTTAGTATCAACATGTGTGGAGATATTAATTCTTTGGGTCGTTAAATGCTTTAATGGCATGTTTAAAAGAAATTAAATTAAAACTAGAATGTTATGCTAATATATTACAAAGTTGTAAACCCAAAACATGAGGTGAATTTTGGGTCAAATTTAAGGAACAAAAACGTATATTAAAATCAAACCTAGAACGAGTGTTGTACTGATGAATGTCCTTGTTGCAATGAAATTTAACTTTGTTTTTGTAAATAAGAACTAACAATTCAAATATATGGATCGATGATAGGGCAAGAACAACCCATTCTCTAAAATAGTATAATTCTTTTTTGAGATAAAAAACTTTCTTACTTAGCCCAAAAAGCAACACCATAAGACAGTCTAGAATAAACATCTGCATAACAAAAAGATATCAAGGAATTTCTATCTAATACTGTTTTTAAATTTCTTAATTGATACAGTGAGTCTGCCACGTTAAACAATCATCCTTCCTGTCAGCGAAAATATGAGTATTAAACCCGGTTCTTTTGCAAACACCATGAAATATAAGATATTGAGTCTTAGATACACTATCAGATGATACTACAGCGCTGGTGTCATCAGCATACATAATCAAACCATACTCTGGAAAACAATGAGTAATATTATTCATAAATATTAAGAAAAATAAAGGTCCAAACACACTACCTTAGGGCACACTACGTTCAACCAACATAGTTATGGTGAATACTGACAAACTGCCTCTTATCGCTCAGGAAGCTCATAATGAATTCCTAACAACTACGCAAACTTCATATAATTCCAATTTTACCAATAAACGGTCGTGATCTACGCAATCAAACGCGCGGCTGAGATCGCAGAAAACGCCAATAGGGAGCCTACCTGAGTCTAAGGCACACACAACCCGATCGTAAAAGTCGTAAATTGCCGTCATTGTTGAATGATTAACTCTATAACCGTGCTGATGCTCAGTCAAAATATTGTGTTTGTCTAAATGGGAACCCAATCTATAAAGCATCGCATATTCGAAAATTTTTGAAAAACTAGAGGACCGGGTAAGTGGTCGGTAATTATTAACATCTGACTTACTTCCCTTTTTATTAAGTGGTTTGGTATCCTTGAACAAAGCATTATATTTATTTTTTTCAAATAAATACATTTGCTTCAAAATTGGAAATATTTTTTGAAGAATATATAGGTTTAAGGTTGCACCTCAGCTATTTTGTCATCACTTTCTAAATCAAACATCGACGAAACTTCATGCACCAGTCCTGCCTTAGTAACCAACAACACCTTTTTAGAGTAGGGAAGGACATTATTTCTAAAACAGGTTGTACTTTAACAGAAGAAGCAAAGACATTTCGCAACTTTTCCTAAATATTCACGTTATCTCTCTGTTTACAAGTTCTCCGATCTCTTGCTGCAGAAGTAGAACACTAAACACTTTAACGGGTCGATGGCCGCAGTGGTTAGGCGGCTGACTATTGTTGTGAGAGAACGATAGGTGCCGGGGTTCAATTCTCTGAAGGGACGGTGACATTTTTTCAGAGAGTTTAATCCCGGATCGACTTGCCATTCGCTGTTGGGAGCAAAGTGATTAACAGCGCGGCATCATAAAAGGCGATATGATGCTGTCACAAAGCCATTTAAACACAACTTACACACACTAAACTACACCGCAAGAGTTGCAGTGATAGCCAGACAAGTAATACAGCTTACGGAGTCACTGCAACTAAGCACCCACCACACATAAAAAAAAAAAAAAAAAAAAAACCAGTTTTATGATCGCCCTGATAATGACAGCTTTGCTGTCAAAAGTCTATTGGTGTTTTGTGAGTTGAAGTGTTTAGTGATCTCTCTGTTTGTTGTATAATTCGTGTATTTTGAATAATCAGGAATAAAAAAAGGATTTAAATACACTGTTGAAAAAAAGTGACGAGCACACCTTGCATAATCTGAAAGCCAGCGCGACCTGCATGGATCTATTGCAACATTGCCTTTCTTGTTGTTAGACTAGTTGAAAGCCTTCGATGAACCTTAGAATTAATCTGGATTTCCATCCTGGATGTGTTGTTGTCGGATATAACTGGCAGCAACACATTTACGTAAAATGTGTTCTACCGTCTTTAGATCTTCTTAACATAGACCGGAGATTTGATCTTACTTTAGAGCCATATGACCTGTCAGAAACCCTGCCAGCAGTCCAAGGTCCCCTTTGCTGAAAAACTGTGCTGTCTTAGGCGATCCTGATAACAGTGCGTTCATCTGAATTTGTCCTGGCGTGTTCTGCCAGTGGGAGGCCTTACTATTGGCCTCCCATTTGTTTTAGGTGGCCCTTTTATAGTCCACAACAGGGATAAGGTCCAATGAAAGGCATTTTCGCTGCTTCTTTGGCAAGCTTATCTGCCTTTTCGAAGGTTTCCCCTAGACGAGTTGATGTAGTGAGTTTCGAATCCTTCTATAGCTGCATTTTTTACTGAGCGATTCCGGCAGATGCAATATTGAGGGTTGGGGAAACCAAACGTTCTTACTGTGGTAGGGTCAAAAAGGTACTATGTAGTTGTACTTTGTGCATAATGAAAGGCCGTTTGCGTTACCTAAGCGGGTTAGAGCGATGAATGGTTGTGGTTATGCACATGGTAGGTGTATGCTTCCGTCCACGTCATACTCACCGCCAACTGGGCATTATGGTACGGGGTGCGATTACACAAGACAGACGTACATGTCGGCCGCGTGTACAACAGACGCGTTGTGCTTCCCTACAGACCATTGTGGAAATATTTAATATAAATATTTAAATAAAATTAATCATAATACAAAAAATAAAATACATAAATAAATATATATATAAAGAATTATCATTTATTTCCATTTGCTTTTTTCTCCTGGTTTTCTAAATAAGCTACTTTATGTCATCTTCCACATAAAATATTTATAAAACACTGAATATATTCGCTGTATTGTTGCATTTTCTAATCGCAATTGCAAATATCTACTATAAAAGAATTTTATATCCGTCTAGAATGATTAATTACGTTCAGTTTATTTTTTTTCTCTCCTGGCATTATTTGAGATGAACATACCGTAACTAAATAATTCCCTTTCAAGAGAACTGCTATAGAGTACTAAAAATACCCATGGCGCAATTATAAATTCATTATCGAAGTGTTATATCATCTACGGTGAAGCGAGTTTTATTATTTCTAGCTACTTCTCATGCATGTATTTACTTATTTATATGCATGTTGTTTATTTTATTTCTTGGTGCTAACGAAAGAATTTAATATAAAGAATAAAACATTTTCACACAAGGATACGGCGTCTTTAAGTGTTAAATATACCAATATCAAACGACGGGAAAACAATTGATAATATCTAGAAGTCCTATTTTTATAGAATTGCTTTATAAATACCTACTTATCGTAATAGAATAGAATAGGTCCTGCTGCAGTTCTTTTTTTTTTAATTACGGTTGTTATAAACGTCACGTTAGAGGGGGTAATAATACGCAGAGAGGGTATATAGTAATAATGTGGGGTGCCAGGAGTGCCAATACAAACGACAAGCACGCGCCAAAAATTAAAATATCTCCGCTCACAAATCAGTAAATTATAGCAATCATCAAGCACTGAGTAACAATAATGGTGCGATATAATAATACAATCTGGTGCCGCATACAAGCCCGACCAAGATATTGTAACAAATAAGAATGTGAGTTTGTTACCGTTGATGTCGAGTCGATTGTGTTAAGAAAATGTAAAAGTTTAATACATAAGTCGCTCTGATTTAAAAAGAAAAATTACAAAACTTGTTTGATTCATCTGAAGCTTTTAATGATTACTATTTTATAAAATACTATGCATACGCATTGTTGAATTAGATGTATGTGCTAGAAGTATTAAATTTGTGACTGTTTGTTACTTGTTCGTTCGTTATGTCACTAAAGGCTTGCATTCCTTGGCACCCTGGAACGGATAGAGTGTGACAACTTAGCTTCTATAACATTGTATCATAGATCTGAGAACTTTTGTTTGTCTAAGACTGGGATTGAGGTCTCTTTAGCTTGTTCTTGATCTTTAAACAATGACGACTCAGGAAGCCGCTTGGAGTGTGTGTGCGTAGAGTGTCTCTTTTAGAATGCAGTTCGGTCTTGGCCTGAAGTTACTAGGCCGTCTCTAGGATTCCTTACGCGAAAGGAAAAAGTGACGAAGACAGGTACAACATTCCAAACCGAAGCGGGTGGGAGAAACCAGTCATCTTTACTGTGGTAGGATGGAAGAGGTACTATGTAGTCGTACTTTGTGCGTAATGGAAAGCCATTCGCGTTACCTAAGCGAGTTGTAGCGAAAAATGGTTGTAGGTATACACACACGACGTTTCGAACGGTCGTTGCCGCTAGTGCAAGAGGTAAGGATTGGAAGGATGGAATAATCAAGGAGGTACGCGCCTTCAGCGCCGAGCAAGGTGGTCCCGCATGACTACAGCACGCGCAAATTCAGATTCGAATTAAGCGTTCTACGACCGGGTCGTTCTAAGCATTCTGAATCAGATTTTACACATACGGAGGGAGATCTGTCCTGGACCAGCTCTTTAAGATGAGCGATCAAAGGGTTCTGCTATCTCTACGAATTTGATCGTGTACGGTGTCACGACAATCATTCGTAACACCCGGTTTTACAAGATGTTTAGCCGCTCCATTTGAGACACACTGGCTCTGGATCAGATTAGGGCAGCATAGGTGACAACTGGTTGGAGGAACGTCGCATACATCAGAAGTTTGATGTTTAAACTTAGGGAGCTTTTCCAACAAAAAAGTGGTGCGAAGATAGTCCACCCCCCGCAGGAACTTAGAGGAAACATTGGTAAAATAGCAATTAAAAACAAGTTTATCATATAGGCTGAGAGTTTCGTTTCCTAGAGAAGCGGACAGGTTCATCGACAACCTCAATTTGTGGGCCCACCCCACAACGTTGTTCGCAGATCGCGTCATTGCTTCAAACGTATAAAAGACGACGTCGTCGACATAGATAGCCAGTCTCGTGCGCAGCGATCGTGTAATATCCGAGGTGTGCAGGATAAAAAGTTCTGGTCCTAACAAGCTCCAGCTCTGGAGGGGGGGGGGATATCAGAGAACTTGTTCAGACACTTCTACCGAAAAGGTAAGATTGAATTAAGGCAAGTGGGACCGGGCTCATGCCAAGACGCCTCATCTTGAAAAGAAGGCCATTGTACCACACACTGAGTTGAATGCTGCGGTAAAGTCCAGAAAAAAACCACACCGTTTGAGCATAGCAGCTCCAGAGTACAGCGAATCTCTTCCACAAACTGGAGAAGCTGCAAATTAGCCGATAATCCTTGACGAAAACCATACTGCTCGTCTGGAAATATGTTAGCTTCGCTGATAACATCACTAAGCAGCTATTTTCGACAGGTTGGACACGAGGCTGAAATTGGAAGGGAAACGAAGTCTAACGACAGCGGCTCTCTACCGTATGATAGGTAAGCCGGTCAAAACTGATTGAAGGACAACATTTAACAGTGGTTGTCCCAGAGGTCACAGACGCGTGACTAGTATGGTCGTCAAAATCATAAGCAAAGGGAAGACGAGCCTTATTATAAACAATACACTGGATTAAATCAACAAAAACTTTAGTAGATCTGACGTCTTTGTTATTATTATTATTATCTCCTGATCCTTCAAGGAATAAGAAAAATGACAAATCCAATCATCATAGACATGCTTTTCTGTCTCGAAATGGGGATATTTAGGCATAGTTTTGGCGCTTGTCTCTGTGTATCATCAGATCTATCAGATGTCATTAGAAATGAAATCATATAGATGTATAAATATGAGATGTACTCCTTTTCGTTTAAACAAAAGACAGTTCGCAAATCAGAAGACTTAGTAGATGATTTTCAATTCGTACAAGAAACAAGAAAGATGGCGAAATTGAAAGACAACATCGCAGTCTATGGTAGTTTTCCTTTAATAAGCGGTTTGAAATTGTGGAAGTTAAATGGATAGATCCAAAGTGGCTTTGGTAACATCTGGAGAGATGTTATCAAAGTGTATAAATGCATATTAGGTAGCACCAAGAGCTTTTGAGTTCAAGCTAATTTGGAATTTTTGACTAACCTTTAATTTTCTAATCATAATTAGCATCTCTATGGTCTTGTAAAGAATGCGCCGAGTTATAATTTATTGGAGCAAAGATTTCCTGTAATCTCACCAAAAGCCAGATAAGAAGGGGTGGGAAAAAGCTTGCTTGAGCCTCAAAATCCTTATTAGAGTTCAATGAATAAAGTCATCATGTACCATCGTGACCGTAGTATTATTTATATTGCAATTCATTGTTTAGTGCAATCATGCAAATGCTACTACTCCATTATGTTTACTGACTAACTGAAATACTTTTTCAAGCCTATAAAGATAAAATATTCAGAAAAATCTGAAGTTGATAAGTCTTATGATCTTAGAGGATAAAATTTTGGTTTTAATCTAAATCTTAATTTTGGTTTTCAAAAAAATTTACACTTCAATCAACTAATTAGATAACCACGAATTTGTTTAACTATTTTGCAAACCTCTGTATATACAAAAGATCCAGTCGCCTCCAGAAAGGTAACATAACGGTTTTTTAGCGTTCTTTCTGTGGCATCGGTACAAAAAAGCGATTTGTAAGGAACGAGGGCGGGGGCCAGCCGTTCCTCCGTACGATGCTGTACCCCGTGTGTATGAATAGAAACCGGGTTTCTTGTATGACGCTCGGGTAGTATCGTATGACATCCACCGTGTGTTCCTCTACAGGCGGTTGAATTACGCGATTTTTTTGTCATGACACGGTTCTCATTATTCGGAAAATGGGTGGTTCCCATGTTGCAGAAGCTTCCGGATGAGACCGATGTACTTTGGATAGAATAGGGTTTTGAATATTTTACGAAAGTAATATCACAATTTCATACTTGTTTTAATAATGTTAGATAGTTGAATTCCTTTCTTTAGTTTGCAACGCGAGTTCCCGGATGCGGTTTAATTTTCTACCATCCTACTCAATTACCTCTTCATTTATTTGCATCGATTTTCTATTAACTAATATAAAATTGTAAAGAACAGCTACGATATATCTGTAATAAATATACTAAATCCGTTGTTCGTTAAATAATAAGCTTCTTTAGTAGTAATTGCCCGTACATATTATCTCTGAAGCAGATGTTTGGTGGTATGCTGGCAGGATTAAGCATAATATATACGGAGTGAACGTAGTGGAATTGCCAACGGCACACGATTGCGTGCGAACATACATGAAACACTATCCACATTACATCAATATCTATCGATCTTATAGATAGTATGAAAGTGCAAAAAATTACTATATGCGGTAGCTGCATACTTGGGGAACTTGTTAGTAGAGCTTGAGTTTTTCACAAGTAATAACGTATACAGCATAAATAACTGGACACGATGTACATACAGCATACAAGCTGTTAGAAACAAACTGTCAATGAAGCGATAACGGTGGCTTTATGTTAAATGGAAGTAGATGTTCCGGAGAATTGTTTTTTTTTTCAGGAAAAACTATATTTTAAAGGAATTTGTCATGCACACCTTAACAGTGAAAAACAAGGTTAATAGATCTGTATGCATATAAGCAGGTGTTTAATATATAGGTACTAATGCCTGCATGACCTGCATAAAATTCAAGACATGTGATGGGGATAATGCAAAAATGTTTAATGAAGGGAAATCAAATGTATAAAGTGAATTGTACCACTTAGATTTTTTGCTCAATTTACTTAATAATCATAATTAATAGTTAATCGTTATATTCAAAGGAATTTTCATATTAGAAGAATTAACGATAGGAATTAATTATAAGTATAAAGATCAAAAAAAGCACAACGTTTTAAACATTTAATTGCGTTAGAGCTGCAGATTACAACTAATAGACTATGACTAATATAGTCCTCTGAGGGACTCCAGGTGTTAGCTGTTTGTGATCAAACTTAAATAGAAGTTTTTTTTTACATATCTTAATTAATTGGTGGAGCCCATCAGCGACTCCAAGAACATAAAGTAAACATGGTCTGATCCCCATACTCGAGAATTTTTTTTTTTATTTGTATGAGACTGTGTAATTATTGTAGTGCCACAAGATCGGTCTGTCAGTTGATCTTCAGCAACTGTTTAACACAGAACTTGAAACAATTTAAAATATCTAATTGCAAGAATTAAAAAAAACATGAGCATGCGACGATATAATCAAATCAGAAAGCAGACGAAACAGATATATGAAATAGAACTTGGGAAAACGGCAACATACAGAAGACCAAATAATAACAAACAATATCTAGGCCCTATATCCACGAAACAAAAGCTTTTAAGCTCAAGAGTCTCACTCTCATTAACAGCATTTGTTTAGATTACGTTTCCACCACATTGCACACATAAAATGCGATCATTGAATACTGCGCTTTATGGATTTTAAAGAGCTTTGCCTTAAAAACTCATTTTGTCTGCCTTTGAGAAAGTTGGGATATAATAATAATTACTTGAACGACCTATAAAAATATATTATATATTTCACAACAAATAGTAATGCAAAGATGTTTCAGTTTCTGTAGAAACAAGCCTCAATAAAAGAACTAGTACTGCAAAATTGATAAAGATATTATACATAACAACCTAATTATAATAACACTTATTATAAACTTGTTGGATTATTTTTTGCACAGGAAACACATGTATAATTTTTCTAATTGTATTTTTAATATTTGAAGTTTTTTGTTTTCTTTTAATGGAGTAAATTTGAAGTAATCCATAAATTTACTCACTTTTGACTATAATACTACGTTTTTTACCTAATATTTTGAACTTCGGCATAGGGAATGGTATAACAAGGTTGTAGAATATTTTATTATGCGTTTTACTGATCAATAATATACAGGGTTTTCCATTTGAATTAAAGGAGATTTTTCATATTTTGCTTCGTTAAATTTGACAACATTTTCTGGGCACCCCTTATATCGTAGGTCAGTTTCTGACATGGTATGTTGAAGAACTGTTATTGCCTAATATTTGGTCTAGAAATAACTTTTCTGTTAATTAGCGTAACCGCAAAATTTGCGATACTATAATTGACAAAAATTGACTAGAAAAACATAGTAAGCCAAATATCTCAAAGACCGTCGGTTTTTTCATATGAGTACCATAACGTTCCTTTTATTTTGCATGTAAATTTAAAAAAAAATGTAAAACATATAGGTTTGTAATTAAAAAAACAAAGTTGCTGTCTGTGCAGAAGAAATGGAACACCCTGTATAATCAGCATTAGTTTAGGTATGTAGATCTTGAGAAAACTACACGCGTGGAATAAAAAAGTTCAATTATCTCTCTTATCAACCAAGATATTGGACTTCCGGGAAAGTCTGTATTTGCATTGTTATTTTTAATTAAACATTCTGTATATTTTTACATATTTAGACAAAATGATCGAAACGTCAAGTACCACAACTTTTCTACACGGCAGAGAACCTGAGAACCGAAGAGCAGCCATCAACAGCGGCCATGAAAGCCTGAAGACTACATTAACACACCTCTACGGGGAGGAAACGTTTACGCTTACGAAGAGACTGGAAGATCTACAACTAAAGAAGTCAAAATTGCTGAGCCAACTGGCATTTCTAAGCAGATGCAGAGACCAGAAGACGAACTTCACTTCTGAAGAAGATCACGACAAAATGATCGAAACGTCAAGTACCACAACTTTTCTACACGGCAGAGAACCCGAGAACCGAAGAGCAGCCAAGGAAATATTTGTATATATTTACAGAAATCCCTTGTATAGGGTCTAATTGCTAGATATTTTGTAAACTCAATAATACTCTATAGAAACTTCGTTGATCGATGATCAAAATTTGTAACAGGTACCGTGAGCTGTAACCTCGGCGACCGTTTGCTAATTTTCATGAAATTTCACAACGGTGCATTAGGGTAGCGCTGCTTTAACAGTTACGAGGTTTTATATTCGCGGAATGGGGAATAAGGGGTGGAAATAAAAAATCACACTATTTTTCTTTTTCAATATGTTCACCTGCAAGACGGATACATTTTTCACATCTTTCAATTAATTTATTTATATCCTCATAACAAAATGATTTCTCTTTATCTGCAAAATACGCCGAAACTGCCTCCTTGACTTCATCATCGGCAGTAAATTTTTTACCCCGCAGCTCTTTTTTCATTTTCGGAAACAGGTAATAATCACTCGGGGCCAGGTCTGGGCTGTAGGGTGGGTGATTCACAATTTCGAAGCCCACCTTATGCAGGGCAGCTAACGCAACGCGGCTCTTGTGGACGGGCGCGTTGTCTTGCAAAAACAGCACACCTTTCGTCAATTTTCCCCGTCTTTTCTCTTTAATGGCTTCTTTTAGTCGCTCTAATATTGAAGCGTAATATTCTCCGGTTATAAAAACACCTTTATCTTTATAATCAATCAACAATATTCCTTCCATGTCCCAAAATACCGTTGCCATGAGTTTCCCAGCTCGGATCGTCTTCAAGGGATTCCCTTCCTTTTTTAAATAAACTATGCCACTTATACACCATGGTTTTTCCTGGACAAGAGTCGCCGTAAACCAATGAGATCTCATTCATTATGGTCGCGACTGATTTTCCTTGCCTGGTAAGGAACTTTATAACGGCACGTTATTCGATTTTTTTTCCATATTTCACTTTTCACTCCTGATTATGTTACTTGGTTGACGATAGCTCAAAGACTAACTGTCTACTATGGTCTTTCTTTCTCTTCTGAGGCCAAACCTTGGTTCGGAAGCCCCTTATTCATCTGGGAGAGGTTCCTCTAACCCGGGTGTTTGTAGGTATGTTTGAGTTCTCAAGTCAAGTTTTGACTAGAAAATTGGTGGAATAATGCACATTCTCAGGGTTGAAAGGGCCCTTCTGACCTGGATTCTGGGAGGCGGTCTGTCCGGGTCGAGCTCAACAAGATGGCTGATAAGGGGATTTCCCGATCGTCCAATTTTCTCCATGGCTGCGTTCGCTAATTTAAGGATGTGCTGTTTGAGTGAAGGCACGCCAAGGTCTTCTCGAAAACTAATTGTCTAATAACAATGAAACTTCGTATTTATACTAATTATGAGTCTCTGGACAGGCCACGCCCCCAATGCGCCTAATCACCCTCCTACAACCCGCTCATTCCGCGAATATAAAAACGCTCCCTCGTATATGATGTTTGTGCCATATATTCATTCCATTCATGCATAAACAGTTAGGTATAGAGTTTAATTTACATAAGATATTTTAAATAAATATGAAGTGTGCCAAATATGACCCACTGTGCAGGAAGGGGTTAAGAAATTCGCGATTTATGTAAACATTGTTTTCGTTAGTGCTGTCCATTTAAACTCTTTATAGCAATAGTGTAGAGGCACTTAACGGATAATTATTTTATTATTATGAAAGGGTTGAAGTATTAGGTATTTTTAATACAGATTGTTTTAAATAAGAGGAAATAATATGGAACGTACAACATTCTTTCTTACTAAAAGCGATCGATATTCCAATACAAATGATATATATTATAATATCGGTACACAATATCGGTAAAACATTCCTAGGCAATTGCGAATCGAACTTCAGAAAGTCGCCCGAGAAACGGTCTGTAGTGCAAGGAAACGAATTAAGCGAGTAATATATGGCATTTTTGCGCTCGACATTAGACCATTTCGCTTTTAATTTAATAACTTTTTATGATCGCGCCGAGAACCGCTAATGGACACGTTAGAATTTCTTCTCTGGTGCAGCACATTAGCCGCAGTACGTCGTACAATTATTATTCGTGTAATATACAAGTTTACCTCGACTATACGGTCGTAAATATAAGGAGTATTTCGAGAAAATCCGCTGGTAATTTTGCGATATTGCCAATAGCAAATGCGGAAAAATGTGTTTTAATTGAAGCAAATTTATGCAAGTCATGACTAATCGTATAATATAGGAAGTAATACTGGTTTACGGTAATTAATGTTGGATCATATGTAGGTCGTCAAAGTACGGTAGTTTAGGACTAGACATATAACAGCATATTTAGTATTATACAGGATGATGACTGCATACAGTACGTTCTTTTTTCTTATAAAAAAAGTTTTAAAACAAATAGTTTGTTCAAGCATTTTGCTGTCATTTACCTATAGGTCAAAGCTAAAGTGTAAAACTAAAGAAAAGATAATCCCAACAAGTATTAAACGAGCAGTAAAAACTACGTAATTTACGTGTGTATCATCCACTTCAACTTCACGCCAATCAAGTTTATTAGTGGTAACTCTTATAGGTACATATATACCTATCGCCACGGACTGCAGTTCTTCAATAACACCAACGAAACGACATATGGCGAATACGCACTCTGATTATATTGACAGCAGACTGAGAGACGTTTTTGTCACACCGTAACAGAGTGGATCCTAATCCTATTTTCCGGTTTCCCATAAAGCATATCCACAAATAGACGTACACTACTATATAGAAGCGACATTTTGCACCGTGTGTATACACGACATGGGACAAACAACGTTTACAATAACCGTTCGGAGAGGTAGGGTACACGGAGATGAGACTCAAGTGTGGCCGACCGATACGGCCAATAATCCTTGTTTGTATATTTTTGTATACAATATTGTCCGCTCCGAAAAGCGTGGTGATATTCGACTGACACTCAAAGGCGGAACTTGTAAAGGGAAGAGGTAAGATTATAATAATGTAAATCAGCGGGTAGCCTGTATTAGTTTTAGAGGGATGGGAAAGGTCTATTTGTTCTGTGTCTATATTTATATACAAATTTATAAATAGAAGATTTAATATCTTTATTAATTTCTTATTAATAACTAACATTATAGATCAAATTAGTATTTTTTTCTATCAAAAATAACCGAGTTACAAGAGCTTAAATTTCTCTTACATGACGTTTCCGTGACATTTTAGTGTCATCTCGAAATTTATGTTAAATGAATGAAATCAAATTATCATACCTATTGAGTCGTCGAACTCGAATTCGTTGGGAGAACCTCCCACGAAACAAGAATCCATGGAATTAGTTTATAAGCGATTTCCACTGCCCAAGAATGCAAAATACAATTTCTTGCATTTTCAAAGTTTTCTGGCACACGGAGGGGATTTCACGAACGAAAAATGTTTACAAAGTCGGAATATTAAAACATGAAACATTGCTATCGTAAAAACTGACACCACAATTTTGCTGAGAAAGCTCTTCTGCACAACAACTGCAGAGTATTCCTATAAGGATCAAGGCTTCTTCAAGCAGTAATTAATCAATGCGACTTTAAGGAATTACAATATCCATCCTACAGACCCTACCACCCCCTTTGAAATTATTTTCTCTAACGAAAACTCAAGAAACAATTGAAAGGCGTCGATTTTTATCGAATGAAGACCTTGAAAAATTTGTAAGGTCGTGTTTTGTTGAATCAGTAAAGGAATTCTTGTCCTTACTAAAGAAACGTTGGAATAAGTTCTTGTATGGAAAAATAATAATTATAATAAAAAGAAACCATCATTACTGATCAAGAAGTTTATTTTAGTCTTTTTTTTAGTGTCATCATCCAAAATTATTGAACATTTTTTTGTGAATTTTATTCGAGATACTTTGGACAATTTCTTGGCTGAAATAAATCTTATAAGGCAACACTTGTAAGCAGCAATACTGTTAGAGAATATGCTCATGTAATACAAGTTTTAGGGGTTTGTAATATTAACCTCTGTGCTACCGAGCGTCTGTCCAGTGAATGTACCATTGTCGCAACTACTGTCCACTGTGACATGAAGACAGGATGTATTGCTCCAAAACATACTTTGCATACCGTAAAACAGGGTTACTTTGGCCCACTGTTAATATTTTCAATAAAATGAGGCTTATTTCTATAGTGTTTTGTCAACAAAAAAATCTAAAATAAAGCCCATAGTCTACTTACTTCTTCCTAAAGACACTAGAATAGATAAATTATCACTTTTTAGGCAATAATTCGAACAATAACATCTTGAAATTTGGGACGATGTTTTCCACGGGAGTGGGGTTACTTTGACCCAGATTTTATTTTGCCTACTTATAGCATTTTGAACGTTATTGGACTAAAGAAGGAGACAGATTAGGTATAATAATGTTACATTATACTTGAATTTTGTTGTTGCAAAGCTTGATCTGATGATTCTTCTACGTCGGTTTCAGCCCTGGCACTAGTTGACGCAATAGGTTCGTCCATTTGACTTTCAAAATTCCCTAAATTTTCCAAGGAACCAAATGATTCCATGTTTCTAGCAGATTAAACAAGGCTAAAATTGTCGTCTTCTAGTGATGATGAATAATCAGAGGTATCAACTCTTTGTTTCCGTTTTCCTATCTTACGAGGAGGTTTTGGTTCTAGTTTGTCTGGCATTTGCACAAAGAAATATTCAATGTCATCAGGATTAATACTCCGGCCGGGTGGGACAGCTAATTTTTTTTCTTCGATTCTCTCGACTTATCTAGTCTAGTGACGTGCATGTTAGAGGGCGCTGTTTAAATTTTTTCTGGAATTTTGGTTTTTCTCGAAAATATTAAATAGAAACATACATTTTTGACAAGAAATTAAGAAAGTAGGATAAATTACCAACAAATCAGCGAAAATCGGGTGTCGCTATCTTTTACCAATCCGAAGATATCTTCAAAAACGTGTAAAGTGATTGAAGCTGTTTAATCAAGCCGTCATCCTACACTTTTCGAAATAATTTCCAAATGTTTCTCGGGGTCACTTTACTCAATAATATTTTTTTCCCAAAACCATTCCTGACATATGGCCAAGCGACATTCTTAGTTGGCCACCAGGTACATTGCCCTTCACGGGACAAATAAACCCGAAACACAAGGTAGAAAACGCAAAAGGACCGATAGAGATCAAAAACGTTTACTTAATACGTCATTGTAAAGCCAACCCTTTTTTGTCTTCAAGCGAACTAAAAACCGATCTAAATTTGGCTGTATCAAGCCGAAGTATTGGGTACAACTCTCAGAAAAGTGCCGCTGCTGAGCCCTAAAAATAAAAATAGTAGACTAGTGTTCGCCAGAAAACACTTTTTCTGTCTAAATTGGAAAAACGTTCTGTGATCGGCTGAAACTAAAATCAATATATTTGACTCTGTAAGACGACCACCGAATACAGTATTTGGAGCACCTTTGGCCAAAGCTAGCGAATTGGGCCTTTCATAGCCACAAACAAAGATGAATTGTGGAGACAAATACAAAAATCCTAGTATTCTATTCCGACAAATGTGTGTGCCATTTTGATCAATTTAATGCCCCGAAGATGCGAAGAAGTACTTATACAAGCTGGCGGTGTAACAAGATATTGAAATTATTTAATTTTTGTAAGAAATTTTGTCTTGAAACTTCATTTTTTTACGAGTAATGTTTTGTTCCTCTTAACAAGACCAGAATTCCATTATTTCTTATTGGACTTAAAGAAAATTAGCTTTTCATTAAAATTAACAAGAAGTATGATGTAGTTACATTTGCAAGATCTAAGCTGATCAAACAATGTAAGAATTATATTAAAAACTTGATGAGAAGGTGCATTTCTATTATTTCCTCCAACACTGTATTAAGCTTGTGATACAAGCTGCTTGGAGAATTTGAATTAACTTGAAATATAATACTAAATACTTTAACCCACTAATAAAACTAAATTAATATATTCGCTTAACTGACATCTGTATAAAACAGAACATTTTTCAATTCAACGGGAGATTTTATGAACAGCTGGAAGGAACGGCAATGGGTAACTCCTTATCGCCCTTTTTGGCTAACCTTTTCATGAGCCGTTTTGAAAAGGACTTAGAATCTGAGAACGAATACTTTCCTAGGGTTTGGTTGAGGTATGTGGATGATATTTTCGCTATATTTGACACTAAAAAATGTAATATTGACGATTTTCTCAATAGATTAAATAATCGGTTCGAAACCATAAAGTTCACTTGTGAACGAGAAGAAAACGGTCAGCTACCCTTTCTAGATACTTTAGTAATTAGAAATAACAATAGATTAGAGTTTGACGTGTATAGAAAGGAAACCAATACACTTCGCTATATTCCTTCAGATTCCCATCATTGTGTTCAACACAAAATGGCAAGCCTGAATTTTTTGGTCCACAAACTTCTCAGTTTTCCCTTGAACAGGGCGAGGTATGAGAAAGAGCTTAAAATGATAAAAGATGCGGCCAAGTGTAATGGTTTCCAGCATCAGCATATCTATAAGTTAATTAGAAAGTTTAATTATAAGAAATCTGTGAAAGAATCTACGACTTTTCGAGAGGATGTTAAAGCTTCACCCGCTGTGACCCTCCCTTACGCTCTCTTTATCACTAAAGGTTTGAGTAAAATCTTCAAAGAGGTAGATATCAGAATAGTTTACAGTTCTGGGACTAGTTTACGAAGTCTCATCGGTAACCCTAAAGATAAAATACAACCTCTAGAAAAATCAGGTATTTACGAAATCAATTGTAAAGATTGTAATCAAAAATATATTGGGCAAACCAGGAGAGCAGTCTCAATTATATTCAAAGAGCATATGGCTAATCTTAGATTTAATAGAATTGAGAAATCGAGCGTTGCCCAACACATTTTTGAAACAGATCACAACATCGATCATACGAATGTTAAATTAATTAAACAAATAAACAATTGTAAGTTTCTAAATGTTTTGGAAAGTTTAGAAATTTATAAAAATAAGTCATGTTTAATGAACTGTGACAACGGCCCTATCCCGCATTCGTCATTGTTTTCATTAATCGGAAATTAATGATTCGTATCGGGTTGACCGTGCATAACATTTAGGTTACCTGTATTCGTAGATTTTATTTTAATTTAGTTTTATTATCGCCTTGATAATAAAACTTGTTTGGTGTTTAGTGGGTTAAAGTGTTTAGTGTTCTACTTCTGCACCAAGAGATCCAGTGAAGAACTTTGAAATATAATCCAGATTTGTTCCAAAAAATTGTCCAAACCACCAAAACTCCAGAAAATTGTCAATCTGCGATGGTATGCGAATGGTAATTAATCTTTGTTGTCGTGCATCACAAAGTTATGAATGAAGAGTGAGACGATCTTATTAGAAGATCGTGTAAATGATACACCTTAGTATTAAACATACCAAGCAACATTTAGAAGGTCTACAGAAGATCATGGTTTTATAATACGAAATAGCTAATTAATGTGCGATTTCTTTTATATACTTCCATTAGTTCCATTTCGGTTAGTACAATTCACTTTTTTATATCATTAAAACCCTCATATCAAACAAGAGTACCAATACTGAAAATAGTAAATATATATGTATTGGATAAGAAGAAAACCAATCAATATTTAATCAATTTTGACCACTTGATGCGTGTAGGACTTTGAGTACTTATTAATTTCTACAGTCTATCACTTATGTAATTAAGCAGCGTCGACAGATGTGATTTATGAAGCTGAAGCAATTATCTAACACGTCGAGAACTTCAACTTTTTCTATCTAATAACTTGTGGGAGATGCTCATACGAACATTTATACAGACATAGATTGAAGACGTTACCTTCAACACTATATTTTAAGAAATGTGTATTAGCCTTTCTGCGGTAAAAAAAAAAACTAATTTAGGAAGATTCGTAATGAAAGTATCTAACCAAATTTGCATCACATTTAATAATTCATTCATGTCAAAATACTACCAAATCAATGTATGTGCCTACATTAATTCATAACACTTCTAAATTGCCGTGAATTACATTAAAGGAATATCAGTCGTTAGCCAAAATAGACTGCAGTATTCTTTGACCTTAACAGGTAGCAGTAGATACTGAGGAATCTCTTCTCACATATTATCCTACTGTGCGCTGAATTAAGATTGTGTTTGGAGTCATATTTTATTGATGAACCTTACCTAATATGGGTCTTTTTTAAAATGAATGAAAATTGTTGTGTGAATGTGTTTATAATTTGTCTTGCATTCAGTTTTCATTGAAGTACCTCACAAATTAAAAAAAAATTCAAATTAGCTTTATTAATTTCTACATGAAATTATATTTTCTATCAGGAAAAAATGGAACCGTACCCAACTGAACTGCAGGTAGTAAGTGGTAAAATTGAAAAATTATATTCATTAGTTCTCGAAAGCAATAGTATTGTGGTATTTAGAATTGCACAACGCCTCATTCGCCTTGCAGTTGCAATATTTGGTACTGTAATAACGTTCATAAATTCAGCTCGACTATAAGCTCTTGTTGATACTTCATCTTTGGTTCCCTACTTGTACGAGCTGGTTTACTAATATTTAGAGCTATAATTGGAACATTTCTGGGCACAAGTTGTTCTGTATTGACATCCAGAATTTGGATACCTACGATATTTTGACCGACCTACATAGGTAGGAAGTTGTTTTTTTACTTGATTGAACGATGCCAACAATTCTGTTGAAATGGTACACGTTACTGCATTAGTTATTGTACTGATTACATATTCTGCTCTGTCCAAGTATTCTCTTAAACTGCCAAAAAATCCTTGCATGCAACAAAACATGGCTTCATAAGGACTTTCTTTAATTTCTTTAGGCGAAGCACTATTTTGTCGCTTTGACTGAACCGTAAACTCACTCACCATCATTGGCAAACATCTGTACTATGTATGAATATATCCGTCAGCTCAACATTCTACCTACCTCCGGCTGCAGATATTCCTACCTAGCTACAGATATTCTTGGTTTGGCACGGTATGCATATTCATGTGGTCCCCCACAATGTAGCGTCCAGTACTGACCCCCACTTCTCTACAGAATACTATGCCATGTGTATCTCATAATTTATATCTTGCACCAACAGATAACCATGAAATCAACAGAGTTATTTTGCATGTGAGTGAGAAGCACTCTGCCGGCATAGATGATGTTCCGTGCTATCTACTTCATTTTGTTGTATCGTACATAACAAAGCCATTGGTTTGCATTATAAATGATTGTTTTTCGAAAGGTATCTTTCCTGATAAATTGAAAATTAGTAGGATAATTCCTATACATAAAAAGGGCGATACACGTGTTGCTGCCAATTATAGGCCAATTGCCATTCCAACTGCATTTGCAAAGGTGTTCGAAATGATTTTAAATACACGTTTAACAGATTATCTTAGTAAAAAGAATATAATTTCAAACAATCAATTCGGGTTTGTTCAAGGAAAATCAACAAGCGACGCAATTTACAGAAGTTTAGACTACATATATAGAGAAATAGACTCAAAAAATAGTGTAGCTGGAATATTTTTCGATTTAACAAAAGCCTTTGATACATTATGTCACGATGCCTTACTTTCCAAATTGTGGAGGTACGGCATACGTGGAGTTCCACATGACCTATTTAAATCGTATCTCACCAACCGCAAATCAATTATAGCCATCAAGGGTCGCCAAAATAGTGTGGAACGTGAATTCCATGCCTCTGCTATATGTGTTACCTATGGTGTCCCCCAGGGCTCTATTATTGGGCCTACGCTGTTTAATATGTTCGTAAATGATCTCCACGCATCGCTATCAGGATGTTCACTGACGCAATACGCTGACGACACTAGTTGTATAGTATCCAGTCACTCTGTGGCGGAGATCTCGCGGCGATTATCTGCCATTGCATCACAAATGTCCACGTGGTGTGGTAGTAACGGACTCATTCTCAACGTCGAAAAGACTACTCTTTTGAGATTCTCGGCGAGTTCTAGTATTGAGAGCGGTTTGTGCGTCACGCTTGAAGGTAAATCTGTACCCTCGGAAGAAAGTGTCAAATTTTTGGGACTAACTCTTGACAGTAAGTTAAGATATAGTGATCACTGTTCAGTGCTTGAAAGCAGATTATGTTCGGCATATTTCGGCGTGCGCAACTGAAGGAGTGTTTTGGATATAAGTAGCTTGCGCTTATTTTACTTTTCCTATGTGGAGAGTTGG
Source organism: Holotrichia oblita (assembly GCA_023690525.1). Lineage (NCBI taxonomy): Eukaryota > Metazoa > Arthropoda > Insecta > Coleoptera > Scarabaeidae > Holotrichia > Holotrichia oblita. Next base: position 32,069,221 of record CM043016.1, read on the forward strand.
ATGCGGTACGCTATTATCTTCTGGGGTTCGGCGAGTTCTGCTAATAAAATATTTCTACAGCAAAAAAAGATAGTTCGTTGTATGGTTGGCGCGTCTTCTAGAGACTCCTGTCGTCCAATATTCAAACACCTTAAGATACTTCCTCTATGGTCACTTTACTTGTTTGAAACCCTAATGTTTTATAAGCGCAATGAATGTATGTTTCAAAAGAACGGAGATATATTTAATAGAATGGTTACACGTTCACGCAATGATTTGCTTATGCCGGCTCACAGAACAACCTTCTACAAAAATAATCCGTACTATAGGTGCGTCATATATTTCAACGCATTGCTTCCCCAACTCAAAGCATTGGCCACAATAAGTGAATTTAAACTGCAACTAAAATCATACCTGCGGGATAACTGTTTTTATGGCGCTGCCTGGAGAGTATTTGGGTGATAACCATGTGTGAGTCCACATACACATGTACATATACAGAATGTTTATTTGCCATGTATCTATTATTTATTCTCATGTACACTTTGACAATGTCTATTCGTTGATAATAAATTATTATTATTATTATTATGTAGTGTTTTCTGTTAATTTCACCCTCCATGATTAGAAAGAAATAAAACATTTTATAGGGCAGTGGTTCGAGCAGGTTTTTAATCGGTATTAGGATTAGACATATCTATAAACTGGAAGTTGATTTGAGAGGTTTTAAGGGTAGTTGTTGTTAAATTCTGCATGTTGTAGTTGGTAGTGCTTTATTAAGTTTTATAATATCCATCAAAATCTCAAATACTAATCTACAAAATACGCTGGATTGCATGAATGCAAGGGATTGGGGTACCAACTATTTTAAAACTGATTGTGATATTGAGGCACAGAGGACCGCAGCGTTTTTCTTCAGCATAAAATATTTACTTTGTCTAGATAGGTATTTCATAAAATTTTGAATTTTTCTTTACTGATGATTGGTAATTACACAAAGAAACGACCGGAAACTAAATAAACCACGGTAGAAATAATGCAAGCTTTACAACTGACAAACCACGAGGAATTTTTGCTCGAAAAACACTGATGTGGTTTGATATATTCCCAAAATTACATTCTAATCAATGCCAGACTGTACCTGTCGAAGGAAATAATAGAACCTCTACCCTATTTAAAGACTATAAAACAATTAAAACATCTTCTCATTCTATCAAAAAACTTGATATTTATTTTTCTAATCTTATAGGCCGCACCAGCGGTGGCGTACAGGAGGCCGAAGAAGGGGGAGGAGGGTTGCCCCGGGTGACACCAAGGGAGGGGTGGTGTGCCACTAGTATTTCTTGCCAAGAGGGCAATGGGCAAATGGGACTATTCTGAGTGTGTGCTAAGTCTAGCGTTGTGTCTAAGATTTTTTTTTAGTTAAGTTAATTAAATGTTAGTTAAGATCCATAATAAGCCAAACGCGACTTACCAATCTTTCCATATTGTCCATTCAAAAGGACAGGAAAGTAAATTTTGATAATGTGATTGAATATTTTAGCAAAATAAAGTCACGTAAGCACGTTTAGTATTTGATGTTTTATTTTGGGAGTGCTCAATAGAAAACCGCTCCGGGTTTCAACCATACTACGCTACCATTGGCTTTGTGACAGCATCATATCGCCTTTTATGATGCCGCGCTGTTAATCACTTTGCTCCCAACAGCGAATGGCAAGTCGATCCGGGATTAAACTCTCTGAAAAAATGTCATCGTCCCTCCAGAGAATTGAACCCCGGCGCCTATCGTCTTCTCACAACAATAGTCAGCCGCCTAACCACTGCGGCCATCGACCCGTTTCCCCGCAATAAAAACACCATTAGGCAACCCTCCACCTCATCTCTCCATAATTTTTTCTCATGGAGTGGGTAGTAACGTCGAATAATAATTCCCAGTTATATTTCCACCATTATCCTGAAAATCAACCATGATTAAATTAAAACAAGAACTTTTCCAACAGATTTTTGAGCATGAAACTTCTTAGGCCTTGGAAAATCAGAGTTTCTCCATTCCATCGATTGTTACTTTGTTTATGGGTCGTAGAAATATACCCGAGTTTCAATCATAGTAACAAAGGTCTCGACAAAATTAGGGGACAATACAGTAACAAGAATATTGAGAAAGAAGGATAAAGAATGGGAAAAAACAAAAGAATAAAAGAGAACTTTCCTACATCATATATTGGTAGAAGGAATTACTGACTGTATATAAAAAACTTTTAAAGTTTATATTAGATTATCATTTATAACATATTTTGCCTTTATTTCTACAGTGTTGCCAGAATAAAGTCCGTATTTCTGGAGCCTATAGCCTTCATTTACTAAATGGAAATTTCACCATGAAAAATTCGCGTTTAATATTGAAGCATAAAGTACCCCTCATTTTTCTAAAACGTCAGACAGCGCTTGTAAATAACATTGGTGTAGTATCTTTTTATAAAGACTTCGTTAATCCTGTATCAGAAAATGAACTCATTATACTTTACCACGCCATATCAAATCCACTTCCAATCCATATTCGAAGATGCATTCTTTCCTAATCGCGCGAACACAATATCTCCCCCCGTAAAACAACATCGTCTATACACAATCATCCATTTTTCTTCAAAGTGTACGTGAAATGACAGCTCCTACTTTTTCGACTTCTTTCGTTTCGTACGCACAACGGAGTCCATCGGTCACAGTTGATTATTTGATAGTTATTCAACGGCGACCGACGTGGTAACGCAAAGGCAATCAAACAGGAGCCGTCGGAGATTCCTCGGGCGAGATCATTAATCTTCAGACAATGCCAGGTAATTATATCACACTTCACACCTTGTGTATATACTCGTCGACGGTGCGGTGAGCGGTGGCCATCGGTGACCAGGGCCGCCGACCTATGAATGATTCTCCGCATGTCAGCGGGAAGTGACTGTTCTCCACGACCCAGGAGGGCGACCTGGTAACAATATCAATGCGCTTCGGAGCTTCTGCTTCAGCTTGAATCTACGTATGCGTGTTTAAGGGCACAGCGATTCATGTTGGTGTTAGATGGATGTGAAATATGTATTTCTCAATAGATGTGTGACAGATATGTGCAGAATAAATCTGCTAAAGTCTCTCTAGTACAAGAATTTATCGTAAATAAGAGTATCCTTTCGAATTGGTTCAGAATTTAGAAGCTTGCGAATAAAACCACGCCTTTCCTATTAAATATAATTGATTATTTTGGCCGGCATCATTTAAGAACATATAATTACACAATTGTAATGGATGTTCTAGGAGGTGGAGTATCTGTTTTTTTTTTTTTTTCAGAACACTTTTATGTAGATGTCGGTAGCACTAACGTGGTAGACATATTTACAAATATTAGGGAGTACTTCAAACCAGTGGATGCTTTAGACAATACGAGGCCTGACAATTAAGTAATGAGAGCGATTTTTCCGAGGTTGTGGTAACACTGCAGCTTTAAAATTTTTTACTTATTATTTTGGCATCTCTGCCCTACCGATTTATGTGTTTATCAGCCCGGTACGACCATCGTCAGCTGTGTCGTGTTTTGAAGAAGTGTGTTAGTGGTGCTCGGCACGAAAATGAAAAAGCGTAATTTAAAGCAATGTGTAATGATCAAATTTTGCGCAAAATTGGGCGATTCGGCTAGGTAAGCGTACGGTAAAATACTTAAAATGTATGGTGGTGATTCTCTGAGTCGTGCACGCGTGTTTTGTTGGCACAAAGTATACAAAAATGGCCGTGACACTGTAGAAGACGATGTGCGAAGCTAATTCGCTAAGATTGTCGTTTATTCGAATGTTAATTTTTAGACAGATTTTAAATGAAGATTTTCGGATGAAAAAGCTCTGCGCCAAAGTGGCTCCGAATAACCTTTTGGAAAAGCAAAAACTCCGTCGAATATCAGTCGCTGAAGATTATTTGCAACAGGTGGAAAACGATCCTACGCTGCTTGACCGGATTATTACGAGTGATGAGAGCTGGTTCTTGTCCTGTCTTGTGCAGTGGCTGTCTCCAAATGACCCGAAATCGAAAAAAAGCTCGCATGAGGAAATCCAAGATAAAAACCATGATCTGCTTCCTCCACAAACGCGAACCAGATCTACTATCGCAAAGCACTCCCCGACATCGCACGAACTTGGATTCTCCACCACGACAACTCGCCCTGTCACACCGCATTCAGTGTGGCCCAATTTTTGACCTCTAAAGGGATCGCGGTGTTGCCACAGCCGCCTTACTCGCCTGATTTATCACCCTACGACTTTTTCTTGTTCCCTAAAGTCAAGCAGGTGGTAAAATGAACGCATCTTGAGTCGATTAAAGAGATCCAAGAGGCCGTGACGAGGACATTCCCATCAAAGCTTTCCAGAACTGCTACGATGCATGGAAAAATCGCTGGACTCGCTGTGTTGGTGCCCAAGGGAATTAGTTTATCAGGGGATCGTGCGGTTGTTGAATAATTTTTAAATGTACGGATTTTATAGACTCAGTCTCGTTATTTAATTGTTAGATCTCGTATAATGCAGAAGCATGCCCACAAGAAAACCACAAAAAAGATGACATGCAGTGCTTTTTATAAACTGCTTAAATTGCAATTTGCTATTTCTCTCCTTTTCCAAAATAAGTACTATACGAGCGCTGGCCCGCCTTCGGGGGCTGCGGAGGGGAGAGGGGAAGGGAGGGTCAGAGGGAGCAAAATCCCCGTGGCCTGGGCTTCCGGGGAGCCCGATTAAAATAACTGTTGATCAAAAAATCTATACAGTCAAAAAGTTTGTTGAGCAAATAAAAAATCATTTCAATCTATAATAAATAATATCACGTATTTTTATCATACTCTGACAGTGTAGAGAAGAAAATTGCAGTCCAAAATCTGTTAGTGTTATTATGAACATTACTTAAGTCTTAAGAATTATTATTAAATAAGTTTGTAAGTAAGTTTGTTTTATTGTATGGAAAATAATAAACTATTCTTATTATAATGTACTAATGCAGTAGTAAAGTTTGTTTTCATAAAATCTTAATCCGTATATTAATACTATTGACAAAAATAAAACACATCAAATATTGAGTGGAAGTGGGCCCGCTGTATTATTTGGCCCGGGGCCCTGTGCTAACGGCGGTCCTGCACGAGCGTATTTCCATTTATCAGGAAAAGTGGATGACTTTATAGCCAGGTTGATAAGTTTGCAGAGAGGTGCCGCAAGAGCACCTCGCAAATCTCTTTCTATAAAACTAGACACATTATCGGCTTCAGCTGTACATTTTTTAAGAAATTTGACCATAATATTCAATAGAGCATCTTCTAAAAAAAGACTAAAAAAGACTTAGGGAAAAAACTCTTATTAAATAACATACCATATAAGTACTTTGGTACTGTTTGAATAATGCTCTCAATATTCGATAAGTATTATCTATAGCTATTGTTAGCCTTTGTTAGTGCTCGAAGTCTGCTGAATTCTCGATAATAGATAACGCTTCTACTTCATTCTATAATTCTTCTTTATTTTTTAAGTTTTGTTGAATTTCAGGCGAGAACCATCTCGAGTCTGCAGGTCAGGTTGAATCCGATTCTGAGGTCCAAAAAAGCCCAAACGTCAGGGTTTCGGTATAACCTAAAAAAAAACATAATCTAACCTATTTAAGACTAACATTTCCACTTAAGTTGTAAACTTAAAATAAAATTAATCAGCTAAACCCTATAATTTCTTAAACACGTTACCTTATAACCCCATAACCCTGTAATCCTCACAACGTAATCGATAAAAGGAATTATTACGGACAATTCGTATTATTGCAATCTGCTGCAAGGACTGTTGATTTCTGGAACACATTTCTTTAAACCTAACAACTCCATAACCCATAACTTGATAACCTTATGATCCTGCAAGTAACGATTTTGTGAGTTCGTTTTCTCGCTGTATTCACTCGTGGTTTGTAGCAAAAAATTGGTATCGTAATCCCAGATTCCATTCCCGATCATACATGTTTGTTAAAAGGCTTCAACTGATTGGTTTTTCAGTTTATAGCTTAGGTCATAACGTTTCAGTGTTTAAGTGCGTTAGATTACTGGGTTCTTCAAGGTTACTAGGTTAACGGGTTAAAGCGTAATGGAATTAACGGCTTGTGAGATTATGCTGTTTAATTGATTGGTTTTTTAGTGTCCGGCTGGAGTCAAAACGTTACAGTGTTGAATAGTATATTACTGGTTTTTACGGTTATAGAGTAATGGGGTTGTAGGGTTACGAAATAATGGAGTTTATAGTTTATGAAGTTATAGGATTCTATTAATGGTTTTTTAGTTTACGGCGGAAGTGAAATCGTTACAATGACCCCGAAATTGGATTCAGCGTTCCCAAAAACATATATTAAACATGTTCTGACGAATAGATTCAAACAAAAACCCCTTACAGCCCGCGAAGACACTACAATGTAGGGATTGATTAGGTAGTCCTATTGAATCATAGAAAATAAAACTAATAATAACAACGATTATTTACTAAAATGAGCGATAATTCTGACTGTATTAAATAAATATACGTTTACCTAATACGGTTGCTCAAATCCTTCCATTTTGACTTGCCGACAAAAAACAATACTCTTAAGTACAGATAATCCCTCTATTGTTAATAAACCCTATACAGAACATCTAAAACGGTTCTTTCGAGGGTTGACTATAAAGATACCTAGGGCGCCAGTTCATTACTAATAGAGTAAATCACATTATTCTGCTACAGTGAACATGTTTTACGACTACCTTTATGGTTATATCTTTTGTAACATACATAGGACGTCATTGTCGTGGACAGGAATGTACTACGCTTCAACTGAATAGGATTTGATGTACCTTTTTTTGGGAGAGAAATATTTGTTTAAAATATATAGACATCGCATTTATGGGCATCAAGCTTTGTCCATTACTGTACAAATCTCGACTTCATTTCCTCCAACTAGTTTCCTGGTATTACATCCATTGTATACATATACGTTGTCTGCAAGATTAAATAAACAAATGTATATATGCACAATCGGGTTTAATTGGATAAATAGAAAGAATATTAATGGAATTAATACAATTTCTCCGGGAATATGAAGGAAGTCATAAATAATGAGCGTAAGTAAGCTGAGACAAGCGGCGAGAAGTGGATAAAATATGTTGTGCTGTGCATTTTATTGGTACAAAGGCTGGAATGCATGTTTATTATAATTATTAATTAAACATAATTTTAAATTATGCAATGACCTGGAAATGTGTTGAATATTCGATTTTAAAATTTATTTATTTATATTATTTTATATGCGAAGTTTATTCAGTATTTATCTAACGTTTTGTTGAATTTAAAGGAATATCATGATTATTTCTTAAGAAAAGATAATAAAACGTTACATTAATATAACATGTTTTCTTTGGTATTTCCTCCTTAAGTTTTCTTGTACTTACAATAAATCTGTTCAATTTGTTCCCGTAAGCTTCCTGTAAAGACAACATATTAGACTACTTTTTCATTTAGTTTTTATGCACTGTGATTATAATTCACATGTTAAACATGAGAAAACGATGATATGATAAAAAAAGAACGAGATTTACAAAAAGGTTGGCAGTTTTATCAAAGCGAGATGTCCATTCGGTTATTAAAATGTTTATTTTTTATGGACTTTATATATATCTTCGCATCTTCCGTGTAACTATCATTCAGTGTCCTTCAATAACATGACATAATAGTTGGGTATTTTGTTAACAAAGTTAAAACGTAATCAATGCTACAGATACACGAGTACAGACTCGATAATCCGGATTAAGTAATGCAGAGGTTATCAGCTATTCTTATAAATCCTTTCTTGAATTTATTAAATTTATAGTCTTTGCAACCCTTTAAAACTTCCAAAATTTGTAAGTCGTGGGAACTCTACTCCCTTTTCTTAATATTTCCTTGAGCATCTCTCAAAAAGCGAATATCTTTGTCCGATGGAGAAAGAGCGATGAGAGCGATCAATATCTTGCCAACCAACAACAGGTTTTTCATCATTGCTGGCTGCGTCGATCGCAGTATGAACAATGAGCAAGTCGGCATCATCGGTAGCAGCGAAAGTGGAAATACCTCCTGATGCTAATGTGCTCATCAGTTGACAAATAAGACGCTCTTTATTGGCAAGGTTACTCAGCAAATTCTTATGCTAATCACAAATTGGCGTGTCTTTATCGAAAATTATTTCTACAGATATCCGTTTTAGGAGCCGTTGCTGACGTTCCACGACCACGTAAAAAAAAACGCGCCCAGAGCTCTACCTCAGAGGCGGTGTGGAAATGGGCTCAAAGTACCAAATGCACAAATATAAAAAAATCATCATATGATCACTAACACTTGTTCACAAATATCTTATGTTATATGCAACTTGTAGAGAAAACACTGCTCTTTAATATCGATTCTATACATTTTTTTGCTCAGACTAACACTTTTTAAAATAATCGCCGGAAAATACCACGCTGGACTAATTTTTCTCTTCGCGCTGAGAACTATGCTTATTTTCCAAGGTCATTTACAAGCGTTGGGTGGGAGATACTAAAAAAGCAGTAAGAAACATTTTTATAGAGAATTTAATGGAGAGTATGTATAAAAGCTTCTCTAACACTTTTTCATAGAAGTTGCGGTTTACGAGCAAAACGCCGAAAAATATCGCGAGGTCACGATTGGGGTGGTTTTTTGGGCAAAAGGGGATGAAGCTCCCACCGAAGAGGTGGGAACTCTTCGAATCTATATTTGGGCCCCTACTGAGAGTTCATAACCTAAATTTAAAAACTTTATAAATTTTTTCTTCTAAAAAAGCTAATTTGCCTAGAGTAATATGGCGTTTGTTGAAATTCAACTCCTAACGGTGTCGACTAGGACGATCTTCGAAGAGACAACATTATACCAACGCCTACGATGCAGTGAGATGTATCAAACCAGTACTACCTCACACACAAACTTATCAGGCTTAAAGAATCTTCACAAGCGACAAACGGGCTAAAGGATTATCCCGCCCAGCCCTAGAAAAGAAGAGTAGGACCATAGAAGGAATGGCAACGATTGTAATGCAAATAATATTTTTATTGTAAAATTTACTTCAAACCTGGTACTATTATTAATAACAACAATCATAGTGCCCAAATATTGCCCAACAGTTAAAAAGAACCAATAACAGGACAAAACTTAATGTAATATACATACATGCATACATTAAATAATCATATATATCATTTATATTATTAAAAAATACATTATAATGAAAGTCAACAGAACGACTCATTGTACCTAAAGGTGAAGCATTAAAAATATTAGATCTTGAAAGAGGAACAGAGAATGAAGCAAAGGAACGAGATGAAAATCTAGGAATGCAAAAGTTAGAGGAAGAAAGAAGAGATAGGCTATCAATTATTCCATGGACCAGCTTCCATATAAATCGAGCGTCTTGACATTCACATTTAGTAATAACGAAGGTAAAAAATAATGTTTTTAATAACTGTTCATTTTGAAAAAATCTTGGAGATCATATAACAAAGCTGAGACAAGGAAAGGTTTGTAATATGTTGAGAAATGCTCTTTGACCCAAATAATTAAATACGTCCTTCAGCCTTTCAAACTCTCTTTGATTGATACATTAGCAATGTACGTGACAATAGATATATAAATTTAATTTAGCTGCGCAGAAAAATCTATTTGATCCAAATCTTCTGTATAAATAGGATGATATTTTATTGTACGGTTACGGCCAATATTATCTGGGCAGCAGTTTTCCCACTGTAAATGGATTTTAATTGTTACATAAAAAAGTCGCCTGGAAAACTATACTGTCATATTGATTGATGAAAAACGTCAATTATAAAAATGCCACATTTATCTTTGGCCGAGAAATTGAGGGTTGTGACGTTACTTAAGATTCCAAATACCAAAGAACACTGTGCATAACATTAAGAGAATATGGGATGAGAGACAAACGTTTGATAGAAGATTGGGTAGTGGTAGGCCCAGAGTTGCAGTGGAGGTTTATAATGGTAATTTGGTTGATTTTATTCGCGAAAATCCGTTAGTTGGGAAAGAGTTCAAGAAGCATCGGTCGTATTAACTCCAAATTATACTGCAGAATTAGTAGCATCAATGCCCAGATGGTTAAATAATGTTATTGAAAAAAATGGAGCTGCTCATTTGTTTATGGTTTTCGTTTCTAATATAAACATCAAAATTTTCAATTTAATTGGTTGGTCAAAACTAAACTAATTTCAGTTAAAAGACAACATATTTTAAGGTAATGACTATTGATTAACGTAGATTGTAGTAAAGGCTGATTTACCAAATTTCATGAAAAAGTCATGAAATGTCGAATCACTGCCCAGATTATATTGACCGCAACGGTACATCCATCCATTTCAACTGTTTTAACATGAATCTAAAGGAAATCATATAAATTTCAACGAATATGTCATGTGTCAACCTACTGACAACGAATCATCCTCAACTATGTGTTGGGTATAATTTTTCCTGCCAATTAAAGTACTACAATGGATAAAGTTTAGCGCAGAAAATTATTTCTTATGTTGTTGATGGTAAATTGGTATGGATGGAAGTAGATTCTGTACTTTAATATTTGTACAGCTCTGAGTTTTGGATAGAAAAACAGTACCTTGCAACAAATCTAAATTCAGCCCTTTATGGCCATGTATAGGTACATACAGGCGTGCCCAGATAAATGTAGTGCTTCTTCTTCTTTTTTTATTTAACTCGCAACCTGTTCTTCTTCACGCTTTGGCTATGGTGTCTCAGTTGAAGTGGATATCTAGCTATCTTTAACGGCATATCCGGAGCCATCCTTCCTTGGTGTTTGGCCTCAATTGGCAATCTTCATCATTCTATTTCCGTCTGCTCTTTGTATATGATCGCTCCATGCTTTTCTTCTTCCTCTGGCAAATCTGAAAACGTCTCCAGTTCCACGTTCCTCTCTTATATCCTCCTCGTTCCTAATGTTTATTCTTCCTTATTTTGCCCATTATTGCTCTCAAAGTGTTCATCTCTGTTGTCTGCATTATTGGTGATGATTCTTTTCACTTTTGTTTTATATATTTTTACTTTACTCTCCATTGTAAGGTATTTATTTTTCCATATGATATATCCAGAGATTCGCGCTGCCTTCATTGTCTGTCACTCGATATGTCCACCCCCACCCCCTAGGTACACAACTCACTTGTTTTATCACTTTGTTATATATTTCTATAGTTTACATCTTACACGCTCCTTCGAGACGACCAACGATTTTGTCTTTTTTGTGGATATCTGCATGTTATTTCTTTCAGCAGTTTTTTTAAACTGATAAAGAAGCCTTTGCAGGTTGTCTTCGATATCTGCGACTAGCACCGCATTATCCACATATGTAACATAAAACAGTCAGATTGTTCTTTCCCATTTTAAACCCCGTTATGTTTCTCACTCTATCTATGAGTTTATTCACAATAAGGTTGAAAAGTGTTGGACTTAGAGAATTGCCCTCTCGGATTACCATCCTATTCTTTATTTCGGTGGATAATCCATTCTTTGCAGTCTTCGTCTCTGTGTTCAGATCGTCAATTATACAGGGTTTCCACGGCCATGTGGGACATAGGGAGAACACATATAAAATCGGTATTCGGTGAATATTATCTCCCTAATACTACTTCATTCCAATTTAAGTGCCGCATATTGTAACTGGGTTAACAATGAACATCTCCACAATCATAGTACAAAGAAGATCATTTTAATAAAGCCAAAAAATTATTATTTTTAAATCTATTGTATGTGAATTCCTAATAAGGCTTTTAACATGTGAGTTAGTGCAAGCGTCCGTGGCGTAATGGTTCACGCGACAGCTTAATGACGCAAATGCACGGATTGTTTAGGATTCGAATCCCGGCAGATTAGTTTTATTTTTTATTTTCAATAATAATGCTACAAATTCAATAACACTACAAAAATCAGAGATTTTGAGGACTATAAAATCAATTGTTTGAGGATTAAGGTAAATAATGAATAACTTTTACAATAACAAAAATGATCACGTGCTATTATATTATTCGATTTTTAATTGTTACTAACGACGAATCATTTGTCAAAATGAATAACAAAACTTAATCAAGATTAAAAAAAAAAATCATTTCTCGGATTCGAACCTTAAACAATCCGTGTCATGGCCGATTGCACAAACTCACGTGTTAAAAGCCTTATAAGTAATTCATGTACAACACGTTTAAAAATAATAATTTTTTTGACTTTATTAAAATTACTTTCTTTGTACTATAATTGTGGAAATGTTCATTGTTAACCCAGTTATAATATTCTGCACTTAAATTTGGATGAAGTAGTATTAGGGAGATAATATTCGCCGAAAACCGATTTTATATGTATTCTCCCTATGTCCCACTCGCCCGTGGAAACCCTGTATCTATTAACTATTTGAGGATGCGATCGAATGCCTTTTGTAGATCGACGAAGCACATAGAGGCACGTAGAGGGTATTATAAATATGGCGTCAGTAATGGATCTATTTGGGCGAAATCTCTGTTGCCCTTCATTCATGTTCAAATACAATTGCATTTTCTCCATGTCGTTCGTTTATGTTTTGGTTGAAGTTTGGTTCTATTGCCGATATAACCACAACTTGCAACAAACTGAAAATATTTTACCTGAAACCAGCTAATCGTATACATATTCCATATATATACAGGGTGTCCAGACCATGCGAGGACGGAAGATTACGGCTTTATTATTACAGTTAGAGAAAAGTATTTTAGACAAAAGTTGTATCCACTCCTAAAATACACATTCTAAAATTATTTTCAACTATACAGAGTGGTGTGTAAATGAGTGACGATACAAACTTATGTTTTCTTAAATAGAACATCAAGATACTCTTAAAAAGAAAGACATTGATATCAACATGTCTAGGCGTATCTCTTACCGCTGTCTTTTTATTTGCAATTGTGTGTCTCAACATGTCCAACTTTGTGGAGACACCGAGACGAAACCTGAAAGAATTTTTGAGATCTGTTTAGACAAGAAGTTTTCCACTTTCGTCAAGTTTAATAATCTATAATCATTTTATTTATTATTAAATAACTGAAATTGCAGCAATAACAAACGCAAAATTAACATTTCCGCTGCTTTTTTACATAGAACACCCTGTATATTTTTCCTCTAAAGTAAAGTATTTTTTATAAGCTTTTTATGATTAATAGATTCTAAATTTAAATGAAACAAATTAATTTAAGTTGCTGTCAGCCTTAATTATTAATAATAACAAATTACTACAACATATTCAAAAACAAAAAATAATATTTATTAGATTAATGCAAAATCTTGCATGTAAATAAATAAATAAAATGCAAAAGTTAACATATTTATAGCAGATGCTCAAAAATTCCACCGTCTTGTTGAATGCACAATTCAAGGGGGCGGCGAAAATTGTTTTTAACAGCAGTAAGCGTTTGCGGTCAAATATTTTCAAAAATGGCTCTTATACGTTGTTTCATGTCATTAGGTGTAGTTGGAATGTTTCGATAAACCTGTTCTTTAACATGTCCCCAAAGAAAAAAATCAATAGGAGTTAAATCAGGAGACGTTGAAGGCCAAGCTATAGGACCCTCCCGACTAATCCAGAACGATGGATTAGTCCAGTTACTTAAAAAATTTCCTACACTTCTATGATAATGTGGTGGAGCTCCATCATGTTGATACCACATTATTCTTCGTGTATGGAGATCGAGATTTTTCAATAAATTAGGTAACTGATGTCTTAAAAATTTTTCGTATGTAACTCCTGTTAGCGTTCCTTCAAAAAAATAAGGGCCAACAACTAGTAAGTCAACTAGTAAAAACTAGTAGTAGTCTATTAACTAAACCGGTAGTTTTGAAAGTAGCTTCGTCACTAAATAAAATCGAGGATTAAAAATTCCGGTCCAAATTCATTTTGTTTAACATAATGTTGCAAAAACTTAAACGATTTACAAAATCATTTCCACAAAGGTCCTGATGTCATGAAATATGGTAGGGATGGTACTTATTTTTCTTTATGATGCAATTGATAGTACTCTTGCTTATTCCAGTCTGGATATTCAAATTTCGAATACTTACTTGAGAATTTTCTTCCAACGATAGCAAAATATTTAATTCATTTTCCTCCCTAGTAACCCTTCGATTTTTAATCTCCTTTTTCGAATAACCAATATTTCCTAACGTTCTTTTAATTTTTGAAATGCTTCGATTCTAGGAGGTCTTGCATTGGGATAACGTTGACAGTAAATCCTACTGGCTAATAAACAGTTTCTTTCACTCTCACCCAATGCATAAATCATATTTACCAATTCTTCTTTCGTGAAATTCATCGCAAAAGTTAAATACAATTATCGGCGTTATTTTGTAAATGCAACGTAGCTAATGACAGATATAAAATGCAGATTATATTTTAATTAAAAATTCACAGGTGACTACGACTTTTTTCGTTTAAATTTTTAATCTATTAATAATAACAGTTCATAAGTCGTAAACTACTTTCTCTAACTGTAATAATAAAGCCGTAATCTTCCGTCCTCGCATGGTCTGGACACCCTGTATATATTGACTAAACTCGTCATGGAGGGCCCTGTATATAAGTATTTTAAGCTGATCCAATTTTAATTTATTTAATAATGAAATAATTGTAGTAGACTTTATTGAAATCTGACACCAAACGGAACAAATTCACCAATTTGTAGTTTGTAGGCACTATACTGTGTATGTATTTATGTACACCTGACAATATCTTCAAACTTGACGTATTTAAAGGCATAAACTCGATCGAAAATGATTTGCAATACTCACTACGCCATGCACCTGCAAAATGGAAATGACACATGAAATCAAGCATACAATTTCGCATAACACAATATCTCCGTTTCATAGGATATAATACGTAAATCATTCAGGCAAAACCGCTTGATAGACACTAATTGCAGATCGGGAAATCAATATAAATAAACTTATTTTATTTATTACTACTGAAACGTTACGTTTCCCATCTATCGCGGAGCAAGCAGATAGGGAATATAAAAATTTTACAGTTGCAAGAAGTGACAGATTAATTTCATGCCAGCAACAATTAAAGTATTGGCCGTTGTGTGTGATATTAGAAATAAACTCTTGCGCGTATTACTAGTTTATATTTGCGTCTTTTGTTTAATTTATTTCTTTAATATTTCTTATATCCCTTGATTTTTTTTTTTTTTTTGTCGGTGGAAATCCTTGATGGACGTCACGGGCTTGGATCTAGCACCCGTGAGAGTGTGGGACTCCCAGTCGGGATGTGCAATAACTGGTATACCCACTAAAACCACCATATAAACATCTCGGAATACACCCAGGACCGTCAGGGAAGACCTTCATCAGGTGCATCCTTGGGATCATCTCTATCCAGGAGCCATGGCTGCTTTTTGTCTGTCTCTTTCCTCCATTTCCTTACGTTGCATTATGTTTGCGATCATACTTTGGATGGTTTTCCAGTTCTCAGCTGTTTTCGTCATTAATGGTATGAGTGTATCTGGCGTTGGTACGCATCCCAATTTTCGATAGGTGTCTCCTCTAACTTGATCCCATCTCGTGCAATCGAAGGTTGTATGCTCGGCTGTGTCGGTCTTGTCGCAGTAGATGCATGTGCCCACGTTGTCCTTGTTCATGCGCTTGGCGTAAAATCTGAAGACACCGTGCCCGGTTAGGACTTGTGTAAGATAATAGTCCAGATGTCTATGCTCGCAGTTTACCCATGTTTTTACGACCTTAATTAGCCTCTTTGTCCACTGGGCTACACCGCGTACCCTTTCCCATCTATTTTGCCAATCGCGTAGCGAGGTATCCCTGGCTCGAAGTTTTATGCCCTTTTGTTCTTCATTCCTGTGTACATGCAGGAAGCTCCTTTCACGTATCATGACGTCGATTGGGATTGTTCCAGTTATTAGCTGGAGAGCCACTCCGGACGCGGTTTTGAAAGCCGATGCTACTCTCAGAAGCATGTTTCTCTGCAGTCTATGAAGTCGTCTCCTATGCTTTTGTATATGCACTACTTTTCCCCACACCGGCGCTCCGTATAATACCATATTATGCAATGCACTACACAGCAGAGATCGCTTTAAACTTCCCGGTCCCCCTATTCTGGGCATCATTCTGGTTAATCCAGAGAGCTTTGCTTCAGCTTTGTTGGCTACAGCCTCTACATGTGCTCCAAAACGCGATAGTCACTCCCAGATAGACTAAAGATTTGACAGGGGTTATGCTGACTCCTTCCAAATTGAAAGTGATATTTCCCCTATTACGGCCCCCTCTAACTATTACCGCCTCGGTTTTGTCCGGTGCAAGGATCATCCTGTGTTTCCTCGTCCAAAATTTTACAGTTGCAAGAAGTGACAGATTAATTTCATGCCAGCAACAATTAAAGTATTGGCCGTTGTGTGTGATATTAGAAATAAACTCTTGCGAGTATTACTAGTTTATATTTGCGTCTTTTGTTTAATTTATTTCTTTAATATTTGTTATATCCCTTGATTAATTACAATAATTCGAAATTAATACATATAAACGACACCGCAATAAGAGGTCTTCTTCTTATAGTACACCTTCATTCCATAATAATATTTTAATAAGGCATTCGCTACAACAAATAAAATAAGATACGCAACATTTTAAAGCGAATATTGACTCTGAGAACTTAACTGTAATAGTTATGAATTTCAAACATGTATTACCTCTTGAGAAAAACCGCTTTCCCTCTAATGTAGCTAACGTTACGCTGTGTATATATACCGGTAATGTTACAGTTGTGAAGAAATTTTATATCTCTATTCATGCAGAAATATAATTGGCGTTCGAGCTGTGTTGACGTATGTAATGTAAGTACATATAGGATGAATAGCTCTATTTCTAAATCGATGCATTCTCGTCGGGTATATGCTGGTTACTTAAAATGCCATTAAGTAGTAAGGTGTTTGTATAGCTTGTAAGAGCTTCATTAGAACAAGTTCATACTTTGAATCCAATAGCTTCTAATAAGTAGTATTATTTTTAACAAAATTACCATTTAATTTCGAAAGTTTTATAAATTCTAATAAGGGAAATGAATCGGTATAAAAATAATTCCGACACAATCTTGAACTAATGTAAATTTGGGCCAAAATTCGTAAAGACAACAAGAGTAAATGGAATAAAAAAAGGTGTTCATAATGTCCTGCCATGCGTTAATGTTAGCTGCACTAATAAGTCACAGCTACTTGCTGTTGGGAAATTTTGAACATCGCTCACATCAAAAGATAGATGACAAAAGGGCTTTACGAAATGGTTTCACAAGAATTTTGTTCCATTGGTCAAACAATTTTTCAAATAACAAAATTTGTCATAAAATATTGTCTCGAACATCTCAATGAAAAGGACTTAAAATGATGATGGTCAAATCCATGCATTTTTTGTTGCCCTTAAATATAATTGCTTCAATCAATTGAATCACAAACACAAAGCTTTTGTAGATTCGTGGGAAAAACTGTGTCAACCTCTGGCTTTATTACAGATCTAGAAGAAAAAGAAGAGAAAACATCACTCTGAAGACCAGATAAAGATATTTAAATGCACAACAGAAAAGCTATCACATCTTGTTGATGATCACGATGACATGAGAGAAAGAAGAACAATATTTTGACGATTATGACTAAAAAAATGTAATTAGAATATCTTTCAATGCAAGAAAGTAATTTTTTGTTATTTTAATGGCATTAAGTGCTATTTTTGCTCCGCTCTGGATGAATCACAAGGAGTCATAGTAACATGTTTGATGTCCTTCATTTTTGCAACGTTTCTCAAATTCTACTACAATTTGATACTGCAAGAAGAACTGATGTCGGAGAATTGACAGCTTTGTTGGTAGTCAAATAAATGGTGGAGGAGTTGAAAGGTTCTACTAATTGTAAATCTGCATATACACTATATTAGAATTCAATACAGATTAATGAAAATGAGAATAGAATTGAAGAGGAAAATTTCTTGCAATGCAAGATTTCCTCGCGTGACAGGCCCAATACCAGGAATGCTCCTTCCACAAAGGTATTTGGTAACGACTGTTCTGGCATCTCTTCCTTTGTAAGTTGTCAACCCAAATTAATACAGAAAGAAACCAACTTGCTTACAAGGAAAGTCATTACCAGAAAAAGAAGAAATGCCTCTGCCTAATGAAAATTAAATGAACATTTCGAGAAACCTTACATAAATTCAATAAGTTTTACAAATTTGAAGTCTTTGTCTACAAAAGAAGCTATCAAATACATAATTGCAAAGTTACATAAATTTAAAAAATAAAAACTCTGTAAGAACAACAGTATTTTGATTAAACCCAATAATTACAAAAAAAGCTCTCTCCCTTGAGCAGTTCAACACGTGTATAAATTAAAATGTTGCCAATCCCTGTTTTTGAAAATCGACGTTAAGATAGTTGTTCTCGCTTTGTTGCAAAATAATTCAGAATGACCAAATTTGTCTGTGGATTATAATCCTCCTATTCTGTTGGTTTATCTTTGAACCGTGAAGAAATGACAAGCAGCATTTATTAAAATTGATAATTTTATCTCCAAACCATTTTTTTCTTATAATATACATATTCCAAAATTTTGGAAAATAATACCATATTTTGTAATGTGAAAAAATGTCAAATTTGACATGTTAAGAAAGTCACCTGATCGCGCTTGTGATCATCATTTGACATAATTTTTTAAGCAAGAACCATTGAGAAAACAAAAATTTATATAAAACAAACATCTCTCACATGCCATGATTTATCCTCACTTTTTCATTCAACTAGAATAAACTGGAAAAACTTTCAAAATTTCATATTTCAGTAAGTGGGAGGTTGGCGAAATTTTCTTTTTTCTCAATTATTTCGTGAAGGATAAAATTTTGAAATAATCCGGACATTGCTTGATCTGTTAGTTAAGAGTGATGATGAAGAGAACTTGACCAAAACAGCAACATATGTTTTAATTGCTAAATTTTAAAGTTTGTGATTGTCACAAAAAATGACTACTACAAGTATTCGCTCGTCAGCGAGCCTTCAAATGAAAGGCCTAATCGCCGGGCATTACACAATAAACATTTGGAAGATCGCTGACGAGATCGAATAGATCGAAACCACGTGGTCCGGTTCTAGTGCTGATAGTGATTTGTCCTTGCCCACTAGAGGGCATGGAGTTGGAGTTATTAGACGATTAAGGTTAACGAACGAGTTGCGATGGAATTAGGCCTTGCATTTGGAGGATCGCTGATGGAATCAGATAGATCGAAACCGCGTGGTCCAGTACTAATACTTGATCTATCTTCATTGCACTCGTTGGTAAAGTGATTTGCAAGAATATACCATGAACCTATTACAGACATTTTTTGGTTTCTTCTATTCTGGCATCTCTTCACGTTTTCATAACCTTCAAAATTTGGAATTTCCAATGGGGTGGGGAGTGTTTTGATACCGCCTAGTCTAGATAACCTACAAGATTAATTAATATACTGTACAACTCAACGTATGTGCTTTAAAATGTAATAATTATAGAATGATCTCCTAGACTGATTCCATGCATTGGTTTCTTTCAAAGAAACTGACAAACTGTTATACAATTTTAATCCAGCGTGGCTATCAACTCTACAAGATAATTTGTATAGTATAAGTTTATACTATTAATATAAATATACATATTGTAGATATAACTGCAAATCACTTCAAACACACAACTAATTGACTGTTACAACAGAAAGTTATTTATAAATGTTATTTAGAAAAAGCAGCTGTATTTGTTCCGAGGCGACCTTGTCATGTCTTGAATGGAAATAAATGTAAGCTGCTCTCACAATACTGTTATCCTCAATAATCGGGCAATGTAAATCAAATATGGAAAAATTCTAAAGCAGTAACAATTTTGGCATACAACATTTTAAATCTATATCTAGAACGATCAAAGAAGAGCTTTAGAGATGATTCAAGCTTTTTTTAAAGAACTAAATTAGATCCTCCACTAATTTTATTTCCTAAATAGACTGTAAATGATGTAATTCTCAAATATTTTCGATCTGAACTGTTTCAATAATCACATCGTTAATTTAAATATGTACATACATCGATTCTTGCGAAACCAAACCATAATTAATATTATCTATACCATTAAGAGAACATCAAAGCTACCAAGTTGGGAGTATAAACAGATCATAAGCAATTATAAACACATCAATATTACAGCATCGTATTTTATCTTACCGCTATCTTAGTTCGTTTCAATTAATGATCTAGTTCCTCTCGGTAGGCATAAGCAAAACTGTAACACTAATGCATAGTTGCAAGAGGATATTATGTATCATTTGTAACCAGTTTAATATTTTTCCTGGTGCTCTTTTTTTCCTTCTGCTAGAGCTTACCGCGTGATTAATACAGTTTAGATATATTGTAGATTACTTTACCAAGTTCAAACTAACTTCAAACAAAAAAATGAAAAACGAGGAGAAGGTTACGTATTCTGCATGATTAACCGTGTTAGAGTGTATACGTAAATAATAAAGCATTTTATTTTATTCATAATTACGCGGTGAAATGAGAGAAATACACTTTTAAACTGTTACCTAAGCAATACAAGATATAAAATATAATAGAACAATACCAGTAAAATGTTACGACCGTTCTAGGAAAACAGATATATAAATAAATAGGAGATAAAGGATGGTAATAAATTCTGACAGCTTCGATAAGCGTATATAAACTGTGTAGAAACAGGACAATTAAAATGCTTCTACGACGATTGTGTAATAAATTAACACAATAATAAAATATACTTTTAAAGTCTCTCCATCACAAAGTCTGAAATAAAAAATACGAATATAAACACCTTATATTGCTTGAAATAGACGGCACAGAAAACAGGCTGTTTCTGTTATACGAAACGTTTATTACATGCAATTCTATTATAAACAAATAATAATTCGATCTATGTTCCAAACAAGAATATTTTTTAATAGTATCATTTTTGAGAAAATGATTAATAAAGGCGCGAACATAATCAGAATACTGACAGTAGCCCAGAATATAAATCATAAACTTGACTCACATCGTATATGAAATTAACCAATGGAACGAAATAAAACTGTTGTTCGGGGAAGGCTGTGTGAAGAAGTTTAAACAAGATATATGACAGTAGGAGGAGATTACAAAGAAGTAATATTCTAAATACGAATTCGTTGGTTGAAGCTAAAATGAAGAGAAATGTTTCCCTTTCACATTAGAATAGAATTATAATCGTAATTGTCAGAATAAGGCAATATATCAAATACATTGTTGAACATGAATAGTACAATAATGTGGGAAACAAAACGTAATGAAAAAGGCTATGAAAAATTATTGATGTTTTGTTGTGTAAAACATGTGTTGATGATACCACTGAAGAACGGTTGTTTTATTAGCAAGAATATTTTCAGGAATTTATTATTTTATTTTGTGTTGTTCATTTTCAAAGCTTGATCTCATTTCTTCGTTGAATTATTACTGATCGTTACTGGGGACGAAAATTGGATCCATTATGATAACCCTAAACGAAGGAAATCATATGTGAGGTTCGGCCAAGCCGACACATCGACTCCAAAGCCGAACATAAATGGTTCGAAGGTGATGCTTTGTATTTGATGGGATCAGAAGGGCCACTACTACTTGATTCGATCAAAGCAGCACTTCAGTTGAAGGTATCGAACATTGAGTCGATACGTTCTTAGCCTCAAAAAATGAGCGTTTCTATTGGATCGGAATTCATGTGCTCTCTCAATGATTGATGAATAACCAAACGCAAAACGTCAGAGTGCGACATGGAAGTCACTAGAAGAGCTAAAAGAGAGAAAATGTCAGAAGAGTAAAATCAAGTAGTGCTAAAAATCCTAGTCGTGGCGTAAGAGATGCTTTTAGTAGAAGTCCTACAGGATCTGATAATCGGCATTCATTTACTTTGGGAGTATCAAACAAAAGTCTTTAGAAAATCCTTAATAAGGACTTGAAGTGTCATCCTTGCAAATACCAAATGGCGCAGCACATTAGCAATCGAGATAACGGCACAAGATTAAATTTTGTTCAGAATTTTCAGATCTTTATCGAGAATCAATTCGCAATTTGTTAGTAACTATAGAGCAACATTTCTTTTGAATGGAAACATTGATAAACAGAACAGAACTTTTTCATTGGAGAACTGAAAATTCTCGATAACTGTTTATAAGAAATCACCACCAACCAAAAGACGTTCTTTGGTGTAGTGCTTGGGAGCTATATAAACAATTTGGAAACTGCCCTTGGTTCACAAGGTACGTTGAGTTAACGGCATTATATTTCTTTTTGTATTGAGGAATTTAAAAGCTCAGATCTTTACAAGTCGTTCTACAACAATTGAGGAGCTAGGAGACACATTCTAAAAGAAATCAGTATTGCTATGCTTTTTAAATATTATTGGGTTGTAATTGATTGGTTGTTCTGAAACAAATTATATTGATATTGCCTCTATTGGTTCGAAAATATCTCTACTTCGGTTCACTAAAAATCAATTTGTATATTAACAGTATATTAGGGCATAGACTTGAATTAGTGATTTTTACGACTTGATACTTGTGCCTCTACAGGGTTAGATACTTAAAGATAATTGTGTGCCAATTACCTTCATGGACAACATATTTAACTGGTTTTAGCTTGAAGAAACACGAAAAAAGATTGACTGGTGTAGTTGGTCTGATATTTTCTGGCATTACCTTTATCCTATTTGCTTAACCCTTAACTGGTGACGTGATAATCGTATTGCATAACTGGTGTGGTGGTAATTCGAAAAATCTTCCACAGAAGGCATGCGGTCATGGTCGAAATGATGATTCAAACACTTTTTATGCCGCCAAATTGTACTTGGGTTTTACAAACAACTGACTAAAATATAATACAGATAATAAAAATAAATTACAAAAAGAAACTTTTACTTAACGCAATCAGTAGGGAAGACGATATCGCAAAAAAACTTAAAAGAAATGAATTTAAAAGAAGCTGTGTTTATACTAATCTTGGGAATGGTGTGCCCGAAAAAGCAATTGTTTCCTATTGGAATAAATTGTGGCCATCTATGCATATTAGGGATAATGATCAAGATTGGAATCGTTAAGACAATTTGCCTTTAGGCGAGTTGATATAAATGCTAAAAAGAGCTGAAACCACAAAACTAACTGCACACGATATTGAAGAATGGATTACGGAGAATCCTGAAGATAATATCATGACTGACGAGGAAATAATTAATAAACACATGGAAGAGAATTAAGTATAATAATGATAGTGATGATGCAGCTTCATCGATAAATGGCATACTCCTGAAACCAGAAGATACGCTTAACGCTGTTGATACAGTTCTTCAGTGGGGTGAAGTAAACAGAATTATGTACAGTAGGTTACTTGCATTGAGGAAGACAAGAGAATATTCTTTCTAAAATGTATCATTCCAAAAAACAAACTAAAATCGATGATTTTGTAAATAAATTAACATACAGTGTGGAACAGCCAAATGGAATAAATTCGATAACAAATAAATGAATGAGGGTGTATTGGGAAAAACGCTTGGACACGTCGATTTGTATTTTTAAATGCGCATTTTTTTCGAAAAAAAAAATTATACAGGGTGTGTCATGTGACAGTGGCCAATACCAACCTTCTTATTTTAAATGGAAACCCTGCATATTATTTATTTTTTGGGTTCATCGGAAAATTCTAGATATAATTCATGTGCAATGGGACCTATCTTCAACTGTTTCGGAAATATTAAGTGTTTTCAGATTTATTACAAAAATTAACATTAAAAAAAGAGAATTATTTTATTTCACAAATTCGCTACATTACACTAAAAATCTATTTCCCATTTAGCTCTAGATATTGATAAAGTAAGCAAAAACCATTGCTGCGTTCCTTTTTACTGATATGAAACTAAAAAAATACAAAGACCGTTTTGTTTATTTTCGTAAAAACTCATCGTCTTAGCAACATGTTGTCTGCCTGCATGACATGTCGTTTGAATTTCGTTAACTGTACGTAATAATATCAGAAAATTGGTTCATTTAACAGAAATGCACAAAATAACCATTCTACAAATGATTGGTTATGGAGATAACACACGGACATAAACGGAAGTTTCTCGCTTATATCACGAAAAATTTCCAAATTTGCCGCCTGTATCCCAAGGAACAATTAGCAAAATAGAAAAACAGTTTTGCGAGCTTGGTCATGTAAGACACATTAAAAAAGTGGCTGCCAATGCAGTAAGTGATGATACGAAATTGGATATTATGCTTGAGCTTCAAGAAAACCCACATAATTCTGGTCGAAAAGCAACCCCACTGTTCAACATTAGCCACACATCAATTTTTCGAGTATTAAAGGAAAGTAAAATGCATCCCTATAAAAGGATGCCAACTCAGGAGCTCATGGAAGACGATTTCGATAGGAGAACGTATTTTTGTGAACCGATGATGGCAATGTTAGATAACAATGTGATCCAATTAGAAGACATTTTATTTTCTGGTGAGAGCACATTTACACTTCACGGCCATCTCAATCGTCAAAATTGCCGCTATTGGTCTAATGAGAATTCTCACTGGATGGGAGAGGAACACGCGCAATATCCGGAAAAAGTTAATGTTTGGGCAGAAATTGTTGGAAATCACATCGTAGGTCCCTTTTTCGTTGATGGTAACTTGAATGGAGATAAATATTTAGAACTGCTCCAAAATAATGTCGTGCCAACTTTCGCAAACTTATATCCTAATCCAGCAAACCCACAAGTTCCTGCCAATACAGTATGGTTTCAGCAAGATGGAGCACCGCCCCATTTCCAAATCAATGTCCGGCAGTACCTGAACCAAATTCTTCCAAATCGGTGGATAGGGAGGTGCGGATCGATAGAATGGCCAGCACGACCTCCTGATCTGACGCCATTAGACTACTTTTTGTGGGGATATGTCAAAAGTCTTGTACACAAAACTAAACCCCTCAACTTAGATGACTTAAAAAGACGAATCACGCTTGCGATTAGATCAGTCACGCCTGAGATGTTGAGTAATGTTAGAAGACATTTCTATACCAGATTAGCATGTTGCCAAAACGTTCGCGGCGAGCATTTTGAACATTTACTACATTGACATTAATGTTTTTTGTTTACATTATTAAGAAATAATCAGTATTTCTTATTAGGTTTTTAGTGTAATGTAGCGAATTTGTGAAATAAAATAATTTTCTTTTTTTAATGTTAATTTTCGTAATAAATCTGAAAACACTTAATATTTCCGAAACAGTTGAAGGTATGGGACATTGTACATGAATTATGTCTAGAATTTTCCGAAGAACCCAAAAGAAATAATAAGCAGGGGTTTCCATTTAAAATAAGAAAGTTGATATTGGCCACTGTCACATGACACACCCTGTATAATTTTTTTTTTGAAAAAAATGCGCATTTAAAAATACAAATCGACGTGTCCAAGCGTTTTTCCCAATACACCCTCATTTATTTGTTATCGAATTTATTCCATTTGGCTGTTCCACACTGTATAAGTTTGTAACAGCTTTGTACCTATTTACATTATATATAAATATGTTTGTGTATATCTATCTACCAACATATGTATTAGAAGTACACATCTACATAAGTTTATTCTTTATTTTGTTCTATTAAAAGTGTTGCAAACAAAAAGTTGTCCTGTTTTCTTAAGATTGAAGATAAAAAATTTTTTATTAGTACGTATACATATTTTGATAATCCGGCACTTCACAAATCTCCATGATGCCGGATTATCGAACTTGTAGTGTCTTTATTTTTACAACAGTTCCGAAGGGGGTGTGGACAGCTTGAATCAAAAGTGTGCTAGATACTTTTGATCCAAGCTGTCTACAACAATACATGACAATAAAATCATTTTTGCTGCATTTCTTGTGGTGTTTGTTGTGTCATGCCTATTACAAAATTACGATGTTCGTACATCGGAGAGAATCATTACCTTCAAACCATATTTATTTGCTTTATTTACCATGTGGATCCGAAAGGAATAGCATAGATAATGACTACAGCTATAACATTTTTATTAATTCCATGCTAGGCTGTTGGTGGGGATTTGTGGCCCAATCTTCTGATAATTCTACTCTTTGCATTATAGAATCGTAGATAACATAGTAAAGTCTGTGTCCAGTGACATCAGCAGAAAAAGAAGCATCTAAGTCCTCATGGTTTGATTTGAAAATGGAGGTAAAATAGATATAGCCAGATTCACCAAATTCGCTCTCTGTATTAGGTTAGCTTTCTTCTTCATTGTCTTGCTCTCCTTCGTCTACCTTCTTCTTCTGCTCAAATCATTTCAGAACAGTCTGCTCAAAATCGGACTCCCCAGATCTTGTAGATTGATATTCTGTATTTATTTTATGAACAATAAATTAAAGCAATAAAAATTATTCAACTGGTACGGTGGAGTACCTTAGACCCAAAGCGAAAAATTAGTCGGACTAACTTTGTTCTTCTGCATGTACTTGTAGACTGAAGCTAAATCAGCAACTACTAAACCGTCCCAAATGTTCTGCATGGAAATCTAGCACAAGCGACAGTTTAAAATATGACTTAGATAGATTAGACCCCACTTCACCAGTTAAGGATTAAACTAATTTCAAGCAACTAATCATATTTAGTATAAGATTTTGTTTACGACGTAAGTTACTTAGAATAGTAGGTACTTATTTTTTTTTTATTTATGATAATTGTGCACAACCGCTCACGCAAAACAATTAAGCCTAATTTATTGCACTTAAGAATTGCAAGTCATGAGTTACAACTCTATAGCAATTTGCGTTGTTCGCAATCGTACCATCGTAAGAAAATTAAAAAAAAAGGAGGCGACTGTACGATATAGAAAAAGATAGTAAAGCGAATCAAAGCGGCTTACTTCAACCCCAGTAGGAGTGCTATTCACGCGGTGTAAACTAATAAAGAAATTAGTTATGGATATTGTAATACGGTAGCGCCTGATCTATAAAGTTAATTCACGATCACCATGCACCGTATACCATCTTTTCAATATTACCACCGCAGAATGGGCCGTCGTGCATGTGTGCGTATGTCAATCTTTCTTCTTTTACGGCATCTTCTATCTCGTTATATAACGTTCGTTTCGTACGGCAATAAAACACGTATGTAATTATTAATTAAAGCGAAACAGAATTGTGTGGTGTTATTTGTTCCTAATATCTAACCGGTATGATTGTGTATGATGAAAAGCAAACGTAATCTAAATAGATAGTTCTTCAGACAATTGAAGTACGAAGACGTGTTTGATTCTTTGGAAGTAAATTCAATTTAATAGCAACGAATCGTAATTCGATTTAATCTACCGGGTAGACGGATGAAACTAGATTGGAAGAATGTTTTTTTTGTGACACAAAAGACTTCATGAAACAATAAGAAAGTGATGAAAGGGCACCAATAATATCTATCCAAGCATACATACTTCAAGATGCAAACGATAAAATGTCACATCGAGCATGTACCTGCTCAAGATACTCACCTAATGGAGCGCTAGCTTAATACATAAAACAAATCAGAACCAATTAGCTCATATGCGAAAGCCGTTAGGTCTTAATCAGAACAAGGAGATCTACAAACGCCGTGTATGTTGTACTTACAAGACAGGCATACAATATATATGAAGGTATAAGAACTGTGCGCGAGGAAGATAAAGAAACAGATGGTCGTGAAAAAGAGGATTGGAAAGAGGCGAAGAAAACGACGCCGCTACACATGATTAATAGGAAGAACAAATACAATTTGCATTCTGTCGGAAACGGGAATAAATCATTTTTAAATTAAGGCGAAAGATCAATTAACGGTACGGTCGTATATAAACCGTTTACTGCTTATTGTTTGTTTTATATTGGCTGATGTCTGGTTGTGTATGCGTTTGTCCATGTATGTCCTAAATTATGTAGGTAATGACGTCTATAAGGAACAGCTTGGAAATGTTACATCGTTATGTACCTTCAAGGTATTTAGTTACGTAAGATTTAATATATACGAGGCTTATTTCTTTAGTAAATAAATAAATTGACAGGTCCAACGGAGATACGAGGGAGCGTTTTTATATTCGCGGAATGGGGTATAAGGGGTGGAAATAAAAAAACCAAATTATTTTTCTTATATATTCACCTGCAAGACGTATACATTTTTCACATCTTTCAATTAATTTATTTATACCCTCATAAAAAAATGATTTCTCTTTATCTGCAAAATACGCCGAAACTGCCTCCTTGACTTCATCGTCGGCAGTAAATTTTTTACTCCGCAGCTCTTTTTTCATTTTCGGAAACAGGTAATAATCACTCGGGGCCAGGTCTGGGCTGTAGGGTGGGTGGTTCACAATTTCGAAGCCCACCTTATGCAGGGCAGCTAACGCAACGCGGCTCTTGTGGACGGGCGCGATGTCGTGCAAAAGCAGCACACCTTTCGTCAATTTTCCCCGTCTTTTCTCTTTAATGGCTTCTTTTAGTCGCTCTAATATTGAAGCGTGATATTCTCCAGTTATAGAAACACCTTTATCTTTATAATCAATCAACAATATTCCTTCCGAGTCCCAAAATACCGTTGCCATGAGTTTCCCAGCTGATTGTGACACTTTAAATTTCTTGGGAGGTGCTGTGCCCTTTTTATGCCACTGCATGGAGTCTTGTTTGGACTCAGGTTCATAATGATGAACCCAAGTTTCGTTTCCAGTAACAATTCGACTCAATACACCATCGTTGTCTTCATTACAGAGGTCCAAAAATGCACGCGAACACTCTACGCGCTTTTGTTTTTGCAGCGGCGTGAGCATTTTCGGCACCCATTTTGCGCTGACCTTAGACATGCCGAGATGATCGTGTAGGATTTTAAAAATTGTTGTATCGGATACTCCAACGATTTCTGCGAGTTGTTTCTTCTTTAGTCGAGCATCTTCAAGTACAATTTTTTCAACTTTTTGGATAAGTGCTGGCGTGGTCACCTCACAGCTCCTGCCCGGCCTCGGGTCGTCTTCAAGGGATTCCCTTCCTTGTTTAAATAAACTATGCCACTTGTACACCATGGTTTTTCCTGGACAAGAGTCGCCGTAAACCAATGACATCTCATTCATTATGGTCGCGATTGATTTTCCTTGCCTGGTAAGGAACTTTATAACGGCACGATATTCGATTTTTTCCATATTTCACTTTTCACTCCTGATTATGTTAGTTGGTTGACGATAGCTCAAAGACTAACTGTCTATTAACAATGAAACTTCGTATTTATACTAATTATGAGTCGCTCCCTCGTATTTTTGGTCATCACTGGCGTGCCGTTCTGGAGGCTGCTGTTGAAAATCCTCATATCAGTGTCAGTGAAATTAGTAGAATATTTCGATGCGTTCTGTGTGTCTCAACATTTTGAAATCAGGCAGAATTACTGCAATTGGGCCAACAAAATCGACCAACAATCAATCGGCACAACTGACATTATTACGCCGATAAAAACTTACGTATACGTCATGAGAATTGGAAACCACAAGCAAAGATGGTCACTCAATGTTTGGAGTGGCATACTCGAAGAACACCTACTTGGTCCGTACTTCTTCGACGGGAACCTGATGGTAACCATTATTTAAGATTTCTTCGTGACGACTAAATAATAATAATAATAATAGTATCTTTATTGACACATCATCGTACACAAAAAAAAAGAAAAAGAAATAGACTAAAATGATATACGATGATATTCAAAAGGATAATCATCAGGTGAAATCCTGTTCTTCCTCCTAGGTTTTAAAAAATAACAAAAAAAGGCAATTAAATTGAAATGCCAGCTTAAAATCGAGAATGCTCACCAACAACTCGCAACAGAAAAAAAGAAAATTCCAAGAAAAAAAAACTCAAGAAACTGTGACATAGAAGACATGTATTAAGACTACTTTACTCGCTGCTCGGACATCAGGATCGCAGTGACAGCCCGCTTAAATGTATGGAAAGATAATGATTTGGTCTGAAGAGACAGGTGGTTCCATGTATTTGCACAAACATACTTAAAGCCTCTTTTAAACTGCTGAGTAGAGTGATAAGGAACATCAATGAGATCCCTTCTGCGAATACTGATGTTGTGCACATCAGTTCGAAATTTAATTTTCTCGACTAAATATGGTGGCGTACCAGAATTTAGAATTTTATACAAAAAGCAAGAGAAGTGTAACTGTCTTCGTATTGACATATTTAACCAATTTGCTTCAATGAGTTTGTGAAATTCTATGACCTTTTCTAATTGCAAATATAAATCTAAGACATGAGTTTTGTAAAACCTGAATTCTATGCATGTCAAGTTGGCCTAAACATGTATTATAAATTATATCACAAAAATTGAAATGAGAAAGAACCAAACTGTCACACAAGGTTTTTTTTTATAGATGTATTAAGCAAATGTCTGTGAGAATACAGCAGCTTCAAATTGAAATAAGCTTTTCTAATACACATGCTTATATGACCATTGTCCATTACCAAACCTAGATTTTTCACCTCCTTATGGCACTTCAGTCGTACATTGTTAATAATAATAATAATAATAATAATAATAGGTACTCTTTATTTCGAACTATGGGGAACCATAAAAAACAACGTCAAAAATAATTACAATATTTTACAATAACAGGTAGTCGTTAATACTGTAACAAGTTAATGTAAGAAGATGCTTTTTACAATTGTTTTTGAAACTTCTTAGGTTACTACACAATTTTATATTATTCGGTAACTTATTAAATAACTTACATCCTAAAAATGTTAAATTTCTTTGGAATAATGAGGTTTTGTGTATCGGAGGTAATAAATAATTTATTTGTCTCGTGTTGTATTCATGAGAAATATCAATCGAGAATTCTGGCTTATTCTTAAAAACAAAACAAAGTACTTCCAAAATGTAAGCATCGTAAAATGTTAATATATTATTGGATTTAAAAGCATTTTTACATGATTCTCGGTATGCTAAGCCGAATATAGTCCGTATAGCTCGCTTTTGCAGCAACAGAATTCGATCTGTGCCAAAACCAGAGCCCCAGTGTATTATTCCATAGGTCATCCTAGAGTAAAAATTTGAAAAGTAATATGTTTTAAGAACGTGTGTGCTACATAATCGTTTTAAGTTATAGAGGGCATAACATACTTTAGATAATTCTTTGCATAAACTATCCACATGAGAATGCCATTTGAGGTCTTCATCGATGGAAACACCTAGTAATTTCGAGGATTGACTCAATTCGATTAAATTACTATTTAGATTAAAATGTTTGATGTTGTACTTTTGATTATTACGGAATAAAATACACTTGGTTTTATCGTTATTAAGAACCAGATTGTTGTTAAATAGCCATTCACATAACTGTCGGTGGACAGAATTGGTAATCTCAAAGAGAGTATGAAGATCAGGAGCGCTAATACTTAAGTTAATGTCGTCTGCGTAGAGCATCACGTTTGCTACTGGGTCTAAATATGAAGGAGATCATTGATGAAAATCAAGAATAGAGTAGGGCTTAAAACGGATCCTTGTGGTATTCCTTTAAAGACAGGTAGTACGTCAGATGAGTATTCATTTATTACAACCTTCTGCTTGCGATTTTCAAGATAACTTTCAAACCAGCGCAAGGCAGTCCCTCTAATTCCGTAATTGGTCAACTTATGGAGCAACAGCTTGTAATTCACGTTGTCAAAAGCTTTTGACAAATCAACAAACATCCCTATACAAGGATTATTAGAGTCAACATTAGAAGAGACTTGATTAATAAACTTAAATAATGCTGTATTAGTTGAACGATTAGGAAGAAATCCATGCTGATAAGTAGACAATAATTTGTACTTGTTAAAATAGGTTAGTAAAAGTTCATTCATTAGCGATTCATATACCTTCGAAAATACCGACAATACACTGATAGGGCGATAGTTGTCCAAGCAGTTAGAGTCTCCTTTCTTATATATAGGTGTAATATTGGCTATCTTCAACATTGTGGGAAATATTCCTTGATTAAAAGAAAAATTTATTAAGTATGCTAAAGGTGATAAAATTAGAGATGCAAACTTTTTGACTATAAAAGATGGTATGAGATCATTTCCAACGCTTGTTGAATTAGATAACTTACTTATTGCTCTAATATGAGGAACGAAGTTCTCCATAATCGGTGGCTTACTTCTAGGACCATAAAACATTATAAATTTGGATTTATTCTCGTTAATATCAAGGAAATGTTGTTTAGCAATAATAAAAAGATTGTTCAGATCTACGTTTAAACTTTCAATAGCCCTCGCATACACGTGGAAAGAGGATGAGAACCTGTGAAAGAAAAATAAATGGGAAGTGTAAATTGAAAACAGCAATGGATCCCTGTGGCACTTCGGATTTTATCGATTTAACATCAGAAGATAAATCGTTGACAAGGACCTGCTGGCCTCTGTTGTGTGATATAGAAAAACAGTACCGCATTGGGACTTAAACCAATATAATGGAAAATAGATAGTAGAGTATGATTAAGTTTATCAAATGCTTAAGAGAAATCTAGCAATAAAGCCTAGTGCAGTCACCATGCCAGAATCGGCTGCCGTAATAATATCATCAGTAGATAAGTTTGCATAGCGCAGTTTCACAACTAAACCCTGATCTGAATCCAGACTGCACACCTGGAAGTATACCAAAATTAGAGATATGAGCACGTAACTGTATTTTCACTATCCTTTCCAACACCTTCGACAAAATTGGCAATATACTAATAGGGCGCAAATTCGATAGAGCATCACAAATAATGCCATCGTAGGCCACTCCAACATCCGCCAGGATCTCATTAAGTGTATTCACAAATTCTGAAATTTATGAGCTGGGTGAACGATAAACCACTCTGACACACAACCTAATATTGTTACAATGAACTTGGTTGAACTTTTGGAAAATGTCCTTTTTGTGTTGTGAATGTTTGTTAGAGGTTCCTCATCATCAATAGAGCCATCAGAGAAATTGCTATTGTAAATTAATCTGTTGAGTATGTGTTCAGGGTAATCATTGTTAAGAAATATATCAAACAGTTTCTTTAAATTATTTTGTATGAACCTGGTATTACTGATATGAGTAATTCTGTTTTGCATTGCAATGACCGTGTTAAACTTTTGATTTTTTGGATAGTTTGAGTAATAATTAATGAATCTCCCTGATGATGTGGGTTTCTAGTACCAGTCTAGTATAATGGTGTTGATGTTCCTGATGACTTTCGTATCTAAGAATGGAACGCTATGGTTCTCTTCCGTTTCTGCCGTGAATTGAATATGTGGATGAAAAGCATTGAAAATATCTAATGTTAATTGAATGTGTTCTTCTGGCAGAGCACAAATGATGTCATCGACGTATTTGTATAAGAAACTCATCTGTCAATTTGTAGAACATAGTAGTTGTTTATTTCAATTTGGACAACTCTGTATCACATGTCCTCCTTTAAAAACACACCTAAGGTTTTCTTATTTCAAATACATTCAAGGTCTTTTATCATTCTGTGTTTACTTTTTATTTTGTAATTTTATCAATTTAATTTTTCAAATATGACATAGTTCTATTTTAATGATTTTAATTGTAAATTCTACTTTTAAAGTAAACTATAATGCACCGTGTATATCCTTTCGATTCTAAAAATTTGACAATCTGAGGAAAGATTAAAAATGAATGTTTGTTTTTTTTTCTCTGTTCTCCACTTATGTGTTCGAATTGTAAGTATTAAGTTCTTCAATTTAAGCAACACTAACTTTTTATAAAAATTATTATAGTTAAGCCCTGAAGAAGCATACAATGTATGCGAAATATTAGCAATACAAATAAAGAACCGCAAGTTGTTGTTGTAACCTGCTGTTATCCAAGAAAAAACTTCAACTCGTTTTTCCAACGGCAAAGACTCCTTGTCTTGTTATTTTTAGAAACAAGATATTTCCCCAAACCATACGATACAACTATGGAGTAGAAGCCATTAGTACATTAAAGAAATGGCATTAAGTTCTGATATATTCAGCCGAACTCAACATCCCTCCATCCAAGAAATACTTGGTCACAATTATTCTGGAATACAACATAGCCAAACACTTCTTAATAATAATAATAATAATAGATCTTTATTAATCCAACAGGCCAAGGCCCCATAATAGGATCAATTACAAAAGCGTGTACACTAAAAAAAGAAACAGAAAAAGCAATAAGTAGCAAAATTGTTCTCTAATTCGCTCCATAAGTAAGAAGAGAAAGAAATAGGGTATAACTTCCTCCAATCACATGTTCGCCACCCTCGCCAGGATGTAGGTCGGCACTCTTCTCATGATGTTGGTTCTTGCGAAGGGGACTCGAAATGTGGTCTCGTACCTGGAATTAATTCTCGGTACAAGAAAGTCCATACTACCCAATAGGAAGGGACAATCGATTTTATTGTCCAAGAGCTTATTTATAAATTTCCTACATATTGTGTCCCTTCTGTCACACAAGGATGCCATACCATGCCGGGCCAGGAGAACATCCTGAGGTATACCTCTTTCGGGGTAGATTCCATCCAGTCTAAATGATAAGTACTTCAGGAACCGTCGATGAATACGGTCCAGAGCCATGGACTCGGAAGCATACACAGGATACCAAATAAGAGCAGCGTATTCTACTTTACTTAATACAAAGGCAAAATATAAGGATTTAAGTACATTTACGTCATTGACATACTTTGAGATACGCATCACAAAGCCCAGACATTTGAAAGCAGCGGTGCATGTATTGGAGAAATGTGACTTAAAAGTAAGAGCTGAATCAAATAGTACTCCTAGATCCTGACTTCAGTGCCAATCTTTAAAAAATGCCCATTGATATGGTATTGGGCATGGGAGACCGAGGAGGACCGTGAGTAAGTGATAATACAACACTTGTCTATATTTAACTTTAATTTGGAATCTTCACACCATTTCACCAACGTGTCAAGGTTGTGCTGAAGCGTAATTGAGTCATCGTCAGAAGTAATTTCCGAATACATTTTTATGTCATCAGCAAACGCAAGTATAGGACAATCAATTTTGAGTAGTAAGTCGTTAAGGAAAAGAACAAACAACAAGGGGCCTAAGTTTGACCCTTGAGGTACTCCAGATGTGGGAACAAAGACATTTGAATGATAACCATTGTACGCCACGTAACATGGCCGTTGACATAGGTAAGATCGTACAAGATTTATACACGAAGGTACCAAACCATATGCAGATAATTTCGACAATAATATTTCGTGATCAATCAAGTCAAATGCTTTAGTTAAATCGGTGTAGATTACATCTACCCGACCACGCCTATCTAGAGTTTCACCAAGAAATTGTGCAATTGTTGCCAAGTTGGTAATAGTAGATCTACCGGGAAGAAAACCATGTTGATGAGGTGAAATCAAAGAACTCGTACCAGCGTAAACATTGCGATACAGTACTTTCTCATACACTTTAGCGAAGTTAGATATAATGGAAATTGGTCTGTAATTAGCTAACAATGACGAATCATCTTTTTTGTGTACTGGCACAATTTTTGTTTTTTTCCATCTTTCAGGAAATGTACATGATGAAATAGAGAGATTGATAATAATTTTTAAAGGAAACGCAAACACATACCTACAATCACGAATAAAAAAACTGGGAAGTAAATCATCCCCTGCAGTGAGTTTATTAGGGAACGTAGCCATTAGTCTGATAAGCTCATCGTCGTGTACTATTCAAAGAGAGTGCGGCAAGGAGCTATGCGAAGTTTCAGTGTAAGTAGCAGTAGCATTCCGGGAATATACAGAAGAGAACTTGGAAGCGAAAGCATTAACGATAATGTTGGGATCCATAAGATCAGTTCCATCATCATCTCTAAGGTTGCCCGGTATTCTAGTAGAGCGCCGCTTACCCCGCAGAAAACTCCAGATGGTAGACGAGTTTGTGGTAATTGACTGTTCCATATCAGCTAGATAGGAAGTATACCGTTCATGTATTTGCACTTTAACCAATGCTCTAAGACGCTTGAATTCATTGTGGTATGTTATATTTTTAGTTTTCAACCATTTTTTACGGTAGTGCTCTTTAGTTTTCAGATTAGGATTAAGATTAGGATTAAGATTTAGGTGCAGAGTCTCAAGTTATCAAGATTTTCTTGAAGGTTATTAGCATCATTCTGTTTTTGTGTCTGCACATAATTTCGTCACATATGTCATTAATAAAAATTATAAATGGCGGTGGTCCCAAGTTGAACCCTTGAGGAACACCTGAACTACTAGATATCAGACCAGGATACGTAGCCATTAATTATACAACATATTGCATTCTACCCAATAAATAACTCTGCAGCAGCAACAACAAGTTTCCCGAAATACCATAATGTTTAAGTTTGTTAATTAGCAATGATAAATTCAGCTTATCAAAAACTTTCGAGAAATCTGTGTACATATATTGTATCAACTTGCGACCGATTGTGTATAGTTGAGTTAATAAAATTAGTAAATACAAGTAGACTTGTAGGAGTAGATCTTTTGGACAAAAAGCCATGTTGACATGACCATATTTCTGGCAACATATGATTTAACAAAGAAGCATTTATAATAGATTCAAACACTTTCCCATCCCCTATGTCATAATATGTACTCAAAGGTAACATAAATGACCCATCGAATGCTTGAAGCTTATACGTGCAAAGAGGGGCAGAAAAATAATGGTAACAAAATGTGCTCCGGCTGTCCAATTACATTTTTTTTTGATGAATCCAACCATCAACAAGAGCGATGGATTTTGGACAGTTTTACATGCTGAATAAAATACTGGACCCATTCTTCGAACACTTCAATCCTCATTCATCCTCTGGTGTTGCAGGCGAAAATAGTTCCAGGAGGTGCTCTCAGTCTTCATCATTTTTTGGGAAAATGTGATCATAGACGGCACAAAGATACGACCTGATGACAGCAGTAGTAATTTCCTCATGCTCACCAGACACATTTCTTCCCACTTGGCGTCTGCCTTCTTTAAAAAGCGGGCGAAGGGGTGAAGGGGTGTCTCGCAGGCTCTGACAGACAGCAGTTAATAAAAGACAGAAGTTAATAAAACAATCAAATGACGTTTATCTCTACAATATGATAAAAAAATTGTATATTTCTATGTTTATAAAACATATAAACAATAGCACCTCGTCTATTCATAAATAGGAGTTTTCCATTCTATATCCTTGAACCAAATCAATGGAAAATCGTCTCGTTTAACCAGAAAAAGGAAGATCAGTGAATTACGTCCAGCCACTGGCTGCGAATAAGCGCCGGCTAATAACGTTTTCGCGTGAATACGGGGCATAGACTGGACAACGTCGTCAGTACAACACGCAGCGAAAATGGGAGTTAAGTCCGCCGCCGTCTCGACGATCGCCCCAAGTGTATCCTTGTGGAATAATCGACGTCCCATTGTGATGGATTAGCCCCCCTGGTAGGACGACGAATCCATCTATGTATGGAGACGTCCTGACCTCGTGAAACGGTCGTTGTATAACTTGCTCTTAATTTATTTTCAACTTACGAGAAATGATCAAAATGTTGATTGAAATGATAAATAAGGATTTTTTATTTAGAGATACGTTTGAATGTTATGTTGTGACTCAATTTGTAGAGAGGGCCATATATGTAGTATATTAAAATAAGCGCTACTCAATAAATTGATTCCTTCAATAAAATTTGATTATTGCGGTCTTTAAACGCTACCATCATTATCATACAGTTATACAAATAAAAGATACCATTATGAATTATTAAATTTTAATCGTCGATGGTCCATTACATTAATCTTCTATACCTGCGGAGCTTACGCTTCATATTCAGTTTAAGATATTTTATTCTTATGATTAATTACTCCCTTCAATTACGCAACGATCTGTCGGCATACACTTGCCTCTTTCTTTACACACAAATGATACAAAACAACAAGCGTTCGCCGATCTGTCAACAAACAAAACATCGGCAACGAACCGCTGCTCTTCCCTTGCTTATTTTCTTAATTTTAATTATCGCCAGTCATCGTTTTGCTTTCAGCATCCATCCATTATACGCGTATACGTACACGGATTTAACGGCCCTCTAGACGTCGTTACATCATCGAAACTGTGGGCGTTCGATGCCCGAAACGTGCATAAAAGGAGAGCAGCATCGTCGGGAAAAAAAAAGAACAGGGATAAAAATATCGTGTAAAGGAGACGACGACGTCGACAATAAATACGATGATTAATTTGAATAAAGGCTTCATTACATCTTAATTTTGGTCGTTCGTCGATGGCACTCAGGCGTACACGACTTTACGGGGACTAATACATGCGTATACATCTATATAATATAATGCGGTGATGATGTTGAAGAGAGTTCTGAGAGTGGCCGATATTATTGTCGCTGAATAGAACGGTAACGAGAGACGTGTGTGGACCTCGTATGGAGCGCCACCTATACGGCACGTGCGTCGATGTGAATATCTCTATTCTAGAGAGGGTGATTAAAATATTAAAACAGTATAGGTATACGAAGATTTGGAATAAATTGCTTCAAAATTAATTTAGAAAAAATATTTTAATATTACATAATTTTGATGAGTTTTCGAACCATATGAACGTTTAGACAAAACCTTGCAACATTACAGATTGATTGGCAGATTTTTCCAGCTAGTTCCAGCATTTGGAGGTGGCAATGAAGGAACTATTCTGCATTTAGACACTAGGTGCCTGTTTGATCTCCTCAACTAAATGTAGTTCTTCATCATTTGATATGCTCATTAGAATGTATCCACGGTAAGAAAATGACTTCCAGGCACAAAACGCGACCTGATATGTTTTAAAGGACAAGTTAATAAACGTCTACAAAGATTTCGTCGCATACAGCACTGAGCAAGAACCATTTTTAAGATTCCACACAAAAACAATCCTCTGGTACTAGTGTAATAAGAGTATTTGTAGATTTATCAGATTCCGATCGAAGCAAAGAAAAACAAATGCTTACGATTCGATACTCGAAGCGGTAAGATCGACTGACTTATTATATGCGAGCTTGTGTCTACTTGTGGACAAAATTGTGGCATATAATTAAAAACTACACCACTTATTGCGAAGTGGTGTATACAGTGTGGAAAAAAAGTATGGACTACTCCTAATAATTTGGTAGCCTTCAGGTTTTATGGAAAACGCTCGCTTTAGTTTTTCAGTTTCCCACATTTTGACAAAATTATTTTGTTTTTTTATTGACATCTGTCAAAAATATGACGTCGACATTTTTCTTAGATGACAGTAGGTATATGGTATACGATACATCATTTGAAAGCTCTTGCTTGTTGAACTAGTAAAATTTTACTGTGTTTCGAAAATTCCTTTTTTAACCCGGCGTTACCCTCGTAACGGTCAAAAACACCGTATTTTTCGTTTAATCACGTGAAAATCTTTAAATATGATATTCAGTGTACAAAGCTCCACCTATTCCCTCTTTATGATACTTATGGTTATTCTTCTATGTCATTTTTTACTTATGTCAAAGTGTTCAGTGAGTGCTCATATCTGTTGCTTTGCGCACGTGAATGTGGTCGAAAAGACCGTGCGCGTGTACTAGTGATATAAAGTAATAAAAATATTTTTTGTATTGGCTTTTTTTTTTTTTTTTTTTTGTATTGGTAAGTTCGGGTCGGCGTTCACCCTATAGCGTCGACCCTTAAAACTCTGCGGCTGCACTACCCCATCCCTGGTTTCATAGTTCCAGGGTAACGGGCGTGGCGGGAGTAGACTTCGTATATAGGGGAGGATTCTTGGGCGTAAGCATGGGCATACGCTCCGGCAGTCCGGCCGCTAACCGTCGGAATATACGGTGGGTAAGTGAGGCACCCTACGGCGCTTACCTAGAGAACTCTGCAGCTGCACTACCCCATCCTTGGTGGCCACACTCAGGGAAACGGACGTGGCGAGAGAATTTGGCGAAGATAGTAGGGGAGGATAAAAGTCGGTTCGCCGAGGAGTAGTCCGACCGCTGGTTGTCTGGTTGGGGAAACCTTCGGTTTCATCCTAAAACAACTCGGTGACTCTGGGACTCTACGGTTTCACTGTAGCTGCCGCGGATACTTGATCGCCGGAGGGGCGAAAGGGTTGGCGCGGTTGGCATTTTGGGGTAGGGCTTTTGCCCGGCCGTCCCCGTAGTTCAGGCTTAATTCACGGGCGGGCTGGTTGTACCTCACGGCCAGATTCCGTTTCCCACGCTTGGCCGATAGTAGCCATCCGCAAGGAGGCCTAGGTCCCGTGGGGTTAGATGTGAGGTAGGAGTTCGCTAAAGCGTCTCCAACGGTGACCCGTCCAACGTTGACAAGAAACTTGTCTAACATGGGTAGCACGGGGAGAGGAGCCCACCGGTTCGCCGGGCCTCTCCGAGAGGTGTCGGTCTCGTGCGGGCAACTGGTTTCGTGCCTCTTTGTCCTGAGGAGTGTGTGCACTTTCCCTGTTTTTGCCGCATACCTAACGGTCGGTCGGCAGCTGGTGCTCCTTTGGGGTCCAGCAACCACGTTCGTGTATTGGTAAGTATGAATTACTGTTGTATTTTTGTACGTAATAGTAGTATTTTTGCAAATTTAATTTTTATAATATCTAAGTAGCCTGTTCGTTATTCTATACGGGTCTCATATTCAATATTTTCACACGTGCTCCACAGAAATATTTATACATAACCTATAAGGAAGAATTCTTGTTTCAGAAAATGAGTTATGAACGAGAGCAAGCACGTCCATTGGCATTGTATAATGAACTTGAAGATGAGGATGAAGATGTTTTCGGATCTGATATGGTGAAATCGATGAAGTTGAAGTAAATGAATACGATTCATCTTCAGAGCAGTCGGAAGGAGAGGAAATCGTGCAATCAGCGAGAGGTGATATTGCGGTAGATGAAAGACTTTTGTATGTTGGGAAGAACAAAGAAACATTATGGAACAAATTTCCTGTAGTGTCAAACAAAACAAGGAAGAAAATAGGTCAAACGGTGACACAAGCTGCAGGGGTAATTGCCAGCAAGGTTAGCAACGACTCCAATAGAAGCTTGGAAATGTTTTTTTCCAGATGAAGTAATTCAGGAGATTGTTCAATACACTAATCAATATATTCGGAACAAAAGACCAAATTTTCAAAGAGAACGCGATGCTGCAGATACAGACGAATGCGAAGTAAAGGCCGTCATTGGTTTACTTTACATAGCTGGTGTGCTAAAGTCATCGCATTTAAATCTCAGGGATTTATATAATCAAGATGGTACTGGTGTCGAAATGTTTCGTTTAACTATGGGTATAAATCGGTTGCAATTTTTGCTAAGAGCTCTGCGGTTTGACAATATTCAGGATAGAGAAACGAGAAAAAAAATTGATAAATTCGCTCCTGCGCGAAATCTTTTTGATGGTTTTGTTCAACGATGTTTGGCAAACTATTCGCCAAATGATTGTGTAACTCTCGATGAAATGCTAGAGTCGTTTCGCGGTAAGTGTCCCTTCCGCCAATATATGCCGAAAAAGCCGGCGAGATATGGATTAAAAATTTGGGCATTAGTTGACTCGGAATCGTTTTATACATATAATATGGAACCATATGTAGGAGTGCAGCCACCCGGTCCATACGAAGTCGACAATTCTACACATCAAGTAACAAAACGTCTCACTCGACCTATATCTGGCACAGGCCGAAATGTGACATGTGATAATTGGTTTTCCTCAATACCTCTGGCGATAGATCTCTATACAAATGATAAATTGACGTTAGTTGGCACATTGAGAAAAAAAAAAAGAAATTCCACCGCTATTCATCGCTAAAATGCAAGACAGAAAACTGTATTCAACCATATTTGGATTTACAAAAGAAATGACATTGTTGTCATATATGCCTAAGAAACATAAATATGTATTGTGTTTGTCTACTATGCATCACGAAGATAAAATTGATTCTACTACTGGAGATCTATGTAAGCCGCATATTGTAACCTATTATAATTCTACTAAAGGCGGTGTTGATGTTGTGGATGAGATGAAAGGCAGTTACTCTGTATCTCGTACAAGTCGTAGATGGCCCCTTACAATATTTTATACATTGCTAAATATTGCTGGAATAAACAGCCAAACTGTGTTTCAGTCTAATACAAATAGAAAATTGCACAGAAAAACTTTTTTGAAAGAACTAGGTTTGACACTAATCAACGATTACTTGGTAAAAAGACAAAAAATGGTAACTTTACCTAAATCAATAAAGATCCGAATAGATGAAATTCTGGGTGTACCCGAAACACAAGAGCTGCCAAAAACATCTGTTTCTGGAAGGTGCTATTTGTGTGGATACAAGAAAAATAGAAAAACATCAACACAATGCAGAAGCTGTCAGAAATCCATTTGCCGAGAACACACTGTTCCATCATGCCTAACAGGCACAATAGATAGAGCAGTTGAAGAGCTTGATGATTAGTTATTAGGTTTTTTTATAATTTACATGTGTTTGTATTGTTTTACGCTAATAAGTATATTTATGAAATGTCTAAAGTGCTTTTTATTTCTCTTTTTTTTAATAAATATTTAAATGCGGTCATTTACACCGTGCGCGTGTACTTATTGCAAATATAGAGACGCGTGTAACGCCGGGTTAATAAACCAAAAATGTTGCTCAGTGAAAAAGACCGTATTGAAATTCTTATGATGATTGGTTACGGAGATCGTCTCAGATTTACTAACGAGGTATGTGAACTTTTCAATCAAATTCATCCAGATCGATAGCCAATATCACAATCCACCGCTTGCAAGATTTTAAGGAAATATGAAGAACATGGCCATGTTAAAAATTTACTTAAAAGTGGAAGGCCAAAGGTAGACGAAAACATTCAGTTTGACGTCCTATTAGCTGTTGAAGACAATCCCCATCGTGCCAGTCGGCAAGTAGCATTTGATATGGGTATAAGTCACACGTCTGTGCAAACAATTGGCATAAAGAAAAATACCACCCGTACAAAGTCTGCCTGGTACAAGAGTTAAATGAGAATGATTTCGACCGAAGACACATTGTAACCAAGATGAGAACTTTGCCGCTAATATTTTATTTTCAGATGAAGCAACATTTTACCTCAACGGTACTGTAAACAGGCAAAATTCTCGATATTGGTCCCAAGAAAATCTACATTGGATTCAAGAAGCTCATTGTCAATCGCCTCACAAACTTAATGTATGGGCCGGTATATTGAAAGATAGAGTGATAGGACCATTTTTCTTTCAAGAAAATCTTACTGGTGAAGTCTATCTAAATGGTTGTCAGTTTGCACTTCTACCAGCTTTAGTCACTCTGCATCCTGACCACAATAATCCTGATTTGCCCAGTCCAGAAATTTGGCTGCAACAAGATGGAGCCTCGCCCTACTATGCAAGAGAAGTTCGGGAATATCTCGATTTGATGTTTCCAGGCAAATGGATTGGACGACTATTGGATGGCTCGCCAGGTCACCTGAATCCAAAGTTTTTTTAAATAGACCAATAAATATTGATGATCTAAAGTGCCGCATTAGAACTGAAGTACGAAACATTTCGCCAGAAATGATACAAAATGTTCAAGAAGAATTTGTTTCTAGACTTGGACACTGCCAAGTAGTCAACGGTGGTCACT
Source organism: Holotrichia oblita (assembly GCA_023690525.1). Lineage (NCBI taxonomy): Eukaryota > Metazoa > Arthropoda > Insecta > Coleoptera > Scarabaeidae > Holotrichia > Holotrichia oblita. The sequence continues at coordinate 32,113,033 of CM043016.1, forward strand.
TTCAGCATTTACTGTAATAAATTGTTTTATTCTCAACATATCGTTCTTATTTTATTATTATTTTTATGATTATTTGATTGCTCTTTATTTTGTTTTATTTAATATTGCGCGTTGATTATTAAACCATGTTCAATAGTTTGCTTTTCTCTCATAAATCAAAAAAGAGTTATTCTTGTAGTGGCAGACAATATAAGATAATTTTCACAATTGAACGGCCGCCATTTTGAAACAGAGCGACAGAATCGCATAAAAATATAGGAACATACTAAGTGAAGCAAGAGCTTTCAAATTATGTATCGCATACCATATACTGTTATTTAAGAAAAATGCCGACGACGTCATATTTTTGACAGATGTCAATAAAAAAACAAAATAATTTTGTTAAAATGTGGAAAACTGAAAAACTAATTTGACATATTCGAGCGTTTTCCATAAAACCTGAAGGCTACCAAATTATTAGGGGTAGTCCATACTTTTTTTCCACACTGTATAACAAAATCACTAAGCACTGACCCATACGCACACATATGTGTAGGTACATCACAAGTTTTGCATTAGTGCTCAGGTCTAGCAATGTAATTTTGAAACGGGGAGTGAGTTATGTTTGAGAGCCTACAATGATGTCTTTAGCTCAATAAGTGCACTTCAAGTTTAGTGATCCAAACGAATGTGGTTGGAGTCATCCATGCAGCAAAACCTCGTATAAGAGGAAACCAACCAAGTACCAGAAAAAAAACTGTTTAAACAGACTTATTTGCAGGACGCGATTGATTTTGCCATTACGGGGAGAATGTGTTGAAACACAGATTGAGCCAAAGCAGGTCACTAATACCACCTGTCGGGAGATCATTATACCACTAGTAACCAAAAATTCATAAACATGATGATGAACTAGTTTGGTTTACTGGATTAATAAATTATTAATATTTATTAATATTAATATTGTTATTATCATTATTATTATTATTCTGAAAAATTCTTGACAGAAAATCAACAATTTTGTACTTCTTGCAAAATAAGTATTTTGATGCAATAATTTTAACCATTTTAAAGGTTTGAACACCAAATTAAAACGAAACGCTAATGAATATCGTTTCATTGTGTAGAACACAATTAAAGCTACTTTCTTAAAATTTCAATTGCAAGTACAACAAATTAAGCACCCTCCATCCTCTCTTTTCGGAGTTTATAATTTCGAAAGCTCTATGTTTGTTCTATATTGTTACAAGATGTCAACTCACTTTGATGTATATTTCGTAAAATAACCGAGAAAATGAAATTTCGAGACTGGTGTGAGGAGAGGGAGGAAGCTACCATACACAAAACATTTCAAATTTTGATTAAATGCAGAACCATCCTGATATCAATCAATCACTTCAATGATTTGTACGGCTAAAACTTTCAAACAAAACTAAAACAATCTGGAACAAAATTTTGAATATCAAAAATCGAAGGGGAATTGAAATTTGGTTTTCTTAATTATTTCATGAACCAGATAGATATAGTAGAAGGCTAAAATTTTGGAATAACATTCTTTAGGACAAACTGCAAACAAAAAAATTTGGGTCAAAATTTTTTTTCGTTCTTTGTTGTCTACAAGATTCTAGAACAGTCATTCTGAACCTGTGGTCCGCGGATCACTTGTGGTCTGCAGGCAATTTTCTTGTGGTTCGCGAAGCAAAAAATCTAATTAATTTTAATCTTGAATCTGGACAAAAATTAATGCATCTACCGAAATTGGTTTACTCAACTGCAATTTTTTTAGTGGTGAGTTTTACTCCTCCTGAAGTGTGTGTTTGCAGTATCGTGTTGACGGCAGTAGCGCTGGTCTCAAGTTATCTGAGGAGTTCCTGACTTCAACTACGTTGCAAAGTCACACAATAGGCAAAGACATTTTTAAAGCTATTGACGAATATTTCAAACTCAGAAACCTTTCCTGGAAAGACTGTGTTGGACTTTGCACCGATGGTGCTCCGGCAATGACAGGACACAAAACAAGTTTACCAAGTTTAGTCAGGAAAGAAGCAAACAGTGATATTGTTTTAACACACTGCATTGATGCTTGCTGCCAAAGGTTTGAGTCCTGGACTAAATGAGGTTTTGACTACTGTGGTAAAGGCTGTGACCTTTATAAAAAGTAACGCTCTCAACTCGAGACTGTTTGCTATGTTATGCGAGGACATGGGATCTATTCATTCGAATCTCCTTCTGCATACTGAAGTTCGGTGGCTGTCCAGAGGCCGGGTCCTAGTCAGATTTTATAAACTTAGAGAAGAAGTATGTAGGTATGTTCTTTGATGAAAAAAACCTGATTTAGCCAAAACACTACGTGACGGTGAATTCATCGCTAGACTAGCTTTTTTGGCCAATATTTTCGAACAACTCAACATTATGAATCTTGGCCTCCAGGGACCATTAAAACTGCATTTGACCTATGGAACAAAATTGAATCATTCGAGAAAAAATTATTGTTATGGAAGTCTGAAACTGGAAAAAGATCGTTTGAAATGTTCAACTTGTTTTCAGATTTTATTTCTGAAAATTAAGGCTTAACCCTAAACCTACCAAGGTGTGCTTTTGAGGCACAATTGGTTTTGAAATTGCTGGAAGTTTGTAAGTTAACTGTCCACAGACTGGAGGATTTTTGTATTCTCAAAATAAACTATTTAACACAGAATGACATAAAAATTTTTTTTTAATATTTTTCCTATTTTACTAAAATAAATTAAACATAATTTACCGACACGTCCTACCAAGGTGTGTCTTTGAGGCACATACTGTTATTATACTATAAAGAAAAATGCATTGCTACCTTATTTAAAACTAGGTATGTGGGTATATCCCCCGTAATAAGATATGCTTTATATTTCGGGACTTTCCCCTTGTATATAAGAACTTCCAGTTGCATATGAAGGGGACTTCCCTAAATGCGTTTTGCTAAGACAGTCAGCTTACAAACTGCATTGCTATCAGTGTATTTGTGACTTTCCTAACGAACGCATTGGCCGTTTTAGGTGTCTATTGGTTAATTTTATTTGTTATTCTATCTAGTGGAGGGTATATAAACCAGGTAAGCAAAATAAAGTTTTGATTGACCCCAGTAAAAATAGATTTGTTGTTTTATGCTTATTTGGTTTTGAAATTTATGCAGAAAGTATGACTGATTGGTTGACTGACCGACGCCGGCCACTAACTGAAAAGGAGTTGCTCGATGCATTGTACGAAAGTGATGAGGATTTGGGAGGGAATGTAAATGATGGTGAAGATGAAGAAGAGTCAAATGACGAAACCTCTTCTAGTGAAGTAGATTATCAAGAAACTGGCGATGAAGAAAGCAATGAACTTGACTTTTATTGGAAAAGATGGTACCGAGTGGAATGCCACGCCGATTGCCAAGGGAAAAAACACGTGCACACAACATAATTACAACAGCTTTGAACAAAGTGAAACTTCCACCTGGAGTGCATGTTGATACTCCTTGTGACGCATTCAATTTGTTTTTTGATGATACGGTTATTTGTATTGTGGTTACTTTCACTAATAAGGAGGCTGTTCGTATTCTTGGCAATTTGTGGAAACCAGTTGACGACTTTGAAATCCGTGCTTTCTTGGGCCTTTTGATTACTGCTGGAAGAAATAAACAAGGAATGGTGGACTATAATGAGCTATGGAATCCTTTATATGGAAATCCTGTTTATCGAGCGTGTATGTCACGAAATAGATTTACTCAATTACTAAGATTTATTCGTTTTGACGATAAAGCGACCAGAACCCTCCGAAGGCAAAAGGACAAGTTGGCACCAATTAGAGACCTGTGGGAACGTGTTAATACAAACTTGCTGAAATATTATCTTTCTGGCAGTAATCTAACCATCGATGAACAACTGGTGCCTTTTAGAGGTCGTGTATCTTTCCGACAGTACCTGCCAAGCAAGCCAGATAAGTACGGTATGAAAATTTGGTGGATATGCGATAGTGGAACTAGTTATCCGTTACGTGGTATACCATACTTAGGAAAAGAAGGTCTCAACAGAGCAGAAAACTTAGCGCAAAAGGTGGTTGAAGACCTTTGTGAACCTTTTCTGAGAACTAAAAGGAATATTACGTTCGACAACTTCTTCACCAGCTACGAGCTTGCATCCAGTTTGCTTACCAAAGGCCTAACTTGTGTAGGAACGCTCAGAAAAAATAAGCGCTGCATACCACCAAATTTTTTACCTCACAGGCGACGAAATATTGAAAGCAACTTGTTTGGTTTTCAAAAGACAATGACTTTGGTATTTTATGTACCTAAGAAAAATCGCTGTGTCATATTATTATCTACAATGCACAACGACTCCACCATTGATGAGGAAAATAAAAATAAATCTGAAATCAATAAGTACTACAATTCCACGAAAGGAGGGGTGGATACACTTGATCAGATGGTACATACATATTCAGTGAAACGCAAAACTAATAGGTGGCCTTTGGTCTATTTTTTCAATATAATTGATGTGCGTGGAGTAGCTTCATTTGTCATTTGGAGAAATATCCATCCTGACTGGCATATTTCCAAAAAACGGACTTCGCAAAATTTTCTTACGAGAAATTACAACAGAATTAGTATTGGGGCAAATTAGTCGTCGTAGTTTGAGTGGCTTGCATAAAAGTCATACTTCATTGATACAAACTACGTTGAATCAAGTACCAACCACAGCGGAGTCTTCGGCTCGAGAAGTAAGAAAACGAAAAGGGTGCTATATTTGCCCATCAAAGAAAAGCAGACTGTCAACACAGTTATGTGATAAGTGTGAGCAAACGATTTGTGGTGAACATTCAGAGAAAATACTCACGTGCACAAATTGCAAACTACATAAATAACTTTCAAATATTTTACTATCTTGTACTATTTTTAAATTATATCTTCTGACACACAATATTCTTTCTATATGTTTTAAAGTTACTGTATACCTAATACATAAAATAAATAATGCATATTTTGCTATTATTTACATCAACAATGTGTACAAATAGATGTGTGCCCGTGAGGCACACCTTGGTAGGACACGTTACGATAAAACGTTGGTAGGACTAGGGTTAAATAAAGAAAATTTACATACAGTGGTTAAGTCCTACATTGAATCACTTGAAAGTTATTTCGAGGAGCACTTCCCGGTTGATACGGATGTAAGGAAGAACAATCTGTGGGTACTTGATTCCTTTTTAGCTTGCAGTGATAATAATAATAATAAGCAACTTATTGAAATATCGTCTGATGCCCATTTCAAAGTGATGAAATCTCACTGTAAAAACGTTGCAGGCTTTTGGGTTGGATTGATTGATGAAAGTCCACTACTCAGTGAAAAGGCACTGAAACTTCTTTTTCCTTGTCATTCCACTTATCTCTGTGAAACAGCATTTTAGACTTTAAATGTTATCAAGAATAAACATAGAAATCGTTTATTAAATTTGAATGCTCCAATGAGACTGGTATTGACCCCTTTCAAGCCGAATATTGAGAAACTTTCAGGTGAAATGCAAGATCAAGGAAGTCATTAGAATGCAAATTTGGCAAATTTGTAATTAATAATTTTACCTAGTGACGTGTATGAAAGTAGCGCTTATTTATTACGTTTTATGGGCATGACATTCGAGCATAAAGACTTTAATTTAACATCATATTACAATATGAAGAAATAGTAATAAATTCAAACAAATGTACAAAGTAAGTTTGAATATTTTCTTGATAAAAATAGAAAAATAAATATCCAATTTCTGTTACATATATGAACTATGAATGACTGCAAAAAAAAACAATATTCTCATGAATCATTTAAAACCTCATTTAAAACCAACCTTTGTCCTATGTAACTGTTGTGGAAATCTTAATTCTATCGTATGTGGTCCGCCTTAGATTCTGAAAGGTACGAAGTGGTCCTCAATAGTGAAAAGGTTGAGAACCACTGCTCTAGAACAATGTGGCACAAACCTAGAACAACCTAAAACAATTTTCAACAATTTATTATTAAATATAACACAAAAAAATGAATTGAATTTGGCTGAACTTCTATTCTAACTGGTTATACAGAAATTCGGAATGTTAGTATATCTTTCAGGAATATTTTATAGTGAAATTATCCCTATTATAGGTATTGGTAAAGATGTTTCTCACTTCCTAGAGAAATCGTAATGAAGAATTTACTTATTTTTATTCGCTACTATTACACGTACGCTGAGAAACTCATCCAATGCAAATTGTAATTGAGAACTTTGCGCTCCAACTATGGGAAATGCACAATATACATACATATACACCAAAGCGGTTTTTCTCTTCGGTACGCCGAAGTCGAAGACGTATTTGCGGCGTGCCAGCCAGACAAAGACCATAACAAAATACTTTTACAACAACACAACAACAAACGCAACAATAACAGAACGGAATATAGTACTGTGTGTAGTAGAACGCAACCTCCTGAAGATCAAACACAATAACCAACGAAAGACATCCACACGCACGAAGAATACGTTCGCGTATAATCTCTCATTCCATTTGGTAAAAACTCACTAGCACATACGTACGCATGCACTTGCGGTATTCGCCGGCTCGTACTTTTTGTCTCCACACAGGCCACAGTCCGGACCGATATGTAAGTGGAGCGCTGCGTTTTCTTCCTTTTTTTCTCCTTTTGTTTTTTTCTTTTTTCATCGCAAGTCAGTCTCGGAGCCTTTGATGTGCCGCGTTAAAAATTGCGTGAAATTCCAAATATTACTCGCTTGTTAGTTGTCGTCGTTGGCTTGCTGTCTTTGGCCGCTGACTCCTCTTGTTCTTGATATGCCGGGTGTACGTAATGTGTACGGCAGGTCGGCGAAACTGCAACTCCTCAAGAATGATGATTTGGACTAGGCAAAAGTGCGAAATCGTTTCGTAACTTCCTTATTTGTTGTTATGCAATATACTTGCGCATATTTATAGTTGCACATAAATAGCTATATTCGAAAGAATATACAAGTAGGAAGAAATTAGTACTAGTTTATTATAATTTCAATATGATCAAGATTTACCGGAAAATGGAAAAAAAAACGTCCAAGACATCAAAAACTTGACGAAAAGGAGCTGAATTTACAGTCTTTTTCTTTTGGTTTTTCCTCTTTTGTCAATTGCTTTTCTCGTTTTGCAAACGTCAAATTTCTTTGTCAAATGAGATTCAAATTGTCAAATCACTTTTTCCCTATTATTAGATTATTAGGTAGGAGTTATATGTACAGATGTATTATGAACTGCGTCGTATAGTTCATTTTCGTTCGCGGGTTAAGCTCTTCATATAATTTGTTTCCATTGGCTGAAGAGTTTCTTAATGGGATTTAAAAATGGGCTATAAGCGGGTAAAAACACTGGCAAATGACCATGAGCTCTAATGAGGGCCAATACTACATCATTTTGATGGAACCTAACGTTGTCCATAATAACATGTGCTCCTTCTACACCGTCCTGATATAAATGGTTAATTAATATTGTAAGATATTCCAAAAATGAACTGCATTGTAGGGCATATTTTGTATTTGAAACACCTACAGCAATTCCCCGGTTTCCCCGGTGAAACTCGCAAGGAACGTGCAAGATTCGGATTACTATCCATAATTTTTTGTTTGTAAAACTCACCAATTCGAAAAATTCCTTCAAGTTCATTTAGTGTAAATTCTTTCGTTTCTGCTTCTTGAATAAAGTCTTCAACTTCAAGTTCCTTATCATGCGACAGAAGCAACTCCTCAACACATTCAGTATCCAAATCTGTGAAGCCTAAGTTTATTCCTAGATTATTAATTTCAGCAATTGCATTTTGGACTTCTGTTTTAACTTCATGGAAGAATATTCTTCCAAACAGCTCGCATATTCTTTGGTGGTACAAGATCCCAGGCTTCTTTTATATTCTGAAGAGCATCGCATTTTTTCCAAATTTGTGTTAAGTTAATTGCATCATCCTGATCCAATTCACATTTTCACACAAATCATTCAATGATTTTGGGTGACCAGGTGCATTATCCAACAGAAACAAAATGTTGAAGACAATATTTTTTCCAGGCAATATTTTCATACTTCAATACAGAAGCAATTTGTAAACCAATTTTCAAATATCGTTTGGGTCACCCAGGCCTCTTTATTTACATGCCAATAAACAGGGAGGGATTGTTTACTGTAACCTCGAAGTGCACGTGGGTTGAGTGATCTGAAAACCAGCATTGGTTTAATTTTAAAATCATCGGCAGAATTACCGCCCAATATAAGTGTCATTCTATCCTTAGCAACTTTGTATCCAAGTTGACATTTCTCATTTTTGGCTAAATACGTTTTATTTGGCATCTTTTTCTAGTATAATCCGGTTTCATCCACATTGAAAATCTGTTCATCTTTATAACCGTTTTCCTCGATATTTTTGTTCAATTCGGCTGGATATTCTTTTGCTGCTACAGTATCCGCGCTTGTACTTTCTCCTTGCACATGGACATTATGGATACCCAATCTTTTTTTGAAGCGATCGAACAGTAACAGGTAAAACCTGATACCGTGGAACCGACTGACTAAAGTAGGTATTTTATTGCTTATTTTGGCATTTCTTCTCTTATGACCATTGTTATCCATATCAATACACCAAATATTTAAGCACATAAAATGTTTGCGAAACTCAATTGACAAATACGGAAACACATTTGACAAATAAGGAATTTCATTGGCAAAACAAGCCTATTAGTACAGAATCATTGTAAAGGCATTAGACACATTTTGAAAAGCAATTGACAAAAGAAGAAAACTGGCGACAAAAGTAAAAACTAGTGCTTCTATGATCGAAAGAGTGGAGACATTGTTCGAAAACCTACAGAAAAACAAAAAGTACTCTAAAGAAGAGAAAAACAAGTGAAAATAGGGAAAACAAGACTTTAAAAATTGTATAGCCGCTTCTATTGAGTACGTTATAATAGATGATGAAACCTAGTCTCAACAAGATTACCAAACCCCACAATACTATAGGAAGCAAAAAGGTGATACTGTCGATAAGTCAATGTCTAAAATTGAAATCGAAAAATTTGGCGAGGAAGTCCTCATTTGGCAAACCAATTGCTCTTGCGGATTTAAGACCACATCGTTTTTACAAATAAGGGCAATGTATCCGCCTAAATTTATAAGAGGGAGTGTTTAAAGCGTCGTCTTACACCAATTTAGAAAAAAAAAACACAATTTGTTAGCAATATTTTGGTCAGATTTAGCTACTGCGTACTATGCCCGTTCTACAAAAGCGGAGAACTCACTGAACGCTCAAGAATTTTGCCCTATAGGGAGGTATCGAAGAATTAAACACAAACTAATTAAAATTGCTGTGAGAATATGCGCACAAAGTCCTCACAAATTAGTCAAAACTAAAAACTTTTTAGAATGGCAATAGAGAAAACGGTTTCAGTGTTTTTGGTTTTCTAATTTAATTTTCTGCCACCCCAATACATTTGATCCAAAGGCTGCGCCTCTTGACAACATTCAGAATTCCAGACCTCCTTCCTATTAACCTTTATAGCAGTTTCAACCTTGTTATCAAGGAAAAGGAAACTGCCACTCTGGATTGCGGTGAAACTTTATGGATTCAAAGAGTATCCTGATATAGAAACTAGTGTTATGTTATTTGGGTGACTGTAATCAAAATTAATTAGAATATTATATTAAGCACTGGAAATTTAGGAATTAGATTGTAACAATTACATGTATACACATGCTACCTACTGCTACTTAGAAAATTAAAAAAAAAAGATGGAGGTTGAGAAAAAATAAGAGAGGAGAACGTTTTTGAAAAGTGAAAAAAAGTCAGGTGAAGGAGAAAAGAGAAAAGAGAAAAGAGAAAAGAGAAAAGAGAAGAAAGACATTAAAAAGATCGAAAGTCAAAAGTTCAACAAAGAGAAAGAGAAGAGTCAAGAAAAACCAGAAACCCGGGGCCGTAAGAAGAAAACGACGAATCACAATGACAAAATGATTTTGCGCCACACGACAAAATATCCATACAACATAAACAATACGCAGACGCTTACAAGAAAACAATTTACCTACAAGGAGTACTAGAAAAGTGCAACTGTTAAAAAAAAACATGTTAGACGTCGTTTAAAATCCGCACAGAATCATATGAATTGCACCCGAGAAAAATGGCGTAACATACTTTGGACAGATGAAACCAAAATAGTATTATTTGGTCAGAGATGCCGTAGATCATTTGGTCGAAGACCAGTAAATACAGATTTTCAACCACGATTCACTTTAAAGACTGTAAAACATGGCGGTTCGAAAATAATGGTTTGAGGGGTGCTTCCCGTAATATAGGATCCAAGGCATTCTAGACCAACATGGATATGTGGATATTCTAGAAAATATAGTGTTACCTTAGTTAGAGTGGAAAATCCCTTTGAAGTGGATATTAATGCAGGACAATGATCCAAAACATACCAGTCGATGAGCGAAGGATTGGTTTCATGAAAATAGGATTGAGGTTCTGGAGTGTCCAGCTCAGTCTCAAGACCTCAATACTATTGAGACTGACAACTCAAAACTTTATCGTGGTTTTCTTTTAATGCGGACCAAATCCAAAATCACGGTGATGCGAATTTTACGATCAGCGCGTTCATGATGTATGAGTATCTACTGTACATAGTCTCGCTTTCGATAATTCCTATCCAGATTCGGTCCAACGGCATTGAGCTCCGCTTGGAAGACACTACGGTATATTTTCATTGGCTCGGGGTATTTAGTTCCTGGGCCGAATATCGTTGCACATGTTCCTTTGTCGGTTTCACAACCATCCACATATCATTTAATGGTGTTTGCCTTTAGGGAGTAGGTGAAGGATTCTCCCAGCCATTCTCTCTTATTACGTATAGCTTTGCAAGAAAGTTCTTTTCCAACCTACCATTTCATTGTTCGGTAGACTTAGAAGGAGAGGGCCGCCCTTCAGATGATTGAACTCACTGGTACGGAATTTCGGCCCCTCCAGTCCCCGCCCTGGACAATCTGGAAAGCTGAAGGAACACTGACAAGACCAAAAAAGTCGAAACCACGTAGTCCAACAATATACCATGAGTGCCTATTACATTTATATTTTAAAGAAATAGACTTTCAATCCCAAGGTCAAGTTTCTTATCTAAAAAAAAAAGCCAAACTATGTCAACTATTATTTCATCAACACTGTATCATCGCAATATGGATTGCGTTGTAAAACATCAAGCCAAAATTTCAAGGATCGCTTTAATGTTATTCATTCCTATTCTATTTTGAAACGAGGCAAGACGGTAAACATTGTTAAACTTAAAATTCAATACAAACTCACTTTAATTGTGTACGGTAAAGGATTGTATAGCTTGTTGTTCTTTCTAGCGTTGTTGTATTAACGGAGAGAGATTGCAATTTATCATTTTTGTTTCAGTGCTGTATTGTTTCGGTTGTGCACAAAAGGTTATGTAACGCCGATGTTGACTCGATGTTTATTCTTGTTATATTCTTTTGTCTCTATTCTCTGCTTTTTGTTTAGTACTATATAGTAACGTGTAAAACTATAAGTGAGTGTCATTGAGTGATAAAGTATCTGTCGTGTCGCAAGACGAGGTCAGTTTCGCATAAATTACATAAGAAAAAATTGCATTCGCGTGTGGTGATTTGTGTTGCGTAAAACTAGGAAAAAAAATAGCACAAGAAGTTTAGTTTGTCGTTTGGTTGATAATAGTCGTACGCAAATAATGATTAGAGCTAGAAATTGTACGATCGTTAATAAAAATTATGTTCCCGAAATAAAGCAACAATTTCTTTTTAATTTTACCCGCAACATCAACTCATGGTTACGCGTACAACTGCTCAAGACTCGAGACAAATGTCTATATGCTTCAATAGGTATAGAGTATATTAAATACAAATAGGTACATTATTTAAGCTAATTAGTACATGAATATGATGGAAGATATATGTTGTATGCCTTGTCCGTTGCGTTCTCTCCGGTTTATGATGACTCTTCGCTTTGAAACACCCGGTAATATTAATAATATTCATCAAACGTAAATACCGTAAAGTAAGTTAATTTCCTTAATGCACTTTAACTCATTAATATTATAAATGAGGTATATTTATTAACGTCTTGGATGTTGTACATTCGTGAAGCAGGTGACGAATCAGAATTTAAAACGATGAAGAAACGAACGTAATATTTGCAGCGTTGTTGCTTTCAGTTGTGGAAGAATTATCTTTGAATATTGCCTGTCTTCGTTAAAAAATCTACTAAGTATTACGAACGTTTTAACATTCCAAGAACACTTTCATTTGTTATTATATGTTACACGTCATATTGCAATGTTAGATGAGTTCAAAACTGCTCTCTAAAAATGATATAAATAGGGACTAAGCTCTCAAATTAATTATTTCATCTTTGGTCTATGTAATATTTTGGAATTTTCTTGATATGAGACTTGTCGTTTAATGTTGGAGTTCGGAATATCTTTTTTAAATTCTAAATCCCTTGTCTGGTTATTCGTTTCATCTGTCAAACTATAACAAGAATTTTACCCAGATTTAATAATTTTAATAATGTTATTGTAAAATTAATTGTTACAATTCGTATAACTCGTATTTTAAAACGGGTCGATAGCCGCAGTGGTTAGGCGGCTGACTATCGTTGTGAGAGGACGATAGGCGCCGGGGTTCAATTCTCTGGAGTGACGGTGACATCTTTTCAGAGAGTTTAATCCCGGATCGACTTGCCATTCGCTGTTGGGAGCAAATTGATTAACAGCGCGGCATCATAAAAGGCGATATGATGCTGTCACGAAGCCATTTGAACGCAACTTACACACACCAAACTACATCGCGAGAGTTGCAGTGATAGCCAGACAAGTAATACAGCTTACGGAGTCACTGCAACTAAGCACCCACCACACATAAAAAAAATATCAGAAACCTTAAGAGGCGTTCGATCCGGTCTTTCCAATAAAAAAACATAGAATTGAAGCTCGAACTAATGCCAGAACTGAAAAATTGAAGAAAGTACGAAAAATAAAACTTACCGAAACAATTTCGCGGTGATTTCACCAAAAGTTTGTACAATTTCAATATGGCGTCTTTCTAAAGGTGTGGTTAACCTTCAACGATTATTTCAACATCAAAAGTGTTTCTTACAGCACCAACAAACCGGAGAAACTAACCTCAAAGGCCGCAAAACAACAAGACGACAGGTAGTTAGAATATGCACACAATAAATAATGACAATTCAGTGCAATTTCTATATTTTTGGGTCGTCTAGGCTCTAGAAAAATTAATACCCGGAATTCGTATATACTGGGTGTCCAGCCTAAGATGCAATGGTCCATAGCCAACTTAAATCAAATTTTACATCCATTTATGTAAAAATTGCTATACCGGTTCCATTAAAAAAATCAAGTTATTCATGATTTTAAAGTTGGGAAATTACAGATCCCTATTTAATCACCCTGTAACATAAATGCAACAGTTTTCTAATAAAAGACGTGCCCTGGTGGAAAGCCTAATAAAAAAGGCTAAGCTAGACCAGGTAGTCTAGGTCGCAGTAGCAAGAGGCCACATAGCCATCCCACGTAATTATCTATCTACCTGTCTAACAGTAATTATTATCAAAAAAAAAAACACGTTGGCACCTGTTAAACTGTAAATTGGAAGTGTAGGTACTTCCAATTTTGACATAGAACACTAAACACTTCAACCCATTAAACATCAAAAGAAAAACAAAATTTTTGGTGTTTAGTGGGTGAAAGTGTTTAGTGTTCTACTTCTACACCAAGAGATCCAGTGAAGAACTTCGGAATTTTGAGATTTTAATTGTCAGTATACTGTTTAAAGCCGTTCCGCTCACTTCTAGGGCTCGATGAGGTTGTCAAAGCCCTTTTATCTCAATTACAAGCGCTTCTTGCTAAAGATATATTGTAGCTTTAACTGTCCTGTTCCATTTCTGGTGAAGATGGTTGTTAGTTTTCCTCAGTATCCTATTGATCTGCCATGGCTAAGACTCTTTGTGGTTGGTAGTTTTGTCCGAGTCCAGTTCCGTTAAGTGTTCAGTTCGAATGTGTGAGGATCCTCTCCAAGATCATGCTGTCTAGGACTATCAGATGTTGTCCAAGAGAAGGAACTGCTAGAGCTACTCGACGCTAGATATTTCTCACGTACTAGGGGGTACCGACAGATTTCCATCTTGTAAAACTTCGAGTTTTTTCAGGTACGTTTTAGCTCGACCAAGATAATGCACCATATGTAGTTAGCGGTTGTAGGCAGAACATACATAGTAGGACTTTAAGCTCCAGGTACAGGGAACCTTGCACTGAACAAAGCAAAGACAATGTCGTTTATCAAGCGTAACCCCAAGGTAAAGGGCGGTCGCTTCATGGTAGTCTGAATTGAGATACAAATATGTTATTGTGAAGGAGTTTTTTTTTTGTAAGTCGAACGGCAATACATTTGGTCTCGTTTAGTTTCAACTTCCACCTCGATTCTTGACGATGTATAAACGATCCTGTAGATAGCAAGTTGTACTTGGTGGACTTTCTCGTGCATATAATCTAGAGATAGAGTGAGGCGAGAAGCAAGCTGTGACGGACGTCTGTCACAATTGGTTTCGGGGCGGAGATCGAGGTTTCAAGTTTGACAGGGAAAGCTCGGCTTGTTGACATAGAAGTAGACAACTTTGATTATTCCTGGACTAATGCCCCCGGAGATTATCTTATAAATTAGGCTATGGCATCCAACCTTGCCAAAGGCCCTCTCCATCTCTAGGAAACAGCTTAAACACCTGAGACAGCTCCGCAAAAAGACCTTTTCTGAAGCCAAACTGTGCATTTTGAAGAATGGGGTGGTAAGTCTGAGGAAAGTATGGAGTTTTATCATTTTTTCGGAATGGTCACCACGTATGAATGTTTCCAGATGTTCGAGAAATGTTTCAGACGCAATATAACGTTGATAATTTGTTGATTGGGTCAGATAATCCGGAGATGGCACTATAAATGAACTTATCCGGGCGAGGATTTCTGTTTTCTAGTCTTAATAAATTGATTGACTTTTCCTTTATTGGTTTCAAGAATGATTTTTTTTACTGTTAAAACGATTTCTTTTCATTTTGACAGTCGTAGCTCAGGCTTCCTATAGTAAAAACAGTCAGATTTCACAGATTTAATATTATTAGAAGTTGGAACTGTTTATCTGGAAACACATTCTTTTTCTTGCTATTTTTGTTTGTGGATGACACGTCTAATAGAGTGCTGAGCATCGTTAATCCATAGGAAGGGGGGAGGGGTGGAGGAGGCACACTAACGAGGACCACGACAACTGATCTGAACTTCGGAGGAGACGGACTCCACTCACTCAATTAACATCAAGGGCCAGAAAGGCCCATTGTGGAGACTATGGGGGCTTAGGAACTTTGCGTTCAATCCTGGAAAAGAAAAGTAGGACCACTGATGACACCTTTGACAGTTGTCAAATTGTAGAAACCGGTATTTGTTAACGTTGTAAAAAGTATAACTTTTGTAATATTTTTGAAAGTAGTCATATTACAAAATGAACTTATCTGGATCTGGATTCATTGAGAAACGAAACAATAAACACGACAATTATTACCAGTTGATATGAATATAAGTGCATCAAGTGTTATTGTCAAAATAGTCGACTTGCAAGGTGACACATAAGCTTCAGTTACATATTATTATGATAAACACAAAAGAAAAAATTCTAATCAAAATAGATATTTACGAAGAACAGAAGATGGTAAACTAAATACATATATGTAATGTACGTCCGTACAAACGCATGTACCACAAGCAAGTCTCTTAGATTGGGTTAAAGTGAGGACAATGTAATTGTATTCAATAAAACGGTGAGCGAAGGTTTAATACGACGACTTAACGGGTCAGTCTAATTGCTGCCAGAGGTCATATCATTTATAATGTTGTTTAATCTTTGTTGTCTAAATGATAACGTTTATTTAAAGTGTGTAGCGCGCAACGTACAATATTCATCAGCCAATAAAAGACCGCCGGAGGACCAGTTTAAAACAATCACGTGTGACGCCACGACGCATTTCCGCCTTGCCACGGCACGTAATGATGCGAAAAAGGAACACGATAACGAAACCGTTTCTTACGACAAACGAAATTTATATTTAGAATTCGCCGCAATTGTTTAAGCAATTCCTTTTGCATCTAGGAATGGGTGCTATTTTTAGTACCTGACCTAAAAATTGTGTCAGGCTAATAGAGTGGGATCCACATTTTTCTTCAAATGTTTTAACTTTCTTCAACGGCAATGTATGCGCGGTGTCTGCAACTGGTGTCTGTCATATATTCTAAAAACCAAAATTCCTAATTTAGATCAACACCTACCTAAAAAATCCAAAGTATCGGACAACCTACACTGAACATTAGCTAAATAGGAATCAAAAAAACCTAACAAAAGTATTCAATATCTACTGGAATAAAAATTAAAGAAATTTTCTCAAAATCCAATCCTAAAACCTTCAAAATTCTACTCCCACCCAATGCAAAACTCCTCCACACACTGAAAATTTTAAGGTATCTAAAGCTTTGAGCCCGGTCTTGCTATTCAATATAAACTACAACCTGGCTCATCCAGGATATCTAACCCAAGTTCTACTCCCATAAGTTATCTGCCATTAACTTCTATTTCCTATACAGATATCCCTTTGATGGCTAATAAATTACTCATGGATATTATACCACTTAATGACATCGAAGGCAGGAAATAAATCATCATTCTTAATAACAGAAGATAAACAGAATCAAATTCGACATAAATAGCAAAAACCTAAAAATCTTTGCACTCCAAAACTACCAAAAAGGAACAGATGCAAGATAATCATTGTTCTTCAGCCTTTGACAGATAACCTAAGAAATCTTTGAAAGGTTCCTAACAAGAAGAAGACAAAAAAACAACTCGGACGATAAGTCTGTAATTTTTCACTTCACTAGCAATTTGATTTCAATGGAAAAATCTGATGGTAAAGTCTTGATGACTTTTTGAAATATTTTGATATGAAATTTTTTGAGAAAAGGCCGACAACTGAATGCAATTGAAAGTAAATAACAATTTTGTTTAAATTAGGGGATGTGGTGGAAAAAACTTTCCAAACTAACAGTAAGCAGAAATAGATGATTGCGTTTTTCGGACGACTCGTAAGATTTTGCAATTCATTAAGCAAAGAGAATATGGTTAGGGGGGGGGGGGGAGGTCGGTCTAAAGTTGACACCTTATTGTTAAAGGTATTAGTTTCATAACCTCTATGCATAATCTATTGAGTGTGACAGATCTAAAGTCAGCTTACATTAGCAATAAATCTTAAAAAATAAGCTGGCTTGACATTAAAGTGTACCAGATTTTATTGCAAGCCTATCAATCGTCAACTGAAGGTCATTTCTAACTGACTCATAGGGTTTTAAGATGAATAATCTAAACAATACGAAAAACATTTCATAGTTGTGGCTATTAAAATTCGCCTGAAAACTGTAAAATATTAAAATCAGTTATTTTTACAATTTTTCCCAATATTTTTGACAGCTGTCAAACTATAAAAACGATTACTTTTTACGATCTTGATGGAAGTCACCCTCATCATACGTTTGACAGCTACAGAATTGTGGAAACAGTTTTTTTTTTCAGATCTGACTATTGTGGCTGTCGAAATACATTTGAAAGCTGTCAAATTATAAAAGTAATTATTTTTACAATTTTTCTAGCTATGATTGATAGGTGTAACAGTTAAAATGTTACTGATGTCTGTCAAATTATAAAAACAGTCAGTTTCTACGATGTGAATGGAACTTATTCTAATGATATTTCAGATAGCTGTCGAATTATAGAAGCAGTTAGTTTTCTTCAGATTATGGCTGCCAAAATACAGCTGGCAGCTATAAAAAGTTTTATATAATAATAATAATAATAATAATAATAATAATAATAGCAGTTTATTGGTAAATTCAAACAATACAATAGTTTATACTATAGTACCAAATTATAGATGTACCAAAAGGTACAGAATCAGCTGCCTTCCTTCTGAACCTGGCCAAAATAAGCACACGCATAAATCTAAACACAAATACAAGAAAGCAATTGCAGAACTAACTAAGTACTAATTGGGATAGTAAAGAAAAAAGAAAAAAAAACAATCAACACGGCACTCAGTAAGATGAGAAGTATTGCTTGCGTAGCTGACGCGCAAATGCAGGGATGCAAAGAACGCAACCCAGGTGAAATTGAATTTAGCGATTTAGCCACGTTATATGAAAAAGATCTCTTGAAAATGTCTAGGTGGTGAACTGGAGGAGTTAGTAGGCCTTTATTTCTCACATTCACATTGTGCACGTCCGTTCTGAACAGAATCTTACGATGCAAGTAACTGGGCTTTCTATAGAAAACCACCTTATGATAAAAAATGGTGGAATGAAATTCAGCCCTCCTTGACATATTAATCCAACACACCCATCCCAGTGTGTGGGATATCCTGTCGAATTTACGGATACCGTAAATGAAACGCAGGCAGGAGTTTTGTAAACGCTGGATTGTGGCTCTATCAGTATTATCGAGACACGAATAGTAAACACTGACACAAAAATTAAAACGGGACAGAATCAAAGATTCACACAAGGCTCTTCTCAACCCAATATCCAAACAATCCTTGCTACCGTATAACATTTTCAAACTGGAATACCCCAACCTAATTAAATTAGATAGATTTTGAAACGAATGTTAGTGTCTAGAATAAGTCCCAGATCTCGTACGCTATCTGAAATAGGGACAACCTCATTGTTAATAGTAATTTTGATATCGCTTATTACTTCAGCCCTCGTCTTAGCACGGCCAAATACTAAAACTGAGGTTTTTTTAGTATTAATTTTCAGGCAATGTCTAGCGGATTCATTAATAAGAGATTCAAGATCATCATTTAAATGACTTACAGCTTCATGCACATTAGCAGCATAGAAGGTGTGATAAACTTGAGTATCATCTGCATAAAGATGATAACGACAGTGTCGTAAACAGTTTATAAAGTTGGATGTGTAGACTATGTACAGAAGCGGGCCCAGGATACTGCCTTGAGGGACGCCTGAGATAATTGGATGTGGATCGGGCAATAAACCGTTATAAAGAACCTGTTGAGTTCTATTTGATAAGTATGAAGAGAAGAACTGGATCGGCCCGTTATCAAAACCACAGTACCTCAAAATTGAAAGCAAAAGAAAATGATTAATGCTATCAAAAGCTTTAGAGTAATCAAGTAAGGCTAACGCAGTCACCTGGTTGTTGTCGATACTTTGCAATATATCGTCAACAACATGTGCCATTGCAGTCTCACAGCTATAACCTGCTCGAAATCGTGATTGTTCACTAGCTAGAAGATCACTAGCATCCAGAAAACTGCGGATTTGGATACCAATGGCCTTCTCAAGTAGTATATTCGACTGCATCATAGTTGCCTGCTAGTTGTGCTGCTTTATCGACCATAAAGTACCACTTTAAAGTACTAGTAGGTACTTAAAAACTGAAAAATGGGCTCTTATGTCAGTGTCAAATAAATGTCAAAATCAGCTCAACCCATTTGACGTTTGTACATACATCTGTCAAATAGTAATCATTCCAATTATTTATTGTATAAAATAGGGCAGTCGAACACAAAATTATGTATATAACTCGTACATAAATGGACTTTCTTGGTCTTGTCTTTATTATATATTATATAAATTTGACTCGATCAAGAAAGTAATATTTCATGTACTTATTACATAAATATGTAGCTATTTTTTAAATAATTCCTCACATCTGAAAAACTAAAAAAATGGTTACTGTGACAGAGTAGGGAACTGCTGTGTCTGGATTTACTAAAACAGTCCATGTATTGGGAGAATAGATTTTGAAACTACCCAAACAAAGAGAGAGAATATCTACAGACTAAGAGGAAACCAATATTATCAAATAATCACAATTGAGGACTGTTTAGCCAACACCTGAGCCTTCTACACCATCACCTAGACAAACTACATGTCCAAACCTAGAAAGTACTCATTAAACTAAGATTAATGTAAAAACTCTAATAAAATCCATCAAATTTTGTTACCTAGAAGCACAATGCCAGTTCCTCATAGTTCTGCACAGAAGTTCATAAACCTGTAATTGTTAAAATATCTTAAGTATCATAAGATATTGTCCGCCTTGTCATAATTATTCTAAACGTATGTCACAGAAATCCGTTCCGATTCAACAAATCACTTCGAACTAATTTGATCGTCCCTATTTTGCGTAGTCAGGAAAATTACTCTTCCTATTCAAATCGATATTAGTTGGCTGTTGTAAAACCTAATATAACCGTTATTGGTGTGCTACTTGGTTCATCGGGTCAATTAGTCGAAATTAAGTTATCAAGCGGTGATTTAATTAACTTATCTACTTGGGAATGGAAGTGTATTAGTGCTGTCGGCATGACGGAGCAGTACCAGTGCACTACATTGCCTCAATGTCTGGTTATACACGTACAGATATAGACTGGTGTCGACGAAAGCGCTTTGTAACGTCGTTAAATTATGCAGATTATTGCTCTGTTTAATTATCGAACGATTGAGGGTTCCTTTTCTTCGTTGTATTGCGGTTTTTTTTTTCTTCTTTGTACTGTCTACTCACTATTAGTTGGCGAAATTATAATTGATCGTATACATTTCTAACATATTTTTTTAAGATAATTTTTATACATAAATATATAAAAGTATTCTCTTTTGCTAGACGTTTAGACTCATTTAGCTTGAGCTTCCATTGCCAACCTAATCAAAAAAGCTGTTTCGTCAGTATACCTGGCAAAGTGGTGACAAAAGTGAGTCTTCAGGGCCACCTGCCACAATGCATTTCGAAGAGGACACCCAAACTTCCTCTCTGAATATGAAAATTTTGCGGATAAGTCCTGGATGACAGACCGTACAAAGGGTCCTTTCGAAATTTCAGAAGACGGATAAATCTACGGATAAATCTTTTCTGATACTAAATTACCCGTTTTGTAAGATGTAATTGACGAATAATTCTTCCTTCAGCTTGTCGAGATGAAACCAATAAGGCTATAATTCTAAGAAAGAGTCGAATCCTTAGCCCGTTTAGGCGGCGTAAATTGGGATTAATGTTCAGAATCAAATCAGAAAAACCGGTTGATAGCTGCAGTAGTGCGTGATTGTTGGAGTCGGGGATTCAAGTGGGGTGGTAACATTTTTCTCGCAGAATTATATCCCAATCAATCTAATGTTCGTTGTTAGTGGTAGCATTATAGGGTGTTTCTGGGAGATGGCTCGCCCCTAGAGAGGGATGCTCCAAAGGGACGTTTCATTGTTGAAGAGTGTTGGCAGATAATTGCGAAAGGTTTTATAACCTGCACAAAAATGGCTAAAGAACGTGTGAATCATAGCAAAGAGCCCCAGAGCTTTTATTATCAAGCCATAAAGGTTTGCAAGTGATTTTCCATACAAAATAAGTTAATATTTGCATTCTTAGTCTACCACCTCACACCAGCCCCACAATACAGCCTCTGAACGGGAAATTCTGAAACCTTTTGCAGCTGCTTAAAAAATATTAGGATTTTGTCGTATAGGATTGTTTCCTATCAGGAAGGACATCTTCACGGATTTGGATATGTAACTCTCTTCTTCCTGAATCTATGTAGTACGTCTTCTACGTTCTTCTAGTTCAATTGTTACAATATTTAATTTTTTTTGTTTCATTTATCCGCAACATTAGATTCAGTTATCCAGCAGCAGGATTTAGAAATATTATAATTTTACAAGTCCAGAAAATAGTTCAATAGATATTGCCAGCACTTAAGGAACTACGGAAGAAAATAACAGTTCGATGCATTTTTAGAAGAAAGGAAGAAAAAATTAAACTCAAGAAATTTAAAGAAATCCAGAACAACTTAATAAATACTAAGAAAGAAGGACTGAATAACAATGAAAAGTCAAGCAGTGATGCCAAGGACGATATTGAGGAAACTGCTCAATCTTTGCTCCTCCTTAGAGGAGGAAGGAAATTCCGAAGTCACCAGGAAAGAACTCGTTTAGATTATTGGGATCTTCAAAACAAAGCAAGACTCTTGAATTTTGTGTCTTAATGGTGTTTTTACAAAACTACCTCGTTGTGGGTGTTTCTGGGAGGTGGCTCGCCCCTATAATTTCTAAAATATTTGAGATAGAGAAACGGCTTTGCTCCTCCAAGGAGGAGCAAAGATTGAGCAAAGTTTCCTCAATATCGTCCTTGGCATCATTGCTTGACTCTTCATTGTTATTCAGTCTTTCCTTCTCGGCATTTCTTTCGTTGTTCTGAATTTCTTTAACTTCCTTCAGTTTAATTTTTCTTCCTTTCTTCTAAAAATACATCTTCTTTTATTCGAACTATCATTTTCTTCCGTAGTTCCTTAAATGCTGCCGATATCTGTAGAATTATTTTCTGGACTTGCGTCAGTTATGATATTTGTAAATACTGTTGCAGGATAACTGAATCTGATGATGCTCGTAATTGCAACAAAAAAAATTAAATATTGTAACAATTGAACTAGATATAGAAGACCTACTACAGAGGTTCCGGATGAAGAGAGTTACATATCTAAATCGGCGAAGATGTCCTTTCTGATAGGAAACAAGCCTATACGACAAAATCATAATATTTTTTAAGCAGCTCCAAAAAGTTTCAGAATTTCCCGTTCAAAGGCTGTATTTTGGGACTGGTGTGAGGTGGTAGAGTAAGAATGCAAATATTAATTTATTTTGCATGGAAAAAAAGCTTTGGGGGCTCTTTGGTATGATTCACACGTTCTTTAGCCATTTCTGTGCAGGTTATAAAACCTTATGCAATTATTTGTCCACATTCTTCTACAATGAAACTTCCGTTTGGGGCATCCGTCTTCGTTTCCTCAATTATTTTCTTATAGGCAAACACAAAGAAAGAGATTGGTCACCACCCTCATTCAGTGCCAACAAAATTGGCTGCTACCTTTTTCTCAAGAAACAATTTTACTAATTTGCCTTTTTCCACTTTAAGAGACAGATCCTTTTTGGTGTCATTATAAGCTACTGAAATACCAGTTTCATCACAGCTATGACAAAGTTTGAAAATTTCATAGTTCAAAGTTTTGGGAAAAACGACACAAAAACATATGATAAACATGGTCTGACCCCTAGACCCAAGAAAGTTGTTTTTTATGTGGCTGTCTTATTAATAGATTGCAAGAATATCTAGATTAGAGTGAAGCAATCTTTAAAGAAAAAAAAATCTATTGATAACATGCCTGGATGGATGGCTCAAAGTTTTAAAGAAGAGTAACCTTTAACCACCCCTCACGCATTTAAAATTAAGATTAAACTTTATGCTCTATCCAAGATATAAAACAAAAGGTTTGGCGTCACTTTTACCAGCAAGACATACTTACGGCACAGATTCTGATCAGATGAGAGCCAGCTTAATGATAATGTTCACTTGAGGAGCAAATGGTATACTCATGATCATCTAACCAAATAAATGTATTTTCCTGTCTCCCAATGCAGCAGCCTGGTAATGTTTTGGCTTTTCAGCCATTCAAACATACCTGGAAAGGCGGGGTCTTTAAAATGCCGAAGATATGGTCCTACTGAAAGGAATTGTATCAAAACAGCTATAATTATTTTGAAAAAATATGGTCTTAACCCTTAACAACCTAGCGTGACTTATATGCAACGCAAATCGGTAACGGTAATTTATCTCTTTTCTCAATAAGTTGAACCACCGGAAGTGGATCAGTTGACTGACGAAGATTCTGGAAAAGACGACGATAGTGGAGATTTGAATAAGCTGACTGGTCGGCATGATAATACAAGGATAAACAGCGACAATATCGAGACAGATGAAACACCAATACTTTCTTTGCCTAGGAGTAAGCAAACGAATTTTGATTGGATATCTGGCGATATCAAGAAACCTTCCATAGAATTTCTTTCCCCAGACTTTGCAGAATTTACGAACCTTACACGAGTAGAAATATTTCAATTATTTTCGGATAATGATTTGATCATCTTGTATCTTGTAAACGAAACCAGATAATATGCGCTTTTCAAGAATAGTGCGGACCCCCGTATAGCTTCCTAAGAAATAAAGTGTGCCATAGGAGTTTTTATTTTGAATGGTTATGACGTAAAACCAGCGAGGCGATTGTACTGGGACTCCAAATTGGATTTGGGTAATCCAATGGTAAAAAATGCGATTAAAAAGAACCGATTCGAGCAAATAATGTTATTTATTCATTTGGTAGACAACAATAATCCAGTGTAAAATAATGAAGCGTGGAAAATTCGTCCACTAATGGATAAATCGAAATATGTGTTTCTAAAATACTTTGTGCCTGAAGAGAACATCTTCGTTTTGGCTACAAAATGTGGTCTCTAAACACCAGATGGGAAAACAACCGCTCCTCTAGTTGGCATGCTATGGGAATTACCGGAAAACAAAAGGAAGTTGTTTTAGAAGCTTCATATAGACAATTTATTCACAAGCCCAACTCTGCTCCGTGATATGTGAGATTTAGGAATTTGAATACCACTGTATTCTAGATCGTCAAAATGGTATTACTTTCGCTGGGTCGACAATAACGTTGTCACTATGGCTTCAACCTGTTATGGAATTGAACCTTTTAGCAAGTGAAAAGGTTTTCGCAAAGTGATAGGAAGGTTGTTGTTGTACCTGGACCTAATGTTGTAGAAAAGTATAATACTTCAATGGGAGGAACTGATTTCATGGATCAAAATGTAGCCCGGCACAGAATTTCAATACATTCTAAAAAAATGGTGGTGGTGCCTTTTTAGATTGCTTCTGGATGTTAGTATTCAAAACGCTTGGTACTTGTACAAGAAAGCTGGAAATGGGCTCGAGTTTTGCAGATACTTTGTGCATTGTACATATCTATCAAGATATGGCACACAATACAAAGGCCCCTGGAGACCTCTAAGCTTTGGTGCTAGTACAGGAAATAATAGAGTAATTAACGATGATGTTCCTGTGCACAGGAAAACTGCAAATCGACTGTGCGAACAATGTGTTCCAAATGTGATCTGGGACTTTGTATCGATTGCAATATAGTTTTTTACCAAAAATAGCTCCCAGTATCCATTAACTTTTATATTCATACTCATAATTACACTGACAAGAATTTGTATTTTGCTCACAACATCTTCCTACTGTGACATATGTATATGTCACGCCATATATGTCAAAAATGAAAAAGAGAAATTACGAAAAGTTTGTTTCTTTGGCCTCGTATGACGTCCTAGATGACATTTATTACACGAAAACATGATTTCTTTTCAAAAAACGATCATTCAGGTTATTAAGGGTTAAAGGACAGGCATTTCAACTTAATGATGATGTATTGAGAGAAGGAAATGATTTCGTCAACTTATAGAGCACAGCCTGTACTATGCTAAAATAAACGTCCGTTACAAAAGTAAACAAGTTTGGGTGTGCTGTTGTCGATTGATCGATAGATCAACTTTTATTGTTCAACTGTTGTTCATTCGTATAGATGTTGATGACACCTTTATATGAGGAAATCCCGAAATAAAATATGTGTTCGATTTGTCTAACAGGTATATATAATCTTTTATTGTCGTTGCTTTTTATTACTTCTTAGCGATATAATGTACAAAAATTTTAGATGATCTATTACTTCTTTTATATTAAAAAATGATACTGTCGTTAATAACATTAGTTTCTAAACAACTAATATTCCCCCCATATATAACAGGAAAGCTTTCAGGAACAGTAATAGAAAAGTACATTATGCCAAAATTATAACCGTCACGTCGCCGTTGCTAAAAACCTAACAGGAAAAAAAAAGATTATTAATTATACTACTAAAACGTTAGTTTGTTTTTAATGCGTTTTTAATACATATGTATATACGAGTCGTCACACTTGTCATAACTCATCGCAACACCGTACCCGAAATAATGGCGTAATGGTGATGTCTCGTCTCGAGTTTTATGTAAGTAATTTAATTACATGTCATGAGGAAGTTGGGACATTCCACAGAACATTTGTCACCTTGTGGAATTTTAGCGCGCCGTTGGGAAGTGACAATGAAACAAAATCTAAATTATGATTACATTAAAGGATGTTGCGTACTCCTTTTACAGAAGAGTGAGTTATGTGGGAAAGGACATTTTATTAATCGAAGAACTAAACAATAAATGTAATAGACAGCAATGTTAACTAACTGTCATAGAGGATATGTTAAGTACCTTTTTATGTTAATTTCACTGTGATTCAAAGTTTTGGTTTATTTGACCGCGCATTATTGATAGACTGAACTATACCACTTCAATTCTAAGAAGAGCTAGACTATGTATACAACAATTAGGTAAGCATTTTGAACAACTAAATAATAATAATAATAATAATAATAATAAAGTGACTTTATTGATTGCTCTCTACAATTATAAAACAAATAGATAAAGAGAACAGATAAACATTTATACACTTAGATCACAATCAATCACAAGGCGATGTTCAGATTAACTGCTTTTACACATAACCTTGAGTTTACAATATTTATGATAAAATATACTAATGCCTAAATTATATATAAATGCCGATGTTATACAATCCCAATATTGTATGAGTAGATTTGACCAAAAGCAGAAAATAAATGTAAACAAAACAGAAGAATATATTGTCGCTAAATGAAAGTGGATCTCATTTTAGTTACCGCATGCACTAACCAACCTGCAGCTGAAACAAGCAAGTTTTAATATGTTTCCTAAATGACTTCGATGACAAAAGAAGAGTATCAGGACTAAGTCCGTTGATATTAGAATAAACTTGAAAAGAAAAAGACCTTTCATAAAGTACAGTTTTATGTGCTGGTTGCGATATTTTTCCGCAAAACCTGGTTGTTATATTGTGAACATCTGTTCTGAATTTAATTTTAAAATACAAATACGGAGGATAGTTAGTTAATATTATTTGATGATATAGAGTTAAACACCTAAGTAGTCGTCTGTTCTCCATAGTCAACCACCCAGCAGTTTCCAACTTATGAGATATATGGTCAAATTTGCGAATGCCATATATACCGGGTGACAACGGAATAAGGTAACAGATTATAACTTTTTATCATGTTACAGATTTACTTGACATTTAACATTAAGTAATCTCATGTAATCGCGCATCTTTCTAAACTTCGCCACCTCCTCTTTCATTTTCTGTTTAACCGGAAGTGACGTCAACTTTTTATTTTTAAATACAACTATGTTTGTTTTTTGTTATATTTTGATCCGCTGATAAATTTAGAATACGGTGATATGTCACACGATAGGATTTTATCTCAAAATGATCGGGAATAGTTAGTTTTTGGTAACAACAATAAAGTGCTCTTGAACACATATTCATGATTATTTTTTAAGGGTTCGTTGCATAACCAAATAACAATGAATTTGACATAGTCCATCTACAATTTTTGTCAAAAATATGATTTTGGAATAAAGATATTCGAAAAATATGAAAAAATTTTTTTCAACTTTTAAATAGCCTTAACTTAATTTTTTTAAATACACCCGTCCTATTTTTATAAAATTATTTCCTTCGTGTTTTTATTTGCTTTGATTTCATACTAACAGAATATCAAATTGTTTATAAATAATTAAGGATAAGTGCAATTATTACTGTAATATACAAATTAATGAGGCTGACAATACGTGCGTGCATCTTTAACAGGTAGTGTGCCTTGATACTAAATTTCACGAACTGTCATTAATTGTCAAAATTACTAATTAATCGGTAGATTGGATGACTTAAAGCATTTTTGGCAGTAAATGGTTGGTGGTGGTAAGGTGCGTTCGATTAACGTGGTGTAGAAATTGATGAGGCTGGTAGTACCTGAATTTTTGATACGTTGTATGCACTAATACGGCCATAGCATCTACCACATAAGAATAAATAAAAAATTTTCTGGTAATTAAAACAAAACTTTTCATTTGAAACAAGAAAACCAATAATTCCAGTATATTAATATAGGAATAGACTAGCAAAGTTACAAAAAAAAGAATCAAGAACATAATATAAACTATAATAAATGCTCAAACTGCTGACCATGGCAATTACGACAAACAGTTACTCTTCTAACAATTTCTTGCAACATGTTGTTTAATTGCTGCCTAGTTATTTCATTAATTGCTTGTCTTAATCTAGCTTCCAAATCTTCTCTGGTTGTTGGAGATGTAGCATAAACTATATTTTTTAAATGACCCCAAAGGAAAAAGTCTAGTGGTGTCAGATCGGGCGATCGCGCGGGTCATCTAATGGACCCATTTGTTCCCAGCCATTGATTCCCAAACCTCTGATTAAGGTAATCTACCACTATTCTCGCATTATGTGGAGGAGCTCCATCTTATTGAAAATAGACACGACGTCGCAAAATATGTGGCAACGCATTAATGTACCCATCACCTTCGGTTGTAAGAAATTCGAGATATCGTTCGCCAGTTAAAGGGCCATCAAAAATTATTGGCGGTAGTAACTGGTTACCTACTACTCGTAACCACACGTTAAACCCAAAACGTTCTTGATATGCACCCTCTCTAAATAAATGTTGGTTGTTTAGAGCCCAATATCGTGTGTTTTGTCTATTAAACGCACCTAAATTTGTAAATCTTGATTCATCGGAAAAGATAACTCTGCGTATAAAGTTTTCGTCTTCGCGTTGATGATTAAGTAACCAATTACAAAAATTCAATCTACGCTCATGATCTGCTACATATAGATGTTGATTAATCTGGTACTTGAAACTTTTGTACTTGTGTTTCTTTAAAATTAGTCTCAAAGATTCGCGGCTTATATCCAGATCTTGAGCAATTTGGCGGATAGATGCGTTCTTCTCCACTTCCACATATGCTAACACATTTATTTCTACTTCTCCACTCACAATGAATACTCCTTCTTCACGAAGTTCATTTTCAGATCGAAACTTTTTCTCTAATCTTATGAAATACACATTATTTGGTTGTCGTCGGTTTGGATATCGCTGGAAATACAACGTTTGCGCTCGTCTAGAATTTCGTTGACACTCGCCGAAAACTAATAGCATATCTACTTGCTCGTTTTTGGTCAAATTCATTGTATGTGTTTCTTTTTTAACACTTATTTTACTGCCAAAAATGCTTTAAGTCATCCAATCTACCGATTAGTTAGTAATTTTGACAATTAATGACAGTTCGTGAAATTTAGTATCAAGGCACACTACCTGTTAAAGATCCACGCACGTATTGTCAGCCTCATTAATTTGTATATTACAGTAATAATTGCACTTATCCTTAATTATTTATGAACAATTTAATATTCTGTTAGTACGAAATCAAAGCAAATAAAAACACGAAGGAAATAATTGTATAAAAATAGGACGGGTATATTTAAAAAAATTAAGTTAGGGCTATTTAAAAGTTAAAAAAAATTTTTTTTTTCATATTTTTCGAATATCTTTATTCCAAAATCATATTTTTGACAAGAATTGTAGATGGACTATGTCAAATTCATAATTATTTTGCTTATGCAACTAACCCTTAAGAAATAATCATGAACATGTGTTCAAGAGCACTTTATTGTTGTTACCAAAAACTAACTATTCTCGATCATTTTGAGATAAAATCCTATCGTGTGACATATCAACGTATTCTAGATTTATCAGCGGATCAAAATATAACAAAAAACAAACATAGTTGTATTTAAAAATAAAAAGTTGATGTCACTTCCGGTTAAACAGGAAATGAAAGAGGAGGTGGCGAAGTTTAGAAAGATGCGCGATTACATGAAATAACTTAATGTTAAATGTCAAGTAAATCTATTACACTATAAAAAAGTTATAATCTGTTACCTTATTCCGTTGTCACCCGGTATATCTCAGGCATGAGTTCTGAACTTTCTGAATTCTAGCTTTTGTGAAACTGTCCAACGCAAAGTAGTAAACAGCAGTACAGTATACAAATTGTGACAAGACAAAAGTATCGCATAGATTCTTTTTAATATTTTCACTGAACACATGTCTGTACGGGAACAATTTTTTCAGATTCATATATGCATTTGTGATACAATTATTGATGAGATCACGGTATCTGTGGGTATTATCAATGATTAAACCTAAACTTTTTGCCTTGTCACACACTGCCAGTTCTTCGTTATTTATTTTTAATTTGAAAACATTTTTTAAATTGGTACAGATACGGTTAGAGCCAAAAAGCACTGCTTTAGATTTGATTGCATTGAGAGTAAGATTATGTTTACGTGATGCCATATATAATTGATCTAGATCCTCATTGACTTTTTGAAGAGCATCGTACCACTGCGAAGGCGCGAAAGAGAAATATAGCTGGGTATCATCAGCGTAGACATGTGTATTGCAGTATTTGATCCCGGAGAACAGAAACGACGTATATGAAAATAAAATCGGGCCAATAACCGAGCCCTGCGGCACCCCCTGCTTAATATCGAGCACCGAAGATCTACTGGCACCAACCTCAACCAACTGTGTACGTTTGCGCAAGTAATTACACGTCAAAGTAATTGCGTTTTTATCAAAACCAATACACTCCAAAATAGACAAAAGAATATAAATCAATAAGGCGACTTCTTTTTAAATTAACTATTGTTTATATTAGTGGAGTTATCTAAAACTGCAAATGCTTGTAGGTCAGTTACGACAGAGTTTTTGATCACATGTTCATTAGACATTTTTGACTTGAAATTGCTCCAATAACACATCCTTAGGTTTTGGCAGTCATATCATGGAACGCCCTTTATATCTTTGCCTTTGTGAAATGAAAAATAAG
The DNA here is from genome assembly GCA_023690525.1 of Holotrichia oblita. Lineage (NCBI taxonomy): Eukaryota > Metazoa > Arthropoda > Insecta > Coleoptera > Scarabaeidae > Holotrichia > Holotrichia oblita. Next base: position 32,143,927 of record CM043016.1, read on the forward strand.
TAAGTACTTAAAAGTCATACCCAGCGATAAAACAAAAAAGAACATTACTGCCTTCGTTAAGAACGTTTATTTTGCATTATTCGGTGTGATACTGGGTGATCAGGAAAATGATGGGCTCCGCATATACTTTGATATATTTGAACCGAATAACTTGCACAGTGAACTCAAGATAAAAGGAAATCTTTTCGTTTTGAAGTGCCAGTAGTGTAGAGGTAGCCCCACAAATCATATTGATGATTGTTACTTTTGTCTGACCAATGTTTAGGGGAATAATTTGAAATATGTCCTGTTGGTCATGACCTCTACATCGCCGTACCATCTCCATCAAATTTCTTAGAAGATTGGGCGACACAAGATGGTGAAGAGTTTGGTGATTATAACAATGACCGTCAACTGTCCGCACAAACAGAATTAAATGATCTGACAGACATTTATATCTACTAAGGAAGTGAGGCTAATTGTCAAGGCTCTAGGTTCAATGTACTGCCACCAGGTACATCGTTTTTATAGTAAAACAAATTTTGTTCCATATAAGATGATAAACTAGTGTTCTAAGATGATGTCCCTGGATTGTTAAATATGTTCTCCTTTATCATTGCAATAAGTTTGTCTCGGTATCAGTTGTTCATTCCGTACATTTAAAAGAATGCTACGAGAACTTGAGTATAATTTAATACATACATCAGATGGTTTATAAAGACTTTTAGACTCAGTCTTTAGAAACCTTCTAAAGAAGCTGACAGCAAGATCAGGTGATGAAAATCTACGCTCAACAAAAAGGTGTGGGTTGGAAATTGAGGTATAGAACGCCATGAAGGAAAACTTTGTAGACCAGAAGAAATTTGTCGTATTATTAGAGAACTTCCTTGTAAACAATCTTCAGGATTCGATGGTATACCAACGGATACAGTGAAGCTTTGTTGTACGTCCTTACTCGTCCCTATGGTTGATATTATTAATTGTTAGTTTTTTCAATGTATTCAGCTCTATCCATCGCCACAGTGCACCCACCCTTGTTTTTTACTATTTTAATTGACATATTAAATCTTTGTAGTATTTCTCCTGAAGAAGACAACAACTGTTGATCGAAATATAGAGATTTTGAACAAAAGAGTTTCTCTTTAACATTATCATACAGACCGAAGTCCCGTTTTTTACGAAATTATTTCTTCCATTATTATTATTATTATTTTTATTATTAAGTTCCTTGGCAACAACAAAGACTCAAATTTTAAAGGCGTGCTACAAAATTTGAGAAAGAACTGGAGTGCACCATGAGACTTAAGTCACACCTTCTTCACCACCACTACTACTATTTTCCAGAGAATGCAGAAGGCATGCGCGAGAAGCAAAGCGATTGATTTCAATAAGGAATGAAAGACATGAACAGAGGATAGTAGAGATACAAAAACACTAGGATGATAGTGGACTACTGCTGGAGATTGCTCCGAGAAACTGAAGTAGCAACATGTAAGAGACAAAGCCTTAAAAAGAATAAGCAGCTGAATAAGGTTAAGTTAAGCTAAAGTGTTAAAATTGTTGTGCAACAGTTCTCTTCTGATCAATCAGGTCAAGGATCCAGATCATAGTTATGTTCACATTGGGGAGATGTGGTGTACTACCTAAAGCTCTTGCTCACCTTGCTGATACTCATGATCTGCTAGTTTATCACAGAATTATAACACTTACTAATGGATTATGAGGCTATAATTGTACAAAAAAAAAAACAAATCTTGCTAAAAGATCACCTTGGTTGCGATTTTTCCGTTCATTATGACGTTTATTTTGAACGCTCCATCTATTCACAAACCGCCGAACGGCATGAGTAATAGCTTATCTACGCAAAGAGGTTAAATAATTGAAATTATGTTTTGAACTTTAAAATCCACGTTTCCACAATTCGTCTACCAGGTGTTTAGCAAAGGTCCTTTTTTTGACCTCTTTTATTTGCACGTAGATTATTCAATTTCTAAACTCCACCTGACTATCAGCAGCTTTAAAATGACTCCGTGAGAAGTTTATTAGCAACATACCACAAAAAGGCGCCATTGATATTTAAATATATTTCATTTACTAAACGTTTAAACAGGAATGACAAAAGCGATATTTAAACCTTAAACGTAACGGGATTGCGGCAGAGAAAAAGCACCCGATATGAAAAAAAATATATATCCACCGGTGTTGCATATATTTAATAGACCATTAAGTATTGCTACGGTTCAACAGGAGTCTCATTAAAATTAATTTGACGCCTAAAGAAAGATTAGAAAACGTATGTACTCTCTAGCACCAGCTCGTACTAATACAAACTCCGTTTAGATCTCCAATTACCTGCACATTACCACCGTAACGTTGTGCGGCATTGACGGGAGAGAGTTGCAGTCGATCTAATAAGCGCAATAAGCGCCTTTCGTAGCGTCTAAATTCATCAATTAGACGACAACGTTTATGAAATGTCGTCGTTAAAGAAATTATCAGCTATATACGTTTAACGGTAGCCTGTTCGTGATAAAAAGTTTTCGAGGTAAATTAGTGAAAATTGAACGGTTTAACGCTTTAGAAAAAGTAAGATGTGAGTATCTAGATTATGATTCATCCACAAACACGCAGGAGTATAAAACATGAGAACACTAAAAGAAAATATATTCGACAATCTATTTCAAAATTCCTCCCTATTTCAACGTAGTTGGAATCGAGATTTCCATAATTATACACGCTTGGATTCGTCTCAGCTTCCGCATAGAGTCGATTCCACGTCAATGACACATAACGCCGGCAACCATCGAATTAGCCACCGTTACTGGCGAAGTTGAAGGGCTCGAAGAGGCGGCGAAGAATTAGGAGAAAAATTTCAGGATCGCTTTATTCAGCTCACATCGCCACTGTTCGCGACGGTCCTTCCGCATGAATGGAGGCGTCGTTCCCCCTTTACGTTACTAATTCAAAAATTCGCCGACCTATAATTTGCCAGCAGCGACTTACTGTGGTAGCGAAGCTAAACTAGAGTAGCTTTTTGTATAAATATATTTTATAAGTGAACCTATATACTTTATGAGTAAGAAAAAAAAAATAAAGAACATTTTTATAAAATTATGAAGTTATCTTCATATTAAAACTATTTTTGGAAAAGCATTCCTAGATAAAATTTCATCATTTATTCTTTAAAAAAACAGTCGATGGGTTGCACTTGCCTAGTCGACTGGAGAAGGAATATCGATGATTATTATTACTCGTTAAACTTCGTGTAACCAAGGCGCATACTGTCCACTACTGTCAGATTGCAACATTGGAACAAAATCATTGAATACATCATGTATCCTATTATAAAAGATTCTGACTGTAATATCTACATTTACTTGTTCCAAGAGAAACCGCTAATGAGTAAAACCGTGATGGTGTTAAGGACTCCCCGATAATAATAATAATAATAATAATAAATCACTTTATTTATACATAACATATGTACTTACGTATATCAAAAGGAATACATCAGACACAGTCTGCTATTAACGTATTCCTGTCTATTTAATCATAATACACATTGAAAGAAAAGAAACTATTTTCTAAGATAAGCTTATGTACATAATTACTACACACTTACAGCGACTGAAGCGTTATGAGGGAAAACTGAAAGAATAAATAGAATAGTGATTGAGAGATGTATAAAGTGAAACACAGTCTAAGCAGCAAGAAGTACCTGCTTATATCTAGTTTTAAACATTCGTAGAGATAAGTGAGGAAATGCAAAAGGAACAGAGTTCATAACCTTAGTAATTTGATAAGAAAAACATCTTTTAAATGTCTCGCTCTGATATCGTGGTGTTTTAATAGTATGTCTGTGACGAATATTAATATTATGTATGTCTGTTCTGAATCTCACCCTCTCTGACAAATATGGAAGAACCATTATGTAAAGTTAGTATTTTAAAGTAAAAGCAGGATACATGCAAAGCCCGGCGTTCCGCCATACTCAACCAATTAGCCCATCTCAAAGTATGTGAGATTTTTCTCTCCTTCTTATTCCATAAATGAAGCGCAGACAAGATTTCTGCACTCTTTGAATACGATCTGAATCAAACTTTGTTAGGCAAGGGCCATACACAGACGAGCAATGAGTAAACATAGACAGCACTAATGAATCGCATAAAAGTAATTTCAATTTTTGATGAAAAAGATGTCTGTTATTGAATAACACTCTCAATTTGCAGTAAGAAGATTTCAACAGTAATGTGACATGCTGCGAGAAGCGCAGGTGATTATCAATAGTTAATCCCAAAACTTTAGTCCTGTCTATTACAGGCAACGTATGATTTCGAATTTTTATAGTGATATCATTAGCAGTTTGCAAAGCACGTCGTCTACCAAAAATAGTAACAGAGCACTTATCAGGATTAAGCTTTAAAAAGTGTTGCTCCGAGATAGCACACAATGCCTCCAGGTCGTCATTAATCATTTTTACTGCATTTTTTCTATCATCAATGAAGAAAGAATGGTAAAGTTGACTATCATCAGCGTAAAAGTGATATTGGCATGTATTTAGTACAGTAGGAAAGTATGAAGTATAGATTGAGAAAAGTATAGGGCCGAGAACGGAACCCTGAGGGACACCAGCCCCTAATATCCGAACATCGGACAGCTTATTACCTACTCTGACACGTTGTGTTCTACCAGACAAATAATTCACAAAAAACCTCACAGCACTCTCACCGAGACCTATATAATGAAGTAGAGCATATAAAATCCGATGGTTGATCGTTTTGTATTCGTTCGTATTTGCATCAATTCCCTTGATAATGTCATCAGTAATGCATCCAAGAGCAGTTTCACAACTATAGTTTTTCCTAAACCCAGATTGAAATTTAGGTAAAATATCATTTTTAATGAGATGATCTGATAATTGGGTCGCTATAATACGCTCAAGAATTTTAGAGATCGTAGGGAGTATACTAATAGGACGAAGATCTTTTAATTTAAGCACTTTACTTGTTTTTGGAACAGGAGTAATCAACGCTTCCTTCCATACAGTTGGAAAAACACTATTTGAGATACAAAAATTTATAATGTGGCTCAGATAATGGACAATAAATGGTGAACACAGTCGCAGCATTTTCATGCCTATGCCATCCGAACCAATAGCATCAGTCTTGATGCTATCTATAATGTTTAAAATATCAAACTCAGAGACTTCACACTTCGCCCAATTCTAAGAACCCCAGCCATTTTCAAATGCTTCCTTCACCAGCTCTGCAAGAACCCAACTTTCGTTGTAAGTAAACCTGTCTTTCTTGCCTTACCGCAAACGTTGTATAATTACGAAGTGTTTTATAATCTTGCCAGTCTGACTTCGATTTTGATCTTTTAAACTTATTTAGGGCTTTATCCCTCAACCCCATCATAAATTTAAGATTATCTGTAAGCCATGGTGTGAATGGCCTGTTAAATCGATGCAATTTGAAAGGAGCATGATAATCAAATCGTTCTATTACGCTAGTATTGAAATAGTTTACCTTATCATCTATGTTATTGATATCAAAAATGCAATACCACGGTATAGTCATCAAGTGCTCATTGAAAGTATTGTAGTCAAAATATTTATAATTCCTCTGTAACCGCTCAACCGGAGAAGGTTTTTGTACCGTCAAGCTAAACTCACAGAAAACCAAGAAATGGTCAGCTATATGTGCATTAATAACACCAGATCTCGCAACGGGTGAATCTTCAAACAAAATTATATAGTCAAGTAAAGTATTACTGGTAGAGGTAATCCTTGTAGGTTCATAAATTACTTGTTTTAGATTGAAATTAGAGCCAAAACATCTTCAAAATAATTTAAAAATGAGTTAAAACCAGCTTTAGGTGGTCTGTATACCACACCAACAGCAAAATGTTTACGTGTGAAAAAAAATCTTATCCACAAATGTTCTATAGATTCGTCAATAGTACTAAAGATTTGGGTAAAATTAAAGATATTACGTATGTAAATACCAACTCCTCCACCCCTTCTTGTGCGAGCTACGTGAATAAACTTATAACCATTTATTGTTAAATGTTCTAGGTTTGGATCAGGATCAAGCCATGTTTCTGTTACAGCCAGCAAATCACAACTCTGTTCCTCCAGCATATCCGCAATGTACCTAAAACTTCCAAGCAATGAACGTACATTCAAGTGACAGAATTTCATAATAACGTAAGAATGAGTGATAATTAATATCTTTATAAAGAAGAATTAAAAATAGGTATGTACTAAACTTAAGCCACTGCACTTTTGTTAGATCCTCCGTTACGAAGCATTTGTCCTTGAATCCCCTCAACTTCTTTTTTGCCGCCAAAATCTTCTGTTTACAACCATGATTGCTAAATTTTATAATTATAGAACGAGGAGAAGACGTTTTATCTGGTTTACCTAATCAATGTTCCACAGAAACATTTAATCTCTCTTCACAGAAACTGATAATTTTTTCCTCTAAGTTTTTATCCTGTTCTTGTATTATACCATTAATTCTTATATTATTTCTCCGGCTATATTGTTCTAAACTATACATTTTATTTCGTAATACGAGATTTTCTTCTTTTAGTTGATCTATGGCTGAAAAAGTAATATACTTTTTTGATTGTCTTAGTTTTGGGGTATTAGCCCAGTACCCAGAGATTTTCTGTTCGCTTTCCCACTGTTGGAGATGAGCTCTTATATGACTTCTGATAAGACCACAACATGGCTCTGCTCCAATAAATCGGAACGTCGCAAGGCCATCGACAGTTTCGTTGCTTTTACAACTATACTGACCTGTTACCCACATCAGTGTGACTATGTTTCTTAGGCTGTCTGAGAAGATATACAGGGTCTACCACGAAACCCGTTCATTAGAAGTTCCTTACTATTTATGATTTTAAAACTATCAGGTTAAGATTAACCCATAGCCTTATTTTGTTCTAAAATATTTCCGATGTTGTACAACTTCCGGAAGAACCGGAAATTGCTAACAACTTTCTTAATTTAAATGGAATGCCGTACATATTATTGCATTTTTATCTCTTTTTTTATCTTCAACTGTTTTTGAGTTATTGTGATTTTTTTAAAATTGCGTCTTTCGGTGCGATATTTAATAATCTTTCTTTTGCTCTTCTTTAAATGCAAAATCTCGATATTTTACAAACAGCAAAAACATTAGTAATCACAAAATACATTGCAAACCTATCACAGGTTATACACGGTGTTCAAAATTTAGTGGCAAAGCCGAAAAACTTCAAACACAAATAAGTCATTTTTTGCAAATAGAACACACAAATGTAAGGCACGCTCTATATTATGACATCTTAGGTTATGTCCCTGCTGCCCTCTGACGTGGTAACGAATAACTAGGCACGTTTCATCCTCCCCCTCTGGTTCACACCTACGTCCTCGTGTGTGAAGCAGGAGCTCTTTTTCTTGGTCTTCCACGTTTTCGCTTTGGTATTACAGGATTGGGTATCGTAGGACCAATATATGGGAGTGATCTCGGATACATGGAACTTTCCGAGGATTTCAGCAGGATTTTGGACGGAACCTACTTCATATGTTGTAGGGGAAACGGCTTTTATGATTTTATAAGGACCATCTCGTTTAGGACAGAACTTTGAGGAAAAATGTTTCGAAGCGAAACTCAAATTGTGTGATTTGACACTAATGATCCGGGAATATACTCTGGAGCAGATCTTCGGTGCTGATCAGTATACCCCTTTTGTCATAGTTGCTCTTTCTGTACTTGGTCCTTCACATCATTCGTCGAAGAAATTTCTTTAGGTAAGGAGTAATTTGGGGTACAAAGTTATCTTGTTCTAGCACATGGCGTACGTCATGGGTAGCATCATCTAAAGTTCTTAGCTCTCGTCCAAAAGCTAAATACGCGGCAGTATGACCCGTACTTTGGCACGTAGCCGAGTTCATAGCAAAACGAATGTTTGGCAAATGAAGATCCCACGTGATCATCGTGGTGTGATTATTTTCAACTAATATCGATAATTGTGATTTCAGATCTCTGTTTTTCCGTTCTACGGAATTGGCTTCTGGGTGGTACACGGGATTTAAAGTCTGTTTCACTCCCAAGATAAACATGGCTTGTTGCATTACGCTCGATAAAAATTGCACACCATTATCGCTTAAGACTCTCCTTGGAAAACCGTATCGTAAAAATATTTCTTCAATCAACATTTTTGCACACTCTAACGAAGTGGCTTCTTTTAATAGGAATATTTCAACCCACTTAGTGGCTGTATCTTCTATTACATAAACCCATCTATTTCCTCTCTCGGTGGTTGGCAATGGTCCAAATAAATCCATGGACAAAACCTCAAAATGTTGGTTTTGCACGGGCGTTTGTACTAATCCGGCAGGTTTCAGATTGGACGGCTTATACTATTGCCGCATTCAAGGCCAATAATATCGACAAGCTATTCTGATTATGGTTTTATCGACACCATAATGGCCAGCATCGGGATTATCATGGTAAGAACTAGAAAGAATTCTAGTTCTAGCGGATTCGGGTACCACATATTGAGCCTCCTCTTCTTCGCTCTCTGGGGCATATCTATATAATACCCCTTTTGTTCATTATATACCCTAGTCGAGTCCAGTTAGCAAAATCTTCGGTAGGTGGAACAGCTTCGAAGCATTCTATAATTCGGGCGAGTTCTGGATCTTCGTCTCAAGTCATCTGGTTTAACTCCTATTAATTCCACAACAGCTGCATTTATGGTATAGTCTGCATCATCAGCTTGATTACGTATGGGCCTAGACAACATATCATCTACTTTATTATTTTTCCCTGGAGTATAGGTTATTCTTAAATCATAGGCCTGCATCTGTAAGGCCCATCTGGCTAATTTTCCTGTCGGGGAATTTAAGCTCATTAACCATCGAAGCGATGGTCCGTTTTGATTTGTACCTCTGAGCATTCGATATACCCTCGGAATCGGGTTAATACCCAAACTACGGCCAACGCTTCTCTTTCAGTGGTTGGTATAATGGCTCTCCGCGGATGTGAGTAGTCTACTCGCATACTCGACTGGTCTCTCTAACCCCTCTTCTCCCTGAAGTACTACTACTCCAATTGCATAGGAACTGGCATCAGTATTTAGTATGAATGGCTGTGTCGTATCTACTTTTGTGGTTTTGAGGATATTAACGCTTTTTTACCAAAAATGAATTAAAACCTGTATTAAAACCTATGCACATTTGAAAGTAGGTTGTGAGTATGATTAAATAAACGAATGCTTATTTGGTTGTCATACTTATTGAAGTAAACAGTCTATTTTATACAATGGAAGCAGTTGATGATTATTCCAATATTGATATTTTAAATTTATTCTACATCCATGCCGAATATGGAAAAATTCTCAGCAGAATAGCAGTAATAATAACTCACTATGACAGGTAGCAGAGTTTAGATTTGCTAGCTGTCATAGGGCGTTAAACGTTTCGCCAACTTAAGCAACTTTGTATCTTATCATTCCAGAAATCCCCATGCAGTTCATTTTTATCTTGCACATAGTGTATATATTCCATAATCCTTTCCTGCTCATTTGCCAATACCATTCTGCCATAACTTTCAGACATGATATCAGTTCTTTACTTTTTCTAAAAAATAGATGAAGGTCTCTGCGTAGTACTATTTTGCAACATCTCCTACCATTAATTCTAGCTTTGGACTTAAACGTACCGACAAATGTCGTCATAATCGTATACTAAAACGGTATACTAAAATCTTCTAACTGCAGGTTATAATTCTAGTAATTGTTTTCATATTTTCCCCCATGATAATTAAGTCTCCTGTTCAGCGATCCTTTTACTATTTTTTACTGTAGAGAAGTTTTCTAACTGATCGTCCTGTCTGCATCTTCAGAAGATTTAGACAAACTAACGCTGTTTTCTTCTGCCATAATTTAGTTTCAACCTAGAATCTTTCAGCATTAGATTAGATTTAATTATGGGTGATATTGCGCTGCGACCTGGTGATCTATTGTGTCCATCTTGCATGAGCTGTAAGCTGCTGGGATTTGCCCGTTTTCAAAGATTCACGCCCAGTCTAAGAGCTTTAATAAATTGCAATAGCTGTGATGGTTTCAGGGAAACTATTTCTTCTTCGTCTATGAAATCTTTGTCGAGATCCTTGGCTCGGGTTTCCGTAATAGCGGTGCAGTTAGTTGGTAGGTGTTGCTGATTTTCATCCTCCACCTCCCTCCACCCTCTCCCTAGAATCTGCAGTTGCTATTCTGTTTTAGATCTATCCTTCTTATGTATTCCCCAAGACGACAATGTCTCCTAGCTTTCTTTGCTCTGTGCTTGTTGTAGTTTTCATATTTTCGAGTGTCTCTGACGAGTGAGGTTCTCGTAGAGGGATACTCTGAACTTCTCCCACCCATTCTCTCCTAGTCCTTAGCTTCATAAGAATGTTCTTTTTTTTAATGTGGTGGGTGCTTAGTTGCAGTGACTCCGTAAGCTGTATCGCTTGTCTGGCCATCACTGCAACTCTCGCGGTGTAGTTTTCTGTGTGTATGTTGTGTTCAATTAGCTTTGTGACAGCATCATATCGCCTTTTATGATGCCGCACTGTTAATCACTTTGCTCCCAACAGCGAATGGCAAGTCGATCCAGGATTAAACTCTGTCACCGTCCCTCCAGAGAATTGAACCCCGGCGCCTATCGTCCTCTAACAACGATAGTCAGTCGCCTAACCACTGCGGCCGTCGACCCGGTTTTCGAATTTATATTTCTGTTTCTCCTGTTTTTTTTTCATCTATACTTTTCTGAATGGTTCCAACTAGCTCATGCAACTCTTGTGAATCGAAGCTTTCTTCATAACCTCCATTCTAATATAGTTATCTATTACTTTTTCCATCGCCTTCAGTGGAAAGGATGTCAGGTTAATGAGTCTGAAGAATTTGGGGTTCGTCCCATCCTCCTTTCCAATTTTTATTATGAACGTGACTTTTGCCCTTCTACAGCTTTTGGGTATATTTTCCCAACGCCAAACTGCTTCTCATTATATTTACTAAATGTTGTATTACTGTCTTCATTAACTTACCAGTAGATGAAACATTGGAGATTATCGAAATATCTGAAGATCTGGCCTTGAAGGACTTTTGTTGTTAACGCGTAGGTGCTCCTTTTGGAACGTCCTCGCTGCTGTTAGCAAGAAAGTGTATGCTTTGGGGTAATCTGCCCTAAATTTCCCAAAACTTAGACAAGACAGGTTTGCTCCTTCGTATGGAAGAAAGCTTGCAGCTGCATCTGATTATAAAATTGTTTCAATATGGTATAGATCTAGTAAGGACCAACCAAGTACCCAATATAAAAAATGACGTTCATGTACTTCGCCAAATCCTGAAATTTTAGTCCACAAATTGTCGTAATTATCTCCTTTCTTGGGTGTTTTCATCTGGGAACCACAGTTTATTCATCTGTCTAGTTGAAACCATTTTATATCGGTTATAAGCCATGTTTGACTCCCCAATTTTTCTTCAACTGATCTGGAATTGTCGAATCTTTATGGAGATTGAGAGGAAGCCCTTTTTAACGTAATAATTTAAGAATCACTCCCAAAATGAGAATTCTGATATATATATGTGGAAACACATAAACATTATCTGAAATCTTTAATCGTCACCTTCGAAATAAATCATAACAAAACTAGTACTTTGTTTGTGGCTTATTCCCATGAATAAATCACATCGTAACCAAGCTTCATTAACTTCCTTGCACAAATTAGAGCTCACCCGGCGTGAATCACAATCGGTTTATAAAAATTTATTATATAACTAGGTAGTAGCCGTATGTAAATGTAAATAGAATTTTTGCAGTCCAGCGATCGTTTGAAGTAAATAGAAACGTCGAAAAAAAAACGACGACCACAAGCATTTCTTGCGCAACACGTTCGTTTGCCAATTAATGCGAATCTATCAACTTTTTCCTGTAATTGCCGCCTAGGCGAAATTGCTATTTAATTAGAGAACCGATTAATTGAGAAATTATGTGAGAAAATCGGTTACAATACTGTCTACCCGTTTAAGCTTGATGCGCATCTATCTTGACGTAGCTTTGCGAGTGCTAAGAAGATAATAAAGAGCTTTTCATCGTAATAAATTGTAATACCTTAGAAAATAATGAACGAGTAACAAATTTTGTAAATCATATCTACTCATGCAGCATACTCTCAGCATCTTCGATTTAGTTTTGATATCATTAAGGTTTGGTAGAAATTGATGGTGTTTCCGAAGATGTACGATAATAGAAATATGTATCACATAACGGTTACAGTTTCATTAATCAATGTTATGTAATTTGTTACGTTCCAGTTTAGACAGGATATTATAATGCCGTGTCGATACAAAAAACAGCAGGAAGGCAGAGGAAAACAGCATCGTTATTTGATGTTGTTTGATGTGTATCCCACGCCTATATATGTACATATACATATATCTGTACCGAAAGTAAATTGCAGAGAAATATGAATCTAACTATAGTCACTCTAAAGGGGGCTAAAAAGAGACACAAAAAAATTACAATAACAGCCCAATTATTGAACTCAATTTCCAGTTTAATTATTTCATCTACTAATTTCTTGCTATGATATTAATTACAAGGCATTCGGGACTTAACCACCAACTCCTTTCCCCCCTCTCCTTCCACACATACAAGCACAGTTACCATCAAGACATTTTCAAGCATGTCAAGATCTTCAATCCAACAAATCCTGAACGATGATTGGTCATGTTTTAATAAGAGTTCAAATTTTTCCAAAATGGTGCGATTCAGTTGTAGAAAATGTGGGTTCCCCCTATCTTGCTCAGATAATACAGCTCTTACAGGCTTCTGGCGTAAGGTAGATGCATGTCCGGATGCAGACCTGCCGTTTCTGTCACAATAGGGTTGGACGATCTTCTAATTTTTCCAGCGTCTTCAGCGCAAGTTGTGATGCGTGTTTATGGAGTGAAGAAATTCCTAGATCGCAACGAAGGTTCCAATTTAGGACAAACCAAGAGGCATTCACTATAATTCTCAGAATCCTGTTCTGCTAGGATTTCATTCTCTTAGGGTAGGTTTTAGTAACACAAGTCCATGACAATCCTCCGTAAGTGAGGACAAGACGGAGGCAGACACCATAAATTAAGAGTTTAACTTTACAGTTCAACTTTATTAACGTTTTGGCCTAGTGCAAATCTGCTGTCGGGAATCATCCCACGATAAGTCACTGATAAGCACCAAAGCAGGTGAAAATTACCAATCCAAAGATGGTCATAGCATGGTCGCAGGCGCTTGGTAAAACGGATAGGCTAACACTTCATCTCATAGAGTTTCAAATGCCATTTGGAAGATCAGCGTAGCATTGCTTCACTTCTGGACGACGTGAAAATGGCGGTATCGTCTACAAAAATTACGAGAGGTGTACTCCCTGAATACGTCGTGGATAGAAACCACAAAGAGCGTTGGTCCTAGAAGCAATTCTTGGTGATGACATGAAATCATCGATTCTGACAGTCAAACATAGGTCATGAAGATATGATCATAAAAGGTACTGGCGGATTGCCTCCATAACGTGGAATAACTGATAATTGGTGGAGAGCCCTACTCGGAAGCCGAACTACTCATCCAGGATTATATTGTGTTGGAAGAGCTCATCTTGAAGGCAACTGAGATATTTGACAGCAAAGAGATGGGGCGATGATTCTGCGGGAACTAAGAGTCCTGATCTCTTTTTGGAATGGCGACTACTACTGTTGTGGCTTGATTCCATACCTTAAGGAAATAGTGAGAAGTCTGTCATCTCCTCTGCTCTTCTATTGACATCATGTATGGATTAGGCGGTTTGGAGCTAAGCCAGTTATAAAAACCCAGATTTGTTCCTCTTGACGTTTTCTTTTATTGGTAGTAATTTTTATTTTATGTTCAGAACGCTACTGCTGACCTAAAACCTGTGTATCGGGTGGCCAACTAAGAATGTCCCTCGGCGATATCTCAGGAACAGTTATCAGTACAGCTTTGGGAAAAAAATATTATTGATTAAAATGACCTCGAGAAGCATCTGGAAATTATTTAAGAAAGCGTAGGATCACCACTAGAGGGCGTAAGTGATGACAAAAAATATTAATTCTTATTTTAAGCAAAATTTACCAACTTAAGGTCTATCATAAACATGAAAATCGGAATCTACTGAAAGTTTTGCATATTTTGCATCGAACAACTTTTTTGTATTATGTCAAATAAGGGGAGGGTTCTGCTGAACCGAATTTTGCAAACTTAGTACCGTTGGATACAAGTTTGCTACTCCAATCTAATGCTTACAAATTTGAACCAATATAATAAGTGACGTGCATGCTAGAAGGCGCTGTTTAATTATTTTCTGAAATTTTGTTTTTTTCTCGAAAATATTAAATGGAAACATACATTTTTGACACCAAATTAAAAAAAGTAGGCTAAATTACTAACAAATCAGCGAAAACCGGATATCGCTATCTTTTACCAATCCGAAGATATCTTCAGAAACGTGTGGATGGTAAAAATTTTTTCTATAAATTTAAATAATTCTGCTTCCCGTGAACGGAGTTTGGCAAATTTGGTCTTATTAGAAAGGATTTTCATTGTCCTACGTCTAGTGATTGAAGTATATTGAACCATATTTTTCTTAACTCTTAAACTTAAAAATAACAGTGTTAAGAAAAATATGGTGTGCTGTGAAGACAAAAATTAAATGTTTTGACATTTCTCCGCATAGTTTAGTTTGTTTACTGTTTAATGCTACTGAAAATCGTTTTACTTATTACAATGGATTTTTCCGATGATAAAAAAACGCGACATGTTAAAGTGTTATTATGCTAATTACAACAATTCAGTAATAGCGAGTGCAATTTACTTTCAACAATATCCAGAAAGACAACAACCACATAGAACATTCTTTAGTAAATTAGATAGAAATAAAAGTCCCGCCAAGAGTTGTTTTATCAGTTTGAATTTTCTTTTATAATTTCTTCTTTTAAATTAACAATAACCCTTCCAATCCTACCCGGTAAGTTGCTAATATTATCGATGTCGCGCATCATGTTAAAATTTGGAGACTCTTGAGAAAGACCAATTACAAATGGTACAAAATACACGTTTCGCACGCTTTACTTCTCGAGGATACCGAAAGACGTTTAGAATGGTGTCAGTGGCTTAGCAAAAGAGACGGCAATTTTTTAAATAACATTATTTGGACGGATGAAAGTAAATTGACAAATCGTGGATTATTTAATCGAAATAATGAGCATGCCTGGTCGCTTGAAAATCCAAGAGTCAATAGACCAGTTCGAAATTAAGTTAGATTTAGCTTAAATGTTTGGGCGGGAATTTTGGGAGAACAAGTTATTGGCCCATTTATTTATGAGGAAAATCTAAACTCAGAACGATACCTAAATTTTCTTAGAGCTACATTTGCCGAATATTTGAACAATATAAATTTAAGGAGACTTCCAGAATTATGGTTTCAATATGATGGTGCACCAGCGCACAATGCAAGGGCGGTTTGTGCTCATTTAAACGAACAATTTCCAAATCAGTGAATTGGGAATAGTGGAGTAGTACGTTGGCCTGCAAGATTACCGGATCTCTCGCCACTAGATTTTTTTTGTGGGGTACTCTGAAAAATAAAGTTTATGCTGAACCAGCTAATGACATTGCCGAGCTACGCAATAAAATTTTGGTTTCATTTAATGCATTACGAAGAACGGCGGATATTTCGATTATCTACTCTAAAAATTTTGTTTTATTTGTGAACTATTAAATTTGTAGACTGTAATAATTATGAATATGTCTATTAAGTCTGTCAAGTACACAGGTATTTTTTCTAGTTTAATTCGTTCGTGTTAGTCACGTTTGACATCAATGCAATGTGACGAGTATTGTAAAATATAACTTGTTCAGAATTTCAAAGAAACAGACTACAGTATTGACATTGTAATACATATTTTGGGTTTTTTTTTCTTTTTCTTTTTGTATAACAATGTTCTGTTTGGATGACGTCTTTATGGATACTGGAAGTAAATTTCGATCGCTGTTACTGTGTTCTTATTATTATAATAAAGTTGTAACATGTCACGTTGTTATGAGTTGTTTTCTTCATTTGAATAAGTTTAAAACGAATTGCATTTGAGTTAAACAGTAAACAAACTAAACTATGCGGAGATATGTCAAAACGTTTTGTTTTTGTGGTCACAGCACACCATATTTTTCTTAACATTGTTATTTTCAACATTTTCTGCATTTATAGCTATTTAACTTTATTTAATGAAAAATACATGAAAAATATCAGAAAAAAATGATCTATTTAATGGTGTCAAGATCTAATATGGCGGCCATAAGAAAATATGAGGTTGACGGTGGTCAAAGCGAGACGAAACGCTTTAAGCAAAATCTAATAACACCTTCGTAAAGGGCTCAAAAAAGTGCCTGTAGAATGTATTAATCTTGTTTTGATCCGTGCAATAATAACTTCAGAACAGAAGAAAAAAAAAATGTGTTTTTCGGTTTTTCGGAAATATTTCGAAAACTACAAAACACAGAAATTTTTTTAAAACGGCTTATTGTTCAGCAGCAAAAAACGCAACTTTACCCGAATTTAACCGACTTTGTATCTCTTACCGATTTCGAGATCCCAGTGGTGACCCGCGAATTTGAACAGCCTGTATAGGTATAATATATTGTAAATTATGCCAAATTGGTACTATTACAACGTAATAAAGACGTATGACATATAACGTCGTTTGTACGTTATGAAAAAGACGTATTATGCGCGTATTATTTTGGAACCACAACGTGATTTACCAAAAGGTTACTACAAAAGTACGGTTTAAAGACGTTACTCTGCTAGCTGGACAACTACAAATTTCGTTTACAATAACAATTAACAAAAGATAAACCTTTTATTAAACCATTTTCTATGAACTTGTGACTAATATAGGTGCATTTACATCTTCTTTTTACTTTTGGTTAAGAGTAAAAAATAAAAGAGTTGAGAAAATAACTGATGTGGAATGAATATTTACAAGACGGTTATGGTGTTAAGAGAAAAAAATTCTCTAAATTTATTTATGTTACAAAATCATTAGAAACTAATAATTTCTTCTGCGATTTTACATCGATTTTTATCTTACAAATGTCACGTTTCAAAACCCCTTTCGCGTGAGCGTACCCTGCCATTTTGTTATCTTCAACCCGGAGAGATGTGAATCAAGTAGGCGACTTGCGTCGTTCGACAGTACACGAAGTCGTCTTTTATTTTCATCGAGTATTGGCACACGGCAGGCGTCGCCATGGCGACGCCGCCTCGTCGGCCGTCATTTGTCTTTCGTTATTCGCAGCGTATAACGGCATCGCAGTCGACTGAGCAACGCCGTTCAACGGCAGAACGTCGCCGTTTCCGTTTCCCCATCACGCATTCGTCTACGGTTACGGTAAAAGAGAGGAAAAAAGTATAACCCGTAGTAGTAGAACGTGAAGTTTCCTTTTGATACTTTTTACCCAAGCTTATGTACTGTACAGCATATACAGAGCATCCGAAAAATGTTTAATACAAAAAGTACAATATATAGTACCACGCATTAGAGCACCATAGAATACTAAAAAGTTGTTATAATTTACTGTCTGATCGCTTTTTGTTTTTAAGACACAGGATCGTAAAGGCTTTTTAGAAAGCTCTCATTTTAATTTTGCCGTTTATTAGTATCAGTAGGCTCTGAAATTATGACAGGTGTCGATTTAATTTTCCTATGGGTGGATGAAGTTTGTCATGTTGTTTAATTTTGTTTTTTATTAGTTCAAATTTCTTGTAAAAATTGTTGACTACACTTTTGAAGGATACAGGGACATGATCATGGGGTATGGTAAAACACGATCAAATTCTTCTGATGTGCAATGCAACAGATAATCCCTCACCTGTTAGAACACGACTATTTATTTTCTATTCTATATTCTATTGCAAGTGGTTGTAGAATGAAGTGAAAACAGGGCTTTAGTGGCGATGGCGTCTTGAACATACATACTTATTATATACTATAGGACTGATGAAAGCCCTCATCAAAAAGAGAGAGAGAAACCTCTAGAGTAAAAATAAATATTGCAGAGCAATTATGGAATAGCATTATACAGGCTGTCGTTCAATCATTAAAACAGGAATTGGAAAAGTGTCTCCAAGAACAGAAGTGTCTGTCAGAAGTCAGTAGTTGATCAGAAGAAACAGTGGAGTGACGAAGAAACTGTCTAGGAAGAAAATAAAATATTATTTAACGTAAAATGTTTACATTATAAATGTGGCACTGACATTTCTACATCATTTATGGGTATCCCAAAAGCAGAGCGACAAACCTTTAGACGATGTTCCTTGGGTCATTTCATTCATGGGCTATATTAACAGCCAAAAGCATAATGGACTGATCGTAGACTGCTGTTAAAACATAAGAGATGTGACAATTAAAAAAAATTGACAGTATCACTTATTAAATAGAAAATGGATAATTACACATTTCAAGAGCAAGCAGACATGCACATTATTTATGATGAAGCCCTTTGTAATGGAAGAAAAGCGCAACGTTTACATTTCGAACGATATCCATTTCGTCACCAACCGCACCATTCAACCCTCATAACAAATTTTTCATTTGATGCCTCAATACAAAATTATAAGGAATATATCGAAAACGAGAATAGATCGAACAGGGCTTGCTGATCTCGATCTTCATGAAATGACCCAAGGAACATCGTCTAAACGTTTGTTGGTCTGCTTTTGGGACACCCTGTATATTACTAGATTGCTCTCTTACTTTGAATAATAGTGTAAAATATGTTATGCAAAAATTATTATTAATGTTGCATTTGGTTTAAAATCTTATAATAAAAGAAGTAGTAGAAACTCGGGAAGGAAATGTTTCTGATGAGGTTGTAAAAAACACGCCTACGCACGAATACACAATTTTTGATAATCATATTGCGCCGGAATTGCGTCATTTGCGTTCAGGGCGAAAATAATTATGCAAAAAGCAGCTCTTGAATTTCAAAATAAATAAGAATAGAGTACTTCAAGTTGTCTCCCCAGCAGAGGGATTTAAGAAACAATAACCATGTTTTCAGTATTACAAAAATTGGTAGCAATAAAAATTTAATTACATTAAATTCTTCTTATGAAACTTTGAATACATAATTTTATATACATATCTCCATACAGTACATCTATGGAATACATATTTAATGAAAGTCAAATAAAAATCTTTTACACAAAAAATCCTGGAACAGGTCGATTTTACTTGATAGAAACATACGAGTATGTACATTTTCACCTAATCATTAATTTTCTATCTTTAGTTTTTTTTTAATAGTACAGTAGAACCTCGTTTATCCGGGTCAGCCGGGACCGAATCTTTGCCGGATAATCGAAAACACGGATAATCCAAAAACCTCACTTTTAATTCTTTAATAATTTATTTAAACAAATACATATGCACGTATGTCAAAGGAACCAAAGAAACGTGATTGAACATGTAACAAAAAATAAAAGTTTTAATATTGATACATACAGTGTGTCCGTAAAGTATGGAATAAATTCATTTTTTCCGAAACGAACAATTTTAACGAAATTTCCCGAAACAGATCGATTTTTGATTTTAATTTGCTTTAATTTAGCGTTATAATTAAATATACAGAGTGAACCATATGTGAGAAATGACGTCATCGACAATTTTTTTAAATGGAACACCCTATATATTGTCCGAGTTTTAGAATATACGGACAACCCTGAATTGATTGAATAATTGATAAGTATATTTACTGCATCTGCTGCTTCTCTATGACTTGTTTGGATGACGAAATTATTGTCATCGTCATCACTACTTTTGTCAGAACTTTCTTCAGAGGTCTGCCTTAGATAATTTTCATCCATAATCTGATGATCGATTTGTGAGGCTATAGATGCTATATGTTCGATTGATAACTCACCTTCATTTAAGCGATTATCATCTTCAGTACCTTCTTCATCTGCTGTATCTTTTAAGGTCATTATTTTATAAAATGCTTTTTTAATGTTAGTCTCTTTCACTTCACTCCAATAAAACCGAAGCTCCAAGCTATAGCATAAATTGCTTCTTTCACATTTATAAGTTTCCAAAATCCCATAAGGTCACTTTCTCCCAACAATTGAAGCATAAGGTCTTTCTTTGGTTAGGCAATAGATGTCACATTTGGAGGAAAATATGTCGCGAATATGTTCCTATCTGCCGACTTTCCAGTAACAGTACAGCCTTGATTAGATTATTTTCTTGCAGAAAAGTTTCAACTTGTGGTATAAATTTCTCGAAAAACCACTTTTTAAAAATCGCTCGATCCATCCAAGTACCCTTTTGATTATAATAAACTGGCAGTGTTTTTACATTTTTAAAAGCCCTCGGATTTTTTGATTCTCCTCCTTCTTGATGCATTAGCACAGCATAGTACTATTAAACCGTCTTTGCTTACCTTAAAACCTAATTAAAAAATTATAAAAAAAACAGTACAAAAATATGTAAAGCTAACCTGGTGCACTAGTTTCTGAGAGTGCAGCAAGTGTTCTTTTCGACATTACTTTCCAATAAAGCCCAGTTTCGTCTGCGTTATACACTTGTTCGGGTTTTAGGTCGCGCCCCGTTATAAGATTTTCTAAATTATAGCAGAATTCCACCATAGCTACATCATCGGCACTTAGTTTCTCCCGTTTTTTAAATTGTGTAGCCAACCGGAGGATGCAGAGAAGTTTCCTTTAATTTTTAGCTGTTCGTGAAACTTTTGGGCTTGCCTAGCACACATAAATCCTGATATTGGAACCTCTTCCGACCTTTTCTCTGTAAGAACCACTTGGTCATAGCATCATCAAGTTCTCGAAAACTAGATCCTTTTAGAGACTTTCTCTCAGAAATAGGTTTTGGACTGTCAACTTTAGCTACAAAGGTATGTAATTCGGTTTTCTTCTTCGCAATGGGGCGAACCGTTTGTTTTGCAATGTTATATGTTTTAGCCAATACTGCAACGGTTTTGTTTTTTTCAAATTGTTTTAAAATTTCCATTTTTTGTTCTATAGTTAAAACATTGCGTTTACGCTCTTCGCTAGCTTCGGTACGCTGCATTTTGTGCGTTTGTTTATGATCAACTAATGAGCCGGTCGATAGCTGACCATGAGCTTACCAACAGCTACGGATAATCCGCGCCCCGGATAAAGCGCGCACAGATAATCGGTGTTCTACTGTAACTACCATTTTTCCCTTGATTTTGAAAGATTTTTTCATTCTTGAACCTATGGTATAAAAATATTGCAATTCTACATCAGAAAATTCTCGAGAAAATTAAAATTGAATGTTAGACATTGTAAATCTTACTAGTAATAAAACAAACTGGTTTATCTAGCAACAATTATTTAAGTAATGCATTAGTTCACATGTAATTAACACACAAAGGATTGAAATTTTAATTCCAATTGGATGCAGGGATAAGACAAGAAGTCAGCAAGAAGTGTGTGAGATATTTAATGCAAAATACACAGATCGCCCTATCAGACCATCTGATCTTAGTAAGATTTAGTATAACTTTAAAGAAATTATTGATGTTAGACATATTCCAAAACTTGAGCACTAAAGGTTAATGATGATCAAAAAATCAGTATTTCGTTTAAGTATTCAAGAGAATCCTCGTTATACGTCTAGACTAGTTGCATTAGAAATTGCGATAAGTCAGACAACAACAGAGAGACTATGATGAGTTTATGCTAAGCAAACTGACGTTCGCCCCAAGATATCCTGTTTTCCGATGAGGTCCCGTTTTGTTTCAATGGATAGGTTAATTAATAATTGCTCATAATGGAGTTGAGTAAATCCTCATTAGATGATTGAGGCACACTTTCAATACCCGCAGAACGCAGATATACACGCAGATATGCGAACCTCATCTCTTCTATGAAGGAACTTTAACAGGAGAAAGATATTTATAGTTTTGATAAAATGACCTAATCCCACGTTTGCAGCAATTTTTCCAAATAACTATGATCCTGATGTTCAAGATAATACCATCTGATTTCAGTAAGATGGCTCACCCCTGTATTATATGTGCCCGGTCAAAAATTTTTTGGACAATTATTTTCTTATGGGGTGGATCGGCAGCTAAGGATTTATAGAATGGCCAGCAAGATTCTCAGATCTTACACGCCTTGATTTCTATTTCTGGTGTTATTTAAAGTCTAATGTGCACCAACATGTGGACATTTTCAATTTTTATTTCTTGCAGAAAGGTGTTGCAGGCTTCTTTATCTTCCTGCTTGGAATATTTCCTGTTTCTTATTTCTTTTATTATAATCTTGAATAATGCAGAAAATGTAAATTGGAATCGTCATCTTTAATGTAGCGAATTTTGTTGACAGATGAGAGATTAAGGAAAAATACGTTTTCTTGCAAAATTTTAACATCTCTATCGGTGTAGCACTATGAATTGTAGCCTTCAAAATGTCATCCTGTATAAACTGCTTAGAATTCAGGTTAAGTCTAGATGATTGAAAATTCTTCTCGCAAGCAGCATTTCTATCGCGTAACTTTAAAAGTTGTTCCTTCAAGTAGCTAAGAAGTGCTTAATTACTGCTAGAGCTGGGATCTGCTGGGAAGGAAACGCAACTACATGTAGAGAGATGCTAGTGAACTAGCGAAGAACGTAATGCACAAAAAAAGTGAGCAGTTTCGCGGGATTGCAGGAACCGATGCTGAGACGTTTCGCTTGAATTGATTCGCATCGTCGACTTATGACTTGCCGATATCACCAGTCCTGTTAGATACAGAAGCAATTAAACGAACGTTAAATTAGAGCAGGAAATTAGAAGTTGGATTCTCACGTTTTGTTACAGATAGGATTGTATGCATGTACTTGCATACCTCGATATCTCACACAAATGAAATCAACATATTTCATATAATATTTAACAAAAAAATTATGCCTTAAATGTTCTTAAATTAGTGATAATTTTCACTTTTAAACTTTATCATATCATTATATAATAAATCATTTACAAAAGGAATAATTCTTATATTAAGCAACCGGAAATAATTTGCGCGATTAATCTCACACAATAAACACATGTTCGCGTTAGTTTAACATCGAAATTAGCATACACCATTGAGGCCATCGTGTTATTATAACATTGTAACCTTTAGTATTTCTCGAACCTATTATTTAAAATCTCCGAGTTAACTGTGCAGACATTACATTAAAAGAAATTATATCATACGAGCATTCACCAAACAAATTATTGTGTAAAAAACATTTATCATTTCGTACTTGTTACAGATGTTAATTGCGCCAAAATAAATTGAATCTGGAATAGAAATTATTTAAAATTGAACCACCTGCGTGTATTAGTTTTGTTTAATATTGTTAGGCATCAGTACCTAAGGTCACAACAACGAATTAGTGGTATCTAGATCATGTTTAATCTATTGTATTGTTTTATTACCGAGTAGTACGGTTACTTTTTAACAATATTCCTTGTCTAAGACAGCTGTATAATTTATTACACACCGCTAATATTTTAAATATTCAAACAACGATGGTAATTACGGATCCCGCTTACCTAATAACGCTTTGAATTCACATCAGAAAGCTGCGACTGCCTTTGGTTACTGATTCGAAATTTATACAACCGCGAGTTACTGGCTTATTAAACTTCGATTATCCAGCTTCTTGTTATTGTTAATATGTAGGCCAGATTAAATTACTTAGTTTTGATTCATATTTCCGTCTGTTTACAATTTTATTTAACGGTTATGCAGCAAATAGTATTATCTCTTAATTCTTTATTTCTCTTTACGTCAGTTTCTCAGGTTTCAGATTGGTGATATTATTTCCTGGTATATTAACGGTTTATATAGTTATGGAAACGTCATTTAAATAAGTTTGTATTATTCTACAGACAGGTCTTGACCTGTTGAAGTCTGGAACCAGTCACCACCCCTAAGTAGCCGTATTTTCTCTATAGCCAAGTATGTAGAGCTCAATATGTGAACATAACAAATTCAACGTTTTATGAAAGAAGTCTTCAGGTTCAACATTGTTCTAAGAAGCAAAGCCAATTTCTAAGTTCCAATCTTCAAAGAGAAATAATAGCTATTTATGTAACAAGCAGGTAAATAAAGTACTACTTTCTTGGCTGAGTGCAGACGAGGCCAATGTTAAACATATGCCTATTCAGTCTGCAATTACCGGTCATCAGCCTTACTATCATTTTGACAATCTTCCTGTCTTTACTCAGTAGGTCTTCAGTAAACTTAGACCACTGTTCCCTTAGGAACTCGTTAGCCTGCCTTTGTCCTGGTGATCTTTCCCACCACTCCTTGGACTTGTTTTGTGACCATTCGTAGATGGACCTCTTAATTTGTGATTTGGTAATGCCGAAGGAAGGGGCCGCTCCTATGAAAGGCCTTGACGAACCTCGTTTGGCCAGCTCATCCGCCGCCTCGTTTCCCTTCACTCTCGTATGGCTGGGGACCCAGGCCAAAGATATTTTCCTTAGGGTGTCCACCTCATTTAGGGCTCTTAGGCAGTCCCAAACCAGCTTTGAGTCAGCACTTGCGGAACTAATCGCTTTAAGTGCTGCTTGACTGTCAGGGACTGAAAGGGCCTTGCATGGCTTCTTTCTATAAATGCCAGCTCCTACGCCGTGGTCCGTTTTAGAGCCGTCGGTATACCAGCTTGAGTCCGCTCTTACTGGGGGGGCCATATTCCCAGTCCGTCTTACCTGGTATTATAACCTGGCGCAAATGGTGTACATCAAGTTTAATAATATAGTAAAGTTTTGAGCTGATATTGACATTTATTTGACACTGACATAAGAGTCCATTTTTCAGTTTTTAAGTATTAGTACTTTAAAGTGCCACTTTATGGACGGTAAAGTAACTCATAAAATAGGCAACTATGATGCAGTCGAATATAAAAGTTTTTCTTAATACACAGTGATCACGCAAAATTTAAAGATCTCTCTATTTTTGAAGATGATTTAGCATTTTATATTACTGTCCGTATAGTACTGTCATGGGGGTGAGCACCTCCATGACAGAACGGACATTAATGGCGGAGCAGCCATTAATACGATCCAGATGAGCGGCATAAAGCTCAGAAATATGAAGAAAACGAGAAAAGAAGAAGAGGAAATAGAATAAGGCGCAGCAAACTACAAACACAAAAAAAAATAAATAGGAGAGAAAGAGCAACAAACGAAAAAAAAATAATGAAGAAAAAATACAAATAAAGTAATGAACGATTGAAAAAATCAGATGGTAAGTCGAGGTTAGAAGAACTAAAACAGAAAACCAACGGGTAAGGAAAAGGGACAAATAGGATAAAATGCAAGTAATTGCAAAAAGTAAAAGGAAGTACTAGATACGATAAGACGCTAAAACAGCACTGAAGAAAAAAAATTAAATCCGTGAGGCTACTGTGAAGAAAAAGAATAAGGAAATAAAGACCAAATAGAGGAGACAAGAGAAAAGGAATAGCAATAGAAAAGAGTACAGACTAGAAACGGAGGAAAAACGCTAAATTGAATAAAAGCAGGTCAAGCAAGATCTTGTACAAGGAAAAGAAGACGTGCCTAGAAAAGAAAAAAATATAAGAAGCGTAAGAAGAACCTATACTGAAATCCAAAAATCTGGAATGGAAAAGAAGAAGCAGATGAAGCAATTTTGGGCAATAATATAAGAGGTATTAAGACGTCAGAATCTCAGACTGTTGATAAACTGAGGAAATGTTTACGACCTTTGCTCCGCTTAGAAAATCAGCAATAGTCATTTCATTATCCATAAATTGACGTCGACGTTGACAATGAATTAGACATTTTGAAACAGAAATCAGCTGAATCTAAAACCTTACTTGCAAATACTGCTGTGGACAAACCTTGTCTAAGCTTAAGAACCCGCATTCATCATTGTATTAACCGAATCAACTATTTGGATGTTAGTGTACTGAGCGCTGAACAAGTACAGCTGCGTTCAGTAGTTCTCGTAGATTTTCTAGAAGCGCTAGATACGCTTGATTCTGCCGACAATATTGTCAGTTTTGACAAGTTAGTAATTTCATCCGAAAAATTAGACAAAAGTAACTGTGCTGTTAATTCAACAGCAAGTTATGTAGAGCTATCCCCTTACTTGTCAACTATTTTATTTTTTCCAGACACTCTCTTTTTTTTTTAATCCCACCAACGTGTTTAATTAACCGTAACAACCGGTATAGCAATTTTTACATAAATGGATGTAAAATTTGATTTAAGTTGGCTATGGACCGTTGCATCTTAGTCTGGACACTCAGTATATAGGAATTCCGGGTATTAATTTTTCTAGAGCCTAGATGACCCATAAATATAGAAATAGCACTGAATTGTCATTATTTATTGTGTGCATATTCTAACTACCTGTCGTCTTGTTGTTTTGCGGCCTTTGAGGTTAGTTTCTCCGGTTTGTTAGTGCTGTAAGAAACACTTTTGATGTTGAAATAGTCGTTGAAGGTTAACCACACCGTTAGAAAGACGCCATATTGAAATTGTACAAACTTTTGGTGAAATCACCGCGAAATTTTTTCGGCAAGTTTTATTTTTCGTACTTTCTTCAATTTTTCAGTTCTGGCATTAGTTCGAGCTTCAATTCTATGTTTTCTATTTATTGGAAATACCGGATCGA
Organism: Holotrichia oblita; assembly: GCA_023690525.1. NCBI lineage: Eukaryota > Metazoa > Arthropoda > Insecta > Coleoptera > Scarabaeidae > Holotrichia > Holotrichia oblita. The sequence continues at coordinate 32,170,657 of CM043016.1, forward strand.
ACGCCCCTTAAGGTTCCTGATATTATTTATCATTATTATAGTCCATCTAGGAGTTTTGACGCGATAGATAGCTTCAATCTTGTTATCCGACCACCTTTTGTTTTGCTAGCACAGAAAGATATTTTTAAATATGTCTTGAATATCATGTTTTATTGTTAATTTATTAACTTTAAATAAATTGCTATCTTCCCCCTCTTTCCTTTGAAACGAACGTACAGCTAGAATTCTTTCTACTTCTTGCAAAAACTTTAAGTCCTTATTTACCAATATATTTACCAATTTATATTTTCATACAGGTGGTGGCTATCTCAAAATTCTTTTATAGTCTTACCAACCTCCATCACGACAACGGGTCGGTTCCCCTACATGAAGGCAAAGTCACAAAAGGTGAGTTCCATAGTCTTCTATGTTGCACATTATGTGATTATTAAAAATTATGTCCTTTCCAAACTTACTTTTCGTCTAATTCTGTAGAACGATCCTTAGAAGGCGTCACAATACAGTACAGAAAGTAAACTCGACGTTTCACCACTAATGTAAGTGGCTTCTTCAGGAGCAAAATCGGTAGGAGAGGCCAGAAGGTTACGGTAACTGACGTCAGAAGAAAGAATGTCCATCTTGCGGAAGCTAACAGAGGCTGTGAATGACAGATTGTAATATTTATCAGTCTATTCACCTAATTATTTTGGTCGTCAGTTTTTATTTCCTATTAAAGCTAGCAAAATGCATTGTGCATTACGAATCATTCAACTTAGGACTCCTAGTTGGATGGTTGTACACGACATGACAAAAGCATTTGATACCAAACAATTATTCACGACTTCAACATATTTATTTGTCGAACGACTTGATTATTAGAGGAACCGAATAAATACATTCAGAACTATTACCATTGTATTACTTGTGTTTCCTATCTGCTAATATGTATTTAACAAGTCATTACTATAATATAATACACGTCGTAAAACACAATAAATCGTTATCGTAATACCTTTATTCACACTTACAATTGACATAAGATATTTAATTCTTCAACGGGACATTGTCGGACGTACAAGCATGTAATTAGCTCCATTATATGTAAGCAACAGCATTAATAAACATACATCGTACACGATTACATTTGTACACAACCCATACACAGTACGAATGCATTATTGCCTCAACTTCGAATCAATTCCCCATTGACAACGGCTACTGTCGGCTCCGATGGTGGTAGGACTGATTGATTCATATACAACTCTTATATATGCTAGTTGTTTAGGCTATCAAACCGAACATATTGGCGTTTTATGGTAATTTTGGATTATCAAGTATTTTAATGGTATAAAATCAGCGTAGAAAACCATCTTTATAAATTAAATTTATTCCTGTTTTATCGCTTAAGACTTATTCATCATTTGCTAATTAGATATGACAGGACAGCTAATATTGTGAAGTCAATAATCTATTAAGGACATGCATTTATAATGTTAAGCTTGCAATTATCCTATTGTAAAATACATAACGTTAGTATTTATTGTTATAATTACTGGATATTAAGTAGGATTGAATGAAGTAATTGACTACAACTATAGCAAAAACAGTGTTTATGCGTATTCCATGACAAATGATTATTATAATTTTCTACTTACATTATTATTAAATTATTATAATAGTTACACCTTTATAATATATATATAACTGGCTATACATTCCTTGCGGAATTGGAGCCGCTTCTTTGAGCTCTTCTGACTGGTTTTGTGCGGTGGTTTGTCACTCCTCTCCACTTTCCTTTATTTGTATTTACAGGTTGTCGTTCTTCTTTGCTTCATCTGCTATTTGCTTCCATACCTTTCTGTCCTTTATCTTCTCTCGCCATTCAGTGATTCCCATAGCCCTTATATCATTAGACACTTGGTTCTCCCATCTTATTTTAGGTCTTCCTTTTGCGCCACTTCCTTGAGGTTTCCATTTCGATATTTTTCTTGTAATTGATTCTTCGTCCTTTCTGTTTATGTGTCCATACCAACGTATTCTTTTCGATTTGATTTCTTTTACTATATCTTCTCCGTTTAGTATTTCTCTTATCTCTTGATTAGTTAGTCGTCGATACTGATCTTCGTCTATCTTCTTTGGTCCATAGATTCTTCTAATTATCTTCCTTTCAAAAACTCTTACGTCTTCTGCATCCTTATTTGTAATGCGCATAGTTTCTGCAGCATACAAGACCGTCGATCTTATTGCTGCTTTGTATACTTTCAGTTTTGTTTTCCTACTTATCTTTTTACTTCTCATAATATCCTTATATCTGTAATATGCGTTATGTCCCGCTTTTATTTTTTGCGCTATTTCTATACTTCTATCGTTTTTATTACTTATAATTGTTCCAAGATACTTGAAGGTTTGGACTTGTTCAAATTTGTATTCTCCTATTTGTATTTTCTTCTCATGTTATGTCTGTTTCCTACTCACTTTCATATATTTCGTTTTCTTTTGATTTATTTCTAGGCCTCTTTTTCGTGCTTTCTCGTCTACCCTCATTACTATTTTTTCTAAGCTTTTCCTGTCTCTTGCTAAGACAGCAATGTCATCTGCATAAGCAATCGCTTGTATTGATTTTTGTATTATGGATCCTGTTATTTCACAACTTGGTATGGTTCCTTCTAATGCTATGTTAAATAGTGCTGCCGATAGTCCATCTCCCTGTCTTACTCCTTTTGCTTGTTTTATTGCATTTGTCATCCCTTCTTCTGTGATTACCGCTGCTTTCGATTCGTCTAATGTCATTTTGATTAGCCTTTTAATCTTTTCTGGTATTCCTAGTGTCGTTACTTCCTTCAAGATGGTTTTCCTTTTCAAATTATCAAGCGCTTGTTTGAAATCGATAAATATCAAATGTACGTCTATTTCCCTTTCGTAGCATTTTTCTACAACTTGGTTTAATATATGGATTGCATCAATTGTTGATTTTCCCTGCATGAATCCGTTTTGGTACTCTCCTATCTCTCTTTTTAGGTAGATATTCAGCCTTCTTAATATAATTGATGTTAGTACTTTGTACACTATGTTTAGTAGTGTTATTCTTCTGTAATTATCACCCTTTGTTAAATCGCCATTTTTTGGTATTGGTATTATAATTCCTAGTCTCCATTCTTCTGGCATTGTTACCTGTTCCCATATTTTTAATAGTAACTCGCATATTCTCTCTCTTAACCTTTCTCCTCCATTCCTTAGCATTTCATTATTGATGTTAATTGTTTGTTTATAATATTAAACTAAATTAAATAAATAATCAAGTATTATATAGTTTTAAATTCGTGGAAATGCCGACGATGATACAGCCCCACATGGAAGAAAAATTTTCGATGGGGTTCGGATTGGGTGAGCGAACAGACATTGTAATAATTTGATTTCTTTTTGATGAAACCAACCCATTGTATATCTGGAATTATGGATAAGTGCATCGTCCTACTGAAATTTATGGTACATATTTCGTTGGCAATTGTTCACCAAATCATATCAAAACAATTTTGTACAGAGTATCAACCATTTTGTTTGGCCAAATCAATCGCAGGTGTAGACAAGTTGGTTCGAGATTATTCAAAACAATCAGTAATAAGGTAGTCAGCCAGCATCTTTTCCTCTTCGTCAGTGAATATTTGACGAAAGCCATGTTTTCTTTCAAAAGACAACTGTGGCCAATCTTCTTCGTCAGTAGCTCGATATTTTGCAACTGAACGTTGAAGAGACTTGCTTACATTGAAAGTATTCCCCGCCTTTCTTACCGTCATTTCCCCAGCAACAACTTTTTGCACTGCTATTTTCATATTATTTTCATAGTTTTGATGCATTTTTTTACTTATTTCCATTTTTTCTCAGATCTCTTCTATTAACCTTCGACATCTGCAAAGAATAAACCTCTTACTACAGATTTACTAAGTAAATCTGTACATTGTTAATACTGGGACTGTCCCATTATATACCATCAAAACAAGTCCCAGTATGCACCACTAGTATATTACCAACTTATTTTATTTTTAAACCAGAAATATTTATTAAAACACTTTGTTAATATATACATACCTTAAATAATGTCTACATAGCGGCTTAAAATTATTAAGCAAACTTACGAGGGAGCGTTTTTATATTCGCGGAATGGGGGATAAGGGGTGGAAATAATGAAACCAAATTATTTTTCTTTTTCAATATATTCACCTGCAAGACGGATACATTTTTCACATCTTTCAATTAATTTATTTATACCCTCATAACAAAATGATTTCTCTTTATCTGCAAAATACGCCGAAACTGCCTCCTTGACTTCATCATCGGCAATAAATTTTTTACCCGGCAGCTCTTTTTTCATTTTCCAAAACAGGTAATAATCACTCGGGGCCAGGTCTGGGCTGTAGTGTGGGTGATTCACAATTTCGAAGCCCACCTTATGCAGGGTAGCTAACGCAACGCGGCTCTTGTGGACGGGCGCGTTGTCGTGCAAAAGCAGCACACCTTTCGTCAATTTTCCCCGTCTCTTCTCTTTAATGGCTTCTTTTAGTCGCTCTAATATTGAAGCGTAATATTCTCCGATTATAGAAACACCTTTATCTTTATAATCAATCAACAATATTTCTTTCGAGTCCTAAAATACCGTTGCCATGAGTTTCCCAGCTGATTGTGACACTTTAAATTTCTTGGGAGGTGCTGTGCCCTTTTTATGCCACTGCATGGAGTCTTGTTTGGACTCAGGTTCGTAATGATGAACCCAAGTTTCGTCTCCAGTAACAATTCGACTCAATACACCATCCTTGTCTTCATTACAGAGGTCCAAAAATGCACGCGAACACTCTACGCGCTGTTGTTTTTGCGGCGGCGTGAGCATTCTCGGCACCCATCTTGCGCTGACCTTAGACATGCCGAGATGATCGTGTAGGATTTTAAAAATTGTTGTATCGGATACTCCAACCATTTCTGCGAGTTGTTCTTCGAGTACAATTTTTTCAACTTTTTGGATGGTCACCTCAATGCTCCTGCCCGGCCTCGGGTCGTCTTCAAGGGACTCCCTTCCTTGTTTAAATAAAATATGCCACTTGTACATCATGGTTTTTCCTGGAAAAGAGTCGCCGTAAACCAATGACATCTCATTCATTATGGTCGCGACTGATTTTCCTTGCCTGGTAAGGAACTTTATAACGGCACGATATTCGATTTTTTCCATATTTCACTTTTCACTCCTGATTATGTTACTTGGTTGACGATACCTCAAAGACTAACTGTCTAATAACAATGAAACTTCGTATTTATACTAATTATGAACCTCCCTACAACCCGCTCATTCCGCGAATATAAAAACGCTCCCTCGTACTTCCATGTTATACACAAATTCACCCAAATATTATCAACATTCAGTTGTAACTTTACTCTTTGCCGATGGTCGCCATTACTTTTACCCGAGATACGCTGTCGGTAATAAAGAGAATGTTGGTTTAGAAAGTCGATAATAGGTTACTCTTTACTACTGATGTTGATTAGCGTAGCTATTTTTCAATAGATGAAGCATAGAGTCCATGTCCCACTATGCACCATGTCCCAGTATGTACCACATTCCCCTACCCAAAATTTCACTGTGATAAATGATGATGCAGAGCCTCCGTATACAGCGTCGAACTCATCTTTAATTTGCGTTGGCGTACTGCCTTTCAAAAATAAATATTTAATGACATCTGCATACCCGATTTTGTCCAACAACTTGATGTCCAAAAAGGGCTGAAAATTCGGTGAATTTTAATAATTAAACTTGCAATATTATACCAGAGTTATAGTACATATATGGTTTTGGGTAGATTTTAGCAATTAGAGCGTCACTTGATTTGAAATTTAATTTAAGCTTCCCGGAGTGATATGCATCTATCTAAGCTTGCCATCTACATACGATAGACAAACAGAGGTTTTTCGAAGATAAACGATTACGTAATCGAAATTCAGTACGAAATATTTCCGTATCGAATGAAATTAACAGCACCATACATCCATCTAGATACATACATACGAATATAACATGCATACAAGGATATGGATGTTTGTTCAACGTCAATTTGACGCGTTACATGTTTCATTATAGTAATCACATGTTTACGGACGACGTGTACAACGTTGTGTTTATCCAACTATGGACGGCAGCTATACTGCAGTAATATACGATATGTTGAAACAAATTAAACATTACGTTTGTACTTTATACTATTTACTGAGACGCTTATCTCGTACTATACATCGAGTTTTCACCATAACTATATATTCGATACAACGTTTTTGCTAAAACTATCCGAAGAGATTAAAAGAACTAACTACGAATTATCCAGTTGTCTTTTTTTTGTTTACCGACATCAATTATTAAATCAAAACTTACAACGTGATGATGGAATGAGTACCTTTTTTCTGAATATAAAAATTCATAATCGTAACTCATTCAATTAATTCTGATATAATATTACCACCAATTTAGGCTTATACTAAATTACGAATTAATATACACTTCAATTTAATCCGCTGAACAAATGAACGATATACGTGAGGCAAAAAAGGAGGCAAGCGATTCACCGACAACGTTTTCGACGCTTCACTCGCGGTTCTTTTATGCAAATCAGGCGATGAATATTTAAAACGCGAAATTAAAGGTCAATTAAAGAATATACAAACGTCGGTCGTCCGAGTGTTGCATGCACAGCGCCTTTGATCTCGGACTACGTAACGGATACACTATCTCGCCAGCAAAACAACAAGGTAACAGAAAAACATGTCTGTAGAATCTTACTGGAGCTGTTAGTAATGCAGATTATGACATGCAATAACTGTTTTATTCAAATATGTATATTCACCTTCACATTAAAAGGACACAACGTTTGAGAAAAAAATTAACTATACTAACGAAGATTATGAAAATCTTGAATTAATCAAACTGATTTGTAAGAGAAATAACTCTAATCTCAGGGATAGAAACGCCCTAAAAGACTGGATGCCAACCATATGGTGTATATTACATTATAGGACCAATTTCATTATATGATAATTTATTCATCCATTCACATTGAATTTTATTTTCAACGCACCATCTATTCACAAACAGTCGAAGCACATGACTTCTCTTGCTTCGCAGATCTTTGTGACCTCTCTATAGCTCTTCCAACAACTTTATTTATCGTTGCTTTGTGTCTTAGCAGCCTCTCTCAAACTTTTCAACGTTAATTTTGTTTCCACATGTTATTGCTATCAAACAAACAAGACCCAAAAATAATTGTTACAGGAGTCGAAAAAGACATTGTTGATGAAAGTAATGAGAAGATATTGGAAGCGATTATAACTCAAAATGAATTAATCAATATTGATGGCAGTATTCCAACCAAAATTAAAGTTGAACGAAAATACTTAGACAAGAAAAAGAAAAATTATGGAAATATTATATTATGTATTCATCCCGAACTATACACAAATATTACAGAGACAACGAAATTATACGTAGGGTGGAAAAAATGTAGTATACAGAGTGTAACAATAGTGAGATATTCTTCCATGTCTCCATTCTTATGCAAAATACAGGAAATATTTAAATACAAAAGTTTTACGAAATTTATAACGTAAAATTACGCTGCGATATACAGGCTGTTTAGTTTGCCCGTAACCATCAGTATTTTTACATTTTTAAATAGAACATCCTATATATGATCACATTTTTGAATTGCCCGAGGAATTTTATGGCAACTTTATACAGGATCATATTCAAGTATTTTCATTAGTTTACAAGATATTGACATTTGTTTGAAAATTTTGACATTTTGCTCTCTTCAGAAAAATGCCATTATTTCGGTAAGGAAAAAAGGTAACATTATGAAACTTAATATAATGTTAGAAGTATATCCTATGATGACAATAAACAGATGTAGACTTAAGTACGTTATACAGAGTGTTCTAGAAATCAGTGTCTTTTTGAAACAATTGAAATTCGAAAATCCTCATTTTTTCAAATGGAAACAATATATTTTTATGGGTTAGTTTAAACGAAAATTTAATTATCTCTTAGTTTGAATAAAGCATGTATCTAGTTAAAATTAATGGTTTTAGAGATATTTCAAATTATTTCTCATTTCTGTGTGTTGTTATGGTGTGCTTGTAAAAAAATGTGTATTTTACATTTTCATTTTTGTTTTATTTTATTTTGTATTGTATATATGTACTTTACTATGACGCGGTCAAAACCCGCAAGTCCTCATAACAATAATATTAGTTATTGCCACAAAGTTTAAAATATTGTAGTGACATAAAAACTTTAAGAGAAATCTGTTACAATATGTTAAACAAAAAATGTGAGTGGTCTATGTCATTTCGATGTTGTAGCAGAGTAAAACAAAATAAATAGTAGTTAATTAAGTAAAATGCAAGAAATGTTATAGTTGTAATAAGGAATATCTTTGCTAATAAAATACTTACTCACTTACTTACTACCTCCCAGTAAACACCATTACATTGGCCCATAAATGGCCAACCACCCGCTTGCCGATCAATGTTTCATCGGCCGTAATCAGGTTTGTGCTACTGGCCCAGTGCATTTATGTCACCTCGGCCGATAGCCGGCCCAGTATAAGTTGCCATCAATATGCCGATATAAAATACAACGGCCCAATGACGGCTAGATGTTGGTTCTTTACATCTGTCAATTAATTTTCTGTACTGGGCCAATGTATTATAAAGTGTATTTTGCCGTCAAAAGCCCGTTAATTAACCATCACTTAATAAAAATCAAACAAAAATGAAAATAAACTCATTTATTGATGCAATTTTATTAGTTTATAGATAATAAAATAGCAATACCTATTTATAAACTATATTGTTTTTATTTCTGCGAACATTTCGGCCTCCGTCTCTGTCTCCTGCATTCCGCAACCACACTTTAATACAGTTCTCCACTTCGGCTTGTGTTGCATTTCTACTGTAAGGATTCTTCCTGACTGTGACTGAAAGAATGAAATAATAAGAACTTTATTTACTAAAATAAAACATTTTATCAAAAGTAATATACAGAGTACAAATACACTGAGGGTGTATGAAGCGATGAGATTCAACTAAACCACGATATTGTGGTATGTATTGTACTACGGTGTGTATATGATACGAAATTGGAATGGGTCGTGTGTTGGGTTCGCGGATACGCCTACAATTTGTATTATTATTATTATTTTTAACAATTCAATAACAATAAAAATATCCAATAAAAAAAAATCTGTTTATTTTATTTTTGAAAAGTGAAATCAAAAAAAATTAAGAAAACCAGATACGATCTAAAATGTAATTTGTTAAAGACTAAATTAGATTACACAACTACTTATACTAAAAAAAAAAAAGGAGGAAAAATGCTTCACGATTAATATTATGGTCTGTGACTACCCGATGTCGCTGATAATTTAATAACTAGCTATGCTATACGTAGGCAACCCATTAATCAAGTAGAACGGAATCAGAACTCGCCCCCTTTACAAATGTTTACACAAATAATTAATAGATCAATCAGTAGATAATCAAAAAGAAATGAAATAAATACAAACTACAGGAAGAACTCAATACACCAGGATGATTTTTATTTCTGACTAACCTTTTCGGTCCGGGATGTACTACGGTTGGACTTGACAGCTTTTGATGGGAATTCTCGAGGAGAGGGTGTTTGGAAACCGAAGGAAGATCAATTCATCATTTGTAAAGTCAGTTCGGGAAATATTTTTCTGGTTAGTTTTAAATCTCAAATTCACTTTTTTTCTTTTTAAATATTTCATATATCTCTTTAGATAACGATTTTAGGTTAGAATTTTGAAGTTTAACCTTAAAAAAACTATTGGATCAAAAGTAAGGTTAGGAATTTTGGCGGAGCTCAAAAATTGTGCGTCTGTATGATTTCAAAGTTAAAAACGTATCTATTGTTTGTTTCTATGGAAATTAATAAGAAAATCTGCAAATTCAAGGCTGTGATTGGTGGAAATGTGGTGTGATTAAAGATAACAAATGAACATCGTTTTTCCTTTTAAAACCCTGGAAAATATTTCGAAAATCTCTTTTTGGATAAGAAAATGAAGTGGAAAAACGAATTCTCCGGGTAAAAATAGGTCTATATTCGGAATTTCGTAAATTAAAGATGTTTCCTTTTTTAAATAAATGTACCTGTCAGCTCCAATGTTAAATAAAAAAATTCTCTTTTAAATGGAAATTTGCTGGTGAAAACATGGTGTAAAACGTGTTATTGAATACCTAAGATCATTCTCAAACCTAGCCTGTTACCTGCGAAATGTTATTCAGCGAGTTCTAGAATCTGGTTTTATCGGTGAGTGTTTTTAAAATGTTAACGGGTTTTTCTTTAATTTTTCCCACTCTTTCACAATATTATTTACAGTGTAACTATACAATCATAATTCTTACTACTAAGGTTTGAGTTTCTGATATACCGGATTTTATGGGCATTGTAATTGGAAATTCCCTCGGAAAGGATGCAAATTTGACATGACATCAACGTATAAGACTGGATTAGAACATTTTGTCAAGTAAGTGTATTCTTTCTGTATTTTGACCCAGTGTTTGTGTCGTGTGAGTGGTTGTACGATGAGCTGAATGGTGTCAGACGTCTTAGAACTCCGAGTGCAATGCGAAACTGATCGTCCTTATCGTTTCAGCTCGGAAATCCTAAGCTGGACCTTCACCTAAACCGACCATCGCATGTGTCGTGGCTAAGGTGTACAGTACTGTACCAGGACAGTATATATATATACAATTAAACCACGATAAAATTGCCTAGTATTTTCCAACATTAATGTTAAGCAGTTAAATGTGGTACTGTTGTATAAATAATTATTCCTCTATATATATTGTGAGGTTATGTTAATGCATAACGTGTTGATTTCAAATGGGAGCTGTACTCAGCATGTTTACTGCGTTTTCATTTTTCTTAACCTCTAAAGAAAATAATTTAAACTTTATAATTACCTATCATTGCAATCGTTGTCCGTATCGACACCGGCACCTTCCATTTTGCACAACAGACGAATGCGATTGCGGATGCGGACGATGCACAAAATTATAACAAGTCGCAATTAAACGATCACTACACCACACGCGCCAACGCTGTCTATTTACCTTTTACGAATTAAGTTTACGCGCTAAATTCAAATAAGCATTTTTCATAAATTGAAAAACATTAAATGCCGGTATGTTGACAATACGCCTCCACTGGCCCAGCATATCGTTTATGCAGTGGCAATCAAGTAATGGCCCTTTAATTAACCGATATGGAGTGGCCATTGCCATCATTTAGCCAACAGTGCCAGCATCGGCCCGCATTATGGCCGTTATATGTGTGTTTACTGGGCTGATTCATTACTAGTTCGATATGTTTGTTCTATAGAAGTTTTGTGTCTGGTGTTATTCCTAGATATTTGACTTCTGATATATATAATCATATGTATATCTTTTTCTCTCTGTCTCTAATATCTTAATAAGCTGTCGATTTTTGGCATTTTCGATTTACCAGTCACCTCCTACCCGCCTTCTGATTTCCGAGAATTCCCAGGATTCCTCGTAACAAAAGTGAAATCAGTGGCGCTACAAACCATCGTAACAAAATTATATTTTCTGATTGCAGCAAGTCCACTCTTAGATATTTTTAAGTAAAAAATGTTGTTACACTCTCAAGAGTATCCATTATATTTAACTTTAAAAATAGGGTTCTCTGAACATTTATACAGCTTTTAAGACATTATTTGGTAGACTGAAACTGAAACTACAAGTCCAAATTTCATTTCAAAAGGAAATGGAGTCGTCTTATACTTACGCTGTCGCCGAAGTATAATCAGCTAATGAGATTTAAAGTATGGGTAGTTAGTTATTTTTTGCTTTGTTAAGTGTCTTATGTTTTTATTGTCAAAAATTGAGTCTAGTGAGGAAAAAAATTGTATCAGCTCTGTTACACTTTCTTAGAATCTCAATATTTAAAAAATTTCTGTTGGCACTGGCCAATAAGTAAGTGTTGCAGTGCAATATAAGTGTTATGTAAGCATAAACTGTCCATTTATTTTCCTTTTTAACTACCAAAACTAATGTTTTGTTGAGATTTTTCTCCATTGAATGAATCCGATTGCATAAATTCTATTATTTTATAGGAGAGCGAGATGGGTGAATGCTGCTGCGGTTTTATTTTTACTGTTTCTATTACCAGCTCCTAACAACCACTATATCTAATATACGGGAAATCGTTTCCAGAGATTAGATAATGTACGTCTTTGCTTTCTGCCTGTTTTTACTGTCGAACTGGCCATAAAATATTGTTTTACGGTTTTACTGGAAAGACATAAAATATAACTCTGTAACAGCGCTTGGTAATAGTACCTCTACGCGCTTTACCACTTGACAAGAGAGCTGGAAGAGGACATAACCTGGTAGCAAGCACGCACATATTCAAACAGAAACATGTTAGTCCGTCTTATCCAATTTCTGTAAAGCAGTTAAACAGTATCTCTGTAATTTTGTTTCCTTTTTTTGCGGGAAACTATTAGCGCTAATAGAAAATTAATCCACGAGAATAAATGAATAAAAAAATATATCAATTAGATGAGGTAAAAAAACATATTCGAAAGCATAAAATTAGTTATATTTTAATGGAATTATAGTCGATAACTTGTATTTTAATGCGGTGTCGTTGCAATAACATGGAAATATGCATAATTTCAGCATGACATGTACATATGTATTTAGAAGCAAGAAGGAAATTGAATTCAATGCAGAACAAAAAGCCGGAAACGTTCTATATAGGTTATGTAACCTGAAAAAATATTGGATTTATGATTGATTGATTGACCATGAAATTACTTGTAGTACCTGATCATAACAGTGACATACATATGTTATTTACAACTAAATTAAATATGAATGTACAAATACTTGATTAGTATAAGGTTAAATTATATTGAAGACTTCCACGGTCCGAGTCTCTGTTATGAGAGCTCCCGAAACAGATCGCAAAAACTTTGAATAATTACTTTTAAGAATTTGAACCAGCACCACAAGGGGATACAAAACGCAGAAGACTAACTCTCTCTCTCTCTCTCTCTCTAATTATGAAGTTATTACCACCACCGCATATTTATCTCAGAAACAACAAGAAGAAAAAGGAAAGAAAACTTTATTCAATGAAAAAATGAACGACTAACCAGGAATTCCTAGAATATTAATTACAGGTAATAAATTTCAATACAGATCTAATCTGGCCAATACTGTTTAAAACGCACTAGCTGCAATAACTCAGTATAGATGTTTTGCATCATTTATCACTATTTAATTTGTGTGAAAATAGTTTCTAACTACAAAACAACTGACAATATTTTCATTACTATCGCCGAAAGTTAACTGTCATTTTAGAAGGACGTTTGACAGAGATATACATGCAGAAACTTAAAAAATAGGACAGCCGTAGTTGTGTAAATGAGATTTATGTTGGTGGTACCTAAAGAGGAGAGCAGTTTGTAATAATTACCAGAATGGCCTACAAAAGTATTCGCGTTTAATACAATTTCACAACAAATAGATAGTAATGCAAAGATCTTTCGGGTTCTGTAGAAACAAGCCTACATCAATAAAAGAACTACTGCAAAATGGATGTTATGGATTATGCAGTTATGCATCAAAATAAAGCTATCTCTAAGAAAACGAGACAACAGTTTCTTGCCGAATATATTCCAGGCACTTGTCAGCGTTTAATGCAGCATTATCTGCGCATGCTTTCGTGGAAATTCCTGCCCACACCATCACAGAACTACCATGAGAAAAGACCCATTCAGAAATTCTTTTTCTCGACCATCAGACAAAAGTAGGACCTATCCATAAAAGAGAACTTCATTTCATTACTGAAGAATTTAATTTGGACATAATTGTGCAAATTGAACACATTCTTTTCGATATTTTGGTAATTCAGGGTGACCGGTTTTTTTTTGCCAGTGTATTTTGAAAATTTTATTTCTGAAATTGATAATTTTAGTAATTATAAGTAACATCCAGACCTGCTTTTTACATTAATAGTAATACAGTGAAATCTCTGTTAACGGACATCTCCGATGAACGGACGCTTCCCTTGGACGGACAATTTTTTTGGTCCCTTGAACTTCCTATAATATTTATTAACAATTTAAACTGTATTGGCCGAACACTCTCTTGAACGGACGCAGACAGTACTTTATGGAACAAAACTCTGCCATACGAACAGGGTGACATCATTGCCGGTATTTGATTCGTAGCAATTACAATCTTATCAGTATATTCACGAGCAAAATTGTTGTGCGCGGTTGATCTTAAGAATGTCAAATAAACGACGAAATATCTTAACAGTTAATCAAAAAGTGAACGTCATTAACGTTTTTAATTAAGAAAAACTTCGTGTTCGTGATTTGGCAAAACGATTTGATATTGGAAAAACTCATTATTATTTAAAAAAAGAACGATTTAATATTATAGTGGAGTTCAAATGTCAATGTTAACCAGAAACGAACATTATTGAAGACAGAAGGTTTCAATACGGATAAATTATGTTATGAGTGGTTTTTGAAAGCTCGAAATAAAGGAATTCCTATATTCAGGACACTGCTAAAATCAAAAGCGAAAGAAATTGCAGAAAAAATAGGCTACAGTAGATTCCAGGCTTGCATTGATTGGCTGGCATTCGTCATAATATTAGTTTTAAGGCAATATCAGGCAAAGCTGCATCAATTTATGTGATGTTGAAAGTTTTAGACTTCTTAAAGTAATTAACTTCTGGGTTATAAATTTGTAAATATGTATAAGGGATGTATTCACATATTTTGTACATATACGAAGATACATATTTAGTTTTATTTATTATTACCATTCTTATTTATGTATCAGTAGCCGCAAGATGTATCTACATGTATCTACTAATAATGAAGTAAATCTTATTTTCCATGACTAAATGCCATTTTAGTTTTTTTAAACTAAAAGCTTCAATTTTAGATGTCGTTTTATCTTGAGCGGACAACTCTCTTGAACGGACAAAATTGTTGGTCCCGAAGGTGTCCGGCCAAGGGAGATTTCACTGTATCTGAACAGACCCCACTAAACACCAAACAAGTTTTAACAAAACACCGACGCGTTTCAACAGCAATGCTATCATTATCAAGGCGATAATAAACCTAGTGGTGTTTTAGTTAAAACTTGTTTGGTGTTTAGTGGGTTAAAGTGTTTAGTGTTCTACTTCTGCACCAAGAAATCCAGTGAAGAACTAGGTATTTAGACTTAACGCACGACTTAATTTTCGAACAATTATGAAAATTTATTTTCTGTGATGATTGTTTTTATTTGAAAGCTGACAAAGGGAACAAGGTTATTATTTTAGATAAAGAGGACTACTATGCTCGGGTTAATGACCTGTTATAGTAAGAATAGTGGTTCTTATAAGTCAATTTCAAAAAATCCTTTATCGAAAATGATTAGAGACGTCAACAATGTGTTTAAAGCTTGTAACCTTGTTACTGCCGATGTTAGACGTAAGCTACATGTTCCCAATCCTGTTATCCCTAAATTATATTGTTTACCTCAAATTCACAAACCTGGCAAGTCGGTAAGGCCAATTGTTTCGGCAATTGACGCACCGACTTATAAGGTTTCCAAATGGCTGACCAATGAATTTAATAATTTGCCAATACAGCAACCTAGTTTTGAATTAAAAAAATTGTTAGAATTTATTAAAGAAATTCAAAATATTCAGTTGCTGGAGGGTGAAATACTGATTTCATTTGATGTTAGTTCTCTCTTTCCTAGTGTACCGATTCCAGACACCTTGACATACCTCGAGGACTTGTTGCTTCCAAATAGTTTGAGTCAACAATGTGTCCAGGAATATATTCGTTTAACTGACATCTGTATGAAACAGAACATTTTTCAATTCAACGGGCGTTTTTATGAACAGCTGGAAGGAACAGCGATGGGTAACTCCTTGTCGCCCTTTTTGGCTAACCTTTTCATGAGCCGTTTTGAAAAGGACTTAGAATCTGAGAGCGAATACTTTCCTCGGGTATGGTTGAGGTCTGTGGATGCTATTTTCGCTATATTTGATACTAAAAAATGTAATAGTGACGATTTTCTCAATAGATTAAATAATTGGTTCGAAACCGTAAAGTTCACTTGTGAAAGAGAAGAAAACGGTCAGCTACCCTTTCTAGATACTTTAGTAATTAGAAATAACAATGGATTAGAGGTTGACTTGTATAGAAAGGAAACCAGTACACTTCGCTACATTCCTTCAGATTCCCATCATTGTGTTCAACACAAAATTGCAAGCCTGAATTTTTTGGTCCACAGACTTCTCACTTTTCCCTTGAACAAGCCGAGGTATGAGAAAGAGCTTAAAATTATAAAAGATGCGGCCAAGTGTAATGGTTTCCAGCCTCAGCATATCTATAAGTTAATTAGGAAGTTTAATTATAAGAAAACTGTGAAAGAATCTACGACTTTTCGAGAGGATGTTAAAGCTTCACCCGTTGTGACCCTCCCTTACGCTCCCTTTATCACTAAAGGTTTGAGTAAAATCTTCAAAGAGCTAGATCTCAGAATAGTTTACAGTTCTGGGACTAGTTTACGAAGTCACATCGGTAACCCAAAAGATAAAAGACAACCACTAGAAAAGTCAGGTATTTACGAAATCAATTGTAAAGATTGTAATCGAAAATATATTGGGCAAACCAGGAGAGCAGTCTCAACTAGATTCAAAGAGCATATGGCTAATCTTAGATTTAATAGAATTGAGAAATCGAGCGTTGCCCAACACATTTTTGAAACAGATCACAACATCGATCATACGAATGTTAAATTAAGTAGACAAATAAACAATTGTAAGTTTCTAAATGTTTTCGAAAGTTTAGAAATATATAAAAATAAGTCGTGTGTAATGAACTGTGACAACGGACCTATCCCGCATTCGTCATTGTTTTGGTTAATCGGAAATTAATGAAGCGCATCGGATTGACCGTGCATAACATTTAGGTTACCTGTTATTTGTAGATTTTATTTTAATTTAGTTTTATTATCGTGTTTAGTGGGTTGAAGTGTTTAGTATTCTAAATGCCTAATCAAATTACCCAGTTTTGTTTCTAAATTTTCTTTTTCGTCATTGTGCATTTACAAGACATTAAACAAAAAACTTCTGCTAGTTTAGAAACAAAAAGATCTGAACTATGTCCGACGGATCACCTGGGGGCTCCTTAAGTTGCCAGCTTCGGTTTTCTATAGATCCTTTTATATCTTACACTCACGTATAATAGCATACTTACCTTTTTTTAAACTAATTCCTTCTTTGTCTCTAGCGAAAGGAGATTTGTCCAGGATATCAAAAATAAAACAAAAAATTTAGGTCTTTTTTGTATTTATATTTTACACATTTAGAAATAGTTTCCTTCTTTCAATAATTATAATTTTTTCTAAATTAAAAGATAATCTTTAACACTACTTTACATAATAAGGTACAGAATCTTCATGACGCATGCTCATACATATCATTCACAACTACGTTTCAAAAACAAAAGGAGTAAAATACATAACAATTGAACAAAAAAAAACATGAGTTAAACACAAAAATAAATTCATTTTCCAGGTCTACTATTGTTAATGGTTAAATTCGACAAACAAAATAATCAAACCAAAAACAAAAAAAAATAAAAAAATAACAACGAAAACTCATCGTACCCTTATTTTTCTAGGATTTTTTTTTTTATACAACTGACCTCTCCACAACCCAATCATTCTCCTACAGTTAGAATATTTATAATGTATATTACAATATTAAACAAAATGTACTAACATATCATACAGAGTGTGAAAGGGGGATATATAACAATAAATAAAAAACGTAATTGTTAATTTTTTTTTAATTAAATGCGTAGAAGGGAGGAAAGGGCACTATGTTAGTACGTATACAGAATTTACAGTTATAATTGTTCTTTACTTTTGGTGATGAGTGTATGTATACATTCTACAGTTGATTTTTCTACAGGAAAAAAATATAAAATATTAAGCTTATTGCACCAAAAACTGGGGAAAACAGTGTGACGGGGCAATCAGACTAATAGTAATAAAAAAGGGGAAAGTATATAACAAACAATACTAAATTTTTAGCAACAAGAAAAATATTCATTTCGATTCTGTACAATTATTAATCGACACTTACAACTTCTAAAATATACAAATAACAATAAAATATATATAATATCTGTTTTTGAATTTTTTTTCTTGTTGCCAAGTTAATTTTTTTTTACATTTTATATTTATACAATGTTAGATGATTTAATTTGATGTTTCTTCTAATAAAATCTCATTTAATATTACAGATAAAAATTTGAGATCTACGAATGTACAAAAAAAAAAGAAATAAAAATTAAATGATGATTTTTTATTCAATGGTGTGAGTTTCTTCTAAACATAACGAAATAGGAATGTTGAAAAAATCTTCTATTGGTATCCTCTTCTTCTCTGCTTCCTCTTCTACACTTCCAGACGCAGGCAAGCGGTTTCATTTATACTATTTTATTTTATTACAATAATATATTATACAATTTTTTTTTTCACTGGTCGTAAATATATTTCTGTTTTCATATATATATTTTTATCAATTTCAATATTATCATTATTATTTTTTTTTAATTTAAAGTCCTCGTCACTTTTTTAAAATTCTTTTATTATTTATATATAAAAACTAATTAGTAACTAATCACTTTTTTCAATATTAAACGGCTGGCCAAACCCTGAAACAAAAATAAAAATAAGGTTAGATTTAAATTTTATTATCGTGTTGAAGAGAACGTAATTCAAAACCTAACTGCGATATTCCTTTACCCAATTATAATGTGCATCGTCATATAACGTTTAATTAGTAGCAAAGTTCGAGGTAATGAAACATGAAACATGCAACCGTGTATCTCGCATTCCACGTTTCCCTAGAATTTCATCCTAACACACAGGAACACGGTGAATTCTATATTATATACGGATATAAAGTTTACGGCCATCCGGGTACTAACTAACTAACCATACGTCACTTTACCACTAGTAGGTACCACCGCGAGTAAGAAAAAGGGGACATAAACTGGAAAGATATGCATATTCCGTTGACCAACGCTGACCAATATAAAAGTTCTGACCAACCAACCAAGTTCGAGAGTATATTAAGCGCCGCGCATGTAAGGTATTACGGTAGTACTATTAAGGGACATAATCTAATATGAGTTTCACTCATGCTTCTTTTTATGGTCATTGACGAGCGACGCCGACGGAGTAAAATTTATGACTTTTTTAAAATGCTTTTTATATATAGACCGGTGTGTGTACCTCTGGTATATTTGAATAAATGCATATGGATTCGAAATGGAATAAAACATGGCTTCCTTTCGGTATGCGTGACTATTATTTATGCGTATCATGGAGAAATGTGTATGACGTAACGAGAAATTAACGCCAATAGAAATGCAGTTACTCATGATTAGAAATGGCAAGTCACATTCATAGTCTTGATTTTCGGATTGGTGCATTATCGTAAAGCAACAGGACAGCTTAGAATAGAATCTCTTAGGCAATATATTAGACCTGCGTAATACTGTTACCGTACTACGCTTAGGTGGATAATCAATTATTACTATTCCTTGGCAGTCCCAAAAAATCGTTGCCATTATTCTGGCTACACAAGGAGAGACTTTAAACTTCTCGAGAGGACCATAACCCTTAATAATGTAATGTAATGTGTAATGAAATGCAATACACATGAGTTAAGTTCTCCTGCAAGTATAATTGAGGCCTTCTCAAACTACTTCAATAGCGTCTATATACATTCAAACCCC
This sequence comes from Holotrichia oblita, assembly GCA_023690525.1. Taxonomy (NCBI): domain Eukaryota; kingdom Metazoa; phylum Arthropoda; class Insecta; order Coleoptera; family Scarabaeidae; genus Holotrichia; species Holotrichia oblita. The sequence goes on from CM043016.1 coordinate 32,190,555, forward strand.
AACAAACGTGACTTTTCCGACCACTGTAAAGATTTATTTCTGAATGTTACTGTTCATGATATCAGCGAAGAAGAAATACTCCAAGCACTCCGGAAATGTAAAGAGAGCTTTTTGTCCGGTGCTGATGCTGTCCTAAGCTTCGTAATACGTGACTGTGCTGCAGCCTTAGTGACCCCTCTACATTATATATACAACTTGATTGTTAAACATAGCCACTTCCCAGAGATTTGGAAAACTTCTCGTATTTCTCCGATTTTTAAGAGTGGTGATCCGTCTGACATTAAGAACTATAGACCCATCTCTATACTATGCAATTTTTCCAAAGTATTTGAGAGCGTGCTGTACAAAAACATCTACAGTTCTATTAAAAGTATTATATCGCCGCACCAACACGGATTCATGGCAAAACGTTCGACAATCACTAATCTTTGCTGCTTTACTCAGTATGTGTCTGAGGTTGTGGACAGCCAAGGCCAAGTTGATGTGATATATACTGATTTCCAGAAGGCTTTCGACCAGATTGATCACTACGTTTTGTTAAACAAATTATTGAAAGTTGGATTCTCTCCATCGCTCACCAAATTATTAGAATCATACTTGGTTGATAGAAAACAATATGTTGAATATCGGAATACCAAATCGAGACCTTCCACTCCTTTGTCTGGTGTCCCTCAGGGATCTAACTTGGGACCACTTTTATTTTTAATCTTCATTAATGACATTGTAGATATTCTTAACTGCCATGTATTACTGTTTGCGGATGATATGAAGATATTTTACAAGGTGAAGTCAGCAGAGGATTGTCAACTTTTGCAGCAGGATTTAGACAGTGTTAACAGATGGTGTCGGAGAAACTCCTTGGAACTTAACATTAACAAATGCAAAGTCATGTCTTTTACGAGGAAACATACCCTTATAGAATTTGACTATAGAATACACGACATTAAACTCGATCGTTCTGAGATTGTAAAGGATTTGGGTATATATTTTGATACGAAGCTATATTAATAATGAGATGATTGCTAGTGCATATCGTACTTATGGATTCATATACCGAAACTGCAGAGCCTTTACAAATATTAACTGCCTTATTTTATTCGTTCGTAAGATCGAAACTTGAATACGGATCTCTTTTGTGGTATCCTATATACCTAGTGCATTCGAGGAATATTGAGAATGTTTTAAGGCGTTTCCTGAAATATTTGGTCTTTATAATTGATAAAACCTATCCTCCTCGAGGTTATGATCACATGTTACTGCTTAACCGATTTAACCTTGACTCATTGGCTACTAGACGGAATGTATTAAGTATTAAATTTCTTTATAACTTACTGCATAATAATGTAGATTCTCAATGGCTGTTGAGTAAAATAAACTTTAATATACCGCGATTGTCATCCCGCCACCAATGTACTTTCTATCTTAATTTTAGTCGAACAAATGTTATAAATAAGTCACCTTTATATATAATTTGTAATAATTTCAATATTGTATGTCATCTTTGTGATATCAATTATAATTCTATTTGTGAGATTGTAAATATAGTAAAAAATAGTAGCTTGAATATTAGTTACTGAATGGTAAATTTTATAGATGTACAACCACACATGCATTTTTTTACGTATTTCTATATCTCATATTTCTTTCTTGTATTCGCATTGTTTTGTAATTTTTTGTTGTACGTTCCCTGTACTTGGGCTTGTCCTGTTGGGAAATAAATCAGATTATTATTATTATTATTATTATTAATAGTAGTCTGAGGATGCCTCACAGTGGGTCATTTCTCTGATCTAGCTGGACAAAAATAGAAACATTGACTTTCTCAGACTATTACAATTCTAATCAATTTTTATAGTAAACATACCAAAGTTCATGAAACCATCAAAAATGTTGTTGCGAAATAATTGATTTAGTACTTTTTAATTGAGTATGAAGTTGCATCAAAGTCAGGCTAGCAAATAAACCGCTTTCTGTGGCAAGTTTTTACTGCGATATTACAAATGTGTTTAAGTTTTAATTTAATTTCTGGATGATGGCATATTTAGACACAAGTATATACCTCTCTTAACATCGATATTTTGTGTTTCAATTTTATTAGAAATTCTTCTGTAAGAGTATGAATTTGAATAGATTTAAATAGATCTACAATTCGATATCTGTCGATTTTTGTAATATTTTTTCTTTTATTTGAAAGAATATATCTCTCTTTAATTCCTCCCTTTAATTTTAATAATCAAGTTCGGCTGCCACAGGTTGCCTAATAAGAAATAAATCGCACGTTAATATGACCGTCTGGCTAGTATGTTTTCTATACAGCAGCATCGGTGAATATGATAACGCTTAGTATGACACTTGCATGTTAGATAATACCTATTCATCTTAGACAACATAGGATATACCCTTATAGTTGTAATTACTTCTTTACAGTTGTTTCACTAAGTATAAAAAGAAAGAATAATAAGAAATCAAGTACTTACTAACTGAATTTCATTTTTACAAAAGTTTATGTGGAAATGTTTTGTAGAAATTTGCTGTAGTGGTAAGTATTTGTTTTTTGCATTACTCCGCAAAAAATAGTTTCAATTAAATATTTTATTTACTTATATATATATATAATCAGTGACCTTAATTACCCTACGGGTGTAAAGGTAAATTCTTATATACTACCTTATTTCTTATAAATAAAAGATGACCATTCTTTTTTGTTTCTTGCCATTCTTCGTGCTTCATTCCAGGATATCCCTCTTTTTCTTAAGCTTTCTTCTACTGTACAATCCCATGTTTTTCTCGGCCTCCCTCTTTTGCGTTTGTTTCTTGATCTTGCCAGCCATACTCTTTTCGTCAATCTTTCTTCTTCCATCCGCGACATATGCCCAAACCATTTGAGTTTGTGCCTCTCTATGCTTTCTAGGATCGGCTCTACTCCTAATTCTTCTCTGATCTTCTCGTTGTATATTCTGTCCCTCCGAGTGACCCCTTTAACCGCTCTTAAATACCTCATCTCCAACGCTTGTATTTTACTCTTAGATTGGTTATTTAGAACCCAACTTTCTCAGCCGTATGTCAATATAGGTTTGAATATTGTGTTAAACACAGTCATTTTTGTTTTCTTGGAAATTTCCTTCTTTTTTATAAAGGTGTTGTTCATTGCATAATATAATTTTATTCCACTTTCCAGTCTGTTGTTAATTTCTGCTTCCTCTTTACCTTCGTGATGTATAGTTATTCCGAGGTATTTGAATGTCTCTACTTGTTCTATAACCTTTCCATCTATATAAGTTTTTATTTTCTCATTGTGTTTCCCTATTGACATGACTTTAGTCTTTTCTGCATTTATCCTCATATTTCTCTTTTTTAGAGCTGTTTCCCATATATTCAAGTTTACTTGCAGATCCTTTTCATTCCTCGCGTACACTACTAAGTCGTCGGCAAAGGCACTTTCTGCAATTTCCACTATCCTCATGTTTTTATACCCTATTTGTAGTTTTTTTGTTTGTTTGTTGATCTCTTTCAAAATGTCATCAAGCACTACATTGAAAAGAGTCGGGCTAAGTACTCCCCCTTGACGCAATCCTTCTTTTGTTAGAAATTCTTCGGACTGCATACCACCCACTCTTACATAATTTCTGGTTTTATTATATATACTAGCAATTGTGTTTTTTAATTTGCTATTTATTCCTGTTTCTCCCAGACATTTCCATATTAGGTCCCGTGGTATACAGTCAAAAGCCTTCTCTATGTCTATAAAAGCTACATATATATTATCGTCACCTGTGTTTTTCTCTATTAGTTGCCTTAGTATAAATATGTTGTCCTGTACTCCTCGGCCCTTCCTGAAACCACACTGTGCTTCATCAAGTTGAACTTCAGTTATTACTTTCAATCTTTTCTCCAGAATTCTCTCGTATATTTTTAGCATAGTACTCAGTAGGGTAATTCCTCGATAACTTTTGCATTCTTTGTTGTCTCCTTTTTTATACAAGGGTACCAATATTCCTACCTCCCAGTCCTCGGGTATTTTTGCTCCTTCCATATCTTATTATATAGTACCTTGATAACCTCCATTCCAGTTTGTCCCAAATTTTTCAACATTTCGCTTGTAATTCCGTCATGTCCAGCTGCTTTCCCTCTTTTCAAGATCTTTATTATTTCTAATATTTCTTGGGTCGTAATTTCATCGTCCTCTGCGATCTGGTTGTTTCCTGTGTAGATCTCATCTTCCTCCTCTATAGTTACTGGGTTTGTTATTTCCGTGTTAAGTAAATCTACAAAATATTCTTTCCATCGCGTCATTAGGTTTTCTTCCTCTGTCAGTACTCTTCCTTCCTTTGATTTTATATTAATACTCCTATTTTGGTTACTTTTTCTTATGTTTTTTAAAACACCATAAAATAGCTTTTGATTTCCTTTACTATCTCTTTCCATCGCTTCTCCAAAATCTTGCCATGATTTTTGTTTTGCTGCGTTCACTAACTCTTTGACTTTTATTCTTTGCTCTTTATATTTGCTATAAGCTTCGCTAGTTTTTATTTACTTATACAACTGATAAACATTTGGTAGTTACAAAAAATATTGTACAAATCACCACATTATCCGTACAACATATGGACAGATTGAACTACAAACTTTACAATTACAACTGTAAACGTTTCTGAAACCTCCTTTATCCCTTTGTTTTCCCATTGTTCGTGTTTATTCTAGATGGTATTTTTTGTATTAATCTTAACTTTCAATACATCCGTTCAGTGTACAATAATAATATCTTGTAATAAGGAATTTGATATTATAAATACTTTAACTAATCTTTTTCGTAGTAACAACGAATGAATTCAGCATTTAAGTAAACGAATTAAAAAAATCTGTTCGTTAAAAAAGTTGTTGAATGTGCTTAGACGTAGGATAGATAAAATAAATGAAGTCTGTTCCATTTTAGTTAAGTTTTTGTGTTTTGCTGAATGCCATGTAATGAATATGAAAATACTCGACCGGTTTATCGGGAGCACGATATGTCAAAATGACTTTCTGTAAATCAGGATTTTCCCAGTAGTGCAGTTTTTGTATTTCTAATGTTTTCGGATAATCCTACATTTTCGTAAAAGTTAAATTTTCTCTAAATTGACAATAAATAGGTAGCAAGGTAAATTGCAAACTTAACTTATCACCACTATAGAATCTAAATATGGCACAGATTATAGCTTATTTCAATAAAAGTAACATAACTTCGATATGTTCTACTTTTTGAATCACCCTGTATAATTGCAAATAATTCTAAAATGTGCTGCATATCACTCTTATATGTGACTAAAATCTCAAAGTGATATTTTTAGCGTTTATATATCATAGACTGAGGGAATATTGGTCACACCCTGTATAATACGAAATATGTATAGTCAGTTTACGCGCAACAATATGCATCTTTAAGTAGTAATACGTATTTAATGTACAATATTATGTGCATTTATTTTTGTCCGGCTAGATTCTTGATCTGGCGCACTGTGTGTCTTAACAGACATACTCGAATCAGAAGCAACAAAGAAGCTAATCTAATCTGTGAGAACAAAACCGTTCTGTGCTATAAGGATGAACACCTACAAAAAAAAAACTGAAGGATAGAGAAGAGAGGCTCAGAGCATCCCTCTGGGAGAATCTCCCTGATCTGAAAACTTTACAGATATTCCCTTACTAACCAGAAATAGACTACGGATCCTCGCAGGTTTTCTTACAGGGCATTGCCACCTTGGCGAACACATGTCAAGGACAGGTCTAAAACAGAATAGCGACTGCAGGTTCTGAGGGGTGGAGAATGAAAATCCGGAAGACCTGAGATCTTACTGCATCGCCATCACGGAAACCAGACCTAATTAACTCGGCAAAGACGTAATGGACGAAGAATGAATATCTTTTCTGAGACCATCACAGCTATTGCAGTTTATCAAAGCTCCTAGACTAGATGGGGAGCTTTGAGAGCTGGCATAGTCCAGAAGCTTACAGCTCATGCAGGGGGACACAATAGATCAATAGGTCACACCGCAATGTCACCCTTAGTTAAATCTAAAAAAAAATAATCCTTAATATGCCACTACACTGATTTTTGTTTCGATTCAGGCTCAAAATGATGGACTCTGGTCTAATTTGCGGTGACAATTCCATTGATAATTAAACCGGGTTCGTCTCTACAAAGTGCCAAAAATTCATCCCGCGTCTCCATCCGCATCGCGGAGCCCATCTGGCTCTAACTTTTGTTATTCCCAAGGAGCTAATTGCATTTACCTGAAGTTATCCACAACTTTCTAGCCACATATTTCTACGAGAAACAAAAAGAATCTGTGGCTGATTGAAATACACAGAGATCCATTAACAAAACTATTGCCCTTGTAGATTCATTTGGTAGCTGACCAGAGCGGAGAGAAAAACAAGAACAATCTGTGGACGAGGGTTTTTTAGCCATAACTCGACAGGTGAAGAATGTGCGAAAATTTTTATGGCTGAGTAGGAAACATAGTTTCATTGCCAAACTTACTGCGCCAGTAGATTCCTTTGGTATAGCTGACCAGACGGGAGAAAAAAACAATCTGTGGATGGGGGTTTTTTAGTAAAAAAATTCTATATGAAACATGACAGATATTAGTCTATATCATTATCTACTTGTGAGGCACATCATATATAGAAATGTGTGGCTAGAAGGTTGTGGTTCAGCTAAATGCTAATTGCCGCTTCTTTAATCTTGCATTTACCAGTACCAAACACTTGATTTTTACCGGAGGTGATCACGTCAACAAGGGATTATATACCTTTTTTTTGATTTTGAAAATTTTTTTATTTCTTTATCTGAAAGTAAAACTCCTTGAAAACATTTTTCCAAATTTTCATAGAGATTCGAGCAATAGATCAGTTGCAGCATTTCGAAGCGTGCCTCGTAACGGCCGCAAGGCTGAGTAGAGGACGCCAAGCAGTCTCTGTGCCAGCTGGGGATTTCTGAAAGAGAAAAATCAGATCCCCAGATTTGTTCACTCCCCACCAACCCCTGCCCGATGAAGCTTTGAAGATTATAAAACCGATATACGAAGACCTATCTAAAGATGAATAGCTCGAAAGATGCATCGGTGGATTCACCCAGAATAACAACGAGAGCTACAACCAACTGACCCCGAAACATCTTCTACCTGTTGGAATTGCAGTTTATCAGCCTGCATTTTCAACAAGAGGCAAACATCAATATTGAAGATTTTCGAGGCACTGAGGGTGCCCTGTGGCAGCAACTCCCATGAGTACGTCGCGCAGCAGGACGAACGGCCAGCAGACAACACCAAATAGATATTTTGAAGGCTGCATCCAGGGTGGTGCAATCAAGATGGGATGGACGATTATAATTAAACGGTGAGGAATTTCGAAAAACCTCCTTGGTATTTTATTGAAGGCTACATGTACTACGTTTTAAAAATATTTTCGTTATACAGGATGATCGAAGCGGTCGGTGACGAACTAAACTTATGTTTTTTTAAATGGAACACTCGGTATTAAAATACTAAAATCGATTCTACTAATTACTACAAACAATTTTGTATAACATTAGTTGGGTTTAAAACCCACAGTTACCGAGATAAAAGCGATTAAAATTGGAAATGAATACTAAAAAACTAAGTGCATCACTAAATGTGATAACTTATGGAGTAAAATAATGGCCTATACTCAACTTGAAATTATTCGTCATTATACAGGGTGGCGTTTTGTAAGTACACTTCGGAGTTTTTTCAAATGGAACATCCTGTATATGATTTTCGTATAAGCAAAACATAAAAATATCCAAAATTGTTAAGGGTTACTACAATAGATGTTCAAATAAAGCTCTGTGTAAACGAAGACATATTTAGGGCCGATCGGTAAATAATAATTTTATTTTTTCTGAAGTACGTCCCGGAATATTGTCCAGACTGCACTTTTTAAAAAGAAATTTCCGTAAATGCAATTTTCTGAGACTTCCAACGAATAGTTCATCCAGTTAGAATACCTTAATAAAGATGCTGTAAAACTTAACAAGTGAATAGTAACTGTCATTCCTGTCAAAACGTTAACATTTGTATTTCTAATTAATTCTTGATTTGCTATTAATTTTGCAAGAGAAATTATAGTAATATAGAAGAATCGGTTAGTACGGCGTTGGTACTGGATTATTGTCAAAAATAATAGGCTAGTAGAGTAATATACTTCCCGAAACCAAGAACACAAAAAAAAGTCAAGACATCAAGGCAAAAGTTAACGTTTTGGCAGGAATGACAGTTGCTACTCACTTGTTGAGTTTTAGAGCATCTTTATCAAAATACTCTAACTGGATGAGTTTAACTATTCGCAGCAAATCGCATTGAAGAAAAATTGGTTCAAAAAAACGCAGTTTTGACAATATTGTGGCAGGTACTTCACAAAAAGTTAAACTATAATTTACCGATCGGCTCTAAATGTGTCTTCGTTTACATGGAGCATTATTTGAACATTTATTGTAGTAACAATTTTGGATATTTTTATCTTTTGCCTATTGTTAATTACATACGTAATTGCATGATGACTTTAAATCTTTAAATGTAAAAAATCTCAAAATACTGTATTTGCAGTGATTTTACGTAAAAGCCGTCGATCAAAAGGTATATGGTATTTTTAGATAGCTGATGAAGTTCTCTTTAACATACGAAAATAGTATACAGGGTGTTGGTTGCACCACCAACAAAACAAAGGATAGGAAACCGCTTGCTTCATGGAGTTTGAGTATTTATGGTAAATTTCAGATTAGAGTTTGACGTGTATAGAAAGGAAACCAGTACACTTCGCTACATTCCTTCAGATTCCCATCATTGTGTTCAACACAAAATGGCAAGCCTGATTTTTTTGGTCCACAGACTTCTCACTTTTCCCTTGAACAAGGCGAGGTATGAGAAAGAGCTTAAAATTATAAAAGATGCGGCCAAGTGTAAAGTTAACTAGGAAGTTTAATTATAAGAAAACTGTGAAAGAATCTACGACTTTTCGAGAGAATATTAAAGCTTCACCCGTTGTGACCCTCTCTTACGCTCCCTTTATCACTAAAGGTTTGAGTAAAATCTGCAAAGAGCTAGATCTCAGAATAGTTCTGGGACTAGTTTACGAAGTCTCATCGGTAACCCTAAAGATAAAATACAACCTCTAGAAAAGTCAGGTATTTACGAAATCAATTGTAAAGATTGTAATCAAAAATATATTGGGCAAACCAGGAGAGCAGTCTCAACTAGATTCAAAGAGCATATGGCTAATCTTAGATTTAATAGAATTGAGAAATCGAGCGTTGCCCAAGACATTTTTGAAACAGATCACAACATCGATCATACGAATGTTAAATTAATTAGACAAATAAACAATTGTAAGTTTCTAAATGTTTTCGAAAGGTTAGAAATATATAAAAATAAGTCATGTGTAATGAACTGTGACAACGGACCTATCCCCCATTCGTCATTGTTTTCGTTAATCGGAAATTAATGATGCGTATCGGATTGACCGTGCATAACATTTAGGTTACCTGTATTTGTAGATTTTAGTTTAATTTAGTTTTATTATCGCCTTGATAATGACAGCATTACTGTTGAAACGCGTCGGTGTATTAGTTCAAACTTGTTTGGTGTTTAGTGGGTTAAAGTGTTTAGTGTTCTTCAGATTGTTGATTAATAAGGAAATCCAAGAAAGCTAGTCAAGTGTTTTCATAACAGTACTTCAACTATAATTTCGATTTGAAATCCACGTGATCAAAAATTGTGGCCTGAAATACTCCGTAGCAGCTACCAAGGTTTGTTCGTAGTATTTTCCTTGAAAGCTAATCTGAGATGAAAGGAGGGTTTCTTTTTGACTAACTTGGGTAGATCTGAGGATTGATTATCTCGTGATATTTGACTAAATCGTAAGCAGTACGCTCTACTTTAGGCAAGTTGTGTTGAGAAGTTTTAACGGAACTGTTTCTACACGAACAACGTCTTCAGTTTTTTTTTAAAGAGTGTGTAAACTGATGACTCTGTTGAGCCTGTGTCTGAGTGACTGTTTGAGCTTGGGTAAATGAAATGCGATCTAAGAGAAACCATTCATTCATTCGCAAAAAGTGTGTTAAAGTATGGAGTCACTGTAGCTAAGCACTCAACACATTAAAAAAAAAGTTCTAAATGAGATAGAAAAGTTTCCTTGATACAAGGTCTAGTTCACGTAGGATATATCTGATTCGTTCGCGGATGAGCTCTTGAGATATTCTGACAGAATAAAATTTAGTAGTGACGTAACTCGAGGTTTTGTGACTGGTTTCCTTAGGAGAAACAAAAATTGAACAATGAAACAAAAAATTTGTAGGGAATATCTGAAAGTCTGATATAACGGCACAAGACTTTCACTATGGCAACACAAACTTTATTCAAAAACAAACCCAATACAATCTAAGTCACAAAGAAAAATTGAATTGGCGTATTATCCTAGAAAGACATGAGAGTGGAAAGCACACGAGAAAAAGATGTCAGAAGAAGCCATTTGTCCTCTTTAACTCTTCTCCTAAATGAAATACAAATTTTTAACTCTACTTTCACGAGTTATTTAATAATTTTGGTTACCACTCATAGCCTATTATTGTCAATTACGAGGGAGCGTTTTTATATTCGCGGAATGGGGGATAAGGGATGGAAATAAAAAAACCCAATTATTTTTCTTTTTCAATATATTCACCTGCAAGACGGATACATTTTTCACATCTTTCAATTAATTTATTTATACCCTCATAAAAAAATGATTTCTCTTTATCTGCAAAATACGCCGAAACTGCCTCCTTGACTTCATCATCGGCAGTAAATTTTTTACCCCGCAGCTCTTTTTTCATTTTCGGAAACAGGTAATAATCACTCGGGGCCAGGTCTGGGCTGTAGGGTGGGTGATTCACAATTTCGAAGCCCACCTTATGCAGGGCAGCTAACGCAACGCGGCTTTTGTGGACGGGCGCGTTGTCGTGCAAAAGCAGCACACCTTTCGTCAATTTTCCCCGTCTTTTCTCTTTAATGGCTTCTTTTAGTCGCTCTAATATTGAAACGTAATATTCTCCGGTTATAGAAACACCTTTATCTTTATAATCAATCAACAATATTCCTTCCGAGTCCCAAAATACCGTTGCCATGAGTTTCCCAGCTGATTGTGACACTTTAAATTTCTTGGGAGGTGATGTGCCCTTTTTATGCCACTGCATGGAATCTTGTTTGGACTCAGGTTCATAATGATGAACCCAAGTTTCGTCTCCAGTAACAATTCGACTCAATACACCATCCTTGTCTTCATTACAGAGGTCCAAAAATGCACGCGAACACTCTACGCGCTGTTGTTACTTGGTTGGTTACTTGGTTTATGTTACTTGGTTGACGATAGCTCAAAGACTAACTGTCTAATAACAATGAAACTTGGTATTTATACTAATTATGAGTCGCTGCACAGCCCACGCCCCCAATGCGCCTAATCATCCCCCTACAACCCGCTCATTCCGCGAATATAAAAACGCTCCCTCGTAGTTCTACGGATGCAGTTTTAAGCAAAAATTAAATTTGCATATTCTAGAATAAATCGATTGTACTGTTAATGATGTAAACGTGGAATTGTATCAAGAAATAAAATATGCGTTGCCTAACATAATATTGAAGAACGCCAAACAAGTTGCCAATCCACAACCTCAATACGTTTTTAGTTTTACAAATCGGGCAACCTCTAAAACAAGATCCGTACCAGAAAAATGTGGCAGTATTATTATTATTATTATTATTATATTAGCAAAAACAGTAAACTTAATATTATAAACGGTTATAATAACACACAGAACATCAAATTAGATTCGAGATGTTTTTAAAATTATCCAAGTTTACGACTAAACATAAATTTGTAAAACCGAGTATATTCATTATAATACCATTTTATTAGGATTACGTTTAAAATAAAACAATGTCGTTAATTTCGTCAGAATACATTACGAAAATAATAAATCAGTACGCAATATTGTTTACATTTTATGGAGGCGTCAACGTGCCTTTAAAGATGACTCAATACCCACCCATCTCACTAAGAAAAACCTTGTATGTTACACAAAAACATAACGACTACGTATAACAAGCGATTCTACAGTAAAATTCCATTCGATATTTGTAGGAAATATTTTTTCATTTCATTCCAAACTGATGTATGTTTGTATATATATACGTAAGTAGCTTCAGTTAATAGAATCTCAGGAGTGATTAGAGGGTGTATACGTTTATGCAAATCCAACTAAGAATGATTATTATATGATGGTTTATCGCGTAATTTGGCCAGCATCAAAGGAATCTAAATGGAAAAACTACACGAAAAAACTGTAGAAACTTCATCACCAAGAATATCAAACAAGGATACACTGTTCATAATCTTGACTGGTATCGTTCTACTTTACACATAATTACGGGTTCGTGGTAATATTTTACGAAAAAAAGTGTAATAAACAAATTAAAACTAAGTGCTATACTGATAATTATACGACGACTAGACTTGCGGTCAATTAACTCGACGCTCGACTGTGTTTGATATATACATAGTCAGGTTATTTATGTTGAAAAATTGTTTTTTAATACGGCCATCACAGTGTAAAGTAGAAGATACTGTTGGACCAGTCGGTGTTCTTCTTGAAGAGAATGAATTAATATTATTCAAAAGCTTAGAATAGAACTGTCAATATCGTTTTTATGTTGTTATTATAGGTTTTAAAACGAAATATTATAGGGGACCCTAACCATTTAAGCAAGAAATATAAATATCTCCAAAACAGTTGAAAGTCTAGGTTTTGGCAAAAGCATCTTATACACATAATTCTTCTCTCTTTTCCAGATGTTGCAGCTCGCGGAAAAACAACAACAACGTATCTGCGGAATTAGCCTTTAGAATGGCCCAGCCCTAGTATACTGGATGGCTGGTGTAATCTCAGTGGTCTGAGCCCGTTTATCATAGATGATTTCTTCCGGTAGTTGCGTTGAGGAGAGTACTTTTGGAATTCACCATTTTAAACTTCGTTCCCACATTTTAAAATTTAATTTTGATTCAAAACGTACAATAAAATTAAAATAATCTCAATGAAAGAAGAAGAGTATAAATAAGCGTTAAGTGGACATCTTGAATGAGGCTGCCAACTCAAGATACCTAGAAGGGAGGAAGAGAAATACGGTGAAACATTGTGCGATCTTCAAAATTCCAGACAGAAAACAAGAACGAACAAATTATTAACCTTTTGTCATGAGAAGTTCTTCACTGGATCTCTTGGTGTAGAAGTAGAACACTAAACACTTCAACCCACAAAACACCAAAAAAACTTCATCTATCACTCATTATCAAGGCGATAATAAAACAGTTTTATTATCGCCTTGATGATGACAGCTTTGCTGTCGAAACGTGTGGGCGTTGTAGTAAAAATATTTTTTTGGTATTTTGTAGGTTCAAGTGTTTAGTGTTCCTTTGATCATATATATATAAAATAAATTATTTGAAAAGGAGACTATCTACACTTGGCGAAAAGAGGACTGAAAAGGAACTGAATCAACGAATAACCAATATTGGAACTAGATTAGATTACTGACAGGGATGCCAAACGACACCATGGTTCAGAAAATCAACCCAGGTAAAAAATATCAGATTATAGTACCAGATAGAAAAGAATGGGACCATGGTCCCCCAGTAAGAGCGGACTCAAATTTGTACACAGACGACTCTAAAACTGATTACGGCATAATGCCTGGAAATAAGCCTAGCAAGGCCCTTTCACTGAGTTTCAGTGGGATTCGCCGATATTCCAGGCTGAGGTTGCAGCGATTCACCACTGTGTCAGGGAAGTAGATAGATGGACCGAAAAAGTAAAAGGTAAAAGCGTCGCTATTTACCTTGATAGTCAGGCAGCACTCGAAGCTGGTTTGGGATTGCGTAAGAGCCCGAAATGAGGTGGGCACCCAAAGGAAATTAACTTTGGTATGGGCCCCCAGCCACACGTGCGTGAGGGGAAACGAGGCGGCGGATGAGCTGGTCAGACGAGATTCGGCATCACCAAATCGCAAATTAAAAAATCCATCTACAAATGGATATATAACAGGTCCAAGAAATTATTGAAAAGATTACCAGGACAAAGACAGGAAAAAGAGCTCCTAGGGGAATAGAGGCCTGAGTTTACTGAAGACCTACTACCTGTCAAAGCAGGTAGTAGGTCTGTTGACCGCTTATTGCAGACCGAATAAGCATTGTTGAACATCGGCCTGGCAGATGATGCTCTCTGCAGGTTCTGTCTAGAGGAAGAAGAACCTGCAGTTCATGTTTTGTGCCACTGCAATGGCCTAGCGAGGACAAAGTTTCTAGCAATGGGCGTAGAGAACCGCACAGCTAACGGCTATATAAAAGAGCCGCTCTAAAAAATGATAGGCCTAATTAAGAAGGCAAAATTAGAGAGCGTCCTCTAGGATAAAAGGGGATCACAATAGACCTGCAAAGGTAGAGACGTTCCATGCACGGGGGAGAGAGTAAATGTCTAAATCTCAGATTGAGATTATGGATATCAATTCTATAAGATATTTTAAGGTACAGGTATTGCGGTGATTGGGAGAGAATAATCTTATGTGAGAGAACCGCAAAGTGCAACAATCTACGATGCGCCATGCTTAGCCACTTGTTATAGTTTAGAGTTTGTGATATTGGACGTGGCCTTCGTATTCCATGAATGAACCTGAGGCAAGCATTCTGCGCTTTCTGAATGCGTCGTGTATCGATGGCGTCCAAACATGGACCATATACAGAGTCACAATAATTAAAGAGAAAGCACCAACGTGTCGCACAGCATTCTTTTCAACCCCACGCCCAGATACTCTCTGCTACCGTAGAGGACTTTAAGTTTTGCATAAGCAAGCCTAAGCAACGAGGAAACATGTTTCTTGAATCTCAGATCACCATCCAGTTCAACACCCAAAGTTTTTACTGACTGGACTAAGGGAAGTGGACAATCATTTAATAAAAGTTTCACCTTGTTCGATACATCCAACCGAGCTCTAGGACGGCCTAACACAAGCACAGCTGTCTTTATGGGATTTAAGTTTAATCCATGCTTACGGGATGTTTCGGAAACAATTTTCAGATCATCATTTATTCTTTGTACGGCTAAGTCAACTTCAGATGCAGCAAAAGAGTAATAAATTTGGACGTCATGGGCATACATATGGTGTTTACAGTACTTTAGATTATTAAGAAGAAACGAGGTATAGATGGTATATAAGAGAGGACCCACTACACTGCCCTGTCCAACACCCCTAGTTAAAGGAACGCTTTTTGAAATTGCAGCGCCATCAACTTTTACTTTCTGTGTTCTGCCTGACAAGTAGTTTTACCAAAGTAGATGAATTTCAAAATGCTTAAAAGCAATTCGTGATCTACTGTGTCAAAAGCTTTGAAATAGTCGAGACAGTGACTCTATCCTCGTCGATATTGGAAATTATATCATCCACGATGGACACAAAGCAGTACAGCAACTGAAACCTGGTCGAAATCCCGACTGCCGAGACGGCAAAATAGAGTGTAGTTCCAAAAATTCCCTTATTTGGTGATCTACTACCTTCTCAACAATTTTAGGTAAAGCCGGAAGGATACTGATGAGGCTAAGGTCTTTATATTCCACTGAATTAGTAGTCTTTGAAATAGGGACCACTATAGCTTCCTTCCAGACGTATGGATATACTCCGTTAACTAAACAGAAGTTTACAATGTATGTAATATATGGCAAAAGAAAAGGACAACAGAGACGTAACATGGAGATATTAATACCATCCGCACCATAGCAATCAGACTTTACCGACGAGACCAACTGCATAACTCCTTCCTCTGAGACGGGACGAAAACAAAAAGGTTCAATAGACACAGAAAATTTATTGCGAGTATAGAATTCAAGCAAGACCGGATCTACAGAAGTCTGGTGAATGGAGTTAACATAAAACTGATTGATAGCATCAGGATTACGTAAATAAATTTTTTAAATCTCTCCAGATTACATTCAAATTATTGTTAATTATCGATTTATATCTTGATGGATGAATGATTAGATAACTATTGCATGTGTTATATAGAATATGCAATAAAATTAGGTAGGTTCAATTTAAAATTTTGAATGTAGTTGCTACATCTAAAACATTTGATCCTCTATTGTTTTTCTGGCTATAAGGTAAAATACCAAATTAAATGTAGAACAACTTTTTTCTATAACATTTTGTCATATCTCTAACATTAGCCGAGGTATCTGCGGTGACAGCCACAATCAAACAGACTGTATACGATGTTCTATACATTGGATTCTCATCCGGATGAACATAATATTTTGACCAAGCACCAACTTGCTTGCAGAGTTGATCAATCGGCATTGACTACGTACAATTCATGACTTTTATAAAGGAGCGGCAAATAAAATTGTATTTTTATGATGTTCAGGGTGTTGTGGGTAGGAGTTATTTGAGCGAAAAGTAATTTGTCAATATTTAGTGGTGTCTACGAATTAGAGAGTATGTTGGGACCTTTATTATGCTTGGTATTTCTGAATAATATTGTTGATTGTAAACCTATCTTGTATTTCATAGTGTTTCGTTTTGGGGTACATCTGCTACCAGTAAGGAGGTCTTTTTATCTTAAAAGGAATTATTCTTTGTGTGATTGGTATCAGCACCAAACAATCTTGTCGCTGCTATTTTAAAGTGTTGTAAAATAGAGATAAATTTCAGTGTAATATGGACATTCATCACTATAATACTTGTTCTAAATTTGATTTTAATATACCTTACTGTTCGCTAAGTTTGACACAAAGTTTTGCTCATATTTTGTGCTTCCAACTCTTTAATGCGATACCTCATCAAGTGAAATTGAATCCCTTGTTGTACAAAACTATTTATTCAAACAATGAGACGATGCATTTCCAATAAAGCATTGCAATTTATATGGAACGATTGACGCATTTAATTAAAATTTACAGTAAAGGAATAAGGCAAGAATAAAAAAGCCTAATAAGATAAAACAAAATACAATATACTTACGTTAATAGGCCAGGGTTATCGAAGGGTACCACGAGTACTGTGGGAGGTAGTTGTGCGGCGGGTGCGGGTGTGGCGCGGGATGTGGCGGTGGATGTATGGGCTGTTGAGGCTTGACATCCCAACCAGCTCGCCGCCGGCTGCCCCGACATATCCGAACCGGGGTTGAGCTGGGCGCCGGCGAGGAGTGCTGGATATATCCGTGCCCGGTGAACCACTAGACGATCCGCCTCCTGCAACGACAACAATAAAAATTAATAATATGGGAGGAAAAAAACACGTCTTTAATGTTAACATTCTTCGAACAACGACAATTTTATTTTTCCCTGATCGTGGAAAATGTATGTTTGTACGTTCGAGACAATATTGATTCACTCACAAATAAATAATTGCGAATTTGGATTATTTAAATCCAAGTATTACCTCTAGATGGCACACGTAACATTTACATAATCCGCTACGCGTATTGTACCCATTATCGGCATAAAATATGACGACATACGCGTTCGACAAACATAAACACGGAATAAGGCGCTTGCTGCGTGAATACAACACACTTTGGCGCAGACTTACATGACGTACACAAGTTATAACTACACAGGTACAGTCAAGAAATGTCAATAATTGAGTCCTCTAAGTTGAAGGAATGTTTGTCGACGAATTTGTCAATATTTTCGTGTTGCCATGCACGTTGTAATAAGTTGCGGGTTAGTAAACAATACTCAACAATTCATTACAGGTTTTCTTCATTTTTTTTGTGAAATAAACTTATAAAACTTTACTTTCGTTTCGCTTTTTTTTAATACAACAAAATGATCTCAATGCAAGAGGAATATAAAACCTATCGCTTACTGGATCTGATTCTCTCATATAAATAAATTTAGGTCGTTCGTCGTACACATTTTTAATTCGTGTTCAGAATAAAACAGAAGAAAAGCAATGTGGTATGATCGCTACGGCATTTCGCAATTCAGATGCACTTGAACTGGTTCATATGGTGATTGTATAAAACTAAGGAGAGAAGTACAATCACATCCACGAATATTATGTGTGTCATGGGGCATATGTACTAAGTATCGTGCCACCAACACCGAAGAGTACTGTTAATCGTGCTCGTTTTTACAGATATATTATATAATGTGATCGTTTATATTAATTCAAAGATATGTAGGATAATTTTGAATAGATATCTGCGGATTTTGGAGGAAAATCAAGTCTCTTAGTCGCTTGTCTCTATGATAAAAGAAGGAACAGAATAAAAATTAACTTCATCTATATCTAGCGGTTATGTTATGTAAAACAGTTTATTGGAGATTATACAGTCGTTTCTTTAAATATTGCTTAGTTTGACCGAGATGACAGTCTATCTCGGACCGAATAAGACTGGTTAAAAAAAAATACAAAGCGTTTATTATTTTGACTTTTTATTCTTGTTTATTCAAAATAATCTCCTTAACGTTCAACAAATTTGTCTTTTGGATGATCGAGATCGTATCAAAACGTTTTCCTTTTATCGCCAATTTCAGTTGAGGAAATAGCCCTAAATCGCACGCAGCCAAATCAGGTGAATATGGTAGATGATCGATAACAATGATGCCCTTTTTTGGTCAAGAATTCATGTACCATGATGGCTTTATGCGATGGTGCATTGTAGTTCAACAAAAATCAATTTCCTGGCTCTTTATATTTCGGTCGAATTCGTCGAATTCTGACCCACAATAATAATATTCTGCGTTCACCATCTGGTCAGCATTGTCTTAATTTAGCTCTTCAGAAAACGTTCTATTCTTTTATCTCTTCTGGCGGCTTCTATGCCGCACTCTGACGTTTTATGTTTGGCTCGTATTGAAAACACTGGATTCCTTTAGGACATTATTAACATGTCCTTGCAATGCTGAACTCTCCAATCTTTTTGGTCGTCTGCCAAAATGTACCACACACTCTGACAGAAACGCGCACAGACCCTCTGTTTGCCCAAATCTTCGGTCAAGCTTCAATTGACTGTGCTTTTCGATATCCCAGTGTGACACACAGTAATCGCTTCTAAGAATTTCTTTGACTTTCTCGATGTAGTGTTCATTGTGGTGGTTTTGGTTTTTTGTTCGGTAATCGTCTGCAAATTCCTCATGATCGTCATGGAAGCAGCAAAATCAACGATTTTCAGTTGGTTTGTGCACGCGACATGCATCCATCGCCGTACATGTTGATGTCAAATGTCAAACCACAGTGTAATATAAACCGAATTCGCTCAAATTTTGAGGTTAAGTAGATGAAGGGTATAACATTCACCTTGAAACCAGTCTGATCGCATTTGAGGGGGCTGTGTATAGATGACTACTTAGATTATCGTTTCTGATTGTTGTTTTTAAATTTATAAATAAGTATTTATTGTAAAAGTGGTGACAGATTAAGGGTATTAGATTTGGAATGAGAAAAAGGCAACTAACTTTAGCAATGAAAGAAAAATTTAGGAATACGACTGTTATGGGACGAAACAAGGAGCGAGCCATCGACTCTACTCTTGCAAACTTTCTATTACGGACGTATGAGACGGCAATTCTAACGACCCTCGGGTTGATACCAGCGGAGATGTTATAAAATCAAATATTTACGCGAATCCGTATTCTGTTCCCTTTCTCTCAAATATGCTGCTTAAGAGCATGTCTTAAGCTGTCTTGGACACGCAGGAAATTAGTAAAATGAGGCAGTAAACTTGTGGTTTTGAAATAGCCACCACGACGACAGTATGCTTCCAAGTATGACATGATAATGTTAACCAGGTTCCTTAGGGTGGTCTTAGATATGTGAATGAATCATTTATTTAACCTCCTTTATTCTCGTTCCAGAAATGTTGTTGTCATGCATAATGGGCCTCAAATTCATCATGAGTATCGTCGGCTAGAAGAGTCTCTTTCAAAGGGACATCAACCACATCCTCCATTCTAAAGAGAGTAATTCACTGTTGAGAGATAAAGACTTTGCAATCCTATTGATTGCCGTTGTATACTCTAAGACCTTTTTAAGTTTATTGGAGAGTGTATGTCTTCTGGATATGAAATTCAAAATGCTAATTTGCATATTATTTGTAGTAATAGTCATTCAAAATCTCCATATTCCATATTACCTGCGTCCCTAAACGAATATTGTGCCTTTGCATATAAAGAACGAATAATATATCTATTTTGTGACCTTTATGTACTTATCTTGCAATTCCTGAAATGTTTCCACTTTAGGTCAATAAAACAACAATTAATTAAATACCAATTTATTCCAGAACATATAAAATAGATTGATATACGAATAATTCAAATTATTTTAATTTTTATGTATTGTATTAAACCAATATAAGTATATCCTTCATTATTATTTGACAATGTAATTAAAATTCGATGCCAATTTCTTGCACTGATGAAGTCTTATTAACGAAAACATAATATTATAAGTTCTGGAATAAATTGGTATTTAATTAATTGTTGTTTTATTGACCTACAAGTGGAAATATCTCAGGAATTGAAAGATAAAGAACGATATGAAACAACTGCTAAACTACAGATCCGTTGCTTTAACATAACCAGAATTATAGAAAACATTGATGTTTGTAAAAGAATAATAATGTCCTTGAAATTTCACCAGATATTAAATCTTTCTCGGCATAGCTTTATGAAATCAAGATCTATAAGTAATGGTAAAAAACGGATAGATATTTTTATGGATATTAGCACAACATCTACATAATTAAATAGATCATGGGATACTATTTCTTAAAGGCTTGCTAAACTGGATTTTAAATTATTGAAGTACAAGAGCATTTATCCAGCAGAATATGAGAGTGAAAGAAGGGTTCTACAGGGGTCAGAAATTAGATCAGATTTTTGGTTAGAGCTTTTATAAAACATGTTTACTTTTTATTTCAAGAGAAAGGAACCAATACTTCTCTATTCTATGGCTCCACAGCCCACAATCGGATCTTGATCTCTTTCAGCATTTTCCTTCAAACATCTCTGTATTTTGTTACCCTTTTCCTGGTCAACCGCTTCTTATTTGAGTGCTAAACTGGCAAGTGTTGAGTATACAGCAAACATAATTGTACTGTATTGTTAAATTCATTCTTCCTCTACGAGGGCGTATTTTTATGATATTTACCTAGCTATGAAACAAAAGAGTGACGATGTCAAACAAATTATTGAAAAATTGCTGTCACTGTTAGAACTACATGTGCTAAGTTGTGGTTAGTTTGTGCTGTTTACAGAGATTTGAGACGGTTTACTTCTCGATAAAATAAGCGAAACTAAGGTTGAATATTGCAGCGTAATAAAGTTCCTGGCAAAAAGAAGGCAATGGCCCAAAAGCAATTCATTAAAGAATGGTTGCTATGTATGAGGGTCTACACTCTTTCGAGCC
The DNA here is from genome assembly GCA_023690525.1 of Holotrichia oblita. Lineage (NCBI taxonomy): Eukaryota > Metazoa > Arthropoda > Insecta > Coleoptera > Scarabaeidae > Holotrichia > Holotrichia oblita. The sequence goes on from CM043016.1 coordinate 32,212,049, forward strand.
AAAGTCCGGACGACCTGTTGAAGCTCGAACTGAAGACATTGTGCGAAAATTTTGCATGACGATTTGGGTATGAAGAAGGTGTCTGCAGGGTGGGTATCCAGATTGCTTGCACCTGAACAAAAACTGTACAGAAAAGAAGTTTCTCAAGAAAATTTGGCCGAGTTGGAGAGGGACCTAACATTTTTATCTCGAATTATCACCGGGGATGAGACATCAATGGGACCCTCCTACTAAACAAGAATCCATGCAGAAAGGTTCATAAGGGCTCTCCACCACCAGAAAGGGCCAGGACACAATTTTCTGGAAAAAAACTGATGGTAACTATTTTCTGGGATGTTGAAGGAGTCTTGCTTATTGAATATACAGGGTGCGGCAGTTAAATCCGGACAAATTAAACTTTGTATTAAAATATAATTTATTGACATAAGTACAAATGTAAAAGAAAATGTTTTAGTCAATATTCGTGTGACCTGTCAGGAGTACAATTACTCAATATAACCGCCGTTGGCCTTAATTACCGCCTCCATCCTCGTCCTGAAGCGCCCGCACGCTCTCTGTAATGCAGCACTGTCCATATTGGCGAATGCTGCTTCGATAGCGGCGCGTAGAGACGCAACATTAGGGTGTCGCGACTTGTTGGTAACCCGTTCAACAACGCTCCAAACATAGTAGTCGAGGGGGTTCAAATCCGGGCTATTCGGGGGCCAAAACTCTTTGGACCAGAACATGTCCGCATTGTCTGATAGCCAGTTTTGGACTAAATGGCTTGTGTGAGCCGGTGCACCGTCCTGTTGAAATACATATTCCCTCCCCGTGGCCGCAATTACCATCCACGGTACCACAACATCCTTTAAAACGTTCAGATAAACTTCTTTTGTGACAGTTTGTCCTTTTTCAAAGAAATATGGCGGCATGACGTCACTCTCACCGGACACAACACCTAGGAGGTGAACACTAGCCGGAAATATTGTTCGAGCAACAATCGGGACGCCCTCGGGGTCGTGGGCGAGCCAGCGATCATTTCTCCGGTTGATTTTCGCATCAACAGTGAAAATGTTTTCATCGGAAAAGAATCTGATTCGCCCAGCTGCTTCGTTTTTCAAAGAACTCAGTAGCAGGTTGCAGCGAGCAATCCGCTTTGTTGTGGCAGCCTCAGACAGCATCTGTCGTACCTTTATTGTGTACGACTTGTAACTTAGATCCTCCTCTGCAATCCGACGCACTGTTCGCTCGCTAACACCCACCACTGACGCCAATTTCCGCAACGATTGTCCAGGGTCCTCCGAAATCAGTTCCTGAGCCCTTTTCACGACCGCCGGCGTTCGTGACACGCGTTCCCTCGAATGGGAACTCCTCGCCGGGTTAGTGGAACCTTCCTCGAACTTCTTCGAAGCATTGAATTTCGCCACAACATCATAAACAGTCGATCTTGGGTACCCGAAGAATCGAATGATCTCGGTCGCCGAACGCCCAGCGCGAAGGCTTTCAATAATCGCGGCTCTTCGATTGTACTCCGCACTTGTACGTAGCATCTCAGCTATTTTAAGATTATGACTGTTTACTAAACGCCCATGGCGTTCAAGAACCTCAATCGCGACCTCTGATAGAACTACGATATGGCGGGAAATTCAAATTGGAATTTGTCCGAATTTAACTGCCGCACCCTGTATACCAAGAGGGTCTACAATAAATGGGGAGGCATACGCAAAAAGCATCTCAGGGGGACGTTTTGCATCTGATAAGCAACTCAAAGAAGTTGAAGAAGTTGGGTTACAGAAGAAATTTTTTTCTGAGGGTATAGGGCATTTGAAAAATTGACAGATGTGTTGAGGTTATGTTTTTTTTACATTCCAATGTCTTGACAATTCCTGCTCTAGAACCCATATCAGTTAATTCGAAAGAAAATAACATCGAGTAATTTAAAATAAGACAAAAAATATTTCTTGGGTAATTCATTGTATTCATTTAATATATGAGAATACGAACACATGAATTCTCGTGTATACAACGGCACCTTGTTCATCATTCACCTTCGATCATCTACGTTCGCCGCGTACATCTCATAAGGCAAATGAGCATCGACAAGCATCATCAGCGCATTTTTCATTTTTATTAACTCGCCGCGAACATCTTGTACTTGTACCTACTTACAAGAACGAAATACGTAATATATAAAGTACTTGCATACGTGTAGTCGTGTATATACGAGCTATTAATCTATGCTTCGCCGTGAAGTAATGTACACAACGTATGCAGCCAACGGCCAACATAAAGGATTACCGTAACGGCTAACCTTCATGGATTCATTCATTTAAATAAGAACGAAAATATTTCGTAATAAACCTACAACACACGTTAAGTGTATGCGTAGAAAATGAGTTTTGTATGCGACCGCATTGAGAATATATGTATATGCTTACGTAATTTTTTTAGGTATCAACAAGTGCGTAATGATGACCAACTGCTTGTTTCAAATACAATTTAAGATCATTTTTTAGAAATGTTCAAGAACGGTGGTTCTAAATGAAGTTTACTGAATGAATTGCAAAACTTGCAGCTGTGTGTATAGATTAATATGCTCACATTGCTCAAGGATTTGGTTTGAATCCATCATTAATTTTTAGTTTATATTAGACTATTTGTTCTCATGCAGACAATAGAGTCACAATTTTTTCACTTGCAGTTACATTTTTGTGAAACATTTCAGTTCTAATTACAGCCATAAGCGAAGTACTAGAAGCGAAAGGCATTTTCAGTTGTTCAGCTATCTCATTTAAATAAGACAAAAAAGTTCATAAGTATTTCGTCCACGTCATTTTTTTCAGTTTGATAAGTATTATTTAAAGTTGCTGTTTGAGTGTTGGTTATTCTTTTGTGTAGAGTTGTTCGCTAGGTGAATATCTAACAATTTCGTTAAAAGAGATGAATCGAGTACGTCATTTAAGTAATGATCAATGCGTAAGTGCTTCAACTTTGCTAGAAGAGGAAAGAAGTATGCGTTATGTGGCAAATTTACTAAATCTTAATCATTCAACAATTAATCCAATGGTTAGAAGATTTAGGGAAACCAGAACACACCTTAGAAAACGTCATCAAGACAAGAAAAGGGCTACAACTCAAATTGATGAGCGCTGAGTAATCAACTCGAAACTGTTAGAAATGTCAGGGTTTCTTGACCGGGAGAAAGATTTTCTGATTGTACTATCTCTCCAAAGGAGCCATTTGGTGGTGGTTCAAAAATGTTCTGGAAGGGAAGGGGGTCCACGGTCTATGAATGCAGAATTCTATCTGGAAAACATTATTCAAGATCACGTGATGCCGCTTGCGCCATTGATCATGCACGATAATGCGAGGCCTCATATTGCAAGGACTGTTTTGGATTGCTTAAATGGAATCAACATGCAGATATTAGAGTGGTCACCGCGCAGCCTTGACTTAAATCCGATAGAGCAACTTTGGGATGTTCTAAAAAGATTAGTTCGGTATCATGTACCTCGCCCAAAGAGCCTGCAAGAGTTAGAGTTTATTGTTCTCTTGGAATAGGAAAATATTCCTCAAGCAACCATCAAAAACTTAATAACAAGCTTACTACCTATAAGAGCTCGAGGAAGTATTACACATTATTGAAGTTCATTTTTTTTTTGTAAATTGGAAATTCTCTTTGTATATAAAATTTAAAAATAAATAAAAATAAAATTTTTTATAATTTTAAGTTTTTATACCTGATACCCAAATTTTGTATAATTCTTTAATTGAAAATAAATGTTTTGTAGTGCAAGACTGTCTAATTACCTTTATTTATACAGGCTGCCCGCGAAATAAAATGCCAGCAGTCAAGGGATGATAGCATTAACGATTTAGAAACAAAAACATTTAATACACCATGGGTCTATCTGTAAGCGTAAACGAGAAAAAAAAATTATTTCTAAAAAACCTTATTTGGTCAAACTCTACAAGAAAACTCATCCATATTGCTTCTTAAAAAACCAAAAAACTATATCAAAAATTTAGAGTTGAAAATAACTGAAAACAACGACGAAAACGTAATTAATTCGTAATTATTTAATTAAATAATTCGTTTTCGTCGTTGTTTTCAGTTATTTTCAACTCTAAATTTTTGATATAATTTTTTGGTTTTCTTTAGAAAGCAATATGGATGAGTTTTCTTGTAGAGTTTGACCAAATAGGGTTTTTAAAAAATATTTTTTTTTCTCGTTTACGCTTACAGATAGACCCATGGTGTATTAAATGTTTTTGTTTCTAAATCGCTAAAGCTATCACCCTGAGTACCCTTAATCTTTCAGTCCTAATTGCTGTCCAGACTTCTGAAGAAGTCTAAGATTTTCTAATACTAGCCGGGTCACCGCACAGTCCACTTCTTCTTCAGGTCTTCTTCAGATGATACCTAAGAGGGCCGTGGCCAGTGAGTAAGGCCGCGATGGTGCTGAGGTCTCTTCTGTTGAGCACCAGCAGAGATTTAGCCCTGATGACTAAAAAATAGTGTTAGCCTAATACAAGATATTTTGTTCATTTTCCCACTGTTGGAGATTGTCTTCGCAAGACCATCGACAGTTTCGTTACCCTCACATCTCCAGTGATCTGATACCCACATCAGCGTGACTGGGTTTTCTTTGAGCCAGAGCATTGAGGGTGTGCAGGCAGAAATCGAATCACATTGTCGTATGATCTCCTCATAATTCTTCAAAGATTCAGAGATTCTCCACTAAGTCTACTGACTTAGTTAGAAAGTTGTGTTTGACTGCTGGCATTTTATTTCTCGGACACCCTGTATAAAGCTAAATCAATTTATTCATAGTTTGTTTTTTGTTGTATTGATTTAAAAAAGTAAAATTACATCATGAAATGCATTCGACATGAATCTGAGGACACAATCATCGCCCATTTGCTTGACGATTTTGAAAAAACATTGTATTATAATTCACTCTCTGTAAGAGTTCAAAAATAGCTGGAGGTCCACATTATTCTTTTTCAAAACCTTCGAAACATTAGTCAACTTCTATGTACATAACTATATATCTATTCAATTAGGGTTGAACACCTACAACTCTCATTTCCAGTTGAGGAGTCTACTGCCCTCTATAAAGTCCAATAACTTTCCCATTGGAAGCTCGAATACCCTCGAAGGCTCCAGTAGATCCTTTCCAAATTGTTTTTGCCTGAGTACCTTCAATTCCTCACATGTGCAGATTACATGTAAACTTGTGTGCTCTTGTACTCGCATCTTCTCCACCAGGGTTCGCTCACCCGGCTCGTGTTATATAGATGCTTCCTTAAGGGACAGTGTCCAGTTATCAACCCAATAATGGTCTTAACTTGTTTTCTACTGCATCTAATTAGGTTTTCAGAAAACTTATTAGCATCTCCGTCCCCTATTACCGCTTTAGTGTGGAGTTGATCTTCAGTCGACCTCCATTTCCATACACTTTCTTTGTCTAACCAAGACCAAATCTTCCTTCTAGTAGAGTCTCTGGTAATTCCATATACGGGTTCTGGTCCTATGAAGTGTTTCTTAGAACCCTCCTTGGCTGATTCATCGGCTATTATATTGCCTCTAATCCGGGCACCCAAATCAAAGACACCTCTAACCTGTTCTGATTCGATTTTTTTCAAGAAGCTTAGTTATTTGCACCGAAAGTGACGCCTCCAGTCCATCGCCTTCAGTTTTTTAGAGATCTTTCTCATATAATG